>OY970795.1:25083692-26283692 GCA_963853775.1 Xanthia togata | reverse complement strand
GTCTCGCTGATGGTGGCGCGTGTGTTGGATCATTTAGGTACCTTCAAAATGGTTGAGCTGAATGGTGCTGATCCATGCGTCATGTTCGTGAACGGGCGCCGTCAGTTGGGACTGGTCATCTCTTAGCTGCCATGGCTTATTTTAATTTATTTAAAGCTTTTGAATGATTCTTTATTTTTTCTTTTTATTACGGACGCTTTTATGAACGTGCACGTCTTTCTACATTGTTTTCACATGGATAATTTCAAAATGAATGATGTAACCAATATTTTGTATATTTTTTTTTATTTAAAAGAGTGTCCGTGGAGTTTCTTGCCCGTTCTTCTAAATAGGTACCTACTACGCTTTGGAATGGGCAACTAGCTTCATATTTTTGACTGACCGACCCCTTGACAATTCAAAAGTGCCTGTAAATGGTTTAATTGAAATAAATGCTTTGAGTTTGAGTTTGAAATATTGACTTGCCGCCGCTGCTAGCATTCCACGTAAACCGATAACTCCACTTCGTCCTCCACAGAAAAGAACTGTGTTGGGATCTAACTCCCTATGCACTAGGTTCTGTAGGGTTTTTGAATAGTTGCAGTGATCTAATCGATTTCCACTTGGATTCTCTGATTATGCAGAAATCTATAATCTTGAGTTCAGAGGTGTTGTAAAGCATTCATTTTTTTAGTTTATTATTTTGTTACTACATAACTTTAGCAATCACATTCAAAACTAAGTCTTTATTTGGGCTGCATATTTTTTCTTTAGTTTTAAGTTGGCTTGTGAACTGTACATGTACCTAGCTTACAAATTAGCATAATTTTAGCTCACGTGGTGCTTACCTTTAAGTAATTGTTACACTGTTCAAAGTTTTTAAGACATTACTTTTATCAAGATGTTAGTATACACAATTGTTTGTGAACCAAATAAATAAATAAAATAAAATAAAACGCAGATTATACAGCAATTTATACTCTTATGTACTGAAATCTACCTATCACTTGTTTAGACAAGAGATCCCCTTAGTAAGTTCCTTGAAAAGTTATAATTTTACATCAATTACCATCTTAAAATACAACCACTTGTGTTTTTTTTTACACACATATTTTTTCAATGCATTTTTTATTTGATTAGCTAGTAACCGTCTTTATGGGTTGCCTGCGAAAAGGGACTAAAGAATGTACTCCTTGCTTTCAATCGTTTCAAGTCTTGTCTTCAGAAATCCTGCGTTAATACTAAGCTTCCTTACAACCTATGTCTTCAGCCATCCTACTTTTCCGGCATACAACTTAAATACATCCTTTGTGAAAAAAAAATACGTTGTTTCACAACTCAGATTCACTCCTACACACATCACCGATGAAAAGCTAGCTTAATTTATCTACCTGTACCTTGTTTCTCTCATCTAAGGCCGAACCCTCCTCACCGCTGTCGGCTACTTTGAATAGATTCCGTCTTTCGCCGACTGCCCGTCTTTGTGGTATGTACATAAGGAGAAATATTAAAGCCCTTTGAAATGCAAATTAAACGCTAGGTTTGTGTTCCTTTTTAGTGGCTGGACTTTTCATTAGTTGGAGATTTTGTACGTGAGGTAAATTAGCTGCAGAATACATTGAATGTTAATAATTATTGTAATACTAACGGTATAAGCAAATACTACATTATTGTGACTAATTAATCCACCATCGAAGGTGTTCATTATATCTTATCCTATGCATTAACAACGATCTGAAATAGCTTTCTTTGGGTGATACTCAATTTAGGTACTTGCAGAAAATGCAACCGCATTCCGTATTACGAAATCAGTCTGTCTTCTTCATCTTCAGTCGTTATCTAAGCCACGCTGAACTTATGTCTGCGAGCATCCTTATGGTTCATTCTACCTACCCCTTTGTTGTAAGTTTCTACGATACTTTGTATTTAAATATATTTCCATCTTATCAGCTGTCAACCAGGGGCGACAATCAATTTGACTTCAATCAACCCGATTCCTACCGACGTCCGTTCGGAAATTCGGAACAACTACTCTGTCTTCATTGAATAATCACACTATACGTATTTGATACACCATAAAATTAATCATTACAAAACGCCTACATATTTTTTTGTCTTTTTGTCCCAAAAACAAAACATTTCGCTCTAAAATAACTCGTAGGCGCGTCCGGCTTATCGTGAATTCTATTTCTATTTATTTATTTATTTATTTATTTATAATTACAACGGCTTGCGCCAATAACAGTAATTTACAGGTACCTAAAACTAAACATATTACAATAATTAACACGATTAAAAAACAAACAATTCAGAGATCAAACATAAGTACTTAACAATAACTTTAAGAAAAGAAAATTAAATAAAACCGAATATACTGATAACAATATACAATATTTATCTAACAAACATAGCCTTCACAAAACAGTAGACAATTCGACATGATCACTCTGAGTGTGTCATTAAATATGTCACATTCCGGGACTGTCTCCATTAGGGAGTTTATAGCACCATGCATGCGACACAACGGGGATTGCGCGCGCGACACAGTGCGGCAATGGGATGTGGCGAACAGTCGGTGTCGTCGAGAAGGCCTATGACGCAGGTAGTTGTCAGGCACATAAAGTGTACACAAAGTATTGTGTAGCACTGGGGAATCTACCATGCTCCTTAAAATTTTTATGGCTATTAACATCTGATCTCTGGCTCTACGCACTGAAAGGGAATTATATCCTAACATTCCCAGCAGGAAATGAGTAGGATACATAAATGGATAATATCCGTAAATCTTTTTATATAAAAAACGCAGGAAGGCTTTTTGAACCTTTTCAATCAATAATTCATATTTGGATTCATGGGGATTCCAGACGGCTGCAGCAAATTCTAACTTACTTCTAACTAGACAATTAAATAATAATTTGATGACAATAGGATTATTGAAATCACGGGCATTGCGTAGGACAAAACCTAGGCGTCTGTAAGATTCAGAAGCTAGGGCAGACATGTGTGCATGGAAAGTCAATCCACAGTCAAATGTCACGCCAAGATCTCTAATGGTTGACACACGCTTTATTTCAACACCTGCTAAGGTATAGGTGGCATGTGTAGGTTGTAACTTGCGGCTAAAGGTCATGTCATGACGTAACATTTACCGGCATTAAACATCATTTTATTGTGTATACTCCACTTATGGATTCGATCGATGTCAACTTGAAGATGTTCGGGAGTTACATCCTTATCAATTACTTGAACTAATTTTAAATAGTCAGCATATAGGAGACATTTGGCATACTTTACTACTTTAATGAGATCGTTAACCATAATGAGAAAGAGAAGAGGACCCAAAACTGAACCCTGGCTTACACCTGAACGTGTATGATATGACTTCGAAATAAAGGATCCATGGCTAACATACTGTTTTCTATTTGAAAGGTAATAAATAAATAAATAAATAAAAATTATTTATTTCAGACATTACAGTCCATAGATCGTTAGTAATAAGTTAGTAACAATTAGTGCTTATCTGCTATGTTAGTAATGTTAGTAGATAACTGAGTTAATTTTTTTTTTTTCTACTTTAAACCTAAAACCACCTCCACCAGGTGCCTTTGGATGAGGCAGTCTGACCTTGCAACAATCATTTTCAGGATGCCATTCCGACTGTTACGTAAACGTTGTAGTAAGGATGCTGCTTTTTTACGCATAATGGCATGAAAGCCATCCGTATGTGCTTCCGCAAACATGCCTGACGCACTACAACGCCACGGTAGCCGCAATAGCATCCTGAAGGCGTTGTTATATTGCACACGCAGAACGTTGTAGGCTCGGTTCGTGTGTGACACCCACAGACCGCTCGAGTAAAAAGACTGGCAGAACGCCTTAAATAAACTTACTTTAACGTCTACCGTGCATCGAGCGAACCTGCGGGCAAGCATATTGCCCCTCACCGCCAACGCCCTGCGTTCGCGCTCTATGTCATCCTCATCCCGTAGGTCACCGGTGACAATGTGGCCCAGGTACTTAAAATGATTGACTACCTTGATTACTGCGCCGTTGAGATATACCGAAGGTACACGACGAGGCCGTTGTTTAGGCGCTCTGAACACCAAGAGCTCACTCTTTTTTTAATTGTATTTAAGGCCGTGCACCTCCGCATATATCTCGCAGGTCGACAGCAACTTTTTCAACCCACTTATCGATGGACTGAGCAGCACCATGTCATCCGCGTAGCTAATGTTATTAACACAGGTGCCATCAATGTGGCAGCCGACATGTGCGCTGCTCAGTCGCTCGATAAGCTGGTTCATATATAAATTAAATAGCAAAGGCGAGCTTAACCCCCCCTGCCTTACACCGCATTCCATTCTGTACTCATCCGACACTGTACGGACCCATCTCACTCGGTTTGTCTGGTTAGCATACCAGTATCTGAGAAGGTCTATATACCCTGCCGGCACACCCACGCTCCTCAACTTGTCCCATAGCACATCGTAGACGACGAGATCAAAAGCTTTCGACAAGTCGAGAAAACACGCGTACACCGGCGTTTTTCTCGCGGTATAATACTTGACGGTGTGTTTTAGGCTAAAAATGGCGCTCTCCGTGGACACTCCCGCCTTAAAGCCGAATTGGGCGTCGTGCACCGTCACGTGCTCTGAAAGGCTGCCATTCAACAAACCGTCCAGTACCTTCGCTGTGATAGTAGCGAGCGAGATGGGTCTATAATTATTTATATCAGATGTGTCACCCGTCTTATTTTTAACTATGGGGACCACTATCGTCCGCATAAGCGGTTCTGGTAAATAAGAGTGACCCGTGCACAGAGTGAAAAACAGAGACAACACTCTAGGCAGATGGACCCCAGCGTGTTTAAAATGTTCAATACTGAGGCCATCATGACCCGGTGACTTTCCACGTTGCATACTAGAAATAATTCTAGCCACTCTCTTAGCAGGAATTTTTACGTTCTGCCTAGTCACAATGGCCTCAGCATCGGTCACGTGACGAGACATCGGGCTCAGGGGTGACTGTACAGAAAAATGACCCCTAAAGGCATCGGCTATCTGCTTGTGGTCAGAGATGCCACCGACATTCACCGGGAGACTAGGCCTCACATTCATCTTATTTGTGTTTTTCCAAAAACTCTTAAAGTCCTTAGTGGCGTGGTTGGAAGCGAGGAGATCCATTTTCAGCTGTTCCTGTCTGTTTTGACACCACTTGATTTTGGCCTTGAAATATCTCCTCGCCTGAGCCATATCATCGAATATGCGACCACTAGCCGGTCGCCCGGCCATTGTCCACACTTGGAATCTAAGGCGCGCCTCGCGGTGAGCATCCGCGACATATTTATTCCACCCCGTGACATAGCCACCCCTTCTCCGACACTTGATCTTATAAGTATCAATGGCGGCCATTGCCAGCGTATTTATCAATTGTGAGTACATTAAATCAAGAGCTGCGTGATGTTCCCTACGATCACAGAACCTATCACAGCAATCAGTCAACTCCCCAGGGATATCAATCAATCTGAGTCCAGAATGACAGAGGTTGTGGTATTTTTTAGTTTGCTCTGACGACCTCTCACCCCAAATAACACGATTTACAGGTGAATTATAATCCCGTACATTATCTACCAATTTAAGCTTAATTTTGTACAAATCACATTCTACTACAATCGGATAATGGTCGGACCAATACACGTCATACAATACTCTCACGGTAACGACCGATTGCCGCGCCGATTCCGTGACGATACAGTGGTCCAACCATCTATTACATCCATGCGATTCACTCGTAAAAGTGTACGTATTACTGTCACACATATTCATATCTACACAGGACCAGCTTTGATCTGAGCAAAAATTAATAATCCGCAAAAAAAATTAGAAGTCTTGGGGTAAAACCCATGGTGTATAATTTATTTAATAGAATATCGTTATCCACTGTATCGAACGCCTTTTTAAAATCTAAATATAACACATCTACTTGTTGATCTTTATCCATGTTAAGAGATATATAGTCAACGAGGGATAACAAGTTAGTCTCTACTGATCGACCCGGTCGGAAGCCATGCTGCTCCTCACAAAGCCGCGTATTTACCTGCACATATATTTCTTTGTGAGCGATATTCTCAAAAAGTTTTGCAGCGCATGATAGTACTGCGATAGGACGATACTCTTCAACCAATGTCTTATTGCTTGTTTTAGGTATCGGAGTGACTTTCGATATCTTCCACTGTTCAGGGTATATGCCGGTTTTTAAAGGCAAGTTAAAAATATAAGAAAGTACAGGAGCAACAATCTTCTTGCATCCTTTTAAGACGTAAGATGGGACTTTATCTACTATAGAATATAAAGTCCGTCTTGACGTCACTTTGGTCACGTGACACCGCGGTTTCTTAGCAGCCGGGTAAGCCTCTCTATAACGTGTTACGATAGAATACGCATGCGTCGTGAAACGAGAATGAATTTTCGGTTGTAGTCGTTGAATTTCGTAATGCGTTCGGCTCGGAGTTCAGACGTCATAACATTCATCATTCGATTGACAATGTTTGGTAGTTTTTGACGTACGGTGATCGCATTAGAACCATACAATTTGTACAATTAAGTAGTTTATTTGCATTTTTTTCGCTCAGTATAAACTGAATTTAATTTAATTTAATTATTGTAGGTATAGAACAATGATTAAGATAGTGTTTATGTGCTTTGAGTTTATTGAAAGAAAAGTACGTTGTAATTAGGTATTTGGATAGTTTATTAAGTTGAAATTACTTATTTAGAGTAGATTGCAAAGTTAATTAAAAATAAAATAAGTTAGGCCGTGCTCGCCCAGATATGAGTATAAATTAAAAACGACGCGATGGTTTTTTCAAAAATTTTAATGTTTTCCTTTACAATAATATAATGCATCAATGGCTGACTGGCAGTTGTAAATAAAATAAAATGTATTGTTTCCCATGTTTACTTTTCTCAGATTCTAGTAGTTTATGGAATAAAGTTTTTACATTTTAATCTGACAAAATCATCAAAAAACATTTGCTGACTGAAAAACATACTCGTAGCTGTTTTATGAGTTCGGGACTGGTAGAAATATAATTATTATCACTAATTTGCATGAAGCTCTTATTAGAAAATTAGATGGAAATACATAAAATTTAATGAAATGGTTTATTGACACCGTTATTTTGTTAGGTAAACAAGAAGTAACTTTTCGCAGCCACGAAGAAAGTTGAAGTGACGTCACACTGCTGTCAATTATATTATTAAATGCAGAAACAACCCGAAATATTAGCACAGTTTTAAATGAAAAATTAAACCAATGATTGCAAGCCATAGATATCCATGTTGCAAGCCTTGTAACTTTTTTCCTGGATAGTACCACATTTTCCTGTAAAATATGATTCGTCCTACCTCCCTCTATACGCAGAAGAGAAAAGTTTTGTTGCACACGACCCTGATGTTATGATAAAATGACATAAGTAATTTGTTACAATATCCGTCTTCGCAAAGTTCAACCACGTTCTGCAAGAGGTGTGGTGTGAGTGACAGAGGGGAGTTATATGTGCCGTTCAGACTGAAGCAGTGGCAGGCGCGGATTTATGTAAGACAGTGCATTTGATTGTTATCAGAGACAATGTTATGTTCTGTCTGACAAAAGTCCGCACCCACCAACACTATGGTCTGAACCAGTCTGAACGGAATGTTAGTCGTAGCTGTTGCAAAAAATAAAATAGGTCGGAAAGCAATACCTACGAAGACATTCCAAATAAACATAGAATAAAAATACGTAAAACGTTGAAACTTAACATTTCGACGCTCTAGTCAGGAAATAACTACAAATTCAAACAAAAACTTGATGCTAAAACAAAGAAGTATAAGAAAATAATTTGGCAAAAGTTTATCAGTGACCACGTAAACTTGTTGAAAGCCAGCGTCAGCTGTCTAAACATGTTTGGAACAGTTAATTTATGTAAATTTTCACAATCATTACGAATACCAAATCCAAAACCAACAGCTCTGTCTTAGAAATAAATTATTATTTGGTACCTAATAAAAGATAAGAAGAAAACTATTTAATAAAAGATAAGAAGTAGAAGAATCGACTTCACATATAATTATATAATTAATGTATACAAGATCTTGTGAAAATATTTTAAAAGAGTAACGGTGGAGTTTCTTGCCCATTCTTCTCCAGACGAAAACGACCTTTTGGAATGGGCGACTAGAATCGATTATTGTATTTTTTTGTTGTTGTAAATGTTGACGTGCCTTTGATAAGTTAATAAGTGCCTTTTTTGTGCCTAATTGAAATACATTATTTGACTTTGACTTTGGAGAAAACGAATTTGAGTTTTGTTACTTCTTTTACTTTTACTTTCTGCAGGAATTTTCTAGATTTCATTCTGTTGTTAATTTTTTACAGCAGTTACAAACTTGACCATTGATTCCATTGCTTAGTTCAAAGCAATGGAATCAGGCGTACTTTAAACAAATCTATGATTTACAAAGTTGCAATACACGCTGTTACTAACACCCCACTAAAAACTTGGACAAACTTTGCTATATCCAAGGCACTTGATCTTAGCAAAGCCTTCGTATGATGCATGCTCCTCTTACTTCTCATCTCGCTGCTTATTACAAGTATGAGCTTTATTATACCAGTGTTGTGACTTATATTAAAGGTTTTAAAAGAAAATCTGATGTTGATTTTATTCTTCAAGACAAGAAACATATCTGGCCAATATTCGTAATGAGTCCTATTTCTAACAATGAAGCCTTTTGTCCAAAGGATGTTCTATATACAGATATACTTATCTGTTATCATCCTACTTCTCCGTTTGCCCTAACATGTCGATTGGGACTAACAATCAACATTATTCTATAGTATATTTGGCAAAGTTATTGGCATTGTCACAACAGAATTTAATTTACACGTTTCTCAATTTATTGGAAGAAATAAGCTGACACATTTTAAAGATAGAAACCATAAGACCATTATTTCCAATTTACATCGACGAAAAATAAAGGCTTGGGACTTGGGAATTAACTAAATGTAAATGTCAGTCAATTACTAGACTGACTTCGGACACTCCTCAGGACAGTCTGACGGAGATTAAAAAAAATAACATTTTGTTATAACGAACTTTTTAATTGTCTCGTAGATGTGACGCGTGGATTCAACGAACAATAGGCACCCAACTAAACTTCTGTTGGGTTCTCCAACATATTTTTTTTTTTACTATTTCTCGTTTCCATTCCATGCAGGAATGCATGAAAAATTTTTTCAGAGTAATGGTTTGTTATCACTGCACGGGACTTATTCTAGCATCCGGATAGTTCTTAAAACACTAGTACTTACTTTTAGAATAAAATATTGCACGTTGGGCTTTCTAAAGAAGTAACTGTTAGTAGACTATGGGGCTCTGCCAACTTTTGAGACAGATGTTTTAATTATAATAATCACAATGACTTCTACATCGTTTTATTTGAATCAATCATACAAACAAAAAGATAATAATCGATCAAGCAGTAATCAAGTAAATCATGGCATATTTTTAATCTGATCGATCCTAATTTTCTCATGTTCAACATCATTATATGCTCCAGCATCTTGTATTATAATATCAGCTGCCTTTTCACCAATCATGACTACTACAGAGAAAATATTGCTAGTGGGTTGGGTTGGCATAATACTGGCATCTGCTACCCTTAGTCTGTTCACACCATGAACACGTAGTCTACTATCTACTACAGACCCCATCGCACAGGTCCCGGTATATTGTCTTAGACTAACCATCATACATAGTGTATAGCATCGCCAATACTCCCGGCTTCCCTTTTCAAAAACATCACATCTTGGTTTTGTCAGATCTATCATGGTTGCTCCTAGACTCTTGAAAGCTTCCGAATCTTCAACTTCTAAATAATGGCATATGTACTTGATAAAATCATCCAAATCGCGGTCATATGAGAAGCTGTCTGTGAATACCTTTGGAGGATCCTTGGGATCATTACTCCGGAGTTGGACTTGACCACGGGAGTGAGCGTACAAATTGCTTAACAAAGTTATCAGGACTTGGTTGCCATTGGCTTCATCATAAAGCTTATTGCAAGTAGCATTAGGAAAGTCAAAATTGGATGCACAAAATTGCAAAATGAATTTCATATCGTTCATTATGAGGCCTATAGCTTGGTAGTCTGGGTATTTCGTATGGTGTTTTGAATGTGATTCATTCAATGATCCATACCCAATAAACAGTCCTGCAGGAAATTCGCCAGGGTTGACTCTGTCTCTTCTTCTAATTCTGTTGTTTGTTTTATGAGGAATGAATGCAGCTATATTATCTTGAAGATTCTTTCCAACAGGCATGTCACAGACACAAGAAATGTTTAGTTTTTCTAGATCTTTCTTTGGACCTAAGCCTGATAGCATCAAAAGCTGAGGTGATTTTATAGCACCAGCAGTTATCCCTTCGGGCGTGTACTTGCGCGCGTGAAAGTTCACATGCAGGGCAGGGTCAGGCGCGTGAACGCGCGTCTACGGCGCGTGTAATTCAAACAACAATATCTCTTAAATTACGCTAAGTAGCTGTATAGAAGTTATGTCCCTGGAATCATTACTAAATAAGCTAACTCATTCTAAATGGATTAGTCCAGTTTAATTTTCTAATTAGATACCGATTCTAATTAGAATTTAGTTAGGGGGGTTTTCCCAGTTTTTGGTACAAAAGACGTTCTAATTACAAAATAGAACCATTATTTCAAAAAGTATTTGTTTTATCTTCATAAATATACATCATTTCACATTAATAAATAAAAAGAACAGACCTCCTTGAACATTTTTTTCTTATCACACATGTTTACATTATCGTGACTCATTTGTTTGACCGTGCGCGCCGAGCGATAACAATAGGGTCTATTCATTGTTCGATTCCTTTGTAACTGAAGGCCAAGTGGCTTGGGTTACTATTTTAATCTATTGTTTGGTTTTAACATGCATATCACAGACGGAGTTTCGGCTGCTACAAATATTTATTTAGAATGTATCGTATACCCAACCCAACCACTTGAAAAATGCCTTAATTTGGCCGTAAAAAAACTACCTCTTGAACTTAGGGTCTCAAATTACATTCGGATCCTTTTTTTAAATACAAATTAGCATTCTATATTTTGAAGATATTTATAAATCGATAAGTACAATAAAAATGCATGCTGCCTTACAAAAACATTATGGGAATCAACGACAAAAACGCCCTATGAGGAGCCCTAACAGCAACCGAATTTGGCGGCCCGAGTAGGTATTTTTCATTTCAATTTTATGCAAGTATAATACGATAATATTTAAACTAAATGCCTAATATCAATAATACGATACATATAAACATATGTAATAGCGACAGTTTCTATCATTCACATATTTACTAATAGTATTACCTCGAAATAAGTTCCGGCCGGCGCGGGATGTCACTATGCCGCCGCAACGGGTCACTATTTTCACAAAAATCACTATTTTCTGTTGAAATCTTTATAAATTACACTTTACAGGTAGTTAAAACTGTTTATTAACTACCCAGGCATGATATTATACACGTTTACACCCACTTTCACTGCACTTTCACTTTATTTATGTAATTTTTGGCGGACTTTTGATGATCGCGTTTTGCGCGCGCGACCTCTACTGAGCGGCCGAACGAATAGCGACTATTACGCGTCAGTCATTCATTCAATGTACTTGACAAGGACAATATATCTTTCTTGTTTTGTTTCCTAGACTCTGTGCAAGTTAGAACAGGATAGATACAGGTTATTTATGGAAATTTCCGTCATAATTGACGGCAGACAGTGCTAGCCCGAAACGGGCTTCGACACCAAACTCGTACTTTGACAGATTCCCGAAACGGGCTTCGACACGCCTGAGGGGTTATGATAATCTCTTGTCTTGCATTTATAACAATCTTTTTATCCTCGTCTGTTATAACTTCAACACCTACAGCATTTCTGTGTTCATCGAATATGATTTTGGTAGCTAATGTGTCTTTTGCTACGGCTAAGTAAGGACTTTCAGTAACATGTTGTAAATACTGAGATGCAGCATCTTGCCTCTTTTCATCAAACACCGTCATTAGTCCTCGAGAATATCCAATTCTATTACCATCTATATCATCAATCATATCTTTACCTACTTGCTCAAAGCCTGTTAAATATTGAGCAGTAAAAGGGTTTTTATCTCTGGTTACTCCTATGTACCCTTTGCTTCCAAAGAAATACTTAAGGGAAGAATTCATGATGGCAGTGTCGTAAATAGCTTCTGATTTAATGAAGTATGGTAAAACGTTGTTCCATTTCCAGTTGGGGTCTTTGGTGATCCAGTACCACTCCTCAAAGCTTTTAAGGTTTCCTCTGGAGTAGACCATATAGTTCAACGCACCAGATCCTCCAAGCATCTTACCTTGAATGAGGTCGATGTTATTTGAGGCGTGGCATTGGTAACTGTACTTGTCATTCTCAGATGTATAATTCCAATCCACCTTAGAACGCTTGAGATAAGTCACCAAACCTGGATACTGAAAAAAATTGGAATAACTTTTTTAACACTTTTTAATTATTACTTGTTTTTTTTTTTACTATTGCTTTCGTAATTTAATTTAATTCAAGCAACAAGTCTTATAGTGTTAGTAACAAAAAACTACCAAAATATTTTTGAAAAAACATTAACACAGAAACAATTTGTGACATCACTGCTGCAAGTTGACAGGCCCAGCCGATACCTTGCTGCAGTGGCTCACAAACCAACAATCTATCCTACTTGCTACCATAGACCGGCTGCTGTTGGTGCTGCCCCGCACCCTACACACCGCTTCCGCATCACAGTGTAGAAGGGCGCTGTATTATTTATGAGTATAATGAACCCACAGACTGTAAGAGTAAAAAGACGTGCAGTAAGAACTAAAAAAGTGCGCCTGACCTCCTCAGAGGCACGCCTGGATCTGCGGGCAATCATATTAGCTCTCACATACAGCGTCTTCCGGTCCCTGTCAATATCCTCATCATCTTTTAGGCCAGTGGTCAATAAGTGACACAGATATTTAAATTGGTCCACCCTTACAAGGGGCATATCGCTTAACTTCACTGAAGGTACAGCTTCTGGCCCCAAAGACCAAGACCACACTCTTCTTAACATTTTATGCCAGACCATGTAGTCTGGCATATTGCTCGCAAATTGCCACGAGTGTCGTAAGCCCGCAGACTGACGCGCTCAGCAGCACCATATCGTCGGCGTAGATTACGTTATTAAGACACATACCATCAATGTGACACCCGACACGCATGCTGCTAAGCGCTCCAATACGATCATTCACGCGTAGGTTGAATAGCGTAGACGAGCATAACCCCCCCTGCCTCACCCCGCAATTTACCTCTTCCATCTTCCTCCATAAAATGTCGTAGGAAACCAAGTCAAAAGCCTTGCTCAGATCAAGGAAACAGACATAAACTGGAGTGTGGCAATCCGTGTGTAATGTTATTTATTTTTTACTATCTGCGCTCCGCAGTTTTACCCGCATAGGTCTCGATTCCGTGGGAATATCGGGATGAAAATTATCTTATGACCCAAGTCATGTGGCAAATTTCACCCTAATCCGTTCAGCCGTTTAAACATGAAAACGTAACAAAAAAACAAACACACTTTCGTATTTATGATATTTGTATTATTTATTTACATTGTTTTAAACGGTTAAAAAAAATAAGTTCAAAAACTAAAACCCGACTACTGAAAAATCACGCTCCAAAAGTATGAAACAGGAAAATATTTCAGACAGAAATCAAAACATAGGTACAAAAATGGTCAAGATAAAAGTTAAGCCTGTACACCTACAAATTATTATGGCATACGACCACGACTTTACCTTTACCATTTTTGTACCTATTTCTTGATTTCTGTCTGAAATATTTTCTTGTAACTATACCAGAAAATGAATGGTGGGTGGGGGGATGACTTGGCCTCTTCCTCTCTCCTCCCTTCCACTACACTTCATTTATTAACATTTTCTATAAGGTTTATGTCATATAAAAAAAAAGGTATCTCCGGGGGGGAGGATGTCTCCTTCTCCCCCCTTACCCCTCCCCTATCAAGGTGGCATGTTTGTAAACTTTAACCAAGAACATTTTAAAATATAGGTAAAAAAATGCTAATTCATTAAAATTCTTAAAAATTCTAATTCGTTCCCTCAGTAAGCTGAGGGAACGAATTAGAATTTTTAAGAATTTGCCCCTAGGTAACTGTTGCGTAGATGGAATACGAGTATCTTAACCAATAATATGTCAACAATGAATTTGTTGTATCATTATTCAACACTGTCGCGTGGACAAAGCCGCGGGCACAGCGAGAGGGTAATAATAAAGTTTTTTACCGACTTTACGCTTTAATAGTGCAAAAGGAAATAATATAAGTATACTCACGACACTTTCGAATGGAGCATCCTGACCAGCTTCGATGAGAAGCACGTTATACTTCTGCTGAGCCAACCTAGTGGCTATCACACTGCCAGCTGTTCCACCCCCGATTATGATATAGTCAAAACTGTTACCAGCTAGAAAGGCAAATAATTTGATAGTTGGTTGTACAGTAAGCAATGACAATGTTCGTTCAAGAAACAGCGCCTTTCAGTTTTATTTTTGCATTCAATAGTATTGTTGTGTTCCGACGAAAAGGTTTGTATTGGCGGTGAAATATCCAAACTTTTCATGATATTTTCGGCTTCAGTAAAGTTCGCCACTTATTTATATACAATACAAACTGTTTTCTTAGAAGGGTTGTCGCTGGAACGTTTGCCAAAGAGAATTTTTCAGAGTAGTTTGCCCACATTCAAAATTGGCTTCATAGCATATAAATAAAAATGAATAAATATTGATGCTTTGTAAATAATAAACTAACGATGTCCGTAGTATATAAATAAAAAATGTAAGTCTAAATCTTTAAAAAAATAAGCTTTGCGAATAATATTTTAGGAAGACATACGCTTCAGCAAGGCTGGTGGTGGATACAAGTAGCCAGTCAGCTCCAACAGTATGATTATGAAAAGTGCCGCTTGGTTCTTCTTCAGCTTCGCTATCACTGCTGCAGCATTCATGGTTGAAGATTCTGCAGACTACAAAGTAAATTTCAAGTTAATACTCACAGATTTTTTTAAAAGGTCTTCTCCCCTAATATACGCGATCTTCTCGCGAATACGCCACTGTCGCGATTATTTTGTTCGGCGATCCCGAATGTGTCGTTGCGCTGACAGAGGGGCGGTTTCTGGTTTGCCAAATAAATAAGTGACAAATTTTATTATAGTGACTATCGCTTATAACAGGACATGTGGTTACAGATCAAAACTTTATCGATCGAAAAACAACCTTTCTTTAGGATGAATACAGATATGTCTTTGAAAACCGCTCATCACGTTGTTAGTACCAAATATTCATAAGAAATTCTTGGGAATACATAATAAAGAAGGTATCGGCTCATCAATCACCTTAACCTGTCAATATCAACGTAAAAGGAGACATTAAAAACTCAGCTTATTTATAATAGAACTGGTAATAGATCATTGTGACAGCTCAGCCAGATAAAACTAGACATTCCATAGACAAAATTACTGTGTCCGGGAAACACACAATTTTTTTTATAATTTTTATTAAATATCAATCTGCCTAGCCTTTTCTCAGCTAAATTGGGGTCGGCTTTTTCCGGATGCAGCGACTGCCTATCTGACCTACACAACCCAGTAACTGGGTAATATGATACCCCTTGGTAAGACTGGTTGTCAGACTTTCGGGTTTCTGACGAACCGTAACGACTGTTAAAGATCCACGAATGACAGCCAGGATCAATGGCTTAACGTGCTTTCCGAGGCACGGATGTGTCTCGGTATGTAAAGATGGTCACCCATCCACAGACCAACCCTGGCAAGCAATTTATATTAAATATATTAATATAAAAAAATATACGTATAAATATTTCTTTTTAAAATTTATTTTACATCATACATTTTAGTATACTAGACCGAGTTAATTAGATTTTTGATTTTTTTGCAGGTTACCTTTTTACATTACACACAAGTAAAAATACTTAAAAAAAACCTTCTAAACTGGATCTCTTTATGCATAATTTATTTTTCACCACTCCCGCACGAAAGAAGTGTCTTTCCTCTACGAAAACAGTGAGGAAAGTTGGTTTTTCCTCACTGCTTGAACTGTGAGGAAAGTTGGTTTTTTCTCACTGTTTGAACAGTGAGGAAAGTAATGATCCCGTTCAGAAACTAACCTTGCCTGATTTTTTTATGTTAAGTTTTACAGATATTTTAAAAAATAAAGAATTATTTTGATTTGCTCTGTGTCTATTTAACTTATTTACATATGATGACTGAATACTTTCTTGCTGGTCGTGGTGAAAAGTTTTGTATGCAACATGTGAGCAAGTTCATTTGCTTTGGAAAAACGAACTTTCCTCACATGTTGGATAAATAACTATTTCTAACATATTGATAATTTATTGACTAACAATATTGCACTTACTTCTAACTTCAAACATAACGTTCCGATACTCATTCCAAGGAACGTTTTATGTATGCAACCAGTGTTTCTCATTCTAAGAGATTTTTTTTTTTTTTTTTTCTAAATTTATGTCTGTGATTTTATGGTGTACAATAAAGAGTATTCTATCTATCTATAATTAAATTATGTTTTAAAGAAATAAATATCTTAAACCATAATTACGAAAATAATACTTAACTGCCAGCCGTATCATCTTTTGCAAATATTTGACTGATTTGAACGGTACTAAGACCATGATCCTAATGATCGCACAACAAGGCATAATCAATTTGACTGCTGAGGCACAACTAGGCCTCCTCTCTGTGAAAGGGAGTAGTCCGTAATACACCACGTGGGGCCACTGTCGTGTGTCACTTGCCTTTAAATTTTTGGTCCTAGGACATGCCTGTTACTTCGCATGGCTGTTTTCCATCATTATTCTAAAGTATAAATGTTATGCTTAGACGCTCGGGGTACTGTAAACACTAAGCAGGACAATTTTCCATCAAGTTGCTGGATTATCTTGGTGGGTTAGTAGTACTTGACTTTATGTTTGACACTAAACTTGCAGGCTGCAGGCCACAATTATACCGTTGTGCTTATATCCAGCTGCTTACAAATTAGCATAATAAACTTGCCACTTACTTGTTACCACTTTCTATTTAATCTTCTTTTGGAGAACATTAGTTCTCACCCAGGCCTTAAGGTAACGGATACCGGTACATACCTTGGTTCTTTCTCAGTCACGTCCTGAAATCTTTTGAATTCAGAAAACTTTTCTAATTACGAATGTTTTATCATAGTTTTTTATACGTGACTGCTGAACACAAATGTGTAATTTACATAATGATGATACATTTAGCTTCAGGGTCATATTGATACATGATGTTTTAAGTTCTCTTTATTCACAATATTAATAAAATGCTTGAGACTTTTCATTGTTCATAGTGTTTATTAATGTTGAATGTAAGTGATGAATTAAACGACAAGGTGCTATTTTAACGGTCACTTTTCTTGACGAATCAATCGTTCAAATTCATCAAAAGCTTTACTGGTCAAACGCGAGCCTACTTGTCAATGTGTTGGTTCTGGCCCAAATTAATCCCACTGAGCCATTAACGACATTCTTTGATGTTCGTGGAAATCCGTGTTGACGATTTTCATGTCATAATGGGAAAGCGGGTGGCTTTAATAATGGGTAGGTTGCGAGGAAGCTCCAACAGCATCCTAAAGACATGGTATACCTTGTCATACAATGTCGGACAGCCGCTTTATTTGTGTGTGGACGCACGTGCCAACATGAACTGAGCCATGTAGTTATTAGTTGTTGTTTATTCAGTTTGTAACTTTTACTGACATAGTTTTTAATTCGTTGTTACGGATTCTATATGGATTGTATGTACTTTTGTGTGATTCGCTATAAACGAAATATATATTACTATAAAGACTTTAAAATCCTCTGGTAGAGACCCCGATGGTCAAAACATTTACGAAGGGTTGGACTTTCATGGGGTATCCCCAAGATACAGAACCTACTTTTGTAACCACAAAAATCAACCTGTATGCAAAATACACGAAATAAAATTATCATCCTACATTTTTTTCCGATACTGTAAAGTTTCATAAAACCGGAATATTTACGGATGGTTGAACACTTATGATACCGCTATCTCCATGTTATTTTGTAGAAGACCTAGGAATATGTTCTATAATGTATCTGTTTAGTTCTGCCATTTTGGGTATTGGCAGAGATGTAAGAAGGCTACCATTATAATTATATAGAAACTAGTTTTTGCTCACGCATTCACCCGCGTGGATTTCGGAAAGTATCCCACGGGAACGTACTATCGGGATTAAAAGTAGTTAATCCTATGTGTTAATCCAACTTATGAAACTATTTAGTTGGATAAAGATTAATATCTAGATCCGAATGTTATCATCTTTCGATTCTACCCATGATTCAACTAATTTCAATCAAAAACGGTTATTGTGACTTAACTATAATGGTTAGACATATAGCCTCGAAGACTTTTTGTGGGTAATAATGAGTACTATAAACACGTGTTATATAGTAGTACATTATTTTATGTATCATAAATAGTTTTCGCAGTGCACGCCAAGTAATGACTTTTATAGTCAAATTTTTGATACCTTTGGTTACAATATAGCAATAAAAAAATGCCCCGTGTTACTCGCTGACATTGTAGCTTTCTAGTGACAGAATTTTTTAAATCGAATCAGTATTTCTTGAGTTTATCCATTACAAACAAATATACCAAAAATCTTTTTTTTTTCTCTTTAAAATATTAATTTAGATAAATACACGTTATTGTCTTATTTTTTTGTTATTATGTCACTATTAAACTTATTCAAATATTCCAATCACATGAATAATGGTTAATACAAACATTTACCACCATATCACTTCGGCCTCTGTGTCCTGATGACAAATTAGAATTATCTATGAGGTCAGCAGGCAATTACTGATCGATCTCATATAAATAAGTTACGAAAGAAAAAACAAAAACAATATTCCTTCATTGACGAGGGTGACCAGTGATGAGGTAAAAGTTTTACTAATCACAAGATGGCGAATGATGTCATCGAAGAAATTAAGAAAAAATACCGGATGTTACTTTTTTAATACAGGTTTTGTATATTTTCAAGTGATGTAGGATGAGAAAATAGTAATAATTCTTTAATAACGTTGTTAAAATATAAAATTACAAATCTGAAAATACAATTACTATTTTTCTACCACGTCCCTAGATTAAGGCGCAGGGTTCCGATGTGCATTTGTCTCTGTATTTTCTTTACGTGTAAAGAGTAAAGAAAATAACCACACTTTTGTACTTTTTCAATGTTTTTCGTTGTTTTTTTCATCATATTGCTCAAATTACTCATCATAATCCATCACTGAATGAAGGTTGACATTAGACATTTTATGGTATATTTTTTAATATAATTATAATTGTTAGTGAAGGTATAAACTGCTTTTAAAGACAATTAAGAGGTGTGTTTGAAGATTTTTTGAAGCATTAATGTATGTTTAATTATGATTTGAGTTCCAAAATACTGCATTAAAATAAGACTTGAAAATATCATTCTTTTTTTTTTGGTCAAAATTATTTACGGTTTAAGAGATACACTGCTTTAAAAAACCCCGTTTTCGGAACCCTGCGCCTTAAGTGAACAATTGCTTTTGGCAATGCCAATATTTTTGTTTCCACCAAGTTTTCTTATTGCTTTAGCATCGAGAGGTGAAGTAATTTTACTACAGTGGAGTTCACGTAGCTGTATTTTGGTCGAAACATATATTTGATTTTTTTTCAATCGATACGTTAAGAAGAAAAAGAATATCTATCATCATCCTTTCTACCTAACCCTATGGGAGCAAGACCTGAGTCTATGTTTTCTATAATTAGTTGTATTTAATCGAACCTCAAATAATTCCCATTTTGCTTTCCTAAAAATATTATTGAACACTTTAATTTAATGAATGCGCTTCTTTTTGTGAACTTCTAATAATTCCTATTTTGGGGTCCTATACACACAAAAATACACTAGGTAAATAGTCAAGTAACTGCAACAAACTTGTAGCGTTTGCCGGTCGCTGCCGCGGCAGTACAACCAGCTTTCTAATTACGCAACATATTTTCGTAAACGATAAAGACAAATCTGTTTCATTTTGACAGTTCAACAACATTCATTGCGTTATTTACTTTGCTCTGCAGTTTTTTTTTCGAACTTACGGAGCAATGGATTAGCAATCTGTTTCAATACGATTCAGATTCGGATTGATTTTGCATTACGTAATTAGGGTACAGGTTTCAGACTGGCTAAGGTAGACTCATCTTTCATGGGGTACTGTTTAAAATGTTACAATAAAATTCCTCCCCACATACTTCAACTTAATGAGACGAAATTCAAATCTTATATAAAACGCACAATATGTAGCCAGGCATATTATAAGTTGGGGGATTACATCACTGATAAAATGCTTGGCTCATTGCTGGTCCTGCTCCACAACTAATTGACATACACACTGATTAACATTTTGAAAATACTGTTGGAGCTGCTGAAGATTGTAAGACCATCTTTGTATTGTATAAACTCAATTTCGTTTGTATTATATAATTGCATAGCACAGGTGTGAGTACTATGTACTAAAGAGCTACCATTTGCCGGATAATAATATGTATTAATTCATTGACTTGAATGTGCCCTGGCGGCTGTGAGTATGTCATGCTCACTCAAATGTCTCGCTGATGGTGGCGCGTGTGTTGGATCATTTAGCTCCCTTCAAAATGGTTGAGCTGAATGGTGCTGATCCATGCGTCATGTTCGTGAACGGGCGCCGTCAGTTGGGACTGGTCATCTCTTAGCTGTCATGGCTTATTTTAATTTATTCTAAGTTTTTGAATGATTCTTTATTTTTTTCTTGTTACGACGCTACGCGACGGGACGCTTGGGAACGTGCACGTCTTTCTACATTGTTCTCACATGCATAATTTCAAAATGAATGATGTAACCAATATTTTGTATCAATATTTTAATCAAAAGAGTGTCCGTGGAGTTTCTTGCCCGTTATTCTCCATAGGTACCTACTACGCTTTGGAATGGGCAACTAGCTTCATATTTTTGACTGACCGACCCCTTGACAATTCAAAAGTGCCTGTAAATGGTTTAATTGAAATAAATGCTTTGAGTTTGAGTTTGAATGCTCGCTTCGCTCGCTCAGTTTGCGCTCAGTTGATCACAGTTCTAACCTAACCTAACATATTTGTTCAGGGTGCCTCAGCTTAATTACTGCGACCAATTGAGGCCGCGCGTAGTTGGTTAAAGTTCTTACCTAATCTAACCCGTTGTCCAAAAATGAAAACAGTAGATTTTTTATTAAATAAAATCTTAATTTTTTTTTTTTTTTAAATCAAGTGAATCAAACAATTATGTAAAAAAAAACCTATCCTAGGTTAACTTTACTACGACCAACTGTGAAAAAGGCTATAATTTAAAAAGAAGCTCCATTATTAGAAAAAGTTTGCATCAATAGAAACACAAAAAGATTTCAGAGGTTTATTAATTATTTTTAAGATATTGAGTTTACTAACATAGGCTAAGTTCATTCTAACACTAAGTATATGGATCCATTGGTGTTTTTTTTTTTTTAATTTGATTTAATTTAAAAAGTTTAGGTACATCATTAGAAGGTCAATAAGTTTTTAGAGGATCAGTTAAATATTTATTGAAATTACATGCATGTTTCAGTTCACTATTGTAAGATATATCCCACTAATTCCACTCAATATCAGCGAATTAAAACGAAACAAACAACAAACTGCTTTAAACTGAATTTCAATTACCAAGACTAGCAGAATCGCAACTATATCGTGAGTTGGCACAGAGTAATCTAATTAAAAGTTTCCACCCCTGCATATTTCAGCCATTTCAGCCTGTATAGCCTGTGACAAACATGACATCTTGGAAACACAAGCTGGAACTATCATTTAATTAGCATACTAAATTGTGGGACAAACTAAAGGTGCAACCACACTGCGGTCGATCGACGTCGAACAGTCGATGTTGTTTGCCTCAAAACATACAGGGTGTAAAGGGTAGGTGGTATGTAATGTTCCTTACATCCTGTATTATTCAAAATACATCACAATTATTATTATGATAATGGACATGGATAATCGTCACTAAGTAGTGAACTGCACATCATCGATCGAAGTGTAATGGAAATTGCAAATAAATCACTATCGAGGATAGGACGGAATGTTCAATGTCATCGATCCAATTTCGATCCACCGTAATGAAGTATTAAATATAATTATACTAGCTTTTACCCGCGGCTTCGCCCGCGTGTTTGTCGGAAGTTATCCCACGGGAACGTACTACAGGAAGAAAAGTATACTATCGCATAGCACTTCTAAAATAAAATAGGGTCAGCGTCAACGGAGACAACTTTTGATGTCGTGAAGGCAATTGACAATCTCGTCGATCGACTCGTCGATCAACGGTAGATCGATTTAGGAAACACTCGACCGAGACCCACAGAACACTGATTACCCTAGGCGGGGTGAGACCTCGGAGCTACTGACCTCTTAGTGCCTCGTACTAAAAAAAAAACCGATCGAACCAGAACAGAACTTCGACCAGTTCTTTCGATTTTTTTTTTCTGAGAAATTAACTCTGACGATGCGAACAGAAGAACCAATTCAATATTATTATGTCAACTATCTACGAACGATAAATCCAACTCGGCTAGGGAAGGTATTTACGCAACCAGGTTTTTACACTAGGTACCAATTTACTTGCAAGTACGTACGCCGACCAAGTCGCAACCCGAAATACTCGCAAGATTTCAAAGTATTTTGTTCGGCTACTCGCTCCCGCGACACTCGACGCGATTCTGCTCCTTATTTATATTTAGTTACGGATCAATGTTCTATGCAAGTATTTATTTATTTATATATACTTTATTGTACACCACAAAAACACAACAAAAAAAACAAAATTAACGACGTACTCCACCGGGAGGTGGAGTACGTCATTCCTCATGAAGCGAGGAGCGTCAACAATGGTCCGCAGCGCAAGGTTTTCTTGCGCGTGGAGCGTCTTGCGGCTTGACTCCTTCGTGAGGGCGAACCACGCTAGGGCGGCGGACGCCAAGATTGGGCGTATGTACGTTTTGTACACGCCCAACTTGACGCGCGCCGGGATGCGGGATGAGAGCACAGGTTTAAGGAGGTTGCGGGCGACCCTACCCTGCGCGGCGACCTTGCGGACATGGGGCCCCATCGTGAGGCAGCGGTCGATGGTCACACCCAGCTATTTGACCCGGGGCGACCAATCGACGTCGACCCCATGTAGTTTCAGGGGTGGCGGGACGGGCGAGTATCCTACGACCATCGCCTGCGTCTTACCCACGTTCACCAAAAGCCGCCACTTCGACACCCACTCGGGAAGCAGATCGAGGGCGCGCTGCATTTTGACCGCCGTGTGCTTCGCATTGAGCGAAGTGGTGATGTACGCGGTGTCGTCAGCATACAGCGCGAGCGTCGTCTCTGTCCTGGTGGGGATGTCGTCAGTGTAACGCGTGTAACACGCAGGCGACATGCAACTGCCCTGCGGCACACCTGCCAGCACTGGGCGGGCGCCGGATAGCGCCCCGTCGACCATCACCCTGAAGGATCTGTTGGACAGAAAGGATGGAACCGCGTCGGAGGTGGTGAGCTTGTAAACAAGGCCATCGTGCCACACACGGTCGAAGACTTTCTCCATGTCGAGGAATACTGCCACCGAGCATTCCTTCTTTTCTAGTGTTGTTGTCAAGTGGTGCAGTACCCTCGACAGCTGGAGCGTCGTGCTCTGTTCCGCCCTAAACCCAAATTGCTCGTGTCGTGGGGCGATGTGGTGAGTGAGGTGTCGCAGCAGGAGTACTTCGAACACCTTGGAGACTGTCGGCAGCAGAGTAATGGGCCGATAACTCTCCGGCTTTGCTGGGTTCTTCCCCGCCTTGGGCAGCATGATGACGCGCCCCTCCTTCCTCGAGGTGGGAAAGACCCCCGTGCGCAGTATCGCCGTAAACAGGCGCGCCAGTGCCGCTACAGTGCGGAACGGCAAATGGCGCAGTGCAGTGTTGGTGATACCGTCAGCACCGGGGGCCTTTCTAGGCTTCTTCCTTAGGATGGTGCGTCTAACTGCGCCCGAGAAGAAGACAGGGTTCTCCTCGGGAGCTATTGGCGATGCGAAATAGTCTCCTAGGTGTTGCTCGACCGCTGCGACATGCTCGACGTCGTCGGTCGGGTTTGGGCGGAACTGACGCTCCAGGTGCTCGGCGAAGACCTCCACCCGGTCCTCTGCTACATACTTAAGCGCCCCGTCGTTGTTGAGTAGACGGCGCACCGTGGTTGGAGTATTCGACAGCTGGCGGCAAAGACGGTGTACAGACGGCCAGCTGTCGACAGCGGCGTCTATTCTCTCTTCCCAGCCCGTGGCTCATAACTCGGCCTTGACCTTCTCCGCGAGACGGTTGAGCTCCTTCTTCATAGTTGGGCATCTTGTTTGTTGCCACTGCTTGCGAAGGCGCCTTTTCGCGGCAACCATCGCGTTGATACGCGCCGGTAGGGGCGGCAGTAGCCCTCTCCCCTCCGGTTGTATCGTCGTCGCCACTTCTAAGGCGCTCTGAATGCAAGCAGTGACGTCATCCGCCGCTTGTTCCACGTCTGCGGAGGAAACTATAGGCCGAGTCAGCGTGGTGGTATGCATCCTTTCTGTGAACTTGGTCCAATCCGTTAATCGGCGTGGCGCTAATGGCTTCAGTCGAGTCGGCTTTTCCGCTAGGACGACGAGTACCGGTTGGTGGTCCGACTGTAACTCGTCGTCTATCACTTGTTGTGTGATCTGGCGGTGTAGCCCTCGGTGGCATACGATGTCCAGCACGTCCGGCATGCTGGTTACCGCGTCCGGATAGTGAGTGGGCGTCCAGGCCGGACACAGTAAGCCCGAAGGCTTCCGCGTCCGCGAAGAGTCACCGGCCGTCGCTGTTTGTTTTGGCGGAGTTCCACGCCGGGTGCTTGCTGTTAAGGTCGCCGGCAAGGATGGTAGCGTTGCTATGCGCGCTAAGTAGCGCCCGCAACTCAGCCATGACTAGGTGAGACGCGGGCGGCTTGTAGCACGCATAGATGTTAATGTCCTCGCCGGCGACATGCAGCTGTACACCCAGGGTGTGCTTGACAGCGATGGCAAGGGGAGCTCCTCATGGATGACTCTCCGCCTCACCAGTACCGCCAGACTACGGTAGCGGTGGAGATGAGCCGACCTTTTATCCTTTCGGTAGACGTGATAACCCGGGAACCTAACCCTTTCTTCGGTTCCCAGGTGCGTTTCACTGATTAGCGCCACGTCGATATCTTGTTCCCGAAGGAGGTGGCGGAGGAGGGCGACCTTATCCCTAAGGCCGTGGGCATTCCAATCTACTATCCTCAATGGCCTAGCCATCACAAAGCGACAGCAACGTGGCCAGACCGTCGAGGATGACCGCCTCGATATATCGGCCCTGCCTTATAGCTCTGATGAGATCCATCACAAGCTTTATCGCGCAGGTTCTGAATTCTTTACTTGGCTTCGCGCTATCTATCGCGGTAGGGACACCACTCGTCGCCGCAGGGAAGCTTCCCTTTGCCTTGATTGGCCGTTGTGCCATCATGGCGTCGGTGGTGACGGTAGTGGTGCCACGCGGCTTTTGGGTGAACCTACTAGCAGTAGTTCCAACATTTCGCCGCTCCGCCGTCTTGTCGCTACTAGTAGGTTCGTCCACTAGTATATTTGGTGTGCCTTCATTGGGTCAACAACCTGCGTGATGGGGGCAGGGCCGGCCTCAGGAATGACTTCTCTTCCTGTGTCGCCGGGGGGGGTGGTTTTCTTCCCCTTCCCCACCCTCTTCTTCTTCTTCCGCTTAGAGGAGGAGGAGGCTTGGCCTCTTTCTGTGGGCTCGTTGGCCGCCGCCATTAGCGTCGATCCATCGGCCTCCACTGTGGCCACTGTTGGTGGCCTGGCCGATGTTCTGTTGTTGGCCGTAATGGCGGCGGTCCCCGCTCGCTTGTTCCGGGTCTCCCTCTCGAACACGGGGCACTTGATGAAGCTCGCGGGTTGCGGGCCACCGCAATTGACGCAGGTGGCCGGCTCCACCCGCGGGCGCGGGCAGTCTCTTGTCGCGTGCTCGCCCCCGCATCATACGCAAGCGAGCGGTCGGTGGCACTGGTGCGAGCTGTGCCGGAAGCGCTGGCACCGGTGGCACTGTGCGTCTTAACACCGCGATTCAGAAAACTGCGTCGTGAGAATTATAAAATCGTCCCCTATTTTAGCCTCTTTAGGGATCATTTTAGAAAAACGATGAAATACGTAATTCATTATTTTTTACCAAAAGCATAAATTTGAATTTTCATATACCTAACTTAAGAAATAACAGGTTTCCCATACAAACTTTCATCCCCTATATCTCCCCCTTTAGGGGTATATGGCCTATGTCCGTCTCCGGGATGCAATATATCTCTCTGCCAAATTTTATTGAAATCCATTCAGCGGTTTAGGCGTGAAAAGGTAACATACAGACAGACAGAGTTACTTTCGAATTTATAATAATAGTATGGATTCAGTGACTGTAACGGAACAGTTCTGAAATCACAGTTTGGAATGGAACAGTTGGTTCGACATTAAAATTAAATGAGTTGAATGATTTTATTTATCGGTTTGGGAAAATGGTGATCAATGTTCACGCCCACACTCCGACTATTAAAATCATAGATTAGCAGTTAAGTTAGATTTGCAACTTGGTTATATTTATTATATTCATATTACAATAATCTTATGTAGTCAAGTATTTTATTTACACACATGTATTTACTTGATTTAAAACTAATAATAACATGGCGGGGGGGGGGGGGGGGATAATCATGAGGCATAAAAAAATTCGTCCGCATCGCTGTCAACAGGAAAAGTGCCCAAAAGGCTGGCAGCTTTGCCACGTTACATGGAATGCTGATTTTGGCAAAAGAATCAGCATTGCCATCGCCTTCTAGTCACGTGAAGAGTCGATCAGCCGCTTGGCGATGTCTTGAAAAACTAAGTGGGCACTCGGAATGGCTCAAACATATAAGAAGATAGTATTTGAGTCGTTTGAAGTTTTTTGCACCTGCAGCACAGCCCGCCATGCTAAGAAGATGGGATGACGCAAGGGTGTCGACACACGTTGCATCCTACCCCAAAGGCCTACCTACCGGTAATTCGGCATTCAACCCATACAGACGTGCTCATCAATGCATAATATCAATAAAATAAATTAACGCTTGCATAAATAGTGACCTAGTTTCAGTGTATTAGCGTAGCGTGTTATACGAATAAACAATATAGTGATAAGTTAAAATAATGAACTGAATAATATATTTTATTTATAAATATTTTATGATAAAATGGCAGACAGCCCCTTTAATCGGAGCGTGATGATGCGGCGCAGCCCCCCACCGACACCGACCCCGGTACCGACACCAGCACCGACTTCGTCCCAACAACTAAGACAGGACCAAGATGAGAAAGTTGAAGTTGTGTCCACTCCGGAGATTCAGAACTGGATGGGGTCTATTGAGCAGTGCCTGAATGAGGTTTGTGCTATTGTTTCTGAAGGTAAGCTAAACGCTGATCAGAAGCTAAAAATAAACAATCTTTGCCGGAAAGTTGGACATGGAGTTTCGCAGATGGCTGTACAATACCAGTCATTAAAACAAAAAGCCATACAAACCCATACCTCCCTTAAAACCATGACCGAAGCTCGAGACCTATCAAATTGTTTAATGGAAATGAACCGGACGATTCAAGAGTCCTGTACGAAGCAGGAAGCAACTTCTACATCTTTTGCAGCTATGGTGAAGAATGGGTCCAAAACCTTTGTTCGTCCAAATACGCTTAGCTCCGTGGCCATTTATCCCAGTGACAACTCAAAAACCAGTGACGAAACCAAGAACATGGTCCAAAAAATCATATGCCCTGGAGAAATGAAGCTGAAAGTACGAGGCGTACGCAAAATTGGAAAAGGAGGACTCATAATCAGCACTGAGACCAAAGATGACCTAGACAGGCTCAAGCAAACAGTCCAACTAGCTTCGTCAGGGCTTACCGTCGACGAACCTAAAAAGCGCAAACCTCGCATTATAGTAATAGGAGTTCCTACATCAATGGCTGAAAATGAGGTTTATAAATGTATTTATGAACAAAACTTGGCCGTCAAACTGCCCACTATATCCCTAGATACATTTTTGACCTCTATAAAACTAAGCCACAAATCTGGCAGGAAAGATGCTGAGAACTGCAACTTTATTATAGAAGTTGCCGCCGTCATACGTAAGGCTCTCATCAAACAGGACAGATTATTCATAAATTGGTCGTCCTGCCCGGTACGAGACTTCACACTGGTGACAAGATGTTACAAATGCCAGCAGTACGGTCATGCAGCTAAAACATGCAAAATTGCTGCCCCTACATGTGGACATTGCGGTGAAGAAGGACACACAATTCAAGACTGCGCAAAGAAAGCAGGTGTGCCAAAATGTGCTACATGTTTGCGCTTTAAAAAACAAGCCATCCACAAGACGGGAGACGCAGATTGCCCGGCTAAAAAAGCGGCCGAATACAGGTACATCAACTCGATCGATTATGAAGGCGCCTAAGAGCGCCACATAATTGTGTATATTTTAGACGTAATTTATTATTGTTATTTTTACAGTTTAGTTATGGATAATAACTTAATTACCGATATAGACAACACATTTGTAACTGCCTCAAAGACATGTGACGTTGAGGATTGCAAACAATATCTTTCCGATTATAAAAAGTCACTAACCGTACTGACCCAAAATATTCGTAGTATTTATAAGAACATGGATAGCTTTAAAATTTTCCTTCATAGACTTAACTTTGATTGTGATATAATGGTACTAACCGAGTGCTGGCTAGCTAACCGCATCGATAACCTGCCAATAATACCTGGTTATACCTTAATGCATACCAATAGAAACCACAACCAAAATGAGGGTGTGGTAGTATTTGCTAAGGAATAATTAAAGGTAACAGTCGAGGAACCTACTCCACAAGACGGTATGATTAATTGCTTAGTTATCAAAATTGGTACAACCACAGCGATAATCGCTATTTATAGGTCCCCTTCGGGTGGAAACTTGGATTCTTTTCACAATTCCTTAAACCAGATTTTTCAAGCGCTAACCTCGTTTAAGAATGTTATACTAACAGGTGATTTAAATATAAATATTGGCTCCGAAAACTGTGACACAAGAACCCAAGATTATCTTAATATCTGCTCATTCCATGGCTTTCTCCCCACTCACGTATTGCCTACTCATCAGAGCGGTTCCTGTCTCGATCATATGATGATTAAAACCAGCCTATCATATATTACGCTTGTTACTAACGCAACAATTACTGACCATCATGCTGTCCTACTTACCGTAAATTTAACGCTGCCTAAGCTAAATCGTCCCCAGACCAAAAGCAAATTAAATACAAATAAACTCGAATATGATTTATGCAACCTAGATTTTAGCCAAGTTTACAATAGTGCTGACGCTAATTTCGCTTTATCGTACTTTATAAAACATGTCCAACAAGCAATATTACGTAGCACGACAGTTTCTACAGTGAATAAGAAACTTTATAATATTAAACCTTGGATTACTCCTGGACTAATTCGCTGTATAAGACACAGAGATAAACTTCATCAGAGAACTAAGAGATACCCTGATAATCTAATAATTCAAACCACTTATAAAAGATACAGGAACTTCTGCAACAATCTCCTAAAGAATTTAAAAAATAATTACGATAAAAATGAATTAAATAGAGCAGGTAACAATAGTAAGCAACTTTGGAAACATATTAAAAACGTCACCAATATGTCTAAACAGCGTGAATCAATTTCGAGTTTACTGCTTACTAATCCTTCACCACTCTTGTCAGCTAACAACGTTAATAACTTCTTTGTCAATGTTGGGAAAACTCTTGCTGAACAGATTCCGAAACACCAACCACCTTTCCAAAAATCAAGCAATACCTGTAACCTGAAATCTTTTGCTATGCTGGACACTGACGAAGACGAAATAACCAGAATTATTTCTGGACTAAGAGATGACTGTGCAATTGGATGGGATAATATAAGTAATAAGATCCTTAAACTTTTTAAGCATATTTTAGTACCTCCCTTAACGCATATATTTCGAATCTGTATATCCAAAGGAATTTTCCCTAGCTGTCTTAAAAAGGCAATTGTAATCCCTGTCTTTAAATCTGGTAGTAAAGACTTAGTAAATAATTATAGGCCAATATCGTTACTCCCCTCAATATCAAAAATATTAGCGAAAATTATAAACAGTAGACTAGTTAACTATCTAGAAAAAAATAATTTCTTATCCCCTGCACAATTTGGTTTTAGAGCCAAATTATCCACAGCCGATGCGGTGCATACCCTTACCGATTATATTTCAGAAGAACTCGGCAAAGGTAACCAGACCCTGGGAGTCTTCCTTGATTTAGCCAAGGCCTTCGACACGGTGTCTGTTTCCGTTCTTCTAAACAAATTAGAGGCCATAGGAATAAGGGGAACGCCGTTGAAACTATTTACGGAGTACTTAGTTGACCGATACCAATGTGTTAGAATAGACAATATTACGAGCGATGAGCAGAAAAGTTCTGGTTTTGGTGTTCCCCAGGGAAGTATTCTGGGCCCTACGCTATTCCTGATTTATATTAATGACTTGTGTAATCTGAATATTAAAGAAGGCAAAATAATATCCTATGCCGACGACACGGCGTTATTATTTACCGCTAAAACCAGTAGCGAACTGTTCCAAATTGCTCAACTAGGTTTTAATACTGTGACTAATTGGCTACAAAGCAATTTACTAACGTTAAATGCTGACAAGACAAAATACATTCACTTCTCCATGCGCAAGCCTCAACTTTACATTACTAACCCTCATCTATATGCCCATCAATGTGGAAATCGTTCAGTCATGTGTAATTGCCCTTTTATCCTCAAAACGAGCAGCATAAAATACCTCGGGGTAATAATGGATGAAACACTGTCTTTCAGAAAACATATTGAAAGTCTAGTTAAAAGAGTGCGCAAATTAATATATGTTTTTAAAAAATTGCGAACATTTGCAGATTCAAAATTAATCACACAAGTTTATTTGGCCCTATGTCAATCTATAATCCAATACTGCATCACTTCATGGGGTGGCGCACCAAAAACCAATCTACTTCCTCTTGAAAGAGCTCAGAGATCAATTTTAAAGGTAGCAAACTTCCATCCCTTTTTCTTTCCCACAGATCTGCTATATAAATCCTGCAACGTGCTGACTGTTCGCCAACTTTTCATTATGCACTTAGTATTAAAACAGCACACCATGCTTACTTACACCGCTGAGAATACTAACAAGAGACGGAATGATATAGTATGCACATCAAATGCAACCTCAAAACATGTCTTTGTAGAAAGATTTTTTACATTCTTAGGCCCATTTCTGTACAATAGATTAAATAGAAAACTTAGTATTTATAATTTAAATTACTTTAGCTGTAAAAAAATTATACTAGAATATTTACTAACCATAGATTATGCACAGACAGAAGATCTACTTGTTGTCTGCAAATAGAATCGCTAACATGCCATTTTACTTTGATTGACCTAATTTTATTTTAGTTTATATAGGTACTTTAAACTCCTTGTTAATTTATTACATAAAGTATTGCACTTCCTAGCCTGAAGCACAGGTTCAACCTAGTTCAGGCAATTAAACAAATGTGCTCTATTTTAATTATTAAGATACTTATTGTAAATGTGCCCCTTTTTATAAATAAACGATTTTATATTTATATTTTATATACTGATGTTAATGAGGTAGCACGTATAATAGACGGATTAAAGCTAATTTGTGCGGTAGGATGTGATAACATACCTAATAGCATACTCAAAAGATTCTAGAACTCCATTTTTGTTTTGTATTAATTTATATTCTTGTTAACTATTCTATCTTCTCAAGTTATCTCATCTAGATTCTCATATACCTACTCAGCGGTTTCGTATCACATTCCAGGTGCCATTTGGAGTAATTTGTGACTATGATGACCCGAGGAGCCACAATTCGTGACATCAGTGACAAACTGAATGTTGCACTGAAGGAGCCAGAGGCATCAAAAATACTTTCCAACCAGCTGCTGCAGGAAAGAGAGGACAGCGAGATTGAAGTCCAGAGGGTAAATGACAGAAATACTCAACTCAAGAGCCAGCTTGTAGAACTCCACACCCAGCACATGGATATACTTGACCAGCATCACCATCTCCGTCAACTAGTGTCAGATTTCCACCAGTGTAGTCACACTCATGACCAGGCACTGAAACGCATATCAGGTCTTGAAGCGGAACTGTGCAAGGCATACAACAAAATTTCCATCATCGATTCTCTGAAAGCCAGCGAACAGGTAGCCAACACCAATAAACTTTTCAACAAGTTGGTTGAAAAATAATATCATAATAAATAATAATATCATATGGATATCTTGTGTTTTTGTGAAACCTGATTAAAACCAGATAGGATGTTGTTTAATGTAAATAATTTTTCAGTTGCCAGTGCGTACAGCAGGTCTTCATTAGGGGGTACCTTGATATTATGCAATAGTCATTTCAGATTCAAGGAAAGGAAGGATATCACTGCTTGCTATGTTGATCGCTTATGTGAGGTAGCATGTGCAGACATTGAAGGCCATACTTTCTTATGTGTTTATAGACCACCAGCCTCAAACTTGTCATAATTTTTAATCATAATGGAAGATATACTAACTAAACTTTTTAGAGAAAATAAAATAGTTTTTGTTTGTGGTGACCTAAATATTGATCTATTAGTAAATTCACCTGAAAAATGTAAGCTTATCTCATTGTTTAAATCTTTCAATTTAAAATGTATATTTAATGTACCAACTAGAATAACAGCAACCTCAGCTACATGCATAGATAATGTATTTACTAATTTTAAAATAAAAGACTTGTCCCTAATTAGTGGCGTCAGGTCTGATCATACAGGTCAACTTGTAGCCTTTGAATCATTTAAAAAGTTACGTTGAAATAAAACTATTCAGTTAAGACCTCTTACTAAAAATAAATTGAAAATGTTTAATAATAATGTTCTTAACAATCTTTCAACAGCTAGTTTTGATTCACAAGACCCCAATATAAAATACGGTACATTATTTTCTACAGTATGCCAAGAATTCAATAAAGCATGTCCTGTACAAAAAGTAACAATAAATACTAAACCAAAACTTAACGAATGGGCCACTGGTGGCATTAGAAAAAGCAGAGATATTTTATATAATTTATATAACGAAAAATCATTGACTTCTGATGAAGCTGTCCTTAATTATGTAAGAAACTATTCAAATATATTTAAAAGAGTCTGCGCCCAAACTAAATCAAAATTATTAAGTAACAAAATTAGTATTTCTAACAATAAAATGAAAGCTGTGTGGCAGATAATTAACAAATAAACTGGAAACACAGCGAGAACAGAATGAAGTGTCTTTAAACAATGATAATGAAACCATTTCAGATAAGTTAAAAGTTGCTGAGACACTAGAAAATTTCTTTACCAACATCCCAATAGAAGTTACGAAATCTCTCTCCTCATCATCTATACTAGCTGAATCTCTTCTAAAAGAAAACATAAGTAAGGACATTCCAAGTTTTGAATTCAAGCCTATTTCTTTTGTCACAATTGAAAAAGCATTCAAAAGTCTTAACATAAAAACACTGAGACCTTATGGGGCATTTCCGTTAAGGTTCTTGGAGATATCATTGACACAATTGCCCCTGTTCTAACAGGCATATTTAATCAATGTTTAGATGGCGGTACGTTTCCTTATTTAATGAAACATTGTGAAGTAGTACTAATTTTCAAATCGGGTAGTAAGAGTGATCCCTCTAATTATAGACCTATATCTGTGTTACCAGCATTGAGTAAAATATATGAATAAATCATGCTAGACCAGATGCTGTCACATTTTAATATTCAAATGGGATTTTACCAGTTTGGTTTCACGAAAGGTAGGTCGACAACTGACGCTGGAGTAAAACTCATCAGTCACATTTTGGAATCCTGGGAGAACTTCCAATTCGTGGACAAGCTGCTGACCTTGTTCTTTCTTATCTATCAAACAGGCAGCAAAAAGTAAAAGTTAATGGGGCGACGTCCTCGGGGTCTCTAGTTAAAATGGGCGTGCCTCAAGGTTCAATTCTTGGCCCTTTTTTATTTCTAGTCTATATAAATGACCTTCCTTATATGAGGGCTAACTTATCGGATATAATTCTATTTGCTGAAGACACTTCTCTAATTTTAAAATAGATAGAAAAGATACAGATGTTTTACATGTCAACGATAGTCTAGCTGTTCTTTCGAAATGGTTCGCAGCTAATAATCTTTTACTAAATGCGAACAAAACTAAATGTATTAGGTTCTCATTACCAAATGTACCTCAAGTTGGTCTAAATCTAAAACTTGATGGCAAACAACTAGATGCAATAACGGAAACTATATTTTTGGGAATTACTTTAGATTCAAAATTGCAATGGGGCGCCCACATTAAAACTCTTTCAGGTAGATTAAGTTCAGCTGCATATGCAGTAAGAAAAATAAGGCAGTTGACTGATAAAGCCACAGCTAGGTTAGTATACTTTGCTTATTTCGACAGTATTATGTCTTATGCCATTCTGCTGTGGGGATTGGCAGCTGACGTAGATTCAATTTTCATCTTACAAAAGAGAGCAATCCACGTTATCTATAAAATGGGTCCTCGCGAATCCCTTCGAAACAAATTCAAAGAAATTTATATACTGACTCTGCCTTCTCTTTATATCTCAGAAAGTATTTTGTATGTTCGCAAAAACTTAGGACTTTTCAAAATAAGAGGCGATTTCCATAATATAGTAGTAGACATGAAATTGTGATACCCAAATTTAGATTAACTAAAACAAGCAAGTAATTTCTTATAAACAGTATCCGCTTTTATAACTAGTTGCCAAAGTCGGTTACAGAAGCGATGGGAAGTTCAAAACCCACATTAATTAAACGCGTTCTTATCAAGAATGAATATTATAAAATTAAAGACTACGTTGAAGACAAGGAAGTTTGGCAATAATTCCTTCTGCACATGTGGCTTCCCTGGTAACTCATTAACGGCAAATTGTGTAAGAGTCTATTAAGAATGCGGCGACCGAAGAATTGTCCATACAAACGTAATACCTAAATCATTTGCAATTTGACCATATTTCCACCATATTATGCTGATATTCGGATTAAAACAGTATTTATCTAGGCTTGTACATCTTTTTTTTTTTCTTAAAACTTCTCTAAAATGAAGTTTAAGCGAATTGAATTTCGCACATTTTTACAGCGTTGATGACATGTTTTCATACTGTTTTTATGTATTATAAACAACAATATTTGTATTATTGTTTCAGCAGAAGCATAGCTTATATTATAAAGTTACAAATTGTCGAAAAAAAATTGGTAAAACATTTAGTTTTCATTCATCATTTCTGGTATTACGGATCACATCCAAATTTATCATAAATTTTCGTTAGCTAGTAGTGCTATCGCGTTAAGCAATCATTGTCAATGTGTGCCTGGTCGTACTGTTCATTGTAGGTGTTATCGCTCCGTCATTAGCGCAACGTGCTTGGTAGGAATTCGTTCGGGGTATTTTTTGTCAGTATAGACGATTAGGTACTTTACTTTTACTAAATTGTATTGTAATATTGCTGAAACTAATGACCAATTTTATTTTTATCGGAACGGGAGTAAACTGTTGGAAATCGTCCCCCTCGTGCCCCTCCATGCAACATTCTCCATGAGAAAGTGTGAATTTGGATAAAATTAAAATCCAAGATGGCGGTTGCGAAAATTTTCGAATTTTCATCATGGGTATCGTTTTCTTGGTTTTCAAGTATTCTAAAGCCAATAGTGAGGTCAAAATGTAAATCTAAGATGGAGGCTGCGAAAATTTTCAAGTTTTCGTAATTGGTATCGATTTCTTCGTTTTCAAGGATACTAAAGCCGATAGTGCGGTCAAAATTTAATTCGCAGCCGCCATTTAGAATTGCGGCTGCGAATTAAATTTTGACGTTTATTCAAAACTAATTTGTACGTTTAGTTTATAAAAATTGGTCCATGCAATAAAAATATATAGTTACTTTAATGTACGGAAATTTTATTTCACATCAAACATCAGTGGGAGATCGTCCTAGGGCGACTGCAGTACTGTAGGTACCTGTGCCGCTCGCAACAGGAATATTTGACTAAATACGTACTTTGCATTACACTTGTATTATTTGACTTGTATTCATTATTTAGTAATAACAATATTTGAAGTTTGATAAAAGGAATAGGTACCTACTGCAATAAGACTGAAATTTTTTTTTTTTTTTTTTAACTTGGAGACCACCCTAAAGGAAATAAATAAAAATAAACAGGCTCAGCCCACGTTCGCACGGAAGTAAAAATATCGCGGCGGGATTTTATCGCACACTGGATTTTCAACTCTCGGTATTAAGCCGAGCGTTGAGAATCCGCTGGGATGAGACTGCGTCCCAGCGCGCTGAAAAAACACAGTTGGATTTACAACTCGGCGCTAAGCAGAACGTTGAAAATCCAGTGCACGAAATAAAATCGCCGCAGAAAAATATCGCTCGTGCGAACCTGGGCTTAAAATAAATAAAGACAATAAGTAATAAATATTCCAATAAATTATATTTACGCGACGTGCGCCATTCTTGGGCCGATTTGCCCCCAAGGCCAAATGTATAGATAGGTAGATACCTCATTTGTGTGACGTATCTACTAGCTAGATATCTATTCTCTACAAGGCCTAGATCTCGAGATTAGATGAGATATCGTAATGTTAAAATATCGGCATGGTAAAGAAATTTCCAAAAAACGCATTACTGGTCTTTACATTCACTAACGATTCCCCAAAGTAGTCAACAAAAATAAAGCAAATAATGAACATACCTCACCTAGTTACTAATAAAAAAGCATAAATTCCGCCATGCCGTTGTAAGTACAGCTAATAATAGCTATCTATCCATTCACACACACACGGCTACACACCGCGTTCGCAGTCTTTTGTCAAACAGAGATATAATATTCCAGACGAATTTTGCACATAATCTCGAGTTGCAGTTGATAGCTTTGCTCCCCGGCCCCTTAACTGCTCCCAAATTACCATGTTTATATACACTCGAGAGCAATGAATCCGGGTCACTTAAAGAATGTTAAAAATCTCGGAAACTAAAAATGATAGGTTAATGCAATAAATTGTATTTAATAGACAATGTAATACTCCTTAAATGAAAGTAAAAAAAATATGAGTCACCATACATTTTATTAACACAAAATTACATAAAGAAAAAAACTGCTGATTTCTCCTTAAAACAAAAATAGGAAACATGATATTTTTGAACTTTATTACGATTTTCTTGAATTTTAATACTTCGTATTGCCTCCTCGTGCTTCCATTACTGCGTTTACGCGGTTTGGCATGCTGTACACCAAGTTCCTTATACGATTTTGGGGAATATTCTCCCATTCCTCTGTGAGAGCAATTTTGAGTGATTGGGGGAGGGTTTCGTTGTTATACGCATCTGTCTAGCTCGTCCCAAGCATGCTCGATCGGGTTGATATCCGGGCTGCGCGCTGGCCACTCCATACGAGTAATGTTCATCTCTTGAAGGTAGTCATTCACAATCCTACCTGTATGAGGTCGGGCATTGTCATGCATAAATATAGCATCCTCACCTAAATTGACCATAAATGGACCAACGTGATCATTGAGGATTTCTTCCACATATCTTTCGCTAGTTAAAGAGCCGTTTTCTATGATCACCAGCTCTGTGCGACTTTCAGAAGAAATTCCGGCCCACACAAGTACAGACCCACCACCGTAGGCTACTTTTTCTTCGATGCATGCTTGCTTGAATCTTTCCCCTGGTCTTCGATACACTCTGTGTCTTCCATCGTGCTTGTAGAGCATAAATTTTGATTCGTCGGAGAACATAACTTTTGACCAATCTTCAATACTCTAATTTACGTGGCTCTGGGCATATCTTAGTCTTGAAATACGATGCCCACGCTCCAGTTTAGGGCCGTTTGCAGGTCTAAGGGGTTTTAAGTTAGATTCAGCAAGCCGACGTCTTACTGTCCATGCACTTGGGTTACTTCCTCCGAGGCGTCGAAACTGATTTGTGAGTTCAGTTCCTGTAAGAAAGCGATTTCGAAGCATGGTGTTCACCAAGTATCGGTCTTCTCGTGCTGTGGTACACCTGGTTCTGCCCGTTCCTGGTCTGCGTAGGTTAGAACCAGTTTCTTCGTAACGTCGGAGAACTCTTTGTACTGTTGACAGCGACACACCGACAGTCCTGGCTGTATCGCGCTGACTCCGGCCGGTTTCCAGCATTGTAAGTATTCTGGTGCATTCTTCAGGCGTAAGCGACATAATTTCAGCTTGAATAATGAATATAGAGCACTATCAACATGGTTTATGTACCCACATAAATGACAGATTACAAACAAAAGCAAAACCAAATGCTGTAATTTCGTAGTTCCATCTTCGAAAGTGGCCCTTTTTCAAATTTGATTTTTTTATGATATAACTTTACAATAACTAAGAAGTTTTAATACCTTCATTTAAGGAGTATTACATTGTCTATTAAATACAATTTATTGCATTAACCTAGCATTTTTAGTTTCCGAGATTTTTAGGATTCTTTAAGTGACCCGGATTCATTGCTCTCGAGTGTATATATATATATATTATTTTTACATTTTTATTTTTCATTCTTCCTTGACATAATCACGCTATTATTTGACATTATAATATCTACAATTTAACTTCAAATCTTCAAATCTTCTCCATAGGAAACGACCAATTGGAACCGTGCACCTAGCTTCTGACGTTTCATAAGTGCCCATGTAGGTTTATGTGAAATAAAATATTTTGAATTTTGAACTACTACATTTTGAAAATACTGTTGTGTGAACCGTACTGGTTCAATACTCAGAAGCAAGGACTTTGAATATAAAAACACTGTTAATATCTTTGAAGATCAGCTTTATTTCTATACTTACAGCAGTACAGTAACACAGTTTGATACAAGACAAGTGACTAGCACCGATGTTGAAACACGAATGCTTGAGTCTGCCGGGCATTTCACTAAAATGCCCGCAGAGTATTTTTTTATATCCTGCCATTTTACTTGCTTGTGATTGGTCGGCGATAACTGTCAGTCTCGACCAATCACATGAAGTCAAATAACTACTTTTACGAGTTACAACACACAAGCTTATACAAGTTCATAGTAATTATTGTAATTAGTCAACAACCATAAATAATTACAGACATAATAATTTAAATATTTACAACAGCTCGGCCATCTGGCTTCTAACGAGTCCCTCGTTATAAAAAAATAAAATAAAACAATTACTCTATAAATCATCGTATAAATTATAAATGTAACATATCAAACAAAAATTTTCTCAGTAGTCCTCAACAGTAATCATTTTGACTATAAGTCATCATATTAGTACATTTTAGTATCTAAATAAATCTCAAATTCAATTATTATTATTATTTCCTTTATTTTACATTATTACATATAAATTATATTTTTAAATATTAGAATAAAAGAAAATATAAAAACATTTAAAAATATAAAAAATAGTAGACCACCGGTATCGGGAGAAAGGTCCAAGCTACCGGCGGTCAGGGCTCCAGAGAGAGGAACCTCCTAACAATGCGAGCCGTGTCCACGAGTACCGCTTTCTGGATCAAGCCCTTAATCCAGCTGTCCAACGAGAGCCTCCTTAGGTGTTGGTCGAGGCTCTTAGCAATTAAGCCATTGGCTGATATGACTATCGGCACAATGATCGCTGAGTCCACATCCCACATGTCGACAACCTCGCGAGCCAAGTCAAGATACTTAATTTGTTTATCTTTCTCGGCTTTCACGAGGTTCCCGTCATGCGGGACCGTTATGTCAATGATCATTGCGCGCCGCTCTCCTCGATCCACCACCACTATATCAGGTCTATTAGCAACAATGGTCCTGTCAGTGATGATGGATCGATCCCAGTACAATGTGATATTTCCATTTTCGAGAACTGGGTCGGGCACATACCTGTAGTACGGTACTTCCGATTCCACAAGGCTGTATTTCAGAGCAAGTTGCTGATGGATAATCCTGGCTACAAGGTTGTGTCTATGCAAGTACTCTTCGTTAGCTAGACGAGAACACCCGGAGATAATGTGTCGGATTGATTCTCCCGGACGGTGGCATGCCCGACAGATGTCAACCGTGCCGTCCTTCACAATGAATCTCCGGTAATTATTCGTCAACATAACTTCGTCCATAATTGCACATACAATACCGATTATTATTATTATTATTATACATTACAATACATTTACATGACTTAAAAAAAATGTTTACTACCTTTGAGGATATCGGTTACCTGATATCCCTAACTCAAAATACTTTGTTATCAGATTAACTATAATATAAATCTTTATAGTAATACATTACATTTATATCTAACAAAAAAAACTGAAAAACGAGTCACTCTACAATAGATCGTTCATAAATTTATTTATTAATCCATGACCTTGATTAACAAAATGCTTATAACCTTTAAGGGTGTCGGTTACCTGACACTCCTAACTTAATCTATATCCTAAAACGGCAGTATATATATTGGTCCATGACCTTGACCAATACCGATTGCTATTTTGAATTGCTAAAATGAGAGGCATCTGTTACCTGATACCCCTCACCAACTCATTAGTACGTGACCCTAACCAGTGAATCGGTATTTACTAGTCCATGACGTTGACCAGCAAATATTTCAGCCATTAATAATAATTATATAAAAAAAATCACATGATTACATGATTTTAGATGATACATGACATTAATCATCGAAATTTAAAACCACATTGGCATTACTTTTTACTGTAACATCGATTATTGAGGGCGAAAGTTTTGTATTGGTGTCCTTAATTGCCTGTTTATATAATTCTATGTACAATATTCATTTTCATTAATGCGAATGAATTTACTATACATATATTTACAACTCTTCACTTTCAGATTCACAATCATTAAGTTCGGATTCACAATCGGTTGATACGGGTTCGTTAAAGCAGATCCATGGGTATATTTTATCAATGGCTACCACAGCCTCGTACCTCTTACTAGTCTTTGTGAGAGGCGTGTCCTCGACCACGAACCTATCGTTGGGGAGCACCTTTTTAGTTCTGTAAAGTCCTTTACATTTAGGTTCGAGTTTCTTAGACTGGCCCTCTATTCCTGTCACAGCTCTTACTACCCTAACCAAATCACCTTCTTTGAAACGCATTCCCATTTTCCTATACCTATCATACCGTTTCTTGTCCTTGTCCTGTTGTGTCCTAATAAGCTCACCGGCCGTAGCCCTAACATCGTCTAGACTCTAACCGTCCTCGGACGTAACTTCGTTTATTACGTCATTTAATAAACCTTCAGATGGGTTAGTTAGATTTCGCCCGAAAAGAAGCTCCGCTGGAGTCTTTTTGGTGTTGGCATGTACAGTGGAGTTGATACCCAACTGTATGTCTGGTAAATGTTCATCCCATAAACCATTTGGTTTGTCATGGTTCATTGCCCCAAGCGCTGCCAAAATGGTGCGGTTGTACCGTTCCACTTGGCCATTCACTCGGGGTGTGGCGACAGCATTGAGCACATGCTTTATACCACATGATTGAATAAATGTTTTAAACTGCCTACTAGTGAAGCTTGTCCCTTGGTCCGTAATCAAACGGGTTGGTACGCCGAAGTTACTAAAATGCTCTCTGAATACCCTAATGCTTGTGGCTGATTTGGTATTTCGCACAGCTGTGATGTCAACAAATTTAGTAAACGCGTCTATGATAACAAGGATGAATGTATTGCCACGCTTGGTGCGGATAAAAGGACCGAGATGATCCGCATGTATGGTATGGAACGGTATGATAGCTTTTGGGATGGGGTGTAATTCACCGGGCTTGGCACCACTTGGCAGCTTGTGATGTGCGCACTGAAGGCAAGCCGAGACATATTTTTTTACAAACCGTCTCATCTTTGGAAACCAATAAGTAGCTTGTAAGCGCGCCAATGTTTTGTCAAACCCGAAGTGTCCCACATCGTCATGATTGGCTTTCAGTAGTTGCCATCTGGTGCCACTTGGAACAACCCAACGGATGGTATTTTCATCAATTATACGATATACCCGCCCATTTACAAGCTTGTAATTTTTTTATATGTCAATGGCATCTTTACATTTGGTATCACCTAAAATATTCGCGATATTTTTAATATCTTCGTCCGTTTGTTGCACCGTTGCAAGCCAATCGTCAGTACCTACTGAAAGTATATTTAACACGTGGTCAACTTCTGGAATACCATCTATAGCACCCCTGCTAAGCGCATCTACGTGTGCCATTTTATCACCAGGGCGGTATTCTATTGAGCAGTCGTATTCTAAGAACTGCAGCCACCAGCGAGCAATTCGTGGGACTAAATCACGTTTGCTCAAAGTAGTACGCAAAGCATTGCAGTCTGTAACTATGGTGAATCTAATACCAAGTAAGTAATGCCTAAACCAATTCAATGAGGCAATAATAGCGAGGGTCTCTAACTCAAATGAGTGTAGTTTTTGCTCATCCGGACTGGTTTGCCTGCTATAATAAGCAATAGGTTTGAACACCCCAGACTTGCCTTGTTGCATTAAAATGCCGGCTACCCCGTACTTGCTAGCGTCGGTGTGGAGTTGGGTTAGTACACTAGGATCATAAAGTCCCAGGACCGGTCTTTGTACTAAAATCTGTTTTAATTTCTCAAACGATTCCAGTTCTTCACTACCCCAACTCCAAGAAGCGTCCTTCTTCAATAGACCAGTCAGAGGACGTGCTATTAAGGTGAATCCCGCGACAAACCTCCTGAAGAAGCTAGCAAGGCCTAAGAACCTTCTCACTTCGTGAACATTTGTTGGCATAGGGAATTTGGATATGGCGTCTGTTTTGAGCGACCCTGGCCTAACACCCTCTGAACTGACTTCGTACCCCAGGTAGTCTATTTTGTCATAAAATAAATTACATTTACTAATTTTTAGTGTTAGACCACTTTTTGCCAGTAATCGCAACACTTCCTCCAAACGTACCATCCCTTCATCGAATGACTTGGCAGGAATCAGGATATCATCCATGTAGACATTGGTCTACATTAAAACATCCTCATCATCATCCTGCTTCATCGTATACATTGGTATACGATGAAGCAGGAGAATTGTGGATGATCTTATTCATTGTACGCTGGAAGACTGATGGTGCGTTTACTAATCTAAAGGGCATCCTATTGTACTCGTACTGACCTTGAGGGGTCACAAACGCAGTCTTCTCTCGAGAACCTTCAGCTATTGGTATCTGATAGTACCCAGATGCTAAATCGAGGGTAACAAATAGTGAACTACCTGATAATAAGTCTAACTGATCCTCGATACGAAGGAGTGGGTAGTGCTCTTTCTTTGTTTTACTATTTAGGGCACGGTAGTCAACACATAACCTCTTCTCCCCAGACTTTTTGTTAACTAGCACTATAGGGCTCGTGTACGGACTGTTAGACTCCCTTATAATGCCGCTTTCTAACATTTCCTTGATCATATCTTGAACTAGTTGGCGTTCAGTAAAAGACAACCGGTATGGGCGGTAAACCACAGGATCGGGGTCATCCAGTTGAATCACCATGTCAGTTTCCATTGTAAACCCAAGATCTTTTAAACCACTGGAAAAGCAATATTTATATTTATCCAACAAGATCTTTACAGACTCTTTTTGGTCCTTTGTTAAATTTTCTCCGTAGCTGATTGGTGATTCATCTATGGGTGACTGATCACTGAAATCTATTTTTTTAACTTTTAGGCTTTCGGCTAAAGTATGGCTCCTAGTTACAAGACTACCTTTCTCTATAACTAGATGGTTTTCACTAATATTCTGAACGAGAATCCTACTCGAGCCTTGTGTTAATTGATACTCGCCGGGCAACAAGTAATGTTCATGACCTCCAATATTGCGCACGGTACCATTCACGTAAATTTTTCTCGAGAAAGAATTACGCGAGCTAACTGGGATTGCCTTTAATTCGCCGCGTCCTATGCGCGTCTCTTCAATGCATAAAAGCGGACAAATCAAAACAGACTCCTCACTAACCCGCTGAAAAATTACGTCCGAATCTGTCTTTACTATTTTGACTGAGGGCCTTTCGGTGAAAGTGTGGCCTAGCAGTACAGGGCAATTTATTAAGTAATCACCTACTACTAATATTTCTACGTGTTTTTCTACTACACCCTGCACTTCGATCGTGACGTTAGCCTTGCCAAGGGGGTTATATGGCACGTTACCTATTCCTCTTAATAGCGGCACTTCTCCTACCTTCCAGTCTAGTCCTAAACGCTGAGCTTCACTGAGACGGACCAAAGTACCCTCGCTTCCCAAATCAACGAGACATTCTGAAAATAACCCATTTATTTTAATAGGCATTTTATACTTGGCACTTGAATCGCCCGTGTTTTCTACTTTCAATATTGTTTTTGGTTTATCGTTGGTACTTTGCTTTGTCCCAGGGCACTCAGTGTCCTTATGCCCTAACAAATTACATTTAGAACATCGAATCTTCGGTTTTGTGCATCGAAAGAATGGGTGACCGGGTTCTTTACAATTGTAGCAGATCATGCTGGATCCAGTTGACTTCTGGGAACTATGACCTACTTTATTATCGTTAAATGTGTTGTTTTGTGGTCGCCTATCTTTATCCTTAACCTTCTGCTGCTCATTTGTGGACCTATATTGACCTACTTTTACCGTCTTCAAAAATTTAAGTAGCAATTCCGGTTCCGTAAATTCTGCCCCTTGCGCTCCCAACCTAACACCACGATCTTCTTATGTTATGACACAGTCAACTGCACGTTTTCCTGATATTTCGCAACGATTTAGAAGATTCATTTTAGCGTAGTAATATATCTCCAATGACTCCCCATAGCGTACCTTTTTATTCAGAATTTCAGTTAGTAAATCTGCATAATTATCCCTAGTTGGAAAAGATTCCTTCAGCTTTAACTTCCATTCTGCCCAAGAAAATAGCAGTGAGGGTAGACCCTGATACCAGGCTTTAGCTACCCCTGTTAATTTCGGTAGGGCATAGTGGACTACTTGTTTATCGTTCCACCCATAGATCTGTGCACATTCGTCGACCTTATGAAGCCACGTATCAACCGTTTGTTCCTTACATTCAAAATTCAAATTCAAAATTCAAAAGTCATTTATTCAAATTAGGCTGAGAATCAGCACTTTTCGAACGTCAAAGTTACATAAGACAGTCCCACAAAACGCCCACCCTTCACCACTTCCTAGTGCTTTCGCTGGGAAGAAGAAGTGGCGCAACAAACTCCCCAGCAGCACAGCTGTCTGTTCAATTAGGAAAAATAAAATGATTCTATACAATAGTACTTATGCAAAATAATTTACATAACACAACACAAAACATTAAATTATAAATTATCAGCCATATGACAGCTAGCACACGCCAATATACCAACCAAAAACATCGAGATCTATACTCAAGCAGAAATAAAAATAACTAAACGTAAAGAATATCTAAAAAGAAAATAAAGCCTCCAGGCATAAAGGGCGTGCCCGCTTACATATAGCTGTAACTAGAGTTATAATTGATAAACTAGGACCATCGAGGTAAAATAAATAAACAGTTAATTACTAATAACAATGACAAAACCATGATCAGCAAGATCATAACGGGTCAAAATCAAGAATTACGTTATTTAAAACAGGAAACCTATCGCGATCGCTCGTAAGATATATATATATCATACCCTTAAGCGCATTAATAAAGTTCTCAATAAACAGATTATTATTTGACTCACGCTCACGATGTGTGTCTTCACGGGACGGTGTACGAAGGCGAGAAGCTCTGCTCTTAGGTAAATGCCTGGATTCCGCGTGGCACGTCTCGTGTTGCCCTGGATTGCACGACCGTGTCCTGGAGCTCCCAGCACGACGACTTGCCCTTCTTGAATAGTGAGGCCGGGAAGGATACCGACTAATCGTCAGTCGCGATCGTCTTCCTTTCGACTGCCTGGATCGCGACAAACGGTTCCGGTTGCCACAATTTTCTTCAGGTGAATGCGTATACCCTCGATCCCGGCTGCGGCTTCGAGTTGCATCACGGCATTTTAGAGGCGGCGTCAGCGTCTCACGAAGACTCAGTCTAGGTTCATCACATTTTCTTCGAGACCTAGACCTACATTCATCTATGTTCTCGCAGCGTTTTCTATGTACGCCAAATACTTAAGCGTATCTCCGATCCTTTTGTGGGCACTAAGTTGCTATCCCACTTCTGAGATGTGAACCGTACTGGTTCAATACTCAGAATCAAGAACTTTGAATATAAAAACACTGTTAATATCTTTGAAGATCAGCTTTATTTCTATAGTTACAGCAGTACAGTAACACAGTTTGATACAAGACAAGTGACTAGCACCGATGTTGAAACACGAATGCTTGAGTCTGCCGGGCATTTCACTAAAATGCCCACAGAGTATTTTTTTATATCCCGCCATTTTACTTGCTTGTGATTGGTCGGCGATAACTGTCAGTCTCGACCAATCACATGAAGTCAAATAACTACTTTTATGAGTTACAACACACAAGCTTATACAAGTTCATAGTAATTAGTCAACAACCATAAATAATTACAGGCATAATAATTTAAATATTTAAAACAGTTGGAGCTGCTGAAGATTGTAAGACCATCTTTGTATTGTATAAACTCAATTTCCTTTGTATTATAATTATAATTGCATAGCACAGGTGTGAGTACTATGTACTAAAGAGCTACCATTTACCGGGAAATATGTAGTATTTCATTGACTTGAATGTGCCCTGGCGGCTGTGAGCATGTCATGCTCACTCAAATGTCTCGCTGATGGTGGCGCGTGTGTTGGATCATTTAGCTCCCTTCAAAATGGTTGAGCTGTATGGTGCTGATCCATGCATCATGTTCGTGAACGGGCGCCGTCAGTTGGGACTGGTCATGTCTTAGCTGCCATGGCTTATTTTAATTTAAGTTTTTGAATGATTCTCTATTTTTTTCTTTTTATTACGGACGCTTTTACGAACGTGCACGTCTTTCTACATTGTTCTCACATGCATCATTTCAAAATGAACGATATTTTGTATCAATATTTTTATTTATAGAGTGTCCGTGGAGTTTCTTGCCCGTTCTTCTCCATAGGTACCTACTACGCTTTGGAATGGGCAACTAGCTTCATATTTTTGACTGACCGACCCCTTGACAATTCAAAAGTGCCTGTAAATGGTTTAATTGAAATAAATGCTTTGAGTTTGAGTTTGATTAATAATAAATTTATATTTTTTGTAATTGTATGCCTAACTACTATTATGCTAATAGTCATTATGCCTAGTGACATTATGTGAGTTAAATTTATGCCAAAACAAATTAGCCTTCAAGATGATTATGCCAACATAAACAGTATGCCAAAAAAAAATTGGCAAAGTATTATTATGGCAAAACGAATTATGCCAAAACTGTTATGCCAAAGTGTATTAGGAAAGAGAACATTATGCAAAAAGAAGGGATCCCGTGACACTCACACTAGGCGCGTACTATGCTCACTTGTTTGTGAGATGATATTTTAATGGGCACGTTAACTAGCTTTTTGTTTATTGCTGTCGCAACTTCTGCAACTAATAAAAATAAGTTTACTATCTAAGTACCATTACTATTTAGTGGGAATGTTGTCAAATACGGTTAAACAATAGGATGGCTTAATAGAAGGGCCATAAAATACGTACGAGCATACTACGCGCCTAGTGTGAGTGTCACGGGATCCCTTATTTTTGCATTATGTTCTCTCATTATGCCTAGTAACATTATGTGAGTTAAATTTATGCCAAAACAAATAAGCCTTCAAGATGATTATGCCAACATGAACAGTATACCAACAAAAATATGGCAACGTATTATTATGGCAAAACGAATTATGCCAAAACTGTTATGCCAAAGTATATTAGGAAAGAGAACATTATGAAAAAAGAAGGGATCCCATGACACTCACACTAGGTGCGTACTATGCTCACTTGTTTGTGAGATGATATTTTAATGGACACGTTAACTAGCTTTTTGTTTATTGCTGTCGCAATTTCTGCAACTAATTAAAATAAGTTTACTATCTAAGTACCATTATTATTTAGTGGGAATGTCGTAAAATACGGTTAAACAATAGGAAGGCTTAATAGAAGGGCCATAAAATACGTTTACAATTTTTTTTTTTTGTGAAAACTTCTTTAACGGCGTTGTGCAGTTTTTTGTGATGGGTAAAAAATGCTAAGCTCGCGTCAGGACACGTGAGATGATGGAAAATTCGTAAGACGGAGGGAGAGTAGACCGTGTGTTAATATTCAAGTTTTCACTTCTGCCGGCACTCCCGGAGTGCAACCCGTTGTTTTTTTTTTTGTTACGCGTCCTGTACTCACACTGATGCATATTGTCTCTGGTAGCTGTGTTGCCGCAGAAATATTTTCTTAACTGAGCATTCGTAAAGTTTGTTCACTGTACAATATGCATAGGCCTCACACACTTTTAATAACTCTCTATATCGTTTGTATAGCTCATGTTGTTGATACAAATGAACAAATGACAATCGATGTGTGATGCAGTTAGTGGCAATTATTTTAGTTCATTCTCAGATTTGGTGCCGCCAAGTGCATCGGACTGCTTGAAAAGTGAGTTTGTTTTGAACTTTTTAGTTGCTATCAGGTTTTTTTATTTACAAACCTTTTAGTGTGTTTATATTTTGAAATAGTCTCCTAAAGCTCTTTATTTTGAAGCCCCCATGTCTACAATCCATCCAACCGCTAGAATGCTTCGAGGGTATAAAGAATCTTCTAAATACAAAAAAAAACGCGCGAAAAAAACATAACCCCGTTTTTACTGTCGCGCAGTCGGATAAAAATACTATGACGATCATATACTAGAGAAGATGGACGAAATAGATGAAGATTTGATTGTAACTGCACAATCAACAGTGCTAGTAATTGTGTCTAGAACTTGACAGTAGTGGACAGTTTAGTTCAGTGGTGTCCTGGAAATGTACCGAGAGCTCAGAGAGCAGGGAGAGGCACGGTGCAGAAGTTGTGGGTTATTTTCCCGAGTTCCTGTCAAGAAAACGTAGTGATGTGTCACTATCGCAGTGATGTTACATGATCATTCTTGTGGACGATGTGTTCATCGCCACCCAACTGCCCCTGCTTATAGTTAATTAGTTAATTTATAACATTTAGAACTGGTTTTAACAAAAAGTTTTAAAATAAAACGTCATTATCTCCTCAGTAACGAGAACGTTGTATGAATGGTCCCTAATGGTCTCATACAAAAAAATACATCTCAACGACGTGGAGTTTGAAGTGGCTCTCGGCTCTCGGCTAGGTCGTGGATTTGAGCCGAGCAGACACTTTACTTTGTGTAAATTATTTCATCACCACTGCTCTTAAAACGATGAAGGAAAACATCATGAGGGAACCGGCATGTCCTAGATACAAAAAATCGAAGACATGTTCACTGTACATATGCATAGGTCTCACACACTTTTAATAACTCTCCATATCGTTCGCACAGCTCATGTTGTTGATACAAACGAACAAATGACAATCGCTGGCATGCTAAAAAAAAAGATGATCAGCCAAACCGTACTGGACCCCCGGTAGATTACAGCCCACTCCGTCTCGAAGAGAAGGCCTCTGTCCCAGTAGTGGAAACATTATAGGTTGATTATGCTAAACAATTTATAATAATGTAACAATAAAAAAATCTCCTAACGAAAATTTAAATTAAATTTTAGGCTAGCACGAGTCAACAACGCCCTTCGCAAATGATGTTGTTATGAGAGTAACACAAGACACGACGAAAACATAATTAATTTGAGAAAAAAATATTTGACTTATTCAATTAAATGTCAAACAATTTGTGAGTTGAGCCAAAATTAAGGTAACATTGTTCGCAAACAAGCGAGCTATTTAGCAAAGAGAGGTTTTAGAGTTTACGAGACGGATACGATATGACCTGCTTGTACATACGAGAAAATTTATGGGGTGCTACACACTGATAGGGTTGGCATGATTCGGCACAACCGTGGCCGAATCATGCCGACCTGACAAGCGTGTAAAACGCCTAACACAACATCATGCCAAATTCCCTGAAGGGTTAATGTACAGTCGCATTTCACCGGTATGTTATGAGTTTGATATAGGGGGCGAGACTTATGCTAACAGTTGTGTTTGGTCTATCCAGATTTCCGATTACTACAGATTAGTTCGTAAACTAACTTTGCCCATGGAATACGAGTTAGGTTCATCGTCCACGACGTTACTGAAAAATATCAATGAGTAGCCACAATGTCACAGCAAAAGCAACCAATCACAAACTATGCCTACTCCATTGGATTAGGTAATTAACTAAAAATAAACAAATCATAAAAAGGTTTTTTTATAGATTATACTTTCTCATTTAAAAATACGTTATAATCAAATTATATTTATTTTAGACTTTTACGATAGACTATTTTAATATATTAATTTATATTGATAAACTTTATAATTTATTATTAAATGTAATTGCTTGAGCTCTTCTATGGCACAATTTTCTAGTGATTTTTATAATAATAATATAATATTTTGTAATCTGTCTATTGTAAATAACCATAAAGACAGGTTCTCTAGACCTCAACGAATTTAACGTTGCTAAATTGAAGAGTACAACTGTGACGTCGCATGACAACTGAAGTGACATGAATTACGTATAGTTGGTTAACCAGACGCCTTTGACAGCAGTCTCGTCACGTGTTTTTTTTTTGTTTACTGACTACACCAACGGAGTATAGTTAATAACGCACTTAACTAGTTTAAGTGCGTTATTAACTATACTCCGTTGCTGTGACATTCTAACTACTCATTGGTAATCAGTTTGTATTATGTTACTTTTGAGTAGCGTCGTGGACGACGCCGAGCCTAAGTCCTCCGGTCCTAATCCCTCAGAATTAATTAATCCCTTTGAAGTTTAACACTTGCAAAATTCACTAAAATACAAATAGATACCTATTCTATCTTATACATTGAAAAAACAAAGCAATTTCAAATTTAATATAACTGGAATCGCCATTAACCTTTAAAAGTCACAGGCTCAATAAGAGCATAGGTACTTGAGTTTGTTAAACTGTGTTTCGCTCTAGTTTTAATAATGAAAATATTAAAAAAAGGAAAAAAATATTTGATTTTTTGTGTTTTTTCTTTACGCTTTCACGCTAAAACGGCAGAACGTATTTGGCACATGGGTAGACCATGACTTGGCTTTTTATCTTTGCGGTGCGCAGCTAGTAAATAATACATCTATGGTTTGGCTTGTCACACTGGTCACAAATTGCGATAGTCGTTTCACAAACAAAAACAATAGTTTTTTTTTTCTGTAAATAGGATAACAAAAAATGATTCTGTAAATATTAGTATAGAAACAATATAATAAACTAGTTAAAAAGAAAACAATATAAAATAATTCTGAAAAGTTGTGTGTTTATCCTACTAGAATACACACTAAGCTTAAATAATAATCATTTAATTGCACAAAATCAAATTACACTACACAATGCTTGAGTAGATATATAGATTATAACTATTTAATATAGTAGGAACTATACCCAAAGCACACGTGGAATTTGGTTTTTACAAAATTCAACTCGGCATTGATTTGTTGTTCTAGTGTTCTAACAATCGGTCGAAGGAACAAGAGCACGCGGCAGATCGCCGATGCGATATACCGTCCAGATTAAATCCACAGTGGGCGACCCAATACATGCACACATGTTACAGCCGACAGAGAAGGATGGCGTCGCATCGTGAGGCAAATCACGGCTGTCCAAAATCTCACTGCAACATGATGACCACGACCGCTTTGTCAAAAGTGCACCGACAAAGAAGAAGTTCTAACAATATTGGATGTAGATTTAAATACTGGTCTGACCTATTTGAATTCAGAATCTAAAATATTATATCATGGTTTGGGTTTTAGGAATCCAAAATCAGTTATTGGTTGGTATGTTTGGGACCTTTTTACTTTTGAGTTGATTACACAACGCTAAAGTAGAGAGTTTATTCAACTATATACTTTAGCATTGAGTAGTCTAAGTTTATTTTTGTGCAATAAAATTATCTGAGATTGTGTATTCAAGTAGGATTATAACATAACTTTTTGGAATTAGTTTTATTTTTAAGTGACTTCTGATTTAACACTGTTTCTATCTGATGATTGCCACAATTATCAATAAGATTATTTAAAAACATTACAAAAAAAAATAAGACGTTCAACACATATAACAATCACACGCATAGTAAAAGAGATAAGTTTTGATGATAAACAAAAACCACAAACCTTACATAAGAAATTTTTACGTAGGTAATAAAATTCCGCCTTTTTAGGGTTCCGTAGTCAACTAGGAACCCTTATAGTTTCGCCATGTCTGTCTTTTTTTTTTTTCATTTCAACCGTAACGTGTGTTATATTGTTGGAAAGGTATTTAAAAATGAATAGGGATTTACTAAAATCATTTTTGATAATGTCAATAATTTCGGAAATAATCGCTCCAAAAGTAAAAAACAATGTGTGTGTCCCCCCCCCCTCTAACTTTTGAACCATAAGTTTAGAAAATATGAAAAATATCTGAAAAGTAGAACTTTATAAGGACTTTCTAGGAAAATCATTTTGAACTTGATGGAAACAACAGTTTTTGTACAAAAATGACAAAAAGTTGTACAAAATAATTTCTGGACTAAGTTTGTAGTATAATTGTCTATGCAAGCAGGAACACTTATTGTGACGGACGGGAAACTACGGAACCCTACACTGAGCGTGGCCCGACACGCTCTTGGCCGGTTTTTTAATCGTACCTTTGTTGTTACAAATATTAGGCTGCAAGCAAATCTAGGGATTACTTAGCAGACATCTTGAGACCCTGCTATCCTGGATAAAAACCATTGGATACGGTAGAAAAGCTGGTTTAACCCCTAGAAAATGATAATTTTGTTTTATTAGAACTAACGACGACGAACGAATCTAGGGAATTGGATTTTCTTAAATTGTTAGGTATTTTTAAGCACTAATATTTTATATGCTTGGAAAAACTTGAACACTAATGTTATTATCTACACTTGTGTCACTTCGAAACTTTAGAGGACTGTGTCAATATCACCTCGGTAATCAGAACAATGAAAATATTTTACAATCAATCTGCCTGCCGTTTCTCAACTATGTCGGGTTCGGCTTCCAGTCTAACCAGATGCAGCTGAATATAGCTGTACTGACTTTATACGGAGCGATTGCCTATCTGACCTCTACAACCCAGTTACTGAGTAACACCATACTCCTTGGTAAGACTGTTTGTCAGACTTTTTGACTACTAGTAACGACAGTCAAAGATCTACGAATGACAGCCAGGACTAACGAGTTAAGGTGCTTTCTGAGGCACGGAGGGGTCTCGATATATTTTTAATGGATGGTCACCCCTCCACTAACCGACCTCGGCAAGCGCAATTTAACCTTCGAACCGTGAGGCTGTTATTATTCAATCGCGATTCCCTCCAATGAAAATATTATACAGTACCAAAAATTTATTAATTAATTTTTTGCTTGAATTTTCTACCGGTCACAGCGGTCACTTCAAATTCAAACACAAAGCATTTATTTCAATTAAACCATTTAGAGGTACTTTTGAATTGTCTGTCAGAAATATGAAGCAGACATTCAGTTAAAGTAATTTTAGCAGCTTGTACAAAGAACTTAATAATAATCTAAGAAAAAACGAAACCAAAAAGTGGACCAATTTACTTTTAACCAGTGTATCCATCGTAGAATGTAAAGTGCTCTTGAAAAATCTACAAAGGCCCGTAACGAGGGAACTATAAATATGTACATACATCAAAATATCCGAGGCCTTACCTTCGCGTCAATGATGTCTGGTATACCTTTCTTATGAAAATTTCATTTATCACGTCTGCGTTCTGCCTCATCTTAATACAATAACAATTCTATTTATTCTTCCAATTTTTGAGATTATAACCTTTCAAGAAGATGAAAACGCCTTCCTGAGGAGAGATATAGATAGTTGGAGAAATATGTCTTATACCATGTTACCAACCATTTGGAACGAACAACTGATCTCCAAGTTTAAACAAACTTTGCCAGTTTGCCGCGGCCAATGTGGGGAGGAAAAAATTCTTTACACATGGTGATAAGTCCGGGCCAGAAAGTATGCTAAGCTTTTCGGTCTTGGTGGTCACACTTTAGATAATTATTTATCAAGCGTTTTGTTACAGGCTGCCGGAAGTCAAAAAGTCAAATAACCTGACGAAACTTTAGGCATCTATATTTCTAAGAAATTGGGTTGTGCACTTCAGTTGGTAATCGTCCCATTACCTGACATAACAAAATATTATACAAAAACCTAGCCAGCATCTGCGAATGAAAATGAAAATCACGTAGGTTTTGATAAGGGATGCGCTAACGTAGCCCGCGAAATTCATTTTTTTTACGTTTTTTGCAATTTTCAGGTCGATAACAGGTTGTACGAGTATGTTGATCAAAATATGATTCACGACAGTAACAAATGTGTTTTTACAGAGTAATGATCATTAGAATCATCAGTACCTTTTTTTTTTTTTATGGTTGGGAAATCATCAAATGACTCCTCCCGCTCTGGGTGGAGCGGGAGGGTGTGTCAGACTCTTACTGACTAAAACCCACCCGTGTTCCTTCTCTTGCCTGTACAATGCCAGGGGGCCACGGTATCCCTTTCGGACTTTCCCGCAACCCCGGCAGGCAATGGTCGGACGGACCCCTTCACTTGCTGACATCTCTTTGAGGCGCACGTGGAACACAACGACCCGGGCCTGCTCCTTACCGGACGGCGAGCTACCCATTGATCACCGTCCGCAAGCCTGCGCCTACGGTGGCCGCGAATTGGCAATCGATTCCCGACGCCCAGGGCGTCTCCTCCTGCGGCGGCTAGGGGCGTGAGGGCGCGAAATTTGCCTCTCCCTCACGCGCTCCGCCTCCTCCTTCGCAAGCATTACTGCTTCGCAGAAGGAGGTGACGGCCTCCCATGCCCTCTCGCTCCGTACCATGGCCTGGACCAGGGCCGGATGCGAGAGATCCCCGCCACCGATCGCCTCCACGAGGACACGGCGGTGGTCTGCCCAGGCCGGGCATACCTCCACCGTATGCTCCACCGTGTCCTCCGGGCGATCCACGCAGTGATGACACCCGGGCGTTTCCTCCCGCCTTATCCGAATCAGGTACCTCCCGAAACAGCCGTGTCCAGTGAGGACCTGCGTCAGGCGGAAGGTGAGGACGCCGTGGCGCCTCTCCAGCCACTCCTCAAAGAGGGGACTTATCGCCGCAATAGTGGCGTGCCCAGCACTGGGTGGCGACAATCGCACTCTCCATGACGCCATGAGATCCCGTCGGAGCTCTGTCCGCTGTGCCGCTATTTCTCGCGGCATCGGAGTCAAGCCCCGGCGTTTCACCTCCTCGCGCCACTCCCAAATATGCGCGAGGACTTTTGCCTCCAGATCCCATGGCGGCAATCCGGCAAAGAGGCTCGCCGCCTCACCGGAGACCGTGCGGTATCCCCGGACCAGCCGGGTGGCCATGACCCTCTGGGACGCGTTCAACCGGCGGGCAGGCCGCCGCCTCAACGAACGCGCCCACACCGGTGCCCCGTACAGGGCCATGGACCACACGATCCCCGCGTATAGCCTCCGGCAGGAGGCGTTTGGACCCCCTAGATTGGGTAGGAGCCGCTTCAAGGCAGCCCCAGCCCGCTCCAGTTTGGGAGCAAAACTGGACCGGTAAGCGGACGGAGAGTCCGCAGGGCGCCCCGGCTTCTTGATGAGGACCAGTTTCCCCGTATTCCAACGAAGTGGGAACTGGCCCCTCTCCATACATGCGCTTAAGAGCCCCCTTAGTCGAGGCCCGAGAGCCTCTGAGGCCAGGACCCAGGCTTTCCCAGGTAAGCCGTCGGGTCCTGGGGCGGTATTTCTGGCATTCAGCCTACGTACCGCCACCCTCATCTCTACCTCGGTCACCTCCGGAGCATCGTCGGGTGTGGTCCGCATCGGGCACCACAGTAGGCGAAGCCATGGGTGGGGAGGCATGTTCCCCTCTCGAAGGGAACAGAGCGCTCACCACGTCCCCCACAAGCTGTGGCCAGAGACTCTGCGTCAGCGGGGGAGCCCATGGGCGGAGTTTCTCCCGCACCATCTTGCATGGGCGTCCCCACGGGTCTCTGTTCAGAGTCTCCAGCGACTCCTCGCGGGCCAGTGCCCTGGCCCGCAGGATCTCCGCTTGGAGGGCGGTCTTCGCCGCTCTGTACCCCTCGTACAGCTCCGCCTGAATGGCTTCCGTATCCGGAGGTCGAATACGGAGCCTGCAGTGCCTGGTGTACCGGCGTCGCACACAGGGCCGGTTTTACAATTTACGATGCCAAAAATATAATTTTGCAATGTCTAGAAACTTAACAAAATTACTTTGTGTAGCTTCTTCAATAAACGAACAATAGGATCATAAAACAAAAAAAAAAAACTAAAGTAACACAAAAGCCTGTGTGAGCGCATTCTGTGGCGCTTTTTCTCGTACGGCAAACGTGAGTCAGTTCCGCCCGAAAGCTTGACGGAGTAAACACGTTTGTTTTGTGCCGCAGCGTTAAAAAATTGAGAATTTTTAAGATGGAGATTGAAGCGTCAGGTGTGTACTCTTATTACTATTGTTTAGCTGTCGTTTTTTTTCTTATATCATGAAGAAATATAACTATACGTGGAAGACTAATTTTATACATAAATCTTTAAGATTCACTTGAGTTTATAGACTTTAAAAAAATGTTCCGCATAGTTCCGTTATATTTTATAATTCCTTAGAAACTACAGCCCGTGAGGATTCAAAATAAGCAAACAACGCGTCCCCATATCGCCCCCTTTGATAAATGGAGCCTTTTATTTCCAGGTAGTCGCGTTGATGCCGTTTCATAACAGAGGAGGTTGTATAGAAATAAACTGTTTTTATTGTTAAGAGATGAACGTTTTTTTAGTTTTTCGTCATCCAAGTGTAATGAACGATTATTAAAATACATAATGAACCAGTTAAGCATAGTGGACCCGGCTAAGATTTTGATAAAATAGTCAAAGATGTCGTTAAAGTGTTTGTGGCTAAGCTTTTAGCTAAATGGCGTGAATGTAAATATATGTTCGACCATTTTAAAGTTAAGCATGCCAATAGGCTCAGTGAAAAATTTAAGCTCCCGGAGATACAATCAACCACTTCAGAATAGCTTACTTCTTCTTTCGGAGAAGAAGCGAGGCAGCGAAAAGGTTAAAAACAGTGATAATAAAGATTCCGATAATTATGTAGATGACGATGAGCAGTAGGTAGCATAGAATCTAATTTAAGGACCTTTTTACATAATTAATACTTTAAATAAAAAGTTTTTTTTTTTTCATAGTACCGTCCCAAAATTTTATTACTACCATGTAACACTTTTAATATATAATTACCAAGTCGAAAAGTAAATAAAAACCTACACTTTATTTTTGTCATGGTAAATTGTAAAACAGGCCCTGTGTGCGTCGCGCAGCAACGCACGCATTGCGCAGTGTCGTCAGCTGTCGCGACAACCAGTACACCTGGCGCGAAGCACGTCCGGGCTGGACCCGGGGCATTGCCACGTCACATATTTCGGACATGGCCTCCCGGAACCACTCCGCCTCGTCGTTGATGTCGGCAGGCCTGTCCGGTGATGACACCCAGGCCTGCACGATCGAGGCTTCCAGGAGGAGCTCCCGGTCCAGCTGCTTCAGCGCCCACCGCGGACCACTCGGGGCCTGTCGGACCGGCGCGCTCGAGGTCTGGGCGGAGACGTCAAACCGGATGTACCGGTGATCGAAATACGTCTCCACCCCCTCCATGACGCGCCAGTCAATGACACGCGGCGACAGAGCGGGGCTAGCGAACGAGATGTCCACCACTGATTCACCCCGCATCCGCACACACGTGGGGACAGAACCCCGGTTAAGGACGACTAGGCCTGTCTCCAGCGCCCAGTCCTCCACCATCCTGCCCCGTGTGTCCGTGTACCGGGAACCCCAAGCCACATTCTTTGCATTGAAGTCCCCGAGGACGAGCACGGGGAGGGAACAGAACCCGACGACGACGACTCTCAACTCCGCAAGGGAGTTGTGGAACTCGGCGAGAGTTCGGTTCGGGGAGAAGTATGCCCCTACCACGACAATCTCCCCGAACCGTGCTGCAACGCAACCCCGTCCTCTCTTAACAGCCTTGAGGGACGGGGTACCGGCGGCGGCCGACGAAATTAGGGCCACTGAGCCGCTCAGGTCCTCCACACAGTCATCCCTGGGCGGGACAAAGTACGGCTCAGCGACCACGGCGATGTTAATCGACCACTGCGCCATGCTCTGGAGCAACAGATGCTGAGCTGCGGCGCAGTGGTTGATGTTCGCCTGGAGGAGGCGAAATGGGGTCATTATTGGCACTTCATTTCAGCCCCCTCCTTAGCCCCCTGTGAGGGCCCTGCCGCGGCAGCTGGGGTGGCGACGACGGCTGTGGAGGCGGCAACGGCGGCGGTGGCGGTGGTTGCGGCTGTGACGGCGGTGGCAGGTGGTTTGCCTTTAGCCTTGGTGGGTGGAGCGCAGGCCTTGCTCCCAATCCGGTGGCCGGCTGGCTTGCCAGCCGCCGCACATACGACGCAATGCGGCGTGGCTTCGCACGAGCCGGCCTTGTGACCGGGCTGACCACAGCGGAAACAATGACTGCTGCGGTCCACCGAGGTGCATTTAGCTCCCACGTGGTGGTGCTTCCGCTGCCATGTGGGCACATGGCACCTCAGAGGTCTGGGTTCCAGCAGTTTGACCTGCGCGGAAACCCAGCCCACCAAAAGCCTTTGGCCCTCCCCGGCTATTTTCTTTGCCGCCGACACAGGGCAGCTCACCGTAATGGCTCGCAACCCCGTGAAGTCAGGATGGAGGGCGCTTGCTCTAACCTGCTCGGCAGAGCACCCCCCAGCCCGAACGACAGCGGCCACCACCTGTCCCTCCGTCATGGAGTCGTCCAAGCCCAGAATACGCATGTCTGTGCATTTGGTGGGCCGTGACACCCGGGCCTCGTCCGCATTTATTGACGGTAAGCTTTTCGGCCAGAGCGTCATCGGCCGGGCCGCTTGCCGCACCGGGGACCTCCAGCATCCGGGCCCCAGTTGCGGTGACCCTTACCCGGATGCCATCAGCGGCGCCGATCTCCTTGAGGTCCACTGTTGCCCCCACCTTGGCGAGCACGTCGCGGTAGGACACGCCCTTCTTCTCCGCCTCTGGCTGTAATGTTATCACTACAGCTGCGGACTTTGGGGCGCGGAGCCTAGCCGCGACGCTTTGCTCCTTGCGCCGCTGCCGCCTCGCCTTTCTTTGAGCCGTCCCGTTCTTCTTCCCCGCCTTCCTCTTCTCGCCGGCTACTTGCCATTTGGCGTCAACCGGTGCAACTTTAGGAGGAGGCGGGGTCAGCTGTTTCGCCGCTAGGGCCGGGGCCTTCGCCGCTAGAGCCGGAGTCTTTGCCGCCATGGCTAGGGCCCTCGCCGCCTGTGTAGCAACCCCACCCTTGGTCTGCCCCGACGAACCTGGATTGGCTGGGGCAGCTGCAGTGACGGCATATGAGGCCACCTTCCGCTGGCCAGCAGCCGGCAAGCTCGCCGCTAGAGGAGGGTGCAGGACGATGGCTTCTAGCGTGGAAAAACGAGACCACAAAGAAGCCATCTCCTGCCTAACCAGGGTCAGAACCCGGTCCTCCGCAGGCACGGGCCGTAACTGCCCATGCTGCTCCCTCCCCTGTGGCACCTCACGGGGGCCGGCTCCCCGGAGCCCGGCCAGGTCCACTCAGAGCTCCTCATTTTCCTTTCGGAGAAGCTCCATGGCGGCTGTCAAGCGGGCGACCTCCGCCCGCATCTCAGACATGCCGTCCGATGGAGGCCTGAGGTGATAGGCTTCCGCTGCCGCCAAAATAGAGGCCATGGTCGCGGGCATGGCCTTGTCTTTAGAGGATTGAGTCCTCTTTAAGACCAAAACCTTCATTGCGGCTGCCACGGTCTCCGCAAACCTGGCCGCTCGCTCAGAGTTGGAGCCGCCAGCGACCTCCAGCTTTCTGCCTGCCGACTCTGTAAGAGCCGCATCAGTGCCCGTCCCTACAGGGTAGTGTTTTTCCTCCGTAGAGGGCCTCTCCACCTCAACTGGGCTGACCGGACTTGGCTCGCCTGCCTCCTTGTTGGTGAGCCCTCTACTTTTCCCCGGGCCGCACCCCGCCGAATGGAGTGGATCTTCCTCCGTCCTTGACCCGAGACCCCCTCGTCGGCGGACGACCCCTGGCCATCCCCCGGTTTGGAGCGTTTCCGGAGGAATTTTCGGCTCCTCACGGTCGCTCCCACCACCACTTCGCGCTCCGAGCTCTGACCAGAGCTCATTGCGCCAGAAACAGCGTCGGACTCCGACTCTGCATCACTCCTCTCCTTTTGGTTTTTGTTTTATATTTCATAATTGTTCCCACGAGTAAAAAAACTTTGTGTATTGACTCAAAATATTGTGGCTCAAACTAGCGACTAATTATCAAATAGCTACCCATTAATCAAGCTTACAACCTCCCTCACGGTGCGCCGCCGCTTGGAGGTTTGGGGTAATTTTATATAGAGGATTTCTTCCTCGCGGTCCGGGCGGTTAAGCCAAGACCCTCGACCCCCGTCAAGTGCCAGAGACATGACCTTGACACTCTTCGGGGCTACGAGACCAACGGTGGCAGAAGGCTTCCTCCTGCCTGCCTGACTGCAGTGTTAGTGCACGCCGAGCCCGTGCTCCAACGCTGCTCAACGTGTGCTCTCTCCGAGTACACGTTAGAGCGTTCCTCCGACAGGATATTGGCATGCAGACAACGAGACCCCTTAGGCACACAGTACCTAATGGGGAGACATTGCCCGCATCCCATGATGCACCGTCCTGAAGACTGGCCTTCCCCCCGGACGCATCCGAAGGGAGTTGCAGCCCACAGGCACACGGGCAGGTTTCCTGTCCAAGCACCCCAAGAATCATCAGTACCTACAACTCTTTTAACTATTTAAAATTAGCCTCAAATTTCATGAGTTCATAAAAATATTCATTCAATAGGGTAATGTGAACTGTATAGAGTTGTAACGTCGCACATACGGGTATTTGACTTAAAAAGCCGGCCAACATTATTTATTGGTATTTTAATAACTATCTAGTGTCTATATGTAATTTCAACTCTTTAGAACATACTAGAAATTATTTAGAAGTTTTTTAGGTGAAGATATTAGGACTTGTAAATTACTTCAGCCAAACTAATTTAAGTAACTAATTTTATATGTTGTTAAAATAATACAAATAGTCAATTTATAAAAATAAAAAAAATTGTTAAAAATCAGATTCGCTATCCTCGTCATCTCCATCAACTTCATCATCATGTTCACGTGAAATCGTGGAAACTCCCTCGTTCTGTTTTAAAAAGTTATTCGATTCTTGCCAATTTTCATTCGACTACAACTTAAAGTACACATCAGATGTCAAGAGCAATCGAATCATCACGTCTTCATTGCACTTTATTCGCGAAATTTTTCGTGCAAAATTTTGCCGGTATAGGCGAAAATGTTTGTTGCGCACCTCTGCTGCTTCCTCCGATAACTGCCCGATTGGGAGTAGAGCATGCTTAACACTTCCAAAATTACTTTAAGCATCTTAATAAAGTCGAAGCCTGTGATTTCGGCGGCAGTTTTAGGATCCGAGAAAAATCCTATGTGTTACCATCATTGGTATTTCCAAATCCTGCTTTTGGCACGTCAACGAGCAAGCCCACTCTATTCCGAAACGCCTCTTGAATGAGCTTTTTCTTCTCGTTGGCAATTTTAAATGGGTTTAATCGCCATTTTTTTATTGGTAATTTATATGAGAGATGCAAAAATGATTCTAAAAAACGTATTCTGGCAACGTATGGAATATATTATTATTGATTGATTGATTAAATGATTTTAAACTATCGCGAAGTTATTGAATTTTATTTTCGGGACATTTAGTAATTTCGACAAGTTTTTTCTCAAGAAAATTCAGTTTTTCATCGATTTTTCTGAGTTAACACTGCTTAATGATGTTAAACATATCTTCTCTTGAGATATTAATTGATGATTCAACACTACAACCTGTGAAAAAACAAAATCTAGTGTTAATATCAAAACGTTCAAAAACACATAATAATTTTTCATTACTACCTCGTCATATCTTAAGGCTTTTTCAAGAACGGGCGGAAACTGGCGGAACATTCTTTTTTAAATAATTCATGTAGAAGGTTCATAGAATATGTCCACATAAGAATTTAAGCTTAACTCTGTTTAACTCATACTTAAATTAACATCGTAAACTAAAAAATAAATACAAAATTGTCAGAAAAATACTCATGTCTTTGAAATATTTTTTTAAGTGAAAATGAATTATATTTTAGTCAGCAATGTATTTAAACTAAATTACATACCTTCATCAGAAGAATCCATAGTAGTTTTTTTGTTTTGCACTTAACACAACAGTTTGGCAATGCACAGAACAGTGATGATAAAATTGAAAGCGCCGAGAAAATAACGATTAACTAGTACAACAGATAAATTCCGACTGAGATGGACAGCGCGTGGCGTACGGTAAAAGCGTAGTTAATCCGTTATCGTTTGGGTGGGACAGTCCTATTGTCTTATAATAAAAAAGGTAACGCTTATCATACATTTTGTGATTTGGACTTATGGCCGGTTTTTTAAGTAAAATACCCCTATGTGCGTCGGTTTTAATAATTTTAATTCTGTGAATACATATTTGTTGCGGGCGCGAATAATATTTTGATCAACATACAGTCGCCGTCAGATATATTGTAGCAGACAAGGTGACCAAATACTTCTGAACAATTTAAAATGTCAATAAGTTCCATACACAACAAGTTACCATTAATATCTGAACATTCATTACTTCATTAAATATCTGAGCAGATACTTGTCAATAATTTCTATGCAAACAACTAACCAAAAATATCTGAACACTTACAACGTCAAGTGTATCTACGCAGACAAGTCGATTCGAAGTTCGATTTCAAAATTCCATACCTAGTAGGCCCAAAAAAGAAACAAACACTATAACGTTCGGATACACATAAAACCTTAAAATTGCAAATCATCCACAGGTTTTATTTAAATACTGTTTTTTTTTTTTTTGGAACGAAGTTCTTTAAGCGGCTTGCGGTAAGAGTGCTGGCCAAAGACTATAAAACCACTATGGCACTGGCAGATATCGTCACGCGAAAAGGCGCTTGCGACTGTCTTCTTCTAATTCAAAGAGAAAGAAAGACGGAGAGAGATAGTAAGTGTGAATTTGGTCAAAATGAAAGTCCAAGATGGCGACTGCGAAAATTTTCAAATTTTTCGTCATGGGTGTCGTTTTCATAGTTTTCAAGGGTGCTAAAGCCGATCGTGAGGTCAAAATGTAAATCCAAGATAGCGGCTGCGAAATTTTAAAAAAATTCTTCAATGATATTGTTTCTATGGCTTTCAAGGTTGCTAAAGCTGATAGTGAAGTCAAAATAAAAATCCAAGATGGCGGCTGCAAAAATTTTCACATTTTTCGTCATGAGTGTCGTTTTCATAGTTTTTGCAAAAGATCGCCTGTCGCTTGACGCGGTGACGCATCACCGAGCAGCTATCAGTGCTAGTAAATTTATATTTCTAAGGCTTTATCAGAAGGTTTGGTTATCAGAAGTCGGAGCCGACCTGTCCCTGTCGGCTGTCACTCGTCTGATAGTCGGAAGCGCTGAGTCGTGGGATGCGGTGATTTCCTTCTGTAAAATTGTCACTGTCGTAGATGGAGGTTGCGGAAAGGGAGAGGGAGATTGAGACCACTCTCCTGATCCGTTGCAGGTAGACCGGGCATTGTCAGAGGGCGGATAACGCCCTCTTCCAGCTCCCGTAAACAGGTCCGGAGGGATGGTGGACTCGGGGACGTCCGCCGCCATCCAGCAAGACCCGAAGTGGCGACGCGTAGTGTTCCACGTGCGCCTCTCTTTAACGTCGCAAGGTGCGAGGTGTGGTGCTCCCCGCAAAAGCGGGCCCGGCACCAGTCGGGGATCATAGAAGGCGCACAAGATCCCTGGTCCAAGTGTGGCAAGGAAACACTGGGATGGTTTTTAGTCAAGACATCCACGAAGATTTTCCACCCCGGAACAAAAAGGTTAGAACTGTGACCAGCCGCACTACATGCAAGTTTGTCGCAGTTAGGCTATTTAGTATTTCTTGAGACAAAACTGATTTTATCGACCGCAAAAATAAATTTGTGGGTACTTCACGATATTTTTAAAATTATGAAAACCAAGGGAATGTTGCGGTTGTAAAAGAAAATGTCCCAAAAACTATTGACATAAATAGCAGTCCTAGAAGTAAAGATGTAAAGGTTTTACTGTGGAAGATGGGTCGAGTTGTCGGGGCGAGATGTCGTAGAATCGCTAGTTTAGTAGGTAAATGTTAGTATCACGACATAATATTGTCACTAAGAGTGACAATATTATGTCGTGATACTACCACAGGCTTTAATATTGATCTGGAAATAAAACTAAAAATACTAATTACTGACCGTGCTTTGTAATTGTTCAGCAAGACAGTTACAAAATTGTTGACAGTACATGTAGAACAAAGACAAGTACAACGGAGCCAACTTAAGTGCCTCAAATGTCCAGACACAAGTACAGACAGTAATCGTTCCAAAACTTTATAAGTACATACAATCTAAATGCAGCCAATCCAGGATTTGAAACAATTAAAGTTTTGAAGTAATTAGTTTGCTAGTACCTTCTCCTACTAACATCGTTGCCTTTCTAGCAATTAATTGTACTATTAGTGATGAAATTGTGGAACTAAGTAGCTTCCTTCTTGTCAAGGTCGTGGTCATGTACTCGGGGTTGAGTTGTCTCGGGGTCGAGTTGTCCGGGTCGAGATATCCAGCTCGAGTTGTCTCGAGGTCCAGTTTTCATATTATTTCATATTGCTTATTTCAAAGTATTCGTTTGATCAAACCATGTTGCTATAGTGTTTGTAACAATTAAATAATATTGTTGATTAAAAAATAAAAACTTTTTCACAAAAAATAAAACCGACTTCCAAAAAAAACACTACAAAGTGAAAAATAACTATGATTTCGGAAGTCGGTGTCTTTGGGGTTTTATTTACGTTTTTTTGCCACCGACTTCCGAAATCAAAGTTATTTTTCACTTTGTAGTGTTTTTTTTTGGAAGTCGGTTTTATTTTTTGTGATTTTTTTTTTATTTTTCACTTTTTAGTTGTGATACCTACACAAAACCCCCACAAAAATTTAAATACCCATTACCTGCTATGTAAATTACAGTGACAGGAACTATTATAATATTGTCCACATATACTAGATGGGAAAAATACGTATTATTGATGCTAACTCAAAAACCCCTCATCAGATCTTGACCAAATTTATATGGGACCACTTCTGAAGTATGCCCTACCAAACAAAAAAAGAATCATCAAAATCATTTCATAATTGGCGGAGTAACCGCGTAACAAACATACAAAAAAAACTTTTTCACAAAAAATAAAACCGACTTCCAAGAAAAACACTACAAAGTGACAAATATCTTTGATTTCGGAAGTCGGTGTCTTGGTTTTTAAATTTTAGTTTTTTTTGCCACCGACTTCCGAAATCAAAGTTATTTGTCACTTTGTAGTGTTTTTCTTGGAAGTTGGTTTTATTTTTTGTGAAAAAGTTTTTATTTTTCACTTTTTAGTTGTGGTACCTACACAAAACCCCCACAAAAATTTGAATACCAAGTAAATTACAGTGACAGGAACTATTAGAATATCATCCACATATGCTAGGTGGGAAAAAATATGTATTATTGAAGCTAACTCAAAAACCCTTCTTCAGATCTTGACCAAATTTATATGGGACCATTTATGAAGTATGCCCTACCAAACAAAAAAAGAATCATCAAAATGAATTCATAATTGGCGGAGTAATCGCGTAACAAACATACAAAAAAAAAAAAAAAAAAACATACCGTCGAATTGAGAACCTCCTCCTTTTTTTGAAGTCGGTTAAAAAAAACATATATTTTTTTCGAAATAGTTTTTATAACCTTTGTAGTGAGTACAGGCGTGATATTATGTTGTGTGATGGCGTAAACAATGCTTAGATATGCTATTGCAACAATCGCGGTTAATCTGCTGTTATTCATTGAAGAGTTCCCCCGATTTCTAAAAGATCCCATCATCAGATATTGAAATGGTGACAATGGGACCACACGGGAAGCACCAGCTTTCAAATAAAAAAAGAATCATGAAAATCGGTTCACCCAGTCGCAAGTTATGAGGTAACAAACATAAAAAAAAAAAAGAACAGTCGAATTGATAACCTCCTTTTTTTGAAGTCGGTTAAAAACAGGTCTCAATTCAATACTTTTAAGATAGCCTAACGTTTATTTAGAGTGACGATTTTTGGTAAAATTTCATTTTTAACCCTAAATTAGAATTAAAGTATTGCCTTAAAAATTCAATAATTATGCTACAAAAGTTGGTGACAGAAACGAACCGCTGCAAAACCGATCCCACGTAGTCTTATCTGCCCTACCCCTAGAGTGTAATTTAAAATCACGTAGGTGCGGAGGGGCGTGCGGCCCGCGAGCTGAGGAGCAGGTGGTTTTCCTTCACTCACTACCGCAGCTTCGGCTTGCTGGCCGGCTTCCGCCGGCCAGCCTCAGCCACAGCGGCGAGTGTTAAACACATCGGTGACGATAAGCTCGCGTGGGACCGCCAGAGCCCCGCAGTGCCGGAGCCGTGACAGAAACCATGCCTGCTGCATGTTGCATGATGCATGCTTGCTGCATGAATGCAGCATGCTTGCTTGCATGTATGGTGTATGCTTGTTTACATGTTTGCATGCTGCATGCTTGCACCTAGAATGTAAAGTGCTTACAAATTTCATTAGAGCATTATTGTATAAAAATGTGTATTAGTGTCTGACATTTTAGAAGTCATAATTATGCTTCTTTGTTATGCCTATAAAAAGTATGTTTAAATATCATTAAGCGTAAATTAATTTATGCTTCAGAATGTTATGCTTAATCATTAATATGATTAGAGAAATTATGCTTAAAAAAATATGCGTAAGCTGATAAGCGTAAATAATACTATGCGAGAATATAATTAGGACAAACAAAAGCATGCCAAGTTATTCTTAAAATTGTATGCAAATGGATAAGGGACCTGTCCAAACAGCTTCATAAATTTTCTGAAAACGGATGAAGCTGTTCAGTTCTATCTAAACTACGTTGTTAACTTTCAGTGCCGGATACCACTCTGAAGCAATATTAGTTTTAAACTTTGATTGCTCTAATGATCTGGAAATGCATCCGAAGTATGTGTGGTGTGTGTGTGTGTGTCTGTTTGTTCAGAAGTTTCGACGGTAGCTTTGAATAAAGTGCCTTGATTATGGTTATTATGCTGGAATTTTAGGATAAATATTCAAAATTTCTTAGGTCTTACTTAAAAGAGAAAAATTTGTCGTAAAAATAAACGTTTGTAAAACATAATTACACCCTATAATATAAAACAATATGATTTCAGTGGTTATATTTAATAACCTAAATAAATTGTATAAATACCAAATATTTTCTCGTCATGCTGATTTTTTGTTTGTATCTAAAAGCATTGCATCTAGCTATGAATCTTTTGCAGTATTTTTTTCAGCCATAATTAAACTACCCCAAATAAAAAAAATCTGATATAAAAAAAACTGAAATAATAAAATACTTATGATAAGAAATGAAATGAAATTGTTTATTCTGTAAATAGGATATTGGAATCACTTTTACACGTCATATTATAAAAAAATAAAAAATTGCTAGCTGATGAGTTCGGCGTTTCCTAACTGACTACTCTGAGAAGAAAGGCCGAAACAAACTCAGAGGTTACAGTCTCTTTTAAAGTCAAGACATAATCTTGGTCAGGCCATATGAGGACCATGCAGATTAGTCTGAAATGGTCTTTTGAGAAAAGAACCACACAGATTTGAGTGGACCTGTCCTGTCAGTGCAAGCATTTGTCAGTAATCGTGGAGCTCAACTCAGAACTTCAGGAGCTTATGTGTTTAACTTGGCTAATTCAAAAAAATTCAAAATTCAAAAGTCATTTATTCAAATTAGGCTGAGAATCAGCACTTTTCGAACGTCAAAGTTACATAAGACAGTCCCACAAAACGCCCACCCTTCACCACTTCCTAGTGCTTTCGCTGGGAAGAAGAAGTGGCGCAACAAACTCCCCAGCAGCACAGCTGTCTGTTCAATTAGGAAAAATAAAATGATTCTATACAATAAGTACTTATGCAAAATAATTTACATAACACAACACAAAACATTAAATTATAAATTATCAGCCATATGACAGCTAGCACACGCCAATATACCAACCAACCAAAAACATCGAGATCTATACTCAAGCAGAAATAAAAATAACTAAACGTAAAGAATATCTAAAAAAGAAAATAAAGCCTCCAGGCATAAAGGGCGTGCCCGCTTACATATAGCTGTAACTAGATAATAACTATAATTGATAAACTAGGACCATCGAGGTAAAATAAATAAACAGTTAATTACTAATAACAATAACAAAACCATGATCAGCAAGACGACCAGTCACCACAAGCAGCACCCGTTCACGAGCTTAACGCAAAGATCAGCCATTACCCTCGCCATATTTGAGGGAAGGAGGCAACCCGACCCCCGACGCTACCGCAAGCTGTGACATCTAAGGGAGCATGACGAACTTGCTGCCAGTTTTTCAGGAAAAAAATAAAATATGACCAGTTTGTCGAGGTCGCTAGCTAACCACATATTGCAATACAACTCATGAAAATCATTCTAATGAGTAGTTAATGGTGCCGATTCTCTTGTCACAAATGCGTCTAAACTAGACTAAAAATCACTAAAATTTAGTTTACTCCTGTCAAACGATGATTTCCCATTCTGAAATAGACTAAAGTGGCACAACTTAACTATATTTTAGTTTGACAGCACTAAGATTGTACTTAGATTTTAATTTAGTGAAAATGACAATTTTGCTATTCTGAATTTGACGTTTTTCACCTAAAATTTTAATTGTCCAATTAATTCTGACTATTTTTAATCGCCACTGAAAATGGTGTGGATTATTATTAGTTGTCATGAACTAAAATTTACACGAACATCTCGACTTCGGGTGCAAAAACAGTACTGTACTGGATTTTATTCTTTTCTTTTGCTTATATCTCGAAAATGGTGTGTCCTATCGCAAAAATAATGAAAATTTCGACCCCCTTTATAAAACCCTTATACCCCATACTCTCAACACGTTGGTAATATTTTTTTTAATTTTCCATACAAAAAGTGAAAAATTCCTTATAAAACACGTCGAGGCTGCACAACCGCGCGCGTACGGCTAAAAAAAATCACGGGTGGCAAACAAGTACGAGTATGTACCATGTGGAGTCGCAATTGTCAAATTCTATTTAGTTGTGTCAAAATATTATTTAAATTTAGAGACTTTTTACTACAGAATAGCGTTAAGATTCTCATAGCCAAAAGTAAGGAATTTTAGTGATAGTTTAGTTAGTTTAGTCCGGTGTACAAGAGAATCGGCACCAATGTCAACAAAAAATTAATAAAATTAAAATAAATTGACATATAAAGTCAAATAAAATGAACAATTTACCTAAGCTTATATAACCTGTCAGTAGGTAGGCTAATTTTGGTGAAAGAACATAAACATTGCCTTGAGCCAATCACAGCGACCAACTATTCTTATCATTTAAGTAGTCGTTGATAGAATAGTATGCCTTTGAACAAAGGTTGGATTTTACTTTAGTTTTAAACGCATTAAAAGGCAAATCTAGCAAAGAAGAGGGTAGCTTGTTGTAAAAGGTTATACCAAGCCCAACAAATGAGTTATGAACCTTATGAAGCCGGTGAAAGGGAGCTCGTAGTTTGTCCTTGTTTCTTGTGTTAACATTGTGAATATCACTGTTTTTAGTGTACAAGTGTATATTTTGCCTTATATATAGAATGTTGGCGAAAATGAATTGTGATGCAACAGTGAGGATACCAATATCTTTAAAAAAATCTCTCAGAGAAATTCTGGCACCCAGCTGGTAAATTGCTCGAACAGCTCGTTTTTGAAGGACAAAATATATTTTGAATATTGGCAGCTTTGCCCCACAGCAGAATACCGTAGGACATAACGCTATGGAAATAACTAAAATAGACTAACCGAGCTGTATCAACGTCAGTGTATTGTCTTACTTTCCTGACGGCGTAGGCGGCCGAACTGAGCCTTCCCGCTAGGCTAGATATATGATGCCCCCACTGAAGTTTGGCATCTACTGTTATGCCCAGAAACACTGCCGAGTTTACGGTTTCAAGCACCTCTGTATCTAAGACGATGTTGGGTCCTAGATTTCTAACATTGATTGATTGATTACGTTACTTTCTTTAATTCTTGGCATTTAATAATTTATTAGGGTTCGTTTAACGTATATCGGAACGTTTGTCCTCCTTTATTATCCTTTTTTTTTCTGATAGAAGAATAACAGATCTGAATTTTACTATAAATATAAATATCTTTTCCCAAAACAGGGGATTACTTATGAAAAAAATAAAAATAAGAAGAATATATGCTTTCCCTGTCTTTAAGCAATTAACGCAGTTCTTTAAATAATAATAAAAATAATAAAATCATATTAATTCGGACTATCGAGAGATCCAAAAATTGTTAGTTTTAGGAATGCACTTATAACACTATTGTCAGTAACTTCTAAAGACGAATTAATGAGAAGACCACCCGTCAACTAGACAACAAGAAATGGAAACTATGGTATAAGTCTTCTCACAAATAGCCTTATTATGGGCGAGGAAGTATCTGCCGCCACAACTTTCAAATGCTATTGTGACTGCCCCTTATTCTGCTCAGGAGTGAGGCCGTTTTTTTGCGGATGATGGCATAAAATTCATCGGTATGGTTTACCGCGAACATTTCTGAGGCACTGCAATCACGATTCACGAGGCAGTTGCAACAGCATCCTAAAAACATTGTTATATTGGACGCGTAGAGCATCCAGTGACCTTTTCGAGTAGTTGACCCAAAGATTACCGGTGTAAAAGCTCTGACAATAAACTTTCGAGACACACCGAGCAAATTTTCGTGCTAAGATATTCACCCCTGACCGCCAGAGCCCTACGCAGGGAGCGTAGGGCTCAATGTCACCGTGGTCACTAAGATCGTCGGTAAGAAAATGCCCAAGATATTTGAACTTAGTCACTCTGCGTATTGGGGTACCGTTTGTACTCACCTACTTCACATTTTTTGCATTAAAGATCAGTCCGTGAGCAGCAGCGTAGGTCTCACAAACTTTTAATAGCTTCACGATAACCTCTGGCAACGGGCCCAGCAGTACCATGTCATCCATATAACTGATATTGTTGCAACTAACACCATTTACCCTGCATCTGACACGCATGCTGCTGAGCTCGGCAGTGAGGTCGTTTACATATAGATTGAAGAGCCGGGGAGACGAGAAATACTCTGCCTCACCCCGCACTCCAATCCATATGATTCCGAGAGCGCATTAGACCATTTAACACGGTTTGTCTAGCTACGATACCAAAACTGTAATACACTCAGAAGTTCCACCAGTATACCCCTACTCCTCAATTTACTCTAAAGCACGTCATACGAAACAAGATCGAAAGCCTTGGAGAGATCAAGGAAGCAGGCGTACACCGATGTCTTCCGGTCAGTGTAGTATGTATTTGACAGTATACTTGACACCTAGAATAGCACTTTCGGTTGATAGTCCAGGACAAAACCCATACTGTGCAACGTGTAACTTAACATACTTTGCCATAACAGTCAAGCATACTGTCCTACACCATAGCCATAACAGTTGCAAGCGAGATCGGGCGATAGCTACTCACGTCCGAGATAATAATAAATAAATGTATTATTGACATAAAAAAGTTGTTACATTTTAATTTGAAGCCCTGACTCCAGCCCGAAGCCGGAACTTCAGAATGGACCACCTTAATCGCAGTTACGGACAACATTTGAAAGAAATAATCTTTAAAAAGTAAAGGTAAGGAATGGTTCTTTTGTATTATAATAAAGATTACCCGATAAATTTGTTTTATTCATATTTTTTTTAGTTTTGGAAAAAGTAACTCCGAATGAATCACCCATTACAATGGTCTTGATTAGGTTTGCCGGTAAATACGAATGGCTGAGACACATCATATAGAACAAAGACTGGACCCTCGGCATATGCAAGTGTGCATATTTTAAATGTACTATGCTGAGCCTATCATGCTCCGGGGATTTGCCCCTACTCATAATATTTAACACCGACCTTACTTGTTCCGTGGTGAAGCGTAGTAGCGGTTCCTCCCCCCGGGCATGAGACACAAAGTCGATTTCTGACGGTGAAGGGCCAAGGGACATTACTTTGAAATAATCTCTAAATAAATTAGCAATTTCCCCATACTCAGTTACCCCCATATCTGCCGCGAGACCAGGCTTAGCCTCCAACTTACCTGTGGACTTCCAAAATGCACAGAAATTATTAGTTGCTCATTGTTCTGCTAAAACGCCTATAAAATGAACCTTATAAGACACTTTTAAACTACCCCATTAATTGCAGTTAGTTTTTGGTGTAGATTTTTTTTACACTTTATGTAAGTAGACGAAAATGTATGAGATAAAAAAAAACTACTTGATTAAACATATATTTGTTACTCGGGAGTTCTACTGTCACGTTTTAAATGACTAATTATATCTGTATTTCTACCCGTTACAGCAAGAGAGTTGAAGTTCTATTTCATGCTACATCCACAAGCCTAAATAAAAATCAACGACCGTAGCTATTAGTGTAGTAAATAGAATTTACTAACTACACAACATAACTAGTTTCGCGAAACTATTTTCTTTCGTTAGTTTTGTCCTTTAATTTTCTGCGCGGGCCCTAGTTAACCATTTATTTCTAATGGCCGGATACTTATCATGGTCGGCTAGCCACAACGGCTCAATTTCAATAAATGTACAGGGCCAAAAGTTACACAATACAGTCTTTGAAGGGAGATGGAATGACACACTATTTTTGTCACAAAAATTGAATGTCATTCCAGTTACCAACTTTCGAGACTTTTACTTAAATGGTTAAGGAGGGACACTCTCAGTTCGTATATTTAATAGTTTTTAGTTTTCTTACGTCAAATTGAGTTTCAATCAATTAACTTAAGGCTTTAGGCTGAGTCACAATACCCGGTCCTACGCCTTCTGCTTCCAGTCTCTCCCAGCCGCCTTAGGTATCATATAGGTTATATAGGTCCGTCATATAGGTTACAATTATTCGTTAGGTACCTACTTATTTGTTAGTTTTGTTATAAGTTTATCTGTTCACTAGATTACTTGATAATATGTATGACTAAAAACAGGCGCTTCTTGCCAACAAACTATTTAGTTTGGCGAGTAAATTGTTATTTAACAAAATATGTATAATCGTGAACATAAACGTCGGTCCATCTAGCTCAGGGATGGGGAAACTACGGCCCGCGGGCCATCTCCGGCCCGCGAAGGATTGAAATCCGGCCCGCGACCATCAAACAAAAATCAAGAGAATATTTCGTATTGTTAGTAATTTCATTCTCATTGGCAATGGCCAGCTTGCATAGAACAATCAATTTGCTTTACCGAATGTTAAAAGTAGTGATTGTGATATAGTATTGAATAAGGAGAAGCTAGAATTTGTAGATAAAACTGTTTTCCTGGGGATCACGCTCGATTCAAGGCTGCAATGGGGTCCTCATTTAACATCTCTTGCAGGACGGCTAAGTTCAGCAGCATATGCTGTCAGAAAAATCCGTCAATTTACTGATGTAGATACCGCGAGGCTAGTCTATTTCAGTTATTTTCATAGTATCATGTCTTACGGTATTTTACTTTGGGGACGGGCTGCAGATATCGACTCTATTTTTATTCTGCAGAAAAGAGCCATTAGAGCAATATATTGCCTCCGTAGGCGCGATTCTCTAAGGGAACTGTTTAAAAATATTAACATCATGACGGTACCTTGTCAATATATTTATGAAAACATCATGTACGTCAGGAAAAATCTTAATCTTTTCAGTAAAAGAGGTGAAAGACACAATTATTGTACTAGAAATAGGGACCAATTAGTTCAACCGGGTTTCAGACTGGCTAAAGTAGACTCATCTTTCATGGGGTACTGTTTAAAATGTTACAATAAAATACCTTCCCATATACTACAACTAAATGAAACGAAATTTAAATCTTGTATAAAACGCACACTATGCTGCCAAGCATATTATAAGCTTGGGGATTATATCGCTGACAAAAATGCTTGGCTTAACGCTGGTCCAGCTCCACAAGGGCGCATAAACTAATTGATTAGCATTCAAAAATATTGTTGGAATTGCTGAAGATTGCAAAAACTATCTTTGAATTGTATAGCTTCAATCTCTTTTTTTTTATTGTATAATTGCATAGCACATGTGTGAGCACTGTGACCATGTACCTTCTATAAAGCTGCCATTTGCTGGGTACGTCTTTCATTGACTCGATATGCCCTGGCGGCTAAGAGTATGTCATGCTCACTCAAATGTCTCGCTGGTGGTGGCGTGTGTGTTGGATCGTCGAGTTCCCTTCAAAATGGTTGAGCTAAACGGTGCTGATCCATGCGTCATGTTCGTGAACGGGCGCCATCAGTAGGGACTGGTCATCTCTTATCTGCCACGGCTTATTTTAATTTTTGAATTGTTTTTTTATTTTTATTTTTTATTACGGACGCTTTTTACGTACACGTCTTTCTACATTGTTCTCACATGTATAATTTCAACATGAATAATGTAAACAATATTTTGTAAGAATATAATTTTTTTAAAAGAGTGTCCGTGGAGTTTCTTGCCCGTTCTTCTCCATAGGAACCTACGCTTTGGAATGGGCAACTAGCTTCATATTTCTGACTGACTGACTCCTTGACAATTCAAAAGTGCCTGTAAATGGTTTAATTGAAATAAATGCTTTGAGTTTGAGTTTGAGTTTGAATTGTTTCGCGAGCGCGGGCGGGTCGTGCCATGTGCTGTGCATGTGCGGTCCGAACGTCGCACACCCCTCCCGCGCGCCCTCCCTCGGCTTCCCGTGTCCATGCCGCCCCCGCCGCCCCGCTGCCGTAGTCGGAGTTTTGTCTTACTTCAAATCGCATGATTGTGCGCCGTATATTCTTACTTACGAAACTACAACAGTCGCCTAACAGACGGTGAGTGGTGACATTTTTAAATCCACAAGGTAAGATGTTATCATGTTCTTTGTATGTAAATTCTGAAAACTGTTCATATAATAATATACAAGTAGCGTAAATTACATTTTGTGTCTTAAAATGATTTAATTGTAAAATATGTTTGAGCGATGTAGTGATGTTGGTTTTGTTGTTTTGTTACAGTAGCAAAATGACGACCAAAAAACGGAAAGTTGATTCTGAGTGTCGAGTTTTTAAAGAAGAATGGTTATGGAAATATTTTTTCACAGAATTTAAAGACAAACCAGTTTGTCTCACTTGTAATGAAACAGTTGCAGTTTTTAAAGATTTTAATTTGTCTCGACACTTTTCAAAAAAGCATGCAAATGCGAAATATTCGTCTATGACAGAGGCAGAGAGAAAGTCCTTTGTTGAAAGGCAAAAAGAGAAGTTACGTGGGCAGCAGAACATGTTCACGAAGCAATCTGATACTCAGAAAGCTGCAACACTGGCAAGTTATGTTGTAGCTTACAAAATCGCAAAAAGCAACAAAACTTTGTCGGATGGTGAGTTTGTAAAAGATTGCATGGTGGCTGTAAGCAACATTATTTGTCCAGAAAAAAGTAAAGAGTTTCAATCTTTAGCTTTATCACGGAGAACGATATCTGATCGAATTGACGCCATCGCTGCACAATTATCGTCACAGCTGGAACAGAACTGTAACGAATTTGAATACTTTTCTCTAACCATGGACGAGAGTACAGACGTGAGCGATTCTGCCCAATTGCTGATTTTTATTCGAGGAATTGATTCAGAATTCAACATAACCGAAGAATTAGCATGCTTACAATCCTTGAAAGGAAAAACCACTGGAAAAAATATTTACGACTCTTGTTTTGAGGGTCTTTCAAAGTTTCACTTGCCTATGGACAAATTATGTAACATAACCACGGATGGAGCACCAAATATGGTGGGTAGCAATTTGGGGTTTATGGGTATATTTTGCAAAGAAAACCCTAATAATAATGTATTATTTCTGCACTGTTTAATACACCAAGATGTGTTGTGGAAAGCAGCTATTGACATACAACCCGTTTTGAGTGTGGTTGTTAAACTTATCAACACAATACGTTCACGGGGTTTGATGCATCGACAATTCCAAGCATTTCTAAAATCCACCGAAAGCAAGTTTTCTGATCTCCTCTACCATACTAAAGTGAGATGGTTAAGCTGTGGCAATGCATTTGAGAGAGTGTGGAACTTAAGAAAGGAGATTCATCAAGACTTTCTGACGGTGCAAGGCAAATGGGACGACTTTAAGATCAAGGGAGTTTGTTGCGCCACTTCTTCTTCCCAGCAAAAGCACTAGGAAGTGGTGAAGGGTGGGCGTTTTGGGGGACTGTCTTATGTAATTTTGACGTTCGAAAAGTGCTGATTCTCAGCCTAATTTGAATAAATGACTTTTGACTTTTGATCATGTCTGACGAAAATTGGCTTGCTGATTTCGCATTTTTCACAGATTTGCGTCGCACTTAAACAAATTGAATACAAAGCTTCAGGGCAAGAATCAATTCTTAGATGAGCTTTGGGGACATTTAAAAGCCTTTAAATTGCAGCTTAAATTGTTTTGCTGTTGTGTAGAGAAAAATGAACTTACCCATTTTCCCAATCTGAGCAGTATATCACCTGTCTCAAACGACAACTTAAAATGGTTCGCTCAACAGCTGAAGAAACTGCACGAAGAATTTGAGAAGAGATTTCAAGATTTTAAGAGAATTGAGCCGTCACTAAATATTTTTTCGATGCCTTTTAACGTCAACGTCGATGAAACACCCGCCAACCTCCAACTTGAACTGATTGAGATGCAATGCAATACACATTTGAAGCAACTGTTTCTTAACACCAGCAAATTGGAATTTTATAAGTCCATATCTAGGACACAATACCCAAATATAGTTGCCCACGCCCAAAAAATAATGGCTATGTTTGGTACAAGCTATTTGTGCGAACAAACTTTTTCAATAATGAAATTAAGAAAAAATTGTCTTCGTAATAGACTTTCGGATGACCACCTTTATTCACTACTAAAATGTTCAGCATCACAAATGGAGCCGGTTTATGATGAAATCATGTAAAAACAAAAACAGTTCCACATGTCACATGTCCCCACAAAGACCAGCGCTCCTCAACCTTCTACTTCGCAGCAAACTTAAAAGTTTAATTTAACTACAATTTCCAATTTCTTTTTTATTCCAATAGTTATTTTGTAATATTGCACAGTAAATTAGTGTTTCAAAAATACATATCAATATTTTTATTTCAGTAATTAACATAGCCAAAAATGAAACAACTTGGCCCGCCATATATTTCGTTAGTATTATATTGGCATGCGAAGGAAAAAGTTTCCCCATCCCTGGTCTAGCTAAATTGAGTTTACCTAAGTGTAAATATGATTTGTAATAAAAGTACCTATGCTACTGCTATTCGTGTATACAATCAGTTACCGCCAGCTATCAGGTTATTAAATGGAAATACTTACAAACGTAAACTGTTATTTGATAATGTACTTTTATACTTCACGTGTGTTTTTGAGAAAAAAATATGCTAGTAAGTAAATATCAAAAAAATATGCAATTTCTTTCAATAATATTGCATTTCCGACATGGGTACACTGTTGAACCTAAAAATGTTATGCTTAAAATAAAAACTAATGTACATAGTTGTGGAATAAATATTATAGACTTTATAATTATCTACTACATGGGAGTAAGACAGACGGTTAAACATACGAAAATGACGGATCCGTGGGACCGTCTGCTACGTGTTTTGGCTCAATATGATAAACAGTTACACTATGAGAAAATAACAATAAAAAATGGGACAGTTTTGTTATTTTTAAAATAAATGATTGACGTTTGAAGTTTGAGCAACGACATATTATTACGAATAAATTTAAAAAAAAAATCCTGGTGTCTGGTCTTGTTATTGGCCTAAATACGTAGCAGTAGTATCTATGAACTCAACACATGATTCTAGACGGGGCGTAGAAATTTTACTCCGGTTATCAAAGTTATCGATTATCGGTTACCATAGTAACAGATTGCGCGTTAATGTCCCTGCCACCCTGTATATGGTGAAATGTTCTGTGTACATATTTTGTTGAAGGTCCTCATAAACAAATAAATGCTAATAATAATTATGTTAGTACCATCGAAGAGCTTCATATCTAAGCAGTTTGAAAACAAAATCCCGTGAACACGATGACCACATCTGTTACCGCCCCGGTTCTATAGCGGCCGAGCGCTGCAAGCAGAAATAGTCTTTACGGTGAACGATATGAACTTCTTCGATGGTATCTATCTAATTAGCCTTTTATAGCAAATTGTCCCTAACCTTTTCCGTGTTCCTAGAAAATAATCAGGTGAAACAAAGATCAAAAACAATTTAAACCAAATTATTTGATCCTCAAAAGCGACGACATTGTTTTAATAAAACGAGGAATTTAAGCGCAAATTACCTTTGATATATATAATCCTAACGAAATTATTAACCTGATATCCCTTTAGAAAGTTTATTATTGATAACTTCATCGAGAAGTTTCGACAGTAAATGAAAGACGAAATATTAAGTGGAACAGAAGTAGGGCTTATACTCGTAACAAAGATTATTACTTAACAACCTCTTTGTGATTTTGACAGATCACTCCGAAGAGTTGCTACGGCTTTGTGTCTCTTGTTATTATTAAAGTTTTCGCTGTTGATAAAGTTTTAAGACCTTGGTAGAAGATAAGACAGTTTTAAGTAGGAATATAGGTCTAAAGTTGTTGACAACACAGCGTGTTTTCGTTCTACTTCCTTCATAGAAACTACGCCTTCCGCTTCTATGTATTATGTATGTACTGATTGCAGTCTGCTCTAGTGGCTAAAAGCATATATGTCATAAACTGATTTATTTATTTATTCATTTATTTTTCTTACCACAATATCCTTAAAAAAGAAAATAATAACAAAGAATCTTATTGTCCAGTCATGTTCTCAAAGAAAAATATTGTGGGAGACTGGTGCCTAAGCTAAGCCGAAGCTTGTATTTCAGGCCAACAGGTCTCTCCGCCCCAAGTACAAAATTATGGTCTCCTATCTCCCGCAGGGCGAAGACGTAGGATAGAACATTGATCCCTACCCTTACTTACTATGCATGTTCGGATATGTAATTTACTTAAATCAGGTTTTGTTCCGATACAATTTCTCATCTTAATAACTATAACCAAAACATGCCGATAATAATTTTTAAAAATCACAGGGGTTTATAAAAGTATCCGTGGCTTTTAAAACCCGCACTTTTCTATTTCCAAAGCGAATCAATACCTCCAATCCGTCATGTTCAGGACTTGTTTTCCGTTCGTTTTCAAGTGACCACTGAAAATCAGCGCTGAGCCATGGGTGCCCCATCAGCATCATGCTGAGTGGAAGCGTCCTTGTAGTCACGACGTGCAGCTGCCGATTATTTCTGTTCTGTGCTTGTGATTATTTAAGTGTTTTATTTTTTTATATTTTTCTTTATTATTCGAGTTAACTGATATTATTGTATGTACGTGCTTCTGTAACAAATACACTTATTATCTACTATATCTTTCTTTTCTTCAACTTAAGAGTATTTAACACGTTGTTGATTCAATTATATCATGGCTAAATACTTACGAACCTGTTTAATCTTAATACAAAAGACATCATACGTTACCCTCGGATCCCACGCTATGTGTTTAATTATGTCTTTACCAGAAAACGACTCATAATCGACTTCTCGATTCGCCGAATTATATCGGTACCTACATCGTACGCTGCCATTCAGAACTAACGGTCCAAATGCCGGTGGTCCATTTGTAAGACGAAATGGAACGGGTCTAATTCGAAAAAGCCAAAAATTCTCGCGTTAATTGGAAGATGGTGACCGTTTTAATCGGTATTCGGTTCTGGTTTCCTGGTTCAATATAAATGGAAATTTTAGATAGAATTTTGGAATTTTAGAAAGATATGAATACATATCTGTACATCAAATTTAATATAAAGATAACATGTTTTCCGGCGTGCGATTATGACCATAATTTCACCAAAAGGAGTATGCAAGGATCCTAATAGGTGGCATTCTGTAGTTTTGCCATGGGTGGTGAGTTTATGTATGTATCTAAAAATGTTTTGGTATTTGATGAGATTTCCAGCAGATAATCTAAACTAAATATGTAGTAAATACAATGTTTCCAAATCAGTAGCGTTATGCAAAAAGCTCCCATGTGATTTTTTTTGTAATGGCTGTAATGTATGGCTGTCTTTAAGACGCGCATGTTGAAGTCACACATAGCCAACTAAAGACGTAAACATTTATAACTCTTTTCAAAATAACATTTAAGTTCATTAGCATCCATAATTATCATAAAGCATCTTCAATTATCACCTCGAAGACTCTTCAAAAACACTTCAGCTTTTTCCAAGCTTTAATAATCGAGAAAACGTGAATCTCTATATATATTCATTATATGTTTATCATAATTAATCATAGGAGCTATGAGCGGTGGCCATCTTGATTCGTGATCTCTGAATGGACGCAATTAAAACTGTTTGAACACTCCATCGTTCGTTTTCATAACTAGAAAGGGATGCAACTATTCATTATTGGATGATAATTGTGTGAAGAGAGAGAGAAGGAAGTATAGTCATTAATTCACAAAGGATGAATGCGTTAGATCGCTGATGCAGTAACTATTATTTTCAAAAGAAAACATACTAGGCACTCTAGGGGGTTTGCTTGCTGTATTTCTGCTTTACATTATTTTTTCATGTTTTAGTAACATAAAATAATCACGCCTGTATAGTATAGTACATCCACATTTCGCCAGGTCCGTTTAAATCCCACGTAAATGAAATGGGATCGTTTATTCTGTAAATAGGATATCGGAATCACTTTTACACGTCATAATAAAAACAAAATTAAAAATAAGCTAGATGAGTTCGGCGTTTAATATCTCACTACTCTGAGAAGAAATGCCGAAATAAACTCAGAGGTCACAGTCTCTTATCAAGTCCAGACGTAATCTTGGTGAGGCCATATGAGGACCATGTAGATTAGTCTCTGAAATGATCTTTTGAGGATAGAACTACACAGATTTGAGTGGACCTGTCCAGTCAGTGAAAGCTTTTGCCAGTAATCGTGGAGCTGAACTCAGAACTTATGGAGCTCATCTCGACGAAAGATACCAAAGAAAGGATATTTGGAGACTTTAGGGGGCGAGCCTATTGTCATCGACCGGGCACAAATCTACACTTCGAGCTGTTACTGTGAAATTCCGGATGGAAATGAAATGAAAGGAAATTGTTTATTCTGTAAATAGGATATTGGAATCAATTTTACACGTCATCTTAAAAAAAAAAAATAGCTAGATGAGTTCGGCGTTTCCTATCTGACTACTCTCAGAAGAAAGGCCGAAACAAACTCAGAGGTCACATTCTCTTTTAAAGTCCAGACATAATCTTGGTCAGGCCATATGAGGACCATGTAGATTAGTCTGAAATTGTCTTTTGAGAAAAGAACCACACAAATTTGAGTAGACCTGTCCTGTCAGTGCAAGCATTTGTCAGTAATCGTGGAGCTCAACTCAGAACTTAAGGAGCTCAACTCGATGAACGATACCAAAGAAAGGACATTTGGAGACTTTAGGGGGCGAACCTAGTGTCATCGACCGGGCACAAATCTACACTTCGGGCTGTTACTGTGAAATTCCGGATGGAAAAACCCAATAACACTTTGCCTGACCGGGGAATAGGTAATGTTTGGTGGTGTGCGTTAATTCCGGGACATGTTGTAGTTGTAGAGTCAGCACAGAATATGAATACGAGCTTGGCCCTTTCAATAGCGTCCATGATGATGCGAATAGCGGTGAAAGAAATGTTGCAACGTTCGAAAAAAAAAAAAGAAAACTCTCAACGGAAGAGATTTACTGGTAACATCTGACGGCGGGCGGCGGGGCGCGGTGTATCGAACCCTTACCAAAAGGTCAAATTTACCAAAATAATAACTTCTTGACATTTTTGCTAAGAGATCTGTGAGTTATGATGGTAAGCTTCTATTCAATTCAATTCAAAATATTTTATTTCACATAAACCTATATGGGCACTTAAGAAACGTCAGAAGCTAGGTGCACGGTTCCGAACGTTAACGAGAAACCTGCCTCAATTCAATTTGACTGGCATCTTAGTTACCAACATGATTATAAAATATCATCATGCCTTACTTCTCCAAAGGGTTGAGCAAAGCTCTAAATGTGTATAGTAAAATCACATTTGATAGAGGATGGCTAAACTACCATCAACCGGACTCAAATCCAGACTCCGGGCTACTTCTGAGAAAAGGTCAATAACATGTTGCCTGACCGGTATAGAACTTAGGACCACTAGAGCTAGGAAGAACATGAATTATTTAAATTAGTTATTTGTGCTGGCAACCTGACTTGGCCATTTGTTGACAAGGGTGTTGAAGCAACAGATCGCAAAAGCATAGTTTTGGTAGACCGTTCAACCCTCGATTAAACCCTACCGGGCAAAAAATGGCTTCGTTGCATCTGTTAGTCAGTATTTGTTCGTCAGCACGGTTCCAAACTGTTATAGCTTTGCGCTTAAGGTTCAGCGATATATTGAAAAAGTTGTCTCGCCTAACCGAATCGGCTCGACTAGTAGGCAACTTACTAGCTTTTGCTTCGCCCACGTGGTGGTCGAAAATAATCCCACAGGAACGTACTATCAAAGTATCCCATGTCCTACCTAACCCAGGTTATGGTCTACCTGTGTGCCAAATTTCGTAACAGACAGTTAGACAGAGTTACTTTCGCATTAAAAATATTAGCATGGAAATATGGATAGGACTATTAATTATTTTGATAGAAGCGTTTACTCAAACTCAAAATAAAAGCATATAAAATACAATAGACGACGTAACTATCTTAAAAGCATATAATTCAATTAAAAACCATTAACAAGCACTTTTGAAATGTCAAGGAGTCTGTCAGTCAGAAATACTCGTATGAAGCTAGTTGCGTAGTAGGTTCCTATGGAGAAGAACAGGCAAGAAACTCCACGGACACTCTTTTAAATCAAAAATCAAAATATCATACTCATGAATTCTCACATTGGCTAATTTGGGAGATTGAACCAACCCTCGTTTTATGCAAGTAATTTAATAAATCTGTGGTCGAATCTTCTGTCAACTGGTGTGATTGATTGCTGTTATTTCGGTCATCCAATCACAATAAGCTATCTTGATATTTTCCTGATTAGAGTAAATTTTCAGCAACAGGGAAATTCTGTCATATTCTTCCGGTAAGAAATAGATCTAGCCTGAACCAATCATCATCTTCGCCTTTTTCCGACAATGTTGGGGTCGGCTTCCAGTCTAAACCGATGCTACTGGTATTTCACAAAGAGCGACTGCCTGTCTGACCTACACAACCCAGATACTGGGTAAAACGAGTGACTCTTGGTGAGATTTAGGACCTAGAAAAGTGTCAATTACTTTCAAAACGATTCGTATTTTCACAAGATTGAACAACAGGACTGACATAAGCTTTTCGGCAGCCAATGGTAGCGCAGTCAAGTAAAAATGTACTTAATTTTTAGGGTTCTGTGCCCAAAGGGTGAAACGGGACCCTATTACTAAGACTCCGCTGTCCGTCTGTCACCAGGCTGTATCTCATGATAGTTAGTCAGTTGAGATTTTCACAGATAATGTATTTCTGTTGCCACTGTAACAACAAATACTGAAAACAGAATTACATAAATATTTAAGGGGGGCTCCCATAGAACAGACATACATTTTTTGCCGTTTTTATAGATAAAGGTGCGGTACCTTTCGTACTGAATATTAAAGGATGTTAATATTCAGGTCATTTCCGATGAATTTCACTCTGAAATAAAATGTCCGAAACTTAACCGTTATGGAGATATTAAATTTTAAATATTATTTTTAAAAATCCTTTATTTTTTGGCTTTTAGTCGTTTTCTTTGGGATTAGAGCTCCTAGAGTCGGTTTTTTTGATGTATCTAGTTAGAGGACATGTCCATTAATAAAAATGATCAACAGAAACTGAACCTACTACTCATCATCTGCCTAGCCTTTTCCCAACTATATTGGGGTCGGCTTCCAGTCTAACCGGATGCAGCTGAATACCAGTATTTTACATGGAGCGACTGCCTATCTGACCTCCACAACCCAGTAATTGGGTAATACGATACCCCTTGGTAAGACTGGTTGTCAGATTTTCGGGCTTCTGACGACCCGTAACGACTGTCAAAGATCCACGAATGACAGCCGGGACCAACGGCTTAACGTGCTTTCCGAGGCACGGAGGAGTCTCGGTATGTAAAGATGGTCACCCATCCACAGACCAACCCCGGCAAGCGCAGCTTAACCTGATGGATCGACCCGTGCGGCAGTTATTACTTAGCCACGAGCTCAACCTACTACTAACAGCTTAAAAAACTGCTCGACAACGGTTAGCATTATGAATTTTCTAATAGAGTGTTCTTAACTTTAACAGGCTTTTAATAAAAAAAAAAGTATGGAACTTATTCTGCAAATAATTTTATAAAGTTCTACGTCTCTTTAGCTATTGAAAAAGGTTTAACACTTGCTATTAAATAGGCAAAACATTGCCCAAATAACAGTTAAGTTAGGAGAGGGTACATTTTTAGTTTGAGGTAAAAGTAGCTAAAATACGTAAAAAAAAGACAAAAATTTTAGCAATATTTTTATAATTCATGTTCTACATGGCCGCCGCTATTTCTTACACAAAGTCTCATTCTTTTTCTTAAATTACTTTTCACGACAAAAGTTCGTAGGTTCCGCCTCATTTCCTCAGCCGCATCAATAATTTTTTGTCTTAGAATATCGACATTTGCGATCGGTGTCATTTGGTCGTATACTAGGCTTTTCATATGACCCCACACATAAAAATCCATCGGCGTTAAATCGGGGCTCCTCGCCGGCCATGCTATGGGTCCGCCTCTTCCAATCCATTGGTTTGGGTAATTCTCGTCCAACCATGCTCGAACACTTCTTCTGTAGTGCGCTGGGCAGCCATCATGTTGAAAGAACATGTCTCGTCTCAATGCAATAGGCAAGGTTCCCTATCCATTTGCATAAAATTTTAAGACCTAATATAACTTAGCATAATTTTGTTTGGCATAATTATATTTTCGCATAATATAATTACGCATAACAGCTTACGCATAATTTTTTAAGCATAATTTCTTAAACTATAATAATGATTAAGCATAATATTCTAAAGCATAAATTTGTTAAGCATAAAGTTCTAAAGCATAACTTTCTTAAGCATAATATCCTAAAGCATAAATTTATTGACGCATATTAAAACATATTTTTATTGAACAATGTTGAACGTTTTTTTTTCGCTGTAGGAAGCATGAAGCAAGCAAGCATACAGCATGCAAGCAAGCATACGGCATGCAAGCAAGCATGCAAGCAAGCATGCAGCAAACAAGCAAGCATGCAGCATGCAAGCAAGCTTGCAGCATGCTGCATTCAAGCTAGCATGCAACATGCAGCAGGCAGGGTTTCTGTCACTGCTCCGGCGCTGCGGGCCTCCGGCGGCCCCACGCGTGCTAATCGTCACAGACGGCTTTCGCTCACCACCGTAGCTTCGGCTTGTTGGCCGGCTTCGCCGGCCAGCCTCAGACGCGGCGGCTCGCTCGCAGCCGCCTGCTCCTCAGCCCGCGGGCCGCCTTGCACCTACGCGCCTTCGCGATTTTAAATTACACTCTAGGGGTAGGACAAACAAGACTACGTGGAGTCGGTTTTGCAGCAATTCGGTTCTGTCACTAACTTTTGTTGCACAGCATATTAAATTTTTAACCAACAATATTATTTAATTGTTATAGAATCTATAGCAAATTGGTTTGATCTGAATTATGTATGGGGCACTACAAGTTCACCACCACCATTTCCACCCAAAGTCTGTAGTACGTATCTACTAGAAAAGGAAAATATATATTATTATTATGCTAATAGTCATTAGGCCTACTAACGTTATGCGAATCAAATTTATGCCAAAACAAATTAGTCTTTAAGATGATTATGCCAACATAAAAGTTATGCCTAAAAAAATTATGCCGAAGTATTATTATGCCAAAACAAATTGTGCCAAAATCGTTATGCCGAAGTATATTAGGACAAAGAACATTATGCGAAAAGAAGGGATCCCAATAGGCAAGTCTTGCATTAAAGAGGGTAACTCCTCCCTCAAAAAGTTTTCATATGTCTCGCCATTCAAGTTATCGGGCAGGAAGTATGGCCCTATCAAGTTATTTGATATTATACCCATCCACACATTAAGACTGAATCTCCTTTTTGACCCTTTTGGTCTTTTTTTCTTGGGGTTACCTTGCGCTTTGGGAGCCCAATAATGGGTGTTATGATAGTTTGTGATGCCGTCTTTGTCAAATTTCGACTCATCTGTCCACATGATTTTCTTTAAAAAATCCGGATCTTCATTATCGGCATTGAGCATAAATCTGCAGAAGTCTAGTCGTCTCAATGGATCCCCTTCTTCAATTACTTGCACTGGCGTGTAATGGTAAGGGTATTGCCCAGAACTGTGCATTACGAACCAGACTTTCCACTGGGAAATACCAAGCCATCGAGCGACAACGTTTGTTGACGTGGTTGGGTCGGCTTCAAAGAGACGTCGTATTTCATTATCTTCGTCGTCGTCATCAAGAACACGAGGTCATCCCATGTTAGTCCGACGTACTAGCACAGAACCAGTTTCTCGTAGTCTTCGATAAACTCTGTCAAATACGCCAATATCAGGTACTCGGCGAGTAGGATACCTTAGCATGTATTCATTGCGTGCACTCAACGATACTCCTTCGCAAAATCCATAACACATTAGGATGTCAGCATATTCCTAATTGGTAAATGTTGCCATGTTCACAACACAAATCAAAGTCCAGTTACAAGCCACGTCACACAGTTAGAAGATGAAACAGTCCAAAAATCCAAGCCAAGTCGCGTTTTTACAAAAAAAAATCGGAGGGCACGGATAACACATCTACCATGGAAGAATCGCATGAGCAGACTAAACAAACACCATGATCCACGATTTGACAATTCAGACATTTAAAATGACATAAATACCTGTCACCGCACGTCTCCCGGGCACAAACAATGTCTACCCAAACCTTTTTTCATTGTTTAAAAGTGCCAGGTAGTAAGCCGGATTCTTTTGTATCGAAATTCTGTTATGTTGTACTACCAAATGGGCCTATTCTAATAACATAATTTTAAGATTTTATGAACAAACCTAGTAGATGATATACCTTTTTGAATAGCTAAAGAGACGTAAAACTTTGTAAAGTTATTCGCAGAATAAGTTCCATACTTTTTTTTTTTATAAAGCCCATCAATGAACACTCTATTAGAAAATTCATAATGCTAACCGTTGTCGAGCAGTTTTTTAAGCTGTTAGTAGTAGGTTCAGTTTCTATTGATCATTTTTATTAATGGACATGTCTTCTAACTAGATACATCAAAAAAACCGACTCTAGGAGCTCTAATCCCAAAGAAAACGACTAAAATCCAAAAAATAAAGGATTTTTAAAAATAATCTTTAAAATTTAATATCTCCATAACGGTTAAGTTTCGGACATTTTATTTCAGAATCAAAATCATCAGAAATGACCTGAATAATAACCTCCTTTAATATTCAGTACGACTTTCCCTGTAACCCTGTATATTATATGTAGGTATGTATGTATGTTTGTTCCTTTGTGTTGCTCTAGAGACCAAAGGCTTGGGCCAATTGTGATAATTCTTACGTCAGTCGATTTGTCTTACTTAGTCGTATGAGTGTCACTGAAAAGGTATTTAAAAATCATCATCATGCAGTCGGAGGCCTTATTTAAGTCTTCTATAGAAGAAGTCTTCCATACTTCCAGTCTTCTTATTTCGTCTTATTAAGTCTTCCATATCTATATACATATTATAAATTAAAGTTGCTTTTCGTGTTTGTCTGTATGTCCGCGTTGTTCTTCTTAACCACGCAACAGATTTTGATGAGGTTTTCATCATCATTCAGTAAATTCACATAAAACTAAGAAATCACGATGTTCCGTCGAGTCGTGAAAACGTTAAATTTCAGAAGATACCTAGAAAGAAAAAGAAAAAGAAAAGAAAGAAAATACGTTTATTTGCGGTAAATATGACGCAAGCAAAGGAACAAACACTAAAAAACAAATTTGGGGGAAAATATGCGTCACATCCACGCAAAACGGCCATCACTCAGCATAATGCTGGGACCCTATCCGAGACAGAGCCCCAGCGCTGGTTTTCAGTGACAGCCGGCGTTGACGTGACCGTGGTGACGTGATACCTGTGATTGCATGTGTTTGTTTATACGAGTATTAAGTGGAATTGGAGACAGAAATAGGTAATCTTGTTTCCATCTTTTTTATTTAAAGTTCACTATTTTCGCAGTCAGGTTTTTGAGTTTTAAAAGATTTGACTCTCCCATCATCGTTATCGCTAAGAACTTCACTTTATCTGGGCTCTCTTATTGCCGAATTGGCCTGAACGACTCCAGAACAGAAATACATGACCAAGATACGTTCCAACTCTTTAATCAATAAATCCAAACAACTATTGTATTGGTTCGAGTTTTCTTATAAAGGTAATAGGCTTATCCTGCGTAAGTTTATTACTCAACCTCGATAGAACTCGGATATTAAAAAACTTTGCGTTGGAACTACCCATATTGGATTATTTTTATTGTTCCATTCGGAAACTGGATATGTTTCTCTGTTTCAGCTTCACCTGTGGCTTCATTGGATGGAGTGAAGGATTTATACTTCGATTTATTATTTGGTTTTAAGGCACGCAATATTAGTTGTGTGTATAAGTACCTAACGGCAAACACAAAAGGAGTTCAACCAAATTAAATTTTGGTTATCATATAGCTGACAACGCTTGTAGGTAAAAACAATTAAGAGTAATATCTTGGAGTTTTAGTAGTAGTACGTGCAGTAATTAGTAGTTTAAATTAAAAATTTAAATGTAAAGATTACAATATAAATAAATATGACCCTAGTAAGTTTGAAGATGATTTTCAGAAAGGTTACACACATGGGTTTATTTAATAAAGAAGAGCGGGTGGGGTTTTTGAATTTACTCATTGGACAATTGAAGATGTCAATATTTTCAAAAGTAAATACATTTACATACTTATTATAAGAACCGACCATACGCGGACAAGTGAATTGGATCATCTTCCGTCCGACCAGCTGTTCATTAACAGCTAGAAATGAAGGTCGAAATCTATGCGATGGATACACTCAAACACAGTGAAATAAGTGACTAAGCCAATTCGTCCACGAAGCTACTCAAAATTAACGCGTTACTATAATGACTACATTGATCGCTTCTTATAAGCAAAAACGATCAAATCGTTATAGTTACCATTTATATTGACAAACTTGGCAGTTTTGCAATAAACCATTAAAATGGCATTAAATTAATCGTATCATTCAAATAGATGTTTATATGCCCAGTTTGGCAATAAAAAATATTTTACCTGTGATAGCTACTTCCATATGGGTGTGCAAAGCTATGAAACCTTTACTTTATTATTGGTATATACTTGCAAGAGTTTTAATTTCAACCGATCACGGTCCGTAAGTTAAAGGAAAGCTGCCGTTAGTCAGAATGTAGTAGTACACTAGTATTTCAATTGCGGTCCATTCGCGACGCGATCAATCACAAACAAGTTAATAACGAGATAAGCTGCAAAAAAATTTGTTAAATCGTTTTTCCATGAACGAGATAAGACAAGATAATCATTTATATGAGTACAATACATACAACAAAAATTAGAGACCAGAGAGTGACCAGAGCAGTGATATCCTAGTGGTGTGATAGTTAGACTGCCAAGTCATAGGTTTTCACAATTCTCAAATTTTGTTCATCGTAACTCAACTCACTCACTCATTAGCCCTCTTCAATCTGGGTTCAGGCACGGGCCCAGCACTGATTTCGCCCTCCTTAAAGTGACTGGCGACATATGGGCTGAACTGGAAGACACCAAAGTTACTGCACTAGTACTGGTTGATTTCTCGAATACCTTTAATACCGCCAGTCACGATACGATGCATTAGATTTAAATTACCAAATGTTAGAAGTAGCGAATGTGACATCATATTGAATGGAGAAAAACTGGAATTTATTAATCAAACAGTTTTCCTTGGAATCACGCTAGACGAGAAATTACAATGGGGACCCCATATAACATCTCTCGCGGGGCGGCTAAGCTCGGCCGCTTATGCTGTTAGAAAGATAAGACAGTTAACAGATGTAGAAACCGCGCGTTTGGTCTATTTTAGCTACTTCCACAGTATTATGTCCTATGGCATTTTACTGTGGGGTCGGGCTGCTGACATTGAATCCATCTTTGTTTTACAAAAAAGAGCTGTCAGAGCCATTTATAATCTACGTCGTCGCGAATCTCTCAGGGAACTATTTAAAAAGATTAATATTATGACGGTACCTTGCCAATTCATTTATTCAAATATTATGTATGTGAGAAAAAATCTACATCTTTTTAATAAAATAAGTGATAGACATAATTTTAATACTAGAAATAAAGATAAAATAGATCAACCATTTTTCAGACTATTTAAAGTAAATACATCTTTTATGGGGTACTGTGTTAAATGTTACAACAGAATACCTTGTGATATATTAGAATTAAATTAAAGAAAATTTAAAAATCATATGATAAGTACACTTTGTAAACAAGCATATTACAAATTAGAGGATTATATCCAAGATAAAAATGCTTGGAAACATGCTGGTCCTGCTCCATAGGACAATTCAGAATCTAGACAAAATCGAAATGGTTGCTAATTTAATTGTATAATTTTTATTTTTATTTTTTTAAACATTTATTTTATTTTATTTTTTGTGATTACTTGAACTCACACACTGACTTATTATTATTAGTATTACTTATTATAATGTTAGAAATATAGTATAATTTTACAATGTTTGTAAGTATGTGAGCACCATGCATCTATCACATAATTATGTCATTCCTTCATTTTTCATTCTTTTTACCTATCGTGGTATAGTAATCTTATTCTAGGTGCATTGTCTTCACATATAATTATATAATAAGTGTATACAAGATATAATGATTTTTTTAAAAGAGTAACGGTGGATTTTCTTGCCCATTCTTCTCCATACGAAAACTACCTTTTGGAATGGGTGACTAGAATCAGTTTTATTATTTTTTGTAAAGTTTGACGTTCAAAAGTGCCTTTTTTGTGCCTAATTGAAATAAATTCTTTGACTTTGACTTTGACTTTGATATTCTGTTAGCCATTCTGTCATTCCAGAACCATTCCAGTGCCAAGGTTCTCCTTGTACCTTCAGGAACGTCAGCAGTCTGTTCATGTTGGTGATTCTACATCATGCTGGTATGATTTTGAAACTGGATTTCCACAAGGCGGTATTATTTCTCCTCTTCTGTTTTCTATATTTATCAATCTTATAACTTCCGAGCTTCCGTGTACGTATCATCTGTATGCGGATAACTTGCAGTTGAATTTGGCAAAATTCAAAAGTCATCTATTCAAATTAGGCTGAGAATCAGCACTTTTCGAACGTCAAAGTTACATAGTCAAAGTCAAAGTCAAAGTCAAATAATTTATTTCAATTAGGCACAAAAAAGGCACTTTTGAACGTCAAACTTTACAAAAAATAATAAAACTGATTCTTGTCGCCCATTCCAAAAGGTAGTTTTCGTATGGAGAAGAATGGGCAAGAAACTCCACCGTTACTCTTTTAAAAAAAAAACATTATATCTTGTATACACTTATTATATAATTATATGTGAAGACAATGCACCTAGAATAAGATTACTATACCACGATAGGTAAAAAGAATGAAAAATGAAGGAATGACATAATTATGTGATAGATGCATGGTGCTCACATACTTACAAACATTGTAAAATTATACTATATTTCTAACATTATAATAAGTAATACTAATAATAATAAGTCAGTGTGTGAGTTCAAATAATCACAAAAATAAAATAAAATAAATGTTTAAAAAAATAATAATTATACAATTAAATTAGCAACCAGTTCGATTTTGTCTAGATTCTGAATTGTCCTATGGAGCAGGACCAGCATGTTTCCAAGCATTTTTATCTTGGATATAATCCTCTAATTTGTAATATGCTTGTTTACAAAGTGTACTTTTTATATGATTTTTAAATTTTCTTTCATTTAATTCTAATATATCACAAGGTATTCTGTTGTAACATTTAACACAGTACCCCATAAAAGATGTATTTACTTTAGATAGTCTGAAAAATGGTTGATCTATTTTATCTTTATTTCTAGTATTAAAATTATGTCTATCACTTATTTTATTAAAAAGATGTAGATTTTTTCTCACATACATAATATTTGAATAAATGAATTGGCAAGGTACCGTCATAATATTAATCTTTTTAAATAGTTCCCTGAGAGATTCGCGACGACGTAGATTATAAATGGCTCTGACAGCTCTTTTTTGTAAAACAAAGATGGATTCAATGTCAGCAGCCCGACCCCACAGTAAAATGCCATACGACATAATACTGTGGAAGTAGCTAAAATAGACCAAACGCGCGGTTTCTACATCTGTTAACTGTCTTATCTTTCTAACAGCATAAGCGGCCGAGCTTAGCCGCCCCGCGAGAGATGTTATATGGGGTCCCCATTGTAATTTCTCGTCTAGCGTGATTCCAAGGAAAACTGTTTGATTAATAAATTCCAGTTTTTCTCCATTCAATACGATGTCACATTCGCTACTTCTAACATTTGGTAATTTAAATCTAATGCATTTGGTTTTTTTATTATTTAGTACCAAATTATTTACCGTAAACCAATCTTGGACCTGAACAATAGAGCTATTCACGTCGTCAAGATTTGGTGACCGTCGGTTTATTTTAAAGAAAAATGATGTGTCATCTGCAAATAACACCATCTTTGGCTGATTTAGAAATATTTGGGGTAAAGACAGTCCCACAAAACGTCCACCCTTCACCACTTCCTAGTGCTTTCGCTGGGAACAAGAAGTGGCGCAACAAACTCCCCAGCAGCACAGCTGTCTGTTCAATTAGGAAAAATAAAATGATTCTATACAATAAGTACTTATGCAAAATAATTTACATAATACAACACAAAACATTAAATTATAAATTATCATGACAGCTAGCACACGCCAATATACCAACCAAAAACATCAAGATCTATACTCAAGCAGAAATAAAAATAACTAAACGTAAAGAATATCCAAAAAAGAAAATAAAGCCTCCAGGCATAAAGGGCTTGCCCGCTTACATATAGCTGTATCTAGAGTTATAATTAATAAACTAGGACCATCGAGGTAAACAAAATAAACAGTTAATTACTAATAACAATAACAAAACCATGATCAGCAAGACGACCAGTCACCACAAGCAGCACCCGTTCACGAGCTTAACGCAAAGATCAGCCATTACCCCCCTCGCCATATTTGAGGGAAGGAGGCAACCCGCCCCCGACGCTACCGCAAGCAGTGACATCTAAGGGAGCATGACGAACTTGCTGCCAGTTTTTCAGGAAAAAAATAAATAAAAAAAATATGATCAGTTTGTCGAGGTCGCTAGCTAACCACATATTGCAATACAACTCATGGCGTAGCAGTAAGCTCAAATAAGTGTCAGGCGATCATCATTAGAAGTTCTTGGAGTATGAGTAAAGTGGATGGTACAACCTTGCCACCAGTTCTCTTCAATGATACGGTCGTCCCATTTAGTACTGTTGTGAAGGAGCTTGGCTTGAACATTGATAGTACTCTAAACTGGCGTACTCAAGTCGCGAGGGCCAGCCAGAAGGTAATTGGAACGCTGCGGGCTCTGTACCGACTGAAACACTTACTACCAAAAAGTATGAAGACAATGCTTGTGCTGTCCTTAATTTTCCCTATCATCGATTATAATGATGTGTGCTATTATGACCTGAATGCAGATCTCCTCGACAAACTTGACCATCTTCTCAATAACTGCATTCGATTCGTTTTCAATCTGCGTAAATATGATCGCGTTTCTGCGCATCGATCGCTTCTAAAATTAATTGACCTTTTCAAGAGATCGAGACTCCGAAGAAAATTCCCCCTCCCCCTCCCAATCCCCTTGTTTGACAAGCCGATCCCCTGGGAGAAGCAAGCCAAATACCTAGGTGTGGTCCTAGATGAAAAACTGTCATTTTCAGAGCACATAAAGAAGGTCCGCTCGCGAGCCGCTTTCGCTCTAGGAAGACTCCACTCCATGCTAAATGCGCGTAGCAAGCTGTCACTTAGGTGCAAATTGCGAACGTACTTAGCGTGAATTCGCCCTATCATGAACTTTGCGTGCGCTGCGTGGGCACAAGCGAAACCCCGACACGTGCATAGAATGCAAACGCTCCAAAACCATTTCCTACGAATGGCAACGGGAGCCCCCTGGTTACGGTAACGTTAGGAACGAGATCCTCCATCTCGACCTGAAAATCCCCATTATAGCCCAATTTCTAAAACGCAATTCAAAGCGTTTCTTTGATAAAGCCGCCCTTCACCGCAACCCTCACCGACCCAGATGACCCTATAACCCTCATCCAGGAAAGAAATAGGGACACCAGCACGTTACAACAAAATAAAAAAAGGCCCGCATTCCGACCTCGCCGACGAGGTCCATTGCGATCGCGACACTCCCGAGTAAATAATACTCCCCCCGACCCTTGCTCGCAGAAGCGCCAGCCCGCGTTATGCTGAGAAATGTAGCACTAAATTTCCCAATTAATAATAATATTAATATCTGTTTGATCCGGCCTGTCCCATCTTGCTGACGTCCGGCCAACAACGCCCTTTTTTTTTTTTTTTTTGGGTGGGAAATCTTCAAATGACTCCTCCCGCTCTGGGTGGAGCGGGAGGGCGTGTCAGACTCTAACTGACTAAAACCCACCCGTTCCTTCTGTTGCCTGTGCAATGCCAGGGGGCCACGGTATCCCTTTCGGACTTTCCCGCAACCCCGGCAAGCGACGCCCTAAGCCGAGGTTCGTACCCCACAGGGGGTGCCCGTAGCGAGCGTTCGCTTAGTATAACATAGAATAGTTTATGCCCCTGGCTGGAGGCATTAAGTTAGTAGCTTAGGGCATCCACAGGATAGTCCGGTTAAGCAGCTGCGACCTCAATCTGAGAGTCAACTGCGAGATGCCATATCAAAAAAAAAAACCGGAACGTTACAGCCCGTAGATAGAGAATGAACTATAGATTCGCTATCAGCGTGCACCGACATGAGATGGCTATAGTCTTATGACATTAAATGGAGGTTGCCAGCAGAATAATTTTACCCATATTCATGGGTAGTTGACCTTTTACCCATAATCATATAAAACGAGATCTGTATGTTTATTAAAAAATAGCCTTTTATGCTTAGACGCAATTGGGTAAAAATAAAATGAGACAGTTGAAAGAAAAAAGTTTATTCAAAATACATAGTTACTGACCCTTAAATAAAACTTATTTGTTATAATAATTTTGGACCTTGACATCCTCTTCACACTTTTTTTTTGTTGCGAAATGCATCTTTACAATCAAGTATTTCATGCAGATTGCTTTAATTAGAAGTGGAAACTGGCAATCCAGGAATGATTGATTTTGGAAATGTTGGGCAATTGACAAAATAATCTGATGGACAAGCAATATTCGTCAGACTTTTGCAAAATATTGTGAAAAATGTTTTTCTCGCTCAAGCTTTTTTTTGTCCAATAAGGAGAAATCCACTGATTTCGTATTCATGGTTTTTTGGGAAACTGGTAAAAAAGAAAGCGTTATTATAACAAAAAAATGATAGAAATTTGGATTTATGGGTAAACTTGCCGAGCACTGGTATCCCTCAAACTATCAATACACAGTAGGTACAAGAATATTACTACAAAACTAATGAAATAAAACAGTTTAAAACACGTTTAATTTATCATTACATGTAATAATTACGTGTTAATACTATAATAAATGACGAATTCTATAAACGTTATAAAACGTAAATACTACCTATTTTATTAGAAAAACTAACTCACTTACCGATGAAAGGTTATGTCTGCATTTTTTTGTTCTGGTCGATTTTTACAACATAATACACTACAGCGCTCCATATTGTAGGTAATTTAAATTGTGTTCTGCAACTACACATTCACACAAATAAAAAGAAAGCGTCGAAAACACAGTTTTCCAAAGAATTTTTATCACGATGGTACTGACATTTGACAGTTGTTGTTTGTTGGGAGCCAAACTAAACTGGCTCCAAACAAAAAAAGGTGAGTCGCAAAAAGGGATAGAAAAACCCTATATCTGTCATGCTTCCTCTTACTACTGCTTTAATAAATGTGTCCCGCTCTGTTTATTATTGTTATTTTAGTGACCAATCTATAGTTCATTCTCTATCTACGTTACAGTCGGATCCCAGCTTTCAATAAGAAAACAACTCAAGAATAAATCGAGAAAATCAAGAAGTCTTTAATTGAAGAGTCTTCCCAAACCAAACATACAGTCCACTTCAAATACTGTTACAATTAAAAATAAGAAAGATATTATTACATTTAAAGGAGAATGTCAAGTTGTCCTTCAAGACTCGGCCAGAACCGACAAAGATGAACTATATATCATTAAAAAGGAAAATAATTATAGAATTTGATAGTATATTTAGTTTTCTATAAAAAGTACACCAAAAAAGTTATAGTTCTTTAAAGTTGCCCACTTAAAACTTCTAATTTTAACGATAACAACAAATAAACTATTATATTATTCGTTAAATAATGATTTTTGGCACATACATATTATCCTCGCATAATATATGTTTTCATAGTAAATATACATAATTATAGCATACTTACATTATTTTAGAATGTAGGTATGGAAAAAAAACACATGGATACTTTTTAACTATTTATTATTCATCAGAATCTCTTCAGTCTCCGTTTCTAACGAGTATCGTCGCATTCGAAAGGCATTTACTCCACAATATTAATGCAGCGAATCATGGTTAGTAGACTAAAGGTCCGTCCGTGTGAGAAAAGCCAGGTCAACAAGTAGGCAGGTTCAGACGTTCGGTTGGGCGAGCCGGGTCAGCGAGTAATACAACCTGTATTACTCGCTGACCCGGTTCAGTTTCAACAGCCAAGGTAAGTGATAGAAAAATCGGAGTCCAGAAACACAGCAATATACAACACACAACTCAAAAACACGAAATCACTCCTACGCTCGTGATAAAACGCGCAGGAGAAGTAGTAAAACTTTTTGACAATCATCAATGACAACTACAAAAACAAGATCAAGTGCTGCCAGCACTATAATAATTAATATTTTAAATCGTATCGATAGTCGAATTAACTTATTTTAAATTGTTATAAAATATATAATATAATCAAAAATATAACTAAATACTATTTATTATATTAAGAATTACGAGTAACGACTTATAATTATGTAATAAATTCACTTATGTAGTTTCATAATAATATTAATGCAATCGGTTTGCAAGTGCGATTTCGTATCGATATTATTTTATTTTGGTATTGGCAACATTTCTAATTGAAATTTCAGATAGGAAACGTGTTGAAAAATTGAATAACTATTTAAAATGACTTTTAAACGGTGTACAGATTTTATTTATACTCTATAATTCTTACTGTTTTATATTACAAATTATCTTATATATTAAAAGTCTGTCGGACGCTACATGATTCGAGCCGATTCTTGTCATTGTCCTTTGGAATCTGTCATTTTTATACGATTGTTCATTGAGTTTTCTAGTTTTGGCGCCAATACATTGTACAATATTTTGTGATAGAGAACCGAATCGCTGTGATTGCATTACACAAACTTGGTATGGAGCCAAATGCAATTTTTAAAACTCTCCATACGCTTGGTATTATTCAAATGTTTGTGTACCGGGCTATTAATAGGTAGGTACAATGAGACCTCCACTGTTTGTGACAGAATTCAGAAGGGAAAGAATTTGAAGAAATCCTGTCCGAAAGCAAAAGATTTTATCTCGGGAGATGAAGATAGCACCCAGAACCATGTCGTGTATTTTAAAAGATGACTTAGGAGTTAGGACTTGCAGACTATAAGAAACGCACTGATCATTTGTTAACTGATAATTTTAAAAAGAATAGGGTGGTAAAATCGAAACAACTACTGAAGCGGTACGCAAAGGGAGGTCATAGAATTTTTTTGTTGGATGAGAAAATCTTTACAATTGAGCAACATTTTAACAAACAAAATGACCGTGTTTATGCTCGAAGCTCTAAGGAAGCTTCCCAATTAGTCGACAGAGTGCAACGTGGGCATTATCCGACTTGAGTGATGGTTTTGTAGGGTGTTAGCTATGAAGGAGTGACAGAGCCATATTTTTTTTTTAAAAGGTATCGGGTACGGCTTGCTCTAAACGCCATGATAATTTAGAGTCCCTAAAACAATCCATACGATTGGCAGTGAAGAATTTTCCCATGGAAAGAGTGCGTGCTTCTATTGATAACTAGCCTCAACGTTTAAAGGACTGTATTGCAGCCAATGGAGACAACTTCGAATAAGCTTTTTATATTTTAAAATGTTTTATATTTATGTATTAAACTAACACACTGTAAAAGTAATAAATATTATTTGCAATAAAAAAATAAAAAATCTTCGTGACAATGTTTATGGCAAGACTAGGTATATTTTCACTAGTTTCAAAAACGGTGAAGGAAAACATCGTTACCTGAGAGATATTTCTCGATGGCGTGTGAAACCAAGCAAGAGGCACATATTGGGCGGCTTTAAACCAGGCTAGTCACTAACCACACGAAAAAAAGAAGAAGAAGAACACACATTGTCAGCATGCAAGAGATGTTCAAAGTAGACATAATAAAAACAGATCATATTTTTGCAGATGACACATCACTTCGACAACAGACAGTTACTAACGATTTAAATAATGCAATCTCTAAAATAGTGCATTGGTTTAGTGTTCATAATTAACTTTTATACAAGAAAACTACTGTATTACATTTCTGACACCTAACGATAAGCAGGTAAAAACCAATATAATAGTTAATGGGGAGGTATTACTTTTGATTCAGTGGGCCCCTCATATAGCCAAATTGTCGAGGCGGCTGAGCTGCAGAGCTTAGCAGTTGATGTAAAAACAGCTCGATTAGTATAATTTAGTTATTTTCATAATGTAATGACGTTAAGCATTTTGTCATGGGGAAATGCAGCCGACATTCAGGCTATATTTGTGCCGCAGAAATGAGCCATTCGAGCAATTTATAACCTAAGTTGTAGGCATTCACTGAGGGATACATTTAAGGAAATAAACATAATGACAATCGCATCTCAATATGTATTTGAGAACCGGATTTATGTAAAAAATAATATTAATCTATATTCTAAACATTCATAGCATAAATACTAGAAACAGGATTTACTTAATGTGCTCAGAACTAGGCTCCAAATTTGTAATCCATTTAAATGCTGAGTATACGTTTTTACAACAAACTCCCAAGCCAGGTTAAAGAACTGAGCCTCAATAAATTTAAATCATTTATTAAACACAAACTATGTCAAAAAGGTTTCTATAAAGTTAAAGATTACTTAGATGACAAAAAGGCTTGGGACTAACTCCATACTAATTTAATAATTTAGTTTATTATATTTGACTGTTTATGTCAATTTATTTTAATTTTGTTTACATTTATTATTGACGTAATCTACTCATTACACTGTTGTTTTTTATGAGTTGTATTGTAATAAATAAGTATATTCAGCTAGCGATCTCGAAAAATGATCATATTATTCTTGCTTGAGCAACCGGCAGCAAGTTCGTCATGCTCCCTTAGATGTCACTGCTTGCGGTAGCGTCGGGGGTCGGGTTGTATCCTCCCTTCAGATATGGCGAGCGGGATATTGGCTGATCTTTGCGTTATGCTCGTGAACGGGTGCTGCTTGTGGTGACGGTCGATGGTTCGATGGTCCTAGTTTATCATTTGTGATTTCCGAGTTACAGCTTTAATATCTAGTAAACGGACACGCCCTTTACGAGTATGCCTGGAGGCATTCAATCGGGTATTAAGTTCTTTTTACTTTTTTGTTGGTATATTGGCGTGTGCTAGGTGACATATAGAAAATAATTTAATGCTTTGTGTTGCGTCGAGTAAATTATTTTGCATAAGTACTATTGTATAGAATCAAGGATTTCTAACTATTCAGACAGCTGTGCAGCTGGGGAGTTTGTTTCCCTACTTCTTCTTCCCAGCTAAAGCACTAGGAAGTGGTGCAGGGCGAACGTTTTTGGGGGACTGTCTTATGTAATTTTGACGTTCGAAAAGTGCTGATTCTCTGCCTAGTTTGAATAAATGACTTTTGAATTGAATTTGAATTTATTGGTTATAAAATACTCAGACTAGTTTCGGAATTCGGAATTGAACAATATTTTTACAATTGGCAGACATTCAAAAATTCCAGACGGTAATACATTGATCTTCATGGAAAATTAGGAATTTGATGATTGATGTGATTACCGGATCGGAAAATAAAAGAAATACTAGTTGCGGCCGCGACTTCAACCGCGTTCTTATTTTTAATTATCTTAGGGCATCAAAATATTCTTTATGTCCATTAAAAGTTACTTACTAAGCAAATTCTTTACCAAACTCCCATACAGCATTATTTTGTTCAGTAGGTAATGTAAGTACATATTTCAGCCGTCAAAACATTCCTACAACCTTCTTCTTTTCGAGTCGATGGCAAAACTAAAACTATTTTATTATGTTAGATAGTAGGTAGCCACGCCAATCGCGGCATCAGTGGCGTTTTTATGTCCTTAGAAGTGCAGGTGTACGGACACTTTAAACTCTCCAACATATGGGGCGTGGTTCAGTCAGGAGATCAATGCGATACATTTGCACTGGGTGTCGGTTGAGTCAATATTCCCCCATTTCGCAAGATTGTGCTTGCAGCGAGCACTCGCCTAATTTTAATTAGAATAGTTTGTACCCCTGGCTGGAGGCTTTGAGTGTAGAAGCTTAAAGCAGGAAAGTCCGGTTAAGCAACTACGACCTTATGACCTTAGTGGTCACCTGCGATGCTTGATGCTTGATGAGTGGTGGCTACAAGTTCAACAAAGGAAGCTCTTGGCTCTGATCAAATGATCAGTGAAAGGGACGAAGTGACATAAATAAATCATATTTTCCATTGTGACAAAAAGTTACAGTAGCACTTGGCTTATCTTATTGATTTATCTCTCGAGCGTAATAGAGAAGTAATTAATCATTTCACTGATGAAAGACATTATCATTTTTTTGAAACTAAACTGAAGAATATTTCCCAACTAGTAAAGTACTTACTACTTTAGGTACCCAGCCAAGCGACACAATTGAACTTATCTATACACTTTCGTCTGAGATAGATTCGTAATTTTATAAAGAAAAAAATGCTTGAAAAAATATTAAAGTAGGTAATAAAAAAGTATTAATAAAATAATACCGTTACAGACAGAGTTATATGGAAGTTTTGTGCCACTTAAAGTCTAGGTATTTGACAAAATATTTGAAAATGCTATGTTTATAGTCTCTCTGAGGCATCGAATCTGGAACGAGGTGATCCAGCAGAGAAACAAAGCTGTCGATATAGCCCACAAAATAAGCAAGCTGAAGTGGCAATGGGCCGGCCATATTAGCCGTAGAACCGATGACCGTTAGCGCGAATCGGCTAACGTAAGGTAGAACGCCTTCAGGCTAGGTGGGGCGATAATTTTCAAAGAGTGGCTTTTAGCAGCTGGATGAGAGTTGCCGAGAATCGAGCTGAATAGCTTGCAATAGGAGTGGTCTATGTCCAGCAGTGGACTGCGGTAAGCTGACGATAATAATGTTGATTTGAAAATGAAAGCTCGACCAAAATATTAGTGTCAAGACTAATTTGAAATATTTTCGGGTCTTTTAACACAAAAAAGATATAAATAATTAGATCTGTCAAACTAGTGGGAAAAGAAAGTTTTATCTTTCTGCAAAATAAAAGTTTTCTTGCAACATAGAGGACATTGTTTACTGACAAAATAGTAATTGAGACTGATCCTGTGGAGTAGTAGTCACAAGCACGATTGCCGAGACGGGCAGAGCGATGGGTTTTCCCATGGGTTTTCCATTGAAACATTCTTCATAGCAGCCCAGAATTTGGATGTATTCCCGTTTATTGTTAATAGCCTCGCCCCTAACATGTAATAGATTTCTTTAAATAAAACTTGCACAATGTGGGTCTATTTTCAAGTCTGCCTACCTATGCATGCATGACTTTTAACCGACTTCAAAGAAGAAGCAGGTTCTATGTTCGTATGTATGATTTTTTTTATGTATTTTCATAGATATTTTTATAAATTGTGGACCGATTTTGAAAATCCATCAAAGTCGGATGTTCGTTTTTGTAAAAAAAAAAAATATAACAAAAAGAAGAAACAAATTTTAATGATGTCTGGTTGTCCTATACTAACCCAAAATGTAAATATAAATATTTATTTATTTAACAGTTTATGTACACACATATAAACAGAAAAGAAAAAAGAGGCAGAAAAGTACGTACAGAGGTGGTGCTTATATCTAAAGAAATCTCTTCCAGCATACCTGCGATAGGAAAGTGGATAAAAAGAGATGTAGACAACGTGTGTAAGAGTAGAAGAGAAAATAAAATACATAAGATAAAAACATTTCACTATTCTCTCATTTAAAAATAAACATACAATATGAGAATATACTTACATACATACTTCTAAGATAAATATTACTAAAATATATAAATACTAAAATAATTATAATGAAGTATATAATATTATAATAAATACAAAATATGCAACTATGACGAAGTGGATAGTGTTCTTTCAGTCTTCTTTAAAAAACTGCAACAGTTTGGCAGTCCCTAATTTTAGAACAAACGTGTTGTGTGTAATGTTTTTATTTAATGTGCGTTATATTCTACGCATTAGGTACCCTACTTTAATACTATACTTCATTATACCAACTAAAATAAAATTATCACTCCTATCTACCATTTAATATAAATCGCCGCTCATGGCAAAGAACAAAAATTAATTTACCTACCTTGTTAGGTATAACAAATGTTATTTTTCTGAACGATTGAAGCGAAACTAATTGGTTTTCAGACTCGTGTTACAAAGTTCAATTAATCATTCTGACATGTGGCCCGCTCGATGCTCTGGCGTCTTCTCACCTTTCAATTTAATAGAATTTTCACGTCTATTAATCGTCTGGCGGCGCTGAATAAAAATACCATAGAATGACGTCACAATAGAACGTAATACTTTTATCAACATCAGCTACTAACAGTACACCTGGGCATAGGGCTCTCCAACTGCTAGTCATTTACTCGATCCTCGCCAACTCTCATCCACGTCTGGCCGTTGGGGAGATTGTCTATGACAACAACACATGCACAGCATCATGTCATTAACATCTCTTGCATGCTGACAATTTGTGTTGTAGGTATGTATTGTACTCATGTATGAGGTATGTAAGAGTCTATTAACTGCTCCCAAATTACCATTTTTATATATATATCTTCTTTTTTTTTACATTCTTCCTTGACATAATCACGCTATTATTTGACATTATATACCTACAATTTAATTTCAACTCTTTATTTAGTGGTTTTTGTGGTCATGATGATTATTCAGATTTCTTACAGCTGTAATAGCAAACACGTCATTTCGTTTAAAATACGTTTTTATTTTTATTAATTTATTTATCTTTTTATAGATTATTTTCTATTTTGTGAATTTGAGAACGCTGTAGGCTTAGTAGACTAGATTTTTCGACCATCATTATTTTGTTAAGTACCTGGTAGTAATAATCGTCGCTAAGTGCTTGCGGGTTGTCGATGTTAAACTTTGACTGTACTTACATTTCTTCATCTGGATACTTAAAGAGTATTTTTTTATATATTTAGTCAAGCAAGGTCATGTATGCTTAAAATTACATGTTGTACTCGGCGCTGTGCTGAAATTTGCGTAATTTTTATCACATAACTCTTACGTAGTAAAATTGATACCTATTTCAGCACAGCGATTTGCTTGAGACAAAATATTGGCAGCAAACGTTTTGTTACAAAGTATCATCTAGAGCTTTTCAGCACCTGTACTGCTGATAGATATTGACAGCCTCTACGTCATTGAAGAATGTCTAAGAGACGTTTATAAAGCGTTCCACACATTTTTAAGATATATTGCCACACATATTATAAGCAATATGTACGAATATGTGTTAGCACGAGGAGGACTAGGTGCAGGTGTTTTAGGTGTAAACGACCAGCTTATGTCGTTTGAAGGGGGCGGTTTTTTGTAAGGTTTGGCACAGTAGAAAAACCACAAGCAGCTAATGTAATAGATCCACGTATATTGCACATAAAACACACACACACACAATATATTTAGAATACACAACAGTAATACAGACAAAGGTTAGAGCTAGATCTAATCCGAATTTAATATTCTATTTAGCACGAATGTATACCTCAAATAGCGAGATGTTTGTAGGAACGAAGTTAAAGCTCAACTGACTAAGAATCTGAGACTTTCTAAGAGAGTACTAGGCAACTACAATTGTAAAATCAGACCCGATACCTTAAGTAGATTTTTACTATAGGGCAAGTAGCGGGTACCATTTGTGCAAACACAATAATTTGCTCCTATAGATCAGGGCAGTTCGCCATTCAGGGACGCGACAGAGGGTCGGGGGTATAGCTGGGTATTTCCCATTTTGCTATGACGAGGGTGTTTACACGAATGAGGGAGGCAGGGTTGCGCAGGTCTGCCGGGGTTGCGGGAAAGTCCGAAAGGGATACCGTGGCCCCCTGGCATTGCACAGGCAAGAGAAGGAACACGGGTGGGTTTTAGTCAGTAAGAGTCTGACACGACCTCCCGCTCCACCCAGAGCGGGAGGAGTCATTTGATGATTTCCCACCCAAAAAAAAAAAAAAAAAAAGGGTTGCGCAGGTGCAAGTTATGACATGATAATTACTTCTAGAACAATGGATTACGTAATTATAAACACAGATAGGTATTCTCATTGTTTTAAATAGGTATTCAGGTGGGAAATGGTCTAGTCAGTGTTGTAGTCATAATCAAAACATTGTATTATGACTGACAACGGAGTAATATACCTTTTATTACATAAGGACAGGTTAACACGAGAAAATAAGGTATTTTTAGTTACCTGTAGACACGGACGAATGTCTAACACATCTTTTAGTTAAGTCGGTGTCTATAGGTACATTGGTTATTGCTAGAGACCTGATTTTGTGTCAGGAATCTTTGATTTTACTAGACTTTCTTGTTCTAACTTGTTGGATTATCCATTCGAAACATTCTATATTAGTTCACATGTTAGAACTGGACCAAAAATTTCCAGATTTGATGCTACCTATTGGACTTCATGTCCCGACTTGATTAATATCCACACATGATTCGACTTGATACTATTTTAACATGTGCAGATGTACTTACTAACAATAATCAGTTTATTAGGTATTTAGTGTGCTTCCTTAACATTAGGGGTAGTATATTATATTTTTTGACGAATTCAAAGTACTTCGTATATGAGATTTAATTTTACCTACCTATAGTTTTAAGGCGCCGCTCTACAGCAGCCCACGATAAAGCTGTGTACTTAGCTTCGCTTCATATGAAAATGTAGGCGGGGTCGCCCATTGGGACCCACAGCCACGCTATGCGCGGATCGGTGGCTGTCAAACAAATGAACCGCATAGCTAACGTGGGTAGCCTCTCCGTGCACATCCTACGCAGCGGTGGACGGTCAACTTTATCCTTTAATCGAAGTGTTTTTAAATACTAGGGGAAAGTTGTAATTAATAAAACAATTGCATGAAAAACGTGTCAACCATAAAATAAATTGCACACAAGAAAAAATACGTCAGAATAAATTACATAATAGCATGTAACATCGAGAACTTATTACTATAGAACGTTACTTCATTTTCTAACTTATCGGGTAATATCAGGCACGCGATTGCTTAGAAATTCACTGTTTTTGTTCACCAGACCTGTGTAATACATGCCTTATCTTGAATAATTTGTCTGAGGGTACAACTTACGGTTTTATTACGGAAGTGACTGTGGGGATAGCTTTTTTACTATTTTATTGACGAACAGAGGTCATTTTACTGGTTGAATACCGTAGTTACAGAAACAATTAAAAAGCCATTGTGACTCTCGTGGATCCATGTTACGAAGGGTAGGGGTATTATTTAAAAATGGCTAAATCGCTAGACGTGGTGATGGCAGGCGGTGGAAGGAGCGCTGGCAGACCAATAGCCAGGTGGGTGGTAGACCTACAGAAGATCGCAGAGAAGACGTGAATGAGACTTGTACTAACCAGGGAAGCATGGCACAAAAGGGAGAAGATAGATAGATAAAAAGATAGGAAACTTTTTATTGTACACCATAAAAAATACCGACATAAATTAAGAAATTTTACATAGGGTGACACATGGCCGGTCTTAATGCTTAAAGCGATATTTTACAGACAACCTTTGGAAGGATTAAAGGTAACAGGAGAGACAATACTGCAGGTAGTCAGTGGTGTACCATTTACATATACAATAAATACATACATAATGAAACAAGAGCAAGGAACTATACGTAATCATGGAAAAGGCCTATACTCAGTAGTGGGTGGAACAACGTTGCCAATGATGATGATAATGATGCAGCCTGCAGTTGTTAGATCTTGCTAAGATGATAATTATCCTGCTGCTCCTATATCCCAATTTATTTGGGGAAGGCTCTTGGTTAGATATTGAGCACAAACATACATTGTACACACAGACATAATTAAATCAAACAAACTTTTTTTTTTATATTCAACTGGGTACCTACTCACTCAGACTATTTTGTGCAAAAGTCAAAAGTGATGAGCAGAAAAAAGGCAGCTTACCAGAGAAATACAAGGCTTACGTTTCCAACTGTTTGTAAACTCTACACGAAAATAAAATAAAGGTTGGTTCATTCTCTTTTTAATGAAGTTCACTGTTTAACACTTCAATTCTTATATGTAAAGACAGCAAAATATATTGTCTGTCAAATCTACTACGAACTTAAATCGGCCGTATAAAAAAACACACCTCCCATTCTTTGACAGTTGTATTAAATGACTTTAACACGGCAAATTGACAAATTGATACTCTACAGTATCAATTTGATTTAAAAAAAAAATGTCGGGAGATGTCGTGGGACCCGATTGGAACAAAGTTCTTTTAGCTGTATATTATTGAAAACTCTAGCACAACGCGTATTCATAAAGAGCCATCTAGTATGGTCTCAAGTTTCAAAAAAATATTTCCCTGACTGTGAATCGCGTGTGTACGGAACTATACTGTACCTCCGTGATGTCACGGTGGCGATAAAACAAAAGAAAGCGTTGTAATATTAAACCGACGTGCCGATTACGATCACTTAATAACATAATTAGCGCACGATTATTTCACTTCAGGTACTTTAATTGTTGCTAGTGGTTTCGTGATGACAAATTTTAATGACTGCCTCTTTGGTCTAGTGGTCGCAAGCGCTACTGCTGAACATCGTCATTGGGTTTTTCTTTCTGGAATTTCTCAGTAGCAGCCCGGAGTCTGGATCTGTGCCCGGTTGATGGCAATAGCCTCGCCCCCTATTACATGGGACTTAAACATAACTGGCGAAATGTGGGTGTACTATAGGTACACCGCTGCCCCACCCTTCGGGGAAACAAGGCGTGATGTTACGTTATGTAATGTAAATCCATTATAATAAATAAAATTGTTTATTTATAAAAAGGGGCACAATTACAATAAGTAACTTAATAATTAAATAAAATAGAGCACAATTGCCTGAATTATGTATATACCTACGGAGATTTTTATAATTATCATAGATTTGGGCACCATGTTGGATTGAATATTTCTGACTTTTGATGTAAAAATGATTTAAGTATATAATTTTAATAAAAAAACATTTTTGTCCACTAGTAGTAGTTAATACCATGTCAGTCTTAAAGTAAATAAGTATAGATATTTGATATCGATACGATTGATCGATTTGATTTTATTATCGTATTCTCTTTCTATTTTTTTTTTTTTTACAAAAAATATATTTTCAAAACGTGCAGAGCAGCTTCTGAAAATTCGATGGAATATTCTTTGATGGCCGCTCAGTAAGTTTTGGGGAACACTTTAGTTTACCTTGACTTACTTACAGTGATTCCAGCTGCTCAACAGCTAAGCATAAGTTTTCGCCACTTTCTTGAAGTCAAAACTGCAGGATTCATCTGTTCGTCGTCGGAACGAAAGGACGTGTCGAGCTCGAAGACCTTTGTTTTACGAAACGCTGACGCAGCTGCCGTCCAAATTGCAACGCGTTAACTATTGTCGGTCAACAAAAGTCGAACAGTGTTTTGTTTGTTGGATGTGGCTGTGATTCGAGCATCGACAAATAAATACATTAGAATGGTGCAAAAGTGAGGTGTGCCAGGCCTACGTGCGTCACTGATACCAGGCTAACAATCCAGGGCGTCTGCCAAAGGTTCTAGGGCTACTGAACGTCGTAGCCAGGATAATTCGGTGAGACCATTCCTTTTATCTTTCAGAGAGCTGCTGCACTCTGCAAAATACACACCTCGACTTGATAAGAACTGCGTCAACAGATGCAAAAATATCACTATTCTACAAAATACCTACCTAATATAATCACTCAGTCAATTAATCAAATTCCCATACTTCAAACGCATGGTTATTGTTAACTCCAACGATAGATCAAGATACCAAAACGATTTTCATTTTGAATTGGCTCTAGCAAGTGTAGCGAACAAGATTACTGAGCTAAAACTCCCGGCGATATTTCGATTATGTGGCCAAAATTCAGTGGCAAAGCTCGGTATTGGTATATTGTTGGATAGATTAAGGTTCAACATCGTGAGTGCGAATCTGCAGTTGCGTAGCGTCTGGCGAAATTGAAAGGTTTGTTGCCATGCGCACAATCAACTTTTATTAGTAACCTATGTGTATGACATTATAATTGTGCTTGATAAAAGGTAAATGGTAAGTTAAAGTAACATACTGTAATAACTCTAACAAAAATTACAGTGTTGCGTGTGATTCCGTAACATCTTGCATGCTAAACAATTTGTCAATTTCGTTACCCTTATAAAACAGTCGCGTCTGAGACAACCCCTTTTTGTGTTTTTGTCGAACAATTTACCCGTGTTTTTGTGACGAAAGACACATGAGCGGTGCTTAAGTCCATTCAACAAAAACAAAACTTTCACAGTGAGATACATTTCTACAGAATAACAAAGAGCGGAACTAATAAATTTCAGTCAAAGGACGACCCTGTCAAAATTCTGTAGCTCTGTCTCGAAACTAATGATCATCACTATGATAGCTGGGTCATGAGCGCCGCCGAACAGTTCAACAATAATCTGCATAGACGAACGCTAGAATCAACCAACAAAATTACACCACAACATACAGAAACGGTAGGTAACAAATATAACAAAAAACGACGAACAAGGGCAGTCTACAAAACCCCACTTCCTGAACAGTCCCCAATTAGATAGCTCATTAACACCGTATGAACAATTAACATCAACATTAGGTACACCGTTATCGGTTGAAGTCGCGGATGACACAGGTTTCACAATAATTAGGAATCAGCCTACTACAGCAACTACACAACAACAGCAAGTACACTTGCTCAGACCTGCGTATTGCAACTTGGAACAGCCAAAAAAGATAAAATCGATGCGGAACTTTCAAATAGGGGCATTCACATAGGTTGCCTACAAGAAACAGGGATGAACGTAGGAACATACAACTCCGCCCACTACAAATGGCACCTATCTGGAACTGCAGGTAAAGCCCACAGGGGACTTGCAATTGTAATCAGAAAGGATGCCCGAATATAAATAATAAACAGGAAGAGCGATACCGACGCGATGTCAATCACTCTGAAAGTTGATAGGGGATGTGACAAACCTGCTCCGCTAATTAACTCCCACATCAACAGCTGTACCTCTAAAGCAACCAGATCCTTCACAGGATTACTAAACATGATTAGACAAAAACCAAGGAAATGTACTTTAGTAATCCTAGGCGACTTTAACGCACATATTGGTAGACAAGATACAATAAGGTTTCAACGCAAAGGATTGATTCACCAAAATTTTCATCATGACTATTCCAATTACAATGGGGAAATGTTAATGGATATAGCCAACAGGGAAAAATTACAAATAGAAACAACAAAAGCGAGATCATCATGCAGAATAATATGGTCAAAGGGCACGCAGAAATCAATGCAAGTATGAATTCCAAAGAAAAGCAACCCTAAAGATACAAATGACTATCGACGAATATCGGTTTGCAATACGGGCTACAGAATCTACGCCTCCTACGTATTAAAAAAATTAGACGAAACAATAAAAGAACTAGGCAGCTACCAAGCGGCCTTTTTAAATAACAGATCTACAGACGATCACATATTTACACTAAAAAGGGTTCTGGACGAAGAATGGCGCGCAGGCAAAAGAATTTATGTACTCGCTCTGGACATAGAAAAAGCGTTTGACAACGTCGACCTCCAAGCACTGCGGGACATTTTAATACAAAGAACAAACACGTCACTAACCAACAGGATAATCAAGGTTTGCTTGAATGAACGCACACACATCAAATGGTGTGGTCAGCAAAGTAGTTGGATTATTAAGGGAAAGGGAAACAAACAAGGTTGCCCGATATCCCTTCGCCTTTTTACACTGGTCATGGATGAGGTCTTTAGAACCCTCGAAGAGGAATCTCAATTAATCAAACTAGACCAAGATCGCGAAATCTCACTCCCCCTGGTGCTATCGTTCGCGGACGACCTCATCTTTATTAAAGATGATCTAAAAGGGCTAGAAGGAATCGCATACCATATTAAATATATATTTACTATGCATTGACAATTTATTTATTAATTGTAAAGGACAAGACTCGTGCTTAATAAGTGGCGTCAGGTCTGACCATACTGGTCAACTTGTATTATTTGACTTACATAAAATGTTACACCTAAACAAAACCATTGAATTAAGACCTCTCACAAAAAAATATAATTAAAACTTTTAATAATAATGTTCTTAGCAATCTCTCAACTGCTAGTTTTGATTCACAAGACCCCAATATAAACTACGGTACATTATTTTCTACAGTATGCCATGAATTCAATAAAGCATGTCCTGTAAAAAAAGTAACAATTAATGCTAAACCAAAATTTAATGAATGGGCCACTGCTGGCATTAGAAAAAGCAGAGATATTTTATATAATTTGTACAACGAGAAATCATTGACTTCTGATCAAGCCCTTCATAATTATGTCAGAAACTACTCTAGAATATTCAAACGAGTCTGCGCCCAAGCTAAATCTAAATTAATAAGTAACAAAATTTGTATTTCTAACAATAAAATAAAAGCTGTGTGGCAGGTAATTAACAAAGAAACTGGGAAGACAAAACAGCGAGATCAGAATGAATTGTCTTTAAAAATTGATAATGAAACAATTTCAGATAAGTTTAAAGTTGCTGAGGCACTAGAAAAAATCTTTATGAACATCCCAATAGAGGATACGAAATGTCTCCCCTCATCATCTATATCTGAATCTCTTCTAAAAGAAAACTTCAGTAAGGACATTCCAAGTTTTGAATTCAAGCCTATTTCTATTGTCACAATTACAAAAGCATTCAAAAGTCTTAACATAAAAAACACTGAAGACTTATGGGGGATTTCCGTTAAGGTTCTTGGAGATATCATTGACTCAATTGCCTCTGTCCTAACAGGCATATTTAATCAATGTTTAGATAGCGGTACGTTTCCTGATTTAATGAAACATAGTAAAGTAGTACCAATTTTCAAATCAGGTACTGAGAGTGATCCCTCTAATTATAGACCTATATCTGTGCTACCAGCATTGAGTAAAATATATGAAAAAATCATGCTAGACCAGATGTTGTCACATTTTCATTCAAATGGGACTTTACATAGTTACCAGTTTGGTTTCACGAAAGGTAGGTCGACGACTGACGCTGGAGTAAAACTCATCAGTCACATTTTGGAATCCTGGGAGAAGTCCCAGGATGCAATTGGCATTTTCTGTGACCTCTCAAAAGCGTTTGACTGCGTTGACCACAAAACACTGATCTGTAAATTACACCACTACGGAATTCGTGGACAAGCTGGTAATCTTGTTCTTTCCTATCTATCAAACAGGCAGCAAAAAGTCAAGTTAAGTAAAGTCTCTAGTTAAGATGGGCGTGCCTCAAGGATAAATTTCTTGGCCCTTTCCTATTCCTAATTTATATTAATGACCTTCCTTACATGATGGCTAACTTATCAGACATAATTCTATTCGCTGATGACACTTCTCTTATTTTTAAAATTGATAGAAAAGATACGGATGTTATACATGTCAACGATAGTCTAGCAGTTCTTTCGAAATGGTTCGCAGCTAATAATCTTTTACTTAATGCGAACAAAACTAAATGTCTTAAGTTCTCATTACCAAATGTACCTCAAGTAGGTCTAAATTTAAAACTTGATGGTAAGAAACTAGATGCTATTACGGAAACCGTATTTCTAGGAATTACTTTAGATTAGAGATTGCAATGGGGCGCCCACATTAGAGCTCTTTCAGGTAGATTAAGTTCGGCTGCATATGCAGTAAGAAAAATAAGGCAGATGACTGATGTAGCCACAGCTAGGTTAGTATACTTTGCTTATTTGCACAGTATTATGTCTTATGGCGTTTTGCTGTGGGGATCGGCAGCTGACGTAGATTACATTTTTATTTTACTTGAGTCCCTTGACTACTCGTGAGTCCCTTAGAAATAAATTCAAAGAAATTGATATACTAACTCAGCCTTCTCTTTATATCTTAGAAAGTATTTTGTATGTTCGGAAAAACTTAGGACTTTTCAAAATTAGAAGCGATTTCCATAATTAAACATGAAATTGTGATACCCAAATTTAGGTTAGCTAAAACTAGTAAGTCATACACGTAGTAAACATGAAATTGTGATACCCAAATTTAGGTTAGCTAAAACTAGTAAGTCATTTGTTATAAACAGTATTCGATTTTATAACAAGATGCCAAAGTCGGTTACAGAACTTAGTGATGGAAAGTTCAAAACCCACATCAAACGTGTCCTTATCAAAAAAGCATAATTTATGATTAAAGACTACGTAGAACACAAGGAAGTTTGGCAATAATTCCTGGTACCTCAATAACGGCATTACTATGTAAATGTCTATTAACTGCTCCCAAATTAAGATGATTATTTAATTTTACCTATTTTTTTTTCTTTTACGTACTTTTTTGACATAATCTTTTCGTTATTTGACATTATATAACTTCACTATACGAGTACTATATTTTTTATTAAATTAGATTTTTTACAGCTTTAGTGGCAGTCATGTCATTTGGTTTAAATATGTTTTTAATTTGTTTTTTTTTAATATAGATTCTCCTCTTTTATATTTTGTGAATGTGAGAACGTTGTAGGCATAACCGACTCTGTCTTGCCTGGTACTTGTTGATAGGCCTACAGTGTCCTCTCATACCTATAAACACTGTAACTTGAAAAGATTGTAAATACCATTTACTTTTAAAAGAGTAACCGTGGAGTTTCTTGCCGGCTCTTCTCCATAGGAAACGACCAATTGGAACCGTGCACCTAGCTTCTGACGTTTCATAAGTGCCCTTGTAGGTTTATGTGAAATAAAATATTTTGAATTTAATTTAAAACCCCTACTAGGTAGTGGTAGTGGTAGGGAGTGGAGCAGTGGTGGCCCAGTGGTGGCGGCCCCGACTTACGAACAGCAAGTCGTGGGTTCGAACCCAGACAGGCGCATTACTTTGTGTAATTAATTTCAGCACCACTGCTCTCAAAACGGTGAAGGGAAACATCGTGAGGAAACCGACATGTCCTAGAACCCAAAAATTCGAAGACATGTGACATCTACTAACCCGCACTGGGCCCGCGTGGTGGATTATAGCCCACTCCCTCTCATTGAGAGGAGGCCGTGTCCCTGCAGTGGGAACGTTATAGGCTGTTGATGATGATGATGATGACTAGGTAGTGTCGGCCTACAAATAAACGAAACTAAAACAAAAATACTAATTAGAGACCCAATAGCTAAACAGAAAGTGACCTACGTGTCAATTAACGGATTAAATCTTCATACTGTCGATGAAATTAAATATCTAGGCACATACATCGGGGTGTTAATGTAGGGACTGATCATTATCTGGTTATGTGTCGGGTGGATGATCTGTTCAGGCATTGGCGTCACCAAGTTCGAGTTCCTGTGACTGCTCTAGAAAGAATAAAAGTAGAAAGACTGCAAGAATTGAAAGTAAAAGAGGAATATAAGAGGGAAGTAAAAGTGAAGACGGATAAAATATTTGATGATGCGATTGATTATAGTCTAGAAGAAGTATGGGATATAGTGAAAAATAGTATGGTGCAAGTGGCCACAACAGTATGTGGTCTGGCGAAGAGGAAGTGTAGTAGTAGAACGAATGACTCTTGGGTAGATGGTGAAGTAAAAGAGGTTGTGAGGCAGAAGAAAGAGGCCTGGCTTAATGTGTTAGCCTATAAGGCCCAAAATAGGATGAATGAGGCAACGAATGTGTGAAGAAGAAATACTCCGAAATGAAAACGAAAGTGAAAGAGATAGTAAAAATGAAGAAGGATGAAAAGGAAGAAAAGTATAACAGGAAGTTCTCTGATAACTTCAGGGCCAATGTTAAGCTGTTCTGGAAACAGGTAAGATTGGCTCGCGGAGTGACAGGAACATCGAGTATGAATGTTATAAGAGCAGAAGATGGATGTTTACTAAGCGAAGAATGTAAGATCTTGGAACGCTGGAAGGGATACTTTGAAAGTTTATTTAGTTGTCAGGATAGGGTGTAAGGTGTGGGTAACTGGGCAGACGCCAGTTTCGAAGACCCAAACTCAGAGGTAGATGAAGAGAATGCAATAGAAATAGATGAGATTGTAAGAGCGTTGAAAGGGATGAACGACAGAGTGTCTGCTGAAATGCTGAAGGGCGGTGGCGGGGTGGTAGCAAGCCTGTTGTGCCGGATCTTTAATATGTGTTGGAGGTATGGCCGTGTGCCGGATGATTGGTGTAAGGCTGTAATCGTACCGCTATATAAGGGAAAAGGGTCTCAACAGGAGTGTAAAAACTACCGCGGCATTAGTCTTTTGAGTGTTGTCGGCAAACTGTATGCAAAGGTATTAATAAATAGAGTGATAAGAGTGACAGATGAGAAAATATGGGATGTGCAGGCAGGATTTAGAGAGGGAATGGGCTGTATGGATCAGATCTTCTCCTTAAGGTGCATAGCCGAAAAACATCTGGCAAAGCAAAAGAAAGTCTATTGTGCTTTCGTTGATTTGGAGAAGGCCTACGACAGTGTGTGGAGGGAAGAACTGTGGTCAACACTATCTATGTACGGGGTGGACTGGCACTTGGTACGGGCACTGAAATCTTTATACAAGGATTCCAGTGCCTGTGTTAGGATAAATGGGGCTTACACGAAATGGTTCTGCATCTCGAGGGGTGTTAGACAGGGATGTGTAGCGTCACCGTGGCTCTTCAACTTGTACATGGATAGTTGTCTGACAGATTTGAAAGAGAGTGAGTGCGGATTGTGGATGAATGAGCCTGTCAAATGCCTTCTCTACGCAGATGATCAAGTTCTACTTGCATCGTCAGCAGAACAGTTGCAAGACATGGTGACTGTGATGGATGAAGCATGTAAGAGGAAAGGGATGAATATAAATGTGAATAAGACGAAGGTCATGGTCTTTGAAAGAGGAGAGGATGTATCGGTGTGTGATATGAAAATAAATAATAAGAATGTGGAGCAAGTAAGTGAGTTTGTATACTTGGGGAGTCTGTTTACAAGGGATGGAAAGATTGATGAAGATGTGGAAAGAAGAGTAAATGCGGGAAATAAAGTGAATGGTGCTATACATGCGATTGTGACCAGCCAGTTGATGTCCAAAAAGGCTCGACTGGCTGTTCACAGTGGTGTGCTGGTGCCCACGCTTATGTATGGAAGTGAATGTTGGGTGTGGCAAAAGAAGCATGAAAGTAGGATAAATGCTGTGGAAATGCGTTCCTTGCGAAGCATGTGTGGTCTTACTATGAATGATAGGCTGAGAAATGATGTGATAAGACAACGGTGTGAGTTAAAAGAAGATTTAGTGACAAAAATTGAAAAGGGTATGCTGAGATGGTTTGATCATGTTGAGAGGATGAATGAAAGGCGACTAACAAAATATATTTACAAGGCAGATGTGAATGGAAACGCCGGGAGGGGACGCCCTAGGAGGACATTTATACTGACCTTATTAGTGATGTTCTTCAGAAAGGACAGGTGCGTAGTACTCGCAACCGGCGTGCATGACCAGATGTATGAACGTAAACGAGGCAAAAGAAGTATGTAAGGATCGTAGCAGATGGCATTCTGTAGTTTCTGCCTACCCCCATGGGAAGAAGGCGTGAGTTTATGTATGTATACATAACATCTGCATTAAACAGGAGAAGCACAATTTTATTAGAAAACGATGTGAACGGGCCACTAGAAACGCGAAGTCACTATTACCATTCATAATAAAATCAAAGATGGACTGGAAACTAGCCAGACTCGTGTATCGAATGGTAATCGTACCTTGTATTTTATACGGTTTGAAAGTATCAGCAATCACCAAAGCTAACAAGTCAAGAATCAGAAGACATGAGAGAGTCATCATGAGAGACTTGATTAACCACGCCAGAAATAAACCATGACAAAAGAAGATGCATGAAATATTAGACGGAAAAACAGTAACCAAACGCAACAAGAATCACAGGATGTGCTATCTCGCACACGTTCACAGGCGCGGCAACCCACACCTGTTACACGCAGCAATGCAGTACAAGGCCAAATCCAAGAAAATAGGCCGTCCTATTTACACATGGATCGACAACATTAAACAGGACTCAACCTATTTCGAAGATGAACTCAACTTTTAGATGGACACGGCTACAGACCGATACAGGATCATGAAGGCTGCCAGCGAGATTTACGAGAAACCAGAAACGGATAGCAGCGTAACTTCTGACGAAGACATAGAATCGGCTAAATGCAACACAGCACAGCAGCGATATAGAAAGGCGACGAGTAAGCAACGTAACCCCATCTCAAGATTCGCCGGTGAAGATGGACTCGAAACAAAATAGCGCCGATGTCTCAAAAAGATGCTCATCCAAAGACAAATATCACCCATCTCTCCACTAGTCCATTGCTTACTCAAGGATGCATATCCGGTACGGCTCGTAAATCCTTTCCTATCCTGAGGGCAAGTCTTCCTTACCATTACCGCGCCCCCCGGTCTACTCCTTGATATGCAATGGCTTTGTAGCCCCATGAAACATGAGACTTGATGGGCTAGTGCAAATCTTGGGGTTCATTCGATTTGTCGAGTCTGATTAAACCACGCTGGGATCGGTGCCTTTCATTCATTAATCCTTTCACTTTCTTGAGGTCAAAACTGCAAAATGCTGACAAAAATTCTTAGTGTATCGACGGTGTAACGGAATTTTTTGCACACGTTGACTAGATGTTACCTATTATTAGAGGCCTAAAGCCGCGTCCTACCTTAAAACGATCGCCGTGAAATTACGTGATCCTCTCGTTCATATGACAATTTTTGTTTGGGAACCTGAACTCGTGGTCACGCCAAGAGAGGGCGCTTTCCGGTTTTCCGAACAAAAAGTGACTGAAGAGTGAGTGAAGTGAGTGAAGTGACGAGTATATTTTCTTTCACTTATAGATACCGAGTTAAATTACATATATATTACAACTTTCTCCATGGAATCAACAACGTAATCACGAAAAAAAAAACAGATGTTATAAACAATAATTCAATACCTACTCGACCTAAATGTATGGAACAGCTGCTTATTTTTCGCTATTACGATTACATGACCACGCATTTCTGATACACGCTGTATGTATACGAGGTACGATAAATTATATCGTAGGAAAGAAAATGGTATTCTGCAAGGTTGTACACGAGAACTCATGATGACAAACTATTTTTATTACACCAAAAATTGGGACAATGAAAGTTCTAGTAGCCGAACTTTCTCAACCTTCAAATTAATTACCAAAGCACTATCAGTTCATTGAAATCCAGCAACAAACGCATGCATGTCTTTTTATATGCTTTGTCGTTATTTTTTATTGTTCAGCTTTTGGCGGATTTCCAAGTCATGCGAGAAACGCTATTTTTTACAATACTTTAATTACATTTCTGGCGAGTGTAAAATTTTATCAGGTTGTTGTAGACAGATTTGCAGTTTGTATCGTTAGTTTATGGGTTCATCTTTTAAGAAGATGAGAAAGAGAAAGGAACGGCGTCATCATCTGACCAACCAGATGCAGCTAAATGTCATTATCTTACATGGAGTTACTGCCTATCTGACCTCCACAGCCCAGTTACTGGGTAACATGATACCCCTTGGTATGATTGGTAGTCAGAGTTTTGGGCTTCTCATTAGTAACCATTGTCAAAGATCTACGAATATCAGCCGGGACCAACGGTTTAACGTGCTTTCAGATCCAAGGAGGGGTCTCGATTATGTAATGTGTGGTCACACATCTATGGACCGACCTCGCCAAGCGTAGCTTAACCTTCGATCGATCGTGTGGCTGTTATCATTTAGCCATGAGCCTCCTATTAAATGCTGAGTAGTATTTTTTTTGCTTATATTTTTAGGCCATAAGGTAACTCATAGACCCCATGAAATTTACAGAACATTAATGCTCGTTTTCACTAGCACCAAGCGAATACCTAAGTAAACACTAAGCGCTGCAGTGGATTTTGTGGAGGTGAGCGTTGAAAAACCAGATTTCCCAAAGAGGTATTGAGTGGAGTTAAACAGTACCTACACCACCCACATTTCATCAGCTGTTATGTTTTCAAGTCCCACGCAATGATGCAATAGAGGGCGAGTCTATTGCCATTAATAGCTTCGTCTGATCAAAGGACCATGTCTTACCTCTGTAGAATTTTCTGTACTTGTTGTTCTTATCAATTCAAAAGTGCCTGTAACAATTATTTGATATAAATGCTATGAGTTTGAGTCTTTTATACAAAATATTTTGCGGCCAGGTGTGTCCGCTGTTTCTAATGTGGAATTCAAGTCTGACACTGTTGGTTAAACAGAAAAACAGATAATGGCGGGTAGGTATTCTGTTTTTCTGTACTGAACTTTGAAGTGTTTGATTTCATTCAGAACCTCCTATTTGTGCGAGTTATCGTTTTCTTCGATGGCTCACATAGAAGGCAAACAGAGAAATCGCCTAAATTTAGAAAACGATTTAATTCTATAGGTAGCATAAACGGATCCGCGATGGGAAAAATTGGTTAAGGAGAAACCAGCGCAACCATCCCATAAATGTGAATGGGTGCACCCTGTTCCTTGTTGGTCTAGTGGTCGCAAGCGCTACTGCTGAGCTAGAGATCCTGGGTTCGATTACCGGGTCGGGCAAAGTGTTATTGGATTTTTCCATCTGGAATTTCTCAGTAGCAGCTCGGAGTCTGGATTTGTGCCCGGTTGATGGCAATAGGCTCGCCCCCTATTACATGGGACTTGAACATAACTAGCGAAATGTGGGTGTACTATAGGTGCACCTCTGCTTAAGAGGGAACAGGACCTGCGAGGAATTTGAAAGAAGAAGAAGAGGTATTTGAAGAAACTATTGCCGTCGTCTTACCTCAAGTCTCCGTAGAGTGCGATAGGGACAGCTGCAGGTCAGACCGAATATATCACAAAAAAAGGATGAGATCGAAGTTTTGTATTCCCCTTTTTTCTCCTCGAAAACTGAGCCAATCCAATTATTTTTTACATTAAAATCTTAAGAAAGAGTATGTATAGGTTTCTATGATATATTTTTTTTTTTTTGTAAAAACTTCGAATTTTCTGGTAGTCCACCAATCACAGCGGTAAAAATGGGACATTTTTGTAATTTTTGGAGGGTCATATTTTCATTAACAATAAGTTGCTGAAAAAAAAGGAAATAACAGGGACGTGTCTTCAGCAGACCTTGATTTTATGAAAAAAGTACCTAGGAGAATCGTAGCCCTTGTTCCCTCTTAACCCTTCGGAGAATACAGGCATGATGTTATGTTATGTTTATGTCTTAAGAACTTTGAACAAAACTGAAGACCTTATCAAGGTAAAAGTAATAAACATTCCAAACTATACCTATGTAGGTGCTGCCTACTTAAAGCCGTGAAAACTAAGTACTTCCGACAGATTCATTAATGGCAATAAATTGTCCGGTAGTAAAATAAGGTCGTATTTTACCGGACGCTAATTTATTACTACTATAAATCTTTATTGGACAAAGCTTTCACTGTAGTGCGTACATTATATGTTTTTGGACACGCTTTTTCGTGATTCGTGGTCAGCTGAAACTTAGGCTGGAATCTTGTGGACGAATATTATTTACAACATTAATTATTATTATTTGTTTTTAAATATATAATTATTGTTTTTCTATTTCACTTCTGGCATTAGCAGAATTGTCGACATCGGCAAACGTAAGGTAGGACGCCCTCAAGCTAGGTGGAGCGACGATCTTCGCAGGGTGGCTGGTTGCAGCTGGATCAGAGTTGCCGAGAATCAAGCTGAATGGCGTGTAATTAGAGAGGCCTGTGTGCTGCAGTGGACTGCTGTAAGCAGATGATGATGATGAAACTAAATAAAGGTACTGTGACTCACCAACAACGACCTACTTCTTATTTATTTTTTTAATTGTTTCTATGTTCAAAGAACGTCAAATAGGATACGTGGTTTCATTTATAGTGATAACCTCATCGTCATTTTGTCTGCCAAGTTTGCTCTTATTGTTCACTTTCATGCAGGAATTATACCTACCTTGTAGTTAAGTAAGAGGAACTAAAAAATACCAAATAGATTATTTTGGGTAAGTCATAATTTTTTAAATTATTATTATAGAGTGACCTATTGGCCGGAGAGGGCACAACATAAGGAAAACTGGAAAAGTATGTGGAAAGCTTTGCCCAGCAGTGAGACAAAACAGGAGAACTGAAAAAAAAAACAAACCTTATTGGTGATGTTCTTCAGAAAGGTCAGGTGCGTAGTACTCGCAACCGCGTGCGTGTATGACCAGATGTATGAACGTAAACGAAGCAAAAGGAGTATGTCAGGGTCGTAGCAGGTGGCGTTCTGTAGTTCCTGCCTACCCCCTTGGGATAAGGCGTGAGTTTATATTATAGTAATATCAGTTCACATACAGGTATGGTATGGTAGTGGTGGTATGGTAGTATGCTTAGGAACCTCAGATTTAGCAGTGGTGATTATGAAATCACCACTGCTAAATCTGAGGTTCCTACGCCCTAATCTTGATTATATAATTACCATGGAAATAGATTTGTTATTGATGTTGAAGATTACTGATGTCAGAGGGTCTGAGTGAAACACTATTATGCACCAACACAAACTGTTTATTAATAATGAATATAAGCACTGCACAAACGTTTTCGAGTATTAAAACCACAGTTTAAATTATAATTATACAGAGCGCGTGTGTATGGTGGATGGCTGTACCAGAGAGAGAGAGAGAGAGAGCTAATGAGAGATAGGGATAGATAGATGTGATTATAAATTAGTATGGCAATTGAGTTAAAACGGTTTCTAACTTCAAGATTATTCCTATGTCACCTTTAACAATGCCTTTAATTTGGCGAAGCCTATTAATGAATACTTTGTATAATTTTCGTAAGCGTAAATAGATATCTCATTAATGAATCTTAAACGATTAACTTTCGTACCATTAACTTTACAGTAACTAATTTCCTTTCTTTGATGTTCATTTTAGACTACACCATAGACATTGATAATGTAGTCTGTTTATATTATTAATAAATTCAAACAAAAGATGTTATATAAATATTTTATGATTACGGGAACAAAATGAACGCCAATTTAATTAAAAACATTTAATTAACAATAACTTATTTTAAAGCGTTTTACATAAATTCACTTAAAATTAATACAACATAACATTTATGCAATTTCGACATATATATTTATATACATTTATAACATTTTATAATCTCAAACTAATTTTTTTACTATTCATTTTAAAAGTTACAAAGTTTAATGTTATTTAATAATTTTATAGTTTGATGTGATTTACAGTCAAAGATTACAACTTCAAAGTAACTCGTTAAATACAAAATGTTTTAAATTTTTATTTACATTTAAATCTATCGTATAATTCGATGTTTTAACTATAAATTTTAATATCTAATTCGTACATTTTAGTTTGACTAAAATATTTATTACATAAACTTTTAGACATCGTAAAATAGTAAACATAATTTTAATATTTACATTATTTTTCGATTAATCATACTCACTTCCATATTGGGGCTCGGAATATAGAAGTGTGTCTGAGACATCAAAAAAATGGAAAATTAACAATTACTATAAAAAAATATGATATTACAATTCTATATATTAAGAAGTAATACATTTTTTCTAGATAACAATTTTAGGTATACATCTATTAAATCTAACAAAAATATTTACATCGGAGATATTCTATTCAAAGTCCATTTCTCGGGATATAAGGGAACGTTCACACTACCGTCGCTTGGTCCTTGGTGTGGTAACGTGACCTGTTCTTCACTGAGTCTCAGACGATGTCGTGGCAAGAGTTCCCGTTGCCCGTCCGGGTAGTTTTGGTGGGCTGGGGGCGACCCGACATCCCGTCATTGTAGGGGGGTGGGCAGTACATTACCTGCGAACAAATGAAGATTTATTTAAGAACGTCGGAAGTTTGGGGGGGTGAAAGTGAAGTATCGAAGTCGTTTTTCATTTTGCTGTAGGGAGTTCTAAGTTAACAAAGTCAGAGACTCTATTCAGAGTTGAGGAACTGCATTTGTCATCATTTGAAGTTAAACGAAACATACAATTATTTTCTCGTTTCATTAGATGAAAACGCTTTTAAGGTCCATTAACTGTTGCTCGTTGAATGCAATGAATTGAAGCAATCATTAACGTACACATTTTAGGCATGGCTGCATTGTTCAGATGATAGAGCTTTCATTGCTTCGTGTAAATGGAAATTTAGACAAAGACTAATGTGTTGTAGGATGAGACAAAACGCTAAGAGGACAAATAAATTAATTAAATCATAGTATCAAGAGTTATTTTTATTAGTATACCTAGTTTTATCTTAGGACAGGCTGAGGAATTATTTACTAACTTAATAAGGCAACGTTGCGGTTTAAAAGATGTACTGACTAAAAAGTAAAAGAGTAGGTATGCTGGTTTGGTCATTTTGGGATGATGAATGAAAGGCGACTAACAAAAGTTATTTACAAGGACAACGAAGGACATGGAAATATTTTATTGAACTTATTGGTAATGTTCTTCAGAAAAATTAAAAAAAAAAACAAAATTCAAAAGTCATTTATTCAAACTAGGCTGAGAATCAGCACTTTTCGAACGTCAAAATTACATAAGACAGTCCCCCAAAACGCCCACCCTTCACCACTTCCTAGTGCTTGCGAAGTGGCGCAACAAACTCCCCAGCAGCACAGCTGTCTGTTCAGTTAGAAAAAAAATAAAAAATGATTCTATACAACAGTATGCAAGACAATTTACAATATGCAAAAAATAGTTTAAATTAAATAGCTATAATTAATAGCCATATGACAGCTAGCACACGCCAATATACCAACCAAAAGCATCGAGAACTATACTCAAGCAGAAATAAAAATAACTAAAAGTAAACAATATCTAAAAAAAAGGGCGTGCCCGCTTACATATAGCTGTAACTAGAAGTTACAATTGATAAACTAGGACCATCGAGGTAAAATAAATAATTGTCGAGGTCGCTAGCTAACCACATATTGCAATACAACTCATAAAACAAACATTGTAATGAGTAGATTATGTCAGCACTAAATTAAAATAAAATTAAAATAAATTGACTTATAAAGTAAAATTATAAACAATTATATAAACTCATATAACCTGTCAGTAGGTAAACTAATACTGGAGAAAGAACATTTAAACATTGTCTTGAGTTAATCACAGCGACCATCTATTCTTATCATTTAATTAGTCGTTGATAGAATAGTCTTTGAACAAAGGTTGGACTTTAATTTAGTTTTAAACGCATTAAAAGGCAAATCTAGCAAAGAAGAGGGTAGCTTGTTATAAAAGGTTATACCAAGCCCAACAAATGAGTTATGAACCTTATGAAGCCGGTGAAAGGGAGCACGTAGTTTATCCTTACTTCTTGTGTTAACATTGTGAATATCACTGTTTTTAGTGTATAAGTGTATATTTTGCCTAATATATAAGATGTTGGCGAAGATGAATTGTGATGCCACTGTGAGAATACCGATATCTTTGAAAAAATCTCTCTGAGAAACTGGCACCTAGCTGGTAATTTGCTCGAATAGCTCGTTTTTGGAGGACAAATATATTTTGAATATCTGCCGCTTTGCCCCACAGCAGAATACCATAGGACATAACGCTATGAAAATAACTAAAATAGGCTAACCGAGCTGTATCAACGTCAGTGTATTGTCTTACTTTTCTGACGGCGTAGGCGGCCGAACTGAGCCTTCCCGCTAGGCTCGATATATGTTGGCCCCACTGAAGTTTGGCATCTACTGTTATGCCCAGAAAAACTGCCGAGTTTACAGTTTCAAGCACCTCTTTATCTAAGACGATGTTGGGTCCTAGATTTCTAACATTTGGAAGGGCAAACTTTACACATTTCGTTTTTTTTGGCATTGAGAACTAGGTTATTTGTCGTAAACCAATCCGTAACCATTGACAGTGCACTGTTTACATCGTCAAAATCTTGTCTATTCCTGTCTACTTTAAAAATAAGAGAGGTATCATCTGCAAACAGTACAACTTCACAGATACCCTTTAAATAGAATGGTAAGTCATTGATAATTATATACTAAGAACAAGAATGGACCCAGTATTGAGCCTTGAGGTACACCTAACTGAACTGGTAGCCCGGAAGATTTTACACCATCAACATCTACACATTGCGACTTATTATTTAAATATGAATTTAAAACGTTGAGAGCTTCGTTTATCACACCATAATGCCGCAGTTTACGCAAAAGCGTGTCATGGTGCACGCAATCAAAGGCTTTGGAGAGATCACAGAAAACTCCAATAGCATTTTGAGAGTTCTCCCATGCGTTAAATATGTGTATCAGCAGAGCAACACCCGCATCTGTAGTCGAACGACCCTTTGTAAAGCCATATTGTTCATTATGAAGGAGGCTATTTAAATTAAAATGTCTTAGCAACTGCTTGAGTATTAACTTTTCAAATATTTTGCTGAATGCTGATAAAATAGAAATAGGCCTGAAATTGCCAACGTCATTTTTATTACCTGATTTAAATAATGGTATGACTTTACTACTCTTCATGAGGTCAGGAAAAGTTCCTAAATCAACACATTTATTAAAAGTAACAGCTAGATAGGGGGCTACGATGTCTATTATACTACTCAAAAGTTTAATGGAGATTCCCCAGTAATCACCAGTGTTCTTAGACTTGAGTGTGTTGAAAACATAAAGGTCTGGTGTATAGTACTCGTACAGTAACTAGATGTTTGAACGAAGCAAAATAAGTATGTAAGGATCGTAGCAGGCCCTCCCGCTCCACCCAGAGCGGGAGAAGTAATTTGATGATTTCCCAGCCATAAAACGATCCGTCAATTGCTGAGCTTGCAGAGCGCCCCGCCACCGCCGGCGCGCCCCGCAGCCCTATGCACGTCATCGCGGCTCCTCCGATAAGTGCCGCCCGTGCCCCTCACCCCATCCCGCTGCCAGTGTCTGCAGCCCTGGCGAAACCCCTACTAAGGAATTTTGCTAGCGTCACCGCGAGTGCCCCTGGCACTCCTAGTATCAAGCCCATGCCATAAAAGACGCCGAATAGGGCTGATAATGATGACGGTTTCGTGATGGTACAATGGAGGAAACGCCGATTGCGAACGAACAAGAACCGCTGCGGCAAAGCTCCTACGGACCCCGAAGTGAGCCTGCGTGCTTTAAAGCCAAACTCACAGGTGTATCATCTCCCGCACTACACCACTAAGGCGGAGGACATCGTCGAGTACGTGCGCCAAAAGACGAGGTACATGCCGAGAGTGCAGTTACTAGAATCGCACCGGAACGTCAACTTCAAGAAGTACCGAACTGTTATCTGCCTCTCGTCATGGAAGAAGACTTTTGAAATCAAATCAGATCAATTTATTCGCGATAAGTGTTGGTACAATATCGGTCTTAACATAATAATTATGATAATATCGACTGTCGGATCAGGTGCGGGTCATCCAGCGTAATCATATGTTGGATGACACTGTACTTGATCGCCTGCAAAATGAAATGCGGAGTAGCCATGTCATCGCCCCCCCGTCGCAGAGTGTTATAGTACCACCACAGGTATCTACAAGTCAAGCTGACGAGGGGATTGATGAAAGGGCTACAAACGTAAGTACCCAATGCAATGAGGAATTGAGGAGTGCTTTGGAGGGTGCGATTCGGGAATACCGGTTCATGTTGCCCGAACTTAGACCACGCTTACCTCGTCTGCCCATGCATAACAAAAATAGGGCGCTGGTGGCGGCTCTGGATTCGCAGCTATCAAACTATTTTGATAACTGCGAAGACCTCACTGATACTCATTCGATTCTGTACTGCGCGGCTGTAGCGGCATGTCGTGTAGCTCACGTCAAATTTGCAAATGACTCTAGAGCTACACGACCGAAACCAGCCGTACCAGCTTGGCAGTGCAGAATTGAGAGAACCTGCTTCAGGGAGGGCAATACTCGCCCTAGAGTGATGCGCTTTGTGAGGCGGGCGTTCTTAGGGACTGACATCAGTCCTCAGGACTATATAGCTCGTGTCACAGAGCGCATCGACTTCCTGAAGCAGAAAGTGTAAGCATGGGCAAACCGTATTCGTAGGTATAAGCGGCGAGTAGAGCGATACACTCAGAATCGCACCTTCCAGAGTGATGAAAGGTGGGTTTATAGGGCTTGGGAGCGACCGGACCAAGGTGTGGCTGACACGCGCCTTCCGGATGATGATGCCATGTGTTCTTTCTGGCGGAGTATCTGGTCGGCGCCTGTCAGCCACACCGAAGGTGATTGGACTCGGGAAGTCGAGCGAGCCTGCAATCTTATATCTGCCCCCAAGATGTAGCTCGTGCAGACCGTCCTTTGCCTAACTGGAAGTCTCCAGGGCCGGACGGGCTGCACAACTTCTGGATCAAATGGTTTATAAGGTCGCACGCTCGCTTGGCGGCTCAGTACCAGACTGCATTGGAGTCTGGCTACCCCAGTACTTAACGACAGGAGTTACCCACCTGCTCCATAAATCTGGTAGCAGCGCGGAACCCAAAAATTATAGACCGATCACATGTTTACCGACGGTCTATAAAGTTCTTACATCTATTTTGAGAGCTAAAATTAACAAACATATAGACACCAACTCCATCATGTCTGCCTCTCAAAATGGATGTAGGAACGGATCCCGCGGTACTAAGGAGCTACTCCTCATTAATATGGCCATTAGCCAACAGGTTCGTCGTACCCGAAAAGATCTGTCGACATGTTGGATAGATTATAAGAAGGCCTATGACTCGGTGCCACATACATGGCTCATGAAGGTGCTGGAGTTGTATAAAGTAGATGCAACTCTGCGCACCTTCCTGATGTCGTGTATGGGGCAATGGAGGACGGTCCTTCGCTATCCAGGATGTCGAAATATCCAGAGGAATAGCGAACCGATAAGGATCGAGCGAGGCATATTCCAGGGCGATAGTTTAAGTCCACTTTGGTTCTGCTTAGCCCTGAATCCTCTTAGCACACTGCTGGAGTATTCAGGCCTAGGCTATCGGCTGAGGAGAGGTGGTCAGGTTATATCTCACCTCCTCTACATGGATGACCTAAAACTCTTTGCTCCCAACAACTTGCAACTGATGGAGCTACTGAAACTTACTGAAACTTTCAGTAGAGCCATCAGGATGGTATTTGGTGTGGACAAATGTGCGGTCATGTATGTAAAGCGAGGGGAGATTGTGGAATCCGTGGGAACCCAACTCTCGGATTCCATAAACCTTAGAGCCCTCTCCGCATCCGAAACCTATAAGTATTTGGGTATGTCGGAAGGTTGGGCATCAATGTTACTGACATGAAGCAATCGTTGAAGGAGCGCTTCTTTGGCCGCCTGAAGAAAGTACTTAATAGTCTTCTATCAGGCGGAAACAAGGTGCGCGCCTTGAACGGTTGGGTCATGCCGGTTTTGATGTACTCTTTCGGCGTACTCAAATGGACTCAGACCGAACTCGACGCCCTGGATAGGAGGGTCCGTACGCTACTGACTGCATATCGAATGCATCACCCACGGTCATCGGTAATGAGACTGTATATCCCGCGAAAGTGTGGAGGTCGAGGCTTTTTAAACGCTAAGACCATCCACAATCGCGAGATATGCAGTCTCAGGGAATATTTCCAAGAAACCGACGTGGGGATGCTTCGAGATGTGGTCGCGGTGGACAAGGGCCTTACCCCACTCTCGTTGGCTAAAGAGAACTGGCGCAAGCCTGTAGTACTTGATACTAACGATCGCAGGGAGGTATGGCAGAGTAAGGAGCTTCACGGACGCTACTTCCGGGCCCTACATGGACCCGATGTTGATTTATTAGCGTCCGTAGCCTGGCTGCGTTCTGGTGACCTCTTTGGGGAAACCGAAGGTTTTGTCTGTGCAATTATGGACGAAGTTATGATGACGAACAATTACCGGAGATTCATTGTGAAGGATGGCACGGTTGACATCTGTCGGGCATGCCACCGTCCGGGAGAATCAATCCGACACATTATCTCCGGGTGTTCTCGTCTAGCTAACGAAGAGTACTTGCATAGACACAACCTTGGCACAATCCTGGCTAGGATTATCCATCAGCAACTTGCTCTGAAATACAGCCTTGTGGAATCGGAAGTACCGTACTACAGGTATGTGCCCGACCCAGTTCTCGAAAATGGAAATATCACATTGTACTGGGATCGGTCCATCATCACTGACAGGACTATTGTTGCCAATAAGCCTGATATAGTGGTGGTGGATCGAGGAGAGCGGCGCGCAATGATTATTGACCGCAATGATTATTGACATAACGGTCCCGCATGTCGAGAACCTCGTGAAAGCTGAAAAAGATAAGCAGATTAAGTATCTTGACCTGGCTCGCGAGGTTGTCGACATGTGGGATGTGGATACAGCAATCATTGTGCCGATAGTCGTGACAGCCAATGGCATAATAGCCAAGAGCTTCGACCAATATCTGAGGAGGCTCTCGTTAGGCAGCTGGATCAAGGGCTTGATTCAGAAAGCGGTACTCCTGGACACGGCGCGTATCGTTAGGAGATTCCTCTCTCAGGAGCCCTGACCGCCGGTAGCTTGGACCCTGTTCCCGATACCGGTGGGCTACTATTTTTTATATTTTTAAATGTTTTTTTGTTTTTGTTTTATAAAAATATTTAAAAATGTAAAGTATAAGTATATAAGTTAAATAAAGGAAATAATGATAATATTATTATCATGGATCCATAACACTTAGTCATATTACTGTGACATGCAAATATTTATGTTTTTAATTAATAATAATATAAGAAATCAACAGAAAAAAAAAAGTTATGATTCTTAATTACAATTGGATAGTAATATTAATATTATTAGAAGAAGTCACATGACATTCTGCACCTAATTAACTTATTATAATTGTTATTTATTTTTCATTTTTCAATGTCTTATTAAATATGTCGTTTACCGAGCAGAAATTCTTTTCCCTTAACCATGCTTTAAGACACCTTATAAATTTATTAGCTGGTAGGATTTTAATACTGTCAGGTATATCATTAAATATGCGACCACACATTGCACAGCTATTCTTACTATAGAGTGCTGTCCTAGGAATTATGGGCAACACTATTTATTTATTTATTTAACCATTTATGTACACACGTAAATAAACAGACAAGATTAAAAGAACAGAAAAATACGCATAACGGTGATGCTTATTTCTAATGAAATCTCTTCCAGCATACCTGCGATAGGACAGAGGGTAAAAAGAGATGTAGACACCGTGTGTAAGAGTAGAGAGAAAGTAAAATACATAAAATCAAAACAATTCACTCAATAAAATAAAACAAATTATATGACAATATACTTACGAACTTACATACATACATACAATCATACATACTTCTAAAATAAATAAAATACAACATAAATACCTACGCAACTATGACGAAGTGGAAAGAAAGTGTTCTTTCACTCTTCCTTTAAATACTGCAACAGTTTGGCAGTCCCTAATGTCGGGCGGAAGTGAATTCCATAACCACACCGCGTGCACGGTGAAGGAGTAGGAGTAGAAGTCAGTGGAGTGGGGAGGGCACTTAAGCAGGTTTCTAAGATGCGACCTGCAAGGCACATCAGAAGGAAGGGCATAGGAAATGCGCTCCCGCAGATAGGAAGGAGTTTTAGGATTATGAAGGAGGTTAAACAGCAGACGCATTAGCAGAGCATTCTATTTTTGTGTCTAGAACTTTTTGGATACAGTTCATGAGCTTTTTTAAATAGTTCCGGGTGCATTTTTACAAATTTCGCACAGTCAAAGATGTTCAGACTAGGTAAGGTTAGTACCTCAAACTTTTTGAAAAAGGGTTTGCATGATTCCCATGGGCGTATTCCCGCTATGGCGCGGATGCATTTTTTCTGTGCGATAAAAACTCTTTGACTTTCCGTTGAGTAGCCCCAGGTTATCAGACCATATCTTAACACAGAGTCAACGTATCCATAGTATGCAGATAATACGGTTTTTAACGCTGACGTTTTTGAAAGTTCGTATAGAACGTACACGAATTTATTTATTTTATTGCATACTTTATTGACGTGGGCCTTCCAGTTGCAGTGTTTATCAATGGTGATGCCGAGAAATGTCGTTTCGTTAACTTCATTCAGTTTAAGTCCTCTATAATTGATATCTAATGTCTTATTTTGGTGTCCGTACGTACTAAATTGCATAAAATTGGTTTTTGTTAGGTTCACGCGTAGATTATTTTCGTCAAGCCATGTTATTATTGATTCAATTGTATTATTTATGTCAGTTGTATGTATATTTATTAATATCAGGATTATTCGATGTCATTATTAACGATATGTCATCAGCGAACGGAAAACAAGGGTGTTTAGTAACTTCAGGAAGGTCATTTATATAGAGTAAAAACAGTAGGGAGCTGAGGACACCACCTTGGGGCACACCGGACTTGGTATGTTTATACTATGACCTATATGTTTTTAGTTCTAGTTTGCTATCAATTTTTTCGATTTCTACACACTGCATTCTGTTATTTAAATAACTTTCAATCCATTGGAGTGCTGGGCCACGTATCCCAAACTTGTCAAGTTTGTTTATTAGTAATTCATGTGATACGAAATCGAAGGCCTTTGACATGTCAAAAAATATGCCTGTCGTTTGAATGCGCTTATCTAACTTACTAACGATTGTGTGGATTAGGTTAAAACATGCTAATGTTGTGGACTTTCCTTTTTGAAAACCGTATTGTTCTTCCCTTATGATAGCATGCTTATTAATGAATTGAGTGAGGCACTTGTGCATTGCAGTTTCAAATATCTTGGATATGATGGGTATGAGAGTAATTGGTCTGTAGTTGTCTAGATCTTCCTTGTTCCCTTTTTTGTGAAGAGGCTTTACTACTGATTGTTTTAGTAGATCAGGAAAACATCCCGATTCAAAAGAGAGATTTACTAAAAATGTTATGACTGGTGTTAATTCAACTGCACAACATTTTAGAATTTTTGTAGCTAACTCATCATAACCTACTGAGTTTGTGTTGTTCAAAGCTAGTATAATTCTGTGTATCTCTTCATATCCATATGGTTTTAGGAAAATAGTATCACTAACAGATTGTTTGAGGTTAACACGAGTATTTTTTTGGGTATCGTTTGTTAGATTAATCCAGTAGTCTAACAATGTTTCAGCAATTTTGTTTGGGCTATTAACTACAATATCTTTGTTCCTTATGTTTTGTATGAATTGTTTGCTCTTAGTACAACTGGACTCTTTTTTATCAGTTGCCATGCTGCCTTGCATTTGTTTTTCGAATTACTGATAAATTGATGATTGATTCTTTTTATAGACCCATGTATGCAGCGTCGTAGGAGTTTAGAGTAACTTCTAAACTTTGTCTTATTTTCAACAGTTTTGTTCGCGTAGTATTTGATTCGTAATGCTCTTTTGGTTTTGCAGCTTGCTCTAATACCTTTAGATATCCATTTTAGGGGTCGATCCCTGTTTGACATCTTTATTCTTCTGATAGGAAAACATAATTTATAAAATAGATATGTTAGCTCGTAAAACTTTTCGTAGGCTATGCTAACATTGGTTTCTATTAATACTTCTGAGAACGACAGTTCGGACATACATTCTTTTAATTTGGCAATGTGATACTCATTATAGTCCCTCTTGAATGTTGAATATTTTGTCAGAGCTGTTTCTTTTTTTCTAACGGGTATACGTAATAACTGTGCAGTATTATGATCAGAAAGACCCAGGTGTAAAAGTTCACCTTTAGCCGATTTGATGTTGCTGATTAGGGGATCTATACAAGAATTTTGTCGTGTTGGTTCATGTTTAGGGAGCACTAGATCATAATTTTGAGCAATTTCGATTAACGTCTTAGACTTATTATTTAATTGCAACGTGTTTATATTCAAGTCACCTGCTATGACAATTTTTTTCTTAAATTTGCGTGTCAAAAATTGTAGCACTGTTTCAAGTATTTTAAAAAACTTGGTGATATTAGAAATGGGAGTTCTGTATATGCACAAGATAAATAGATTTTGGTTCATGACCTCAATGCCACAACACTCAAAGATATTATCAATACAATGCTGGTTTAAGAATGCCATTTCCTTAAATAAAGTACCCTTTTTACGAGGATGGAGACTCCACCACGCTTTTGTCTCAGGACAATAAATAGTCTTTTGGCCGCAGGACGTGGTGTTCCGTCGCTTCCGAGGACAAGTTCCACAGGACAGCACAAAGTCAAGCTAGTGCAAAGTGAAGTGCTACTAACTTAGTCTAAGCCTTATTTACTAACACAAGTTTTTGTTTATTTTAATATATGTATGTTCAGGTTAAGGTATTTTTCTATGGGCCTGTGTCACCTGAAATAAATGGTAGTATTAATATAATTTAAAAAAAAAAAGTTCGTAGCAGGAGGCGTTGTGTTGTTTCTGTCTACTCCCATGGGAAGGAGTGAATTTATGTATGTATGTACTATCGCGGACACTGGCGGCTGATCACTTTTCGACTTTATTGCTTAGTTATGCAGGTAAAATAGTACCTTTTGCACTAAAATTCAAAAAGTTCTTCAAACAATTCCAATAATATTTTGTTTGATAGCATTCCAAGTTTTGTTCGTTGTGGAACTCCTTCAATATTTTTTGTGCATATCAATTTTATTTGCATGAGAGAAAGTTTCATTTACGTTGAAAGTCATGCTCATTTCCTGTTTTCCAAATTTTAACTTTATCATTTATACATTTATATCTATTTATACATACAAAATAATAAATTTTAAGTTGCTGTTTGTAAAAACAGATTCTAAGACAAAGCTTCTAGTTTACATATAAATGAAAAGATAGCCCGTAAAATGAATTCTACTTTTTCATTACCATTTTCTACCAAATCAAGTCTAGAGAGATCCAAGTGATACAAAAATAATGCTCTAGCCCAACTTAGTGTAGCCAGAGCATTATGACAGTTATGAAATACCAGTTCCATTCAACTGGATTCTTTCAACAACCGTCGATTCTCGTTCACTGAACTCAGTTCCACCATTTGCGATGTTCACTTTTTTATAGCAACAATTGTTTTGCAACAGTTGTTTTGCGATGTTCACTTTTTTATAGCAACAAAATAAATTCGAGATTTACTACCGTCTTTTGTCGTTTCAAATAAGAAATATACCTGATTCTATTTTTTTGAAAAGTGTTGTTGCTTTCAAAACGCTGAAGAAAAATATCATGCATCAGGTATGACCTGGAACCGAATTGAGAAGACATGTGACATCCACCAACTAGCACTGGGCCCGCGTGGTGGATTACGGCCCACTCCCTCTCACATAGAGAGAAGTCTGGGTAGCAGCAATGGGAATGACATAGGCTGATTGTGCTTACCAGGGTGAGGCCACACTGCAAGCAAACCTTCGCAACTGTTCAGCACGCGATTGTGAAAATATCACATTTCATTTCGATTTTACACACATAAAATATTCTGTAGGAACTTAAATACAGATGTTTCTATTGTGTAGATATTTTATATACTTAGTCTTGCCATAAATATTGTCACGAAGATTTTTTTTTACTTTTATTGCAAGTAATATTTATTACTTTTTCAGTGTGTTAGTTTCATACATAAATATAAAACAATTTAAAATATAAAAAGCTTATTCGAAGTGGTCTCCATTTGGCTGCAATACAGTCCTTTAAACGTTGAGGCCAGTTATCAATAGAAGCACGCACTCTTTCCAAGGGAAAATTCTTCACTGAAAATCGTATGGATTGTTTTAGGGACTCCAAATTATCATGGCGTTTAGAGCAAGCCGTACTCTCTAAAACTGACTATAAATCATAATCCAGTGGATTAAGATCGGGACTAGACGATGGCCAGTCTTCAGCTCTGATGAAGTCCGAAACGTTCACTTCCAACCAAGACTGCGTGGACCGAGCTTTATGACCCGTCGCCGAGTCTTGTTGGAAGGACCATACTTGGTCATTGAAGATGGTGTTGTTATGGGGCTTAACTACTTTCTCAAGAATGGTATCTTGATACACTTGTGCCGATGTTTTGATACCTTTTTCACAAAAATATGGCCCTGCCACCCCACCAAACCATCACTGAAGTCGGATAATGCCCACGTTGCACTCTGTCGACTAATTGGCAAGCTTCCTTAGAGCTTTGAGCATAAATACGGTCATTTTGTTTGTTAGAATGTTGCTCAATTGTAAAGATTTTCTCATCCGTAAACAAAAAAAATCTGTGACGTCCCTTTGCGTACCGCTTCAGTAGTTGTTTCGATTTTACCACCCTATTCTTTTTAAAATTATCAGTTAAAAAATGACAAGTGCGTCTCTTATAGGCTGCAAGTCCTAAGTCATCTTTTAAAATACGCGACATGGTTCTGGGTGCTATCTTCATCTCCCGAGATAAAATCTTTTGCTTTCGGACGGGATTTCTTCGAATTCTTTCTCTTACTGCTTTGACCACCTTTTTCGTACGAACACTACGTGGACGGCCAGATCTTTTTCTGTCACAAACAGAAGAGGTCTCATTGTACCTATTTATAGCCCGGTACACAAACATTTGTCTAATACCAAACGTATGGAGAGTTTCAAAAATTGCATTTGGCTCCATACCAACTTTGTGTAATGCAATCACAGCGATTCGGTTCTCTTTATCACCCCACTCCATTTTAATATCGCAAAATATTGTACAATATATTGGCGCTAAAATTAGAAAACCCAATGAACAATCGTATAAAACTGATAGATTCCAAATTAAAATGTAATATCTTTCTTATTTTTAATTGTAACAGTATTTATGGCCAGACTAAGTAAAAAAAAAACTAATGCTCAAGATACTACAAATAAATATTAATAAATTACCAACCCAACGACCCGTGCTCACGTCGTAAATAGACCCGAAAACCTACGCAAAATACTGAAACACATGTATCTCATAGAAACATATATTACTCGAATGGAATTGTGAAATAGCAATCCCAAAGTTCCAATTTACATCCCACGCATTGATATGACGAAAACTTTTAATCTCCAATTCAACTGAACTTTAAATTCCCAAAAGTTGATTCGTATTCACAAAGATTTCTATATTAATTAAAATTGTTTATTCAAATAGGATATCGGAATCACTTTTACACGGCATATAAAAAATAAAATATAAGCTAAATGGAGTCGATATATCCTATTATACCCCTGAAAAGGAATGGTGAAACAAACTCAGTAGTCACTTTTTTTTTAAAACGTTGCCCCAGTCTAGGAATGTCTCCTGTATCGTGGGTGCGTTTAGAAACATTTAAACTCACATACACAAAAAGCCAGACCCGGAACAGCTACTTGTAGGTCATATAAATATTTGTTCTGTGTGGGAATCGAACCCGTGACATGCAGTGTAGCAGTCAATCGCTTAACCACTGCGCCAACCGTGCCGACAAAAGTCAAAAGCTCAGCTTTTAAAGTCCAGACATAATCTTGGTCAGCCCTTTGAGACACCCATGTAGATTAGTGTCTGAAATAGTATTTTCAATGGGACCACCTATCTTACCAAAAGTCGAAAAATTTCGTAGCTGTTACCAGCACCGTAATTGCATAACACACTTTCAATCACAATATGAATGATTTGAAGGATATTGTTAATCCATTGCTTCATAATTTGTTCGAAAAATTTGTCTCCTCAACAACGTAAATAACGCAATTCAACGTAGCTGAACTGTCAAAATGACAACCATTGCTACTGTTAGTGTGTACACGCAACTACCCCGCTGGTCCTTTGAAAATAAACTGCAGGAATCTAAAAATAATTATAAAAACCAGCCTATTATAATTGTCCATAGGCCTCTTCTCATACAGAGAAGGCACGAGCGTCCACGCTTACTTAAGACGGGTTGGCGATTTCAGACTTAAACTGTAATTCCATATTTACTTACGATGGTTTTTCGTCACCAATGTCAGTAATGTCCAAGATAAACTCAGAAAGTACAAAATATAAAAAGACAAGAGTAATCAGAAAACAAAATAAATATAAGTACAAACGCCAGCACGTCAACCTACCCGAAACTGTCAAATATTCCCAATCAACTTTGAAACTTATGCTTAAGTGATAAAGTTGAAAATCTATTAAAGAAATTTGACAGATTGTAGTAGGTTGATGTGCTAACATCTGTACCATCGAAGAAGTTCATATCTATACACCGTAAGGACTATTTATGCTTACAGCGCTCGGCCACTATAGAACCGGGGCGGTAACAGATGTGGTCATCGTGTTCACGGGATTTTGTTTTCAAACTGCTAAGATATGAAGTTCTTCGATAGTACATAAATGAAATCACGAGCATAAAACAGAAATAGTCGGCAGCTGCACGTCATGACTGTGACAAGAAGGCTCCCACTCAGCATGATGCTGTGCTATGGGGGACCCACAGCATAGCGCAGCATTGGTACTTGCCCGGATTTGACCCAACAACCTCATTCATGAGAGGAGGCCTTAACCCCTGAGCCATCATTGCATCTTATAACGGCCAATAATCCGGTCAATGACCGAATGGTCTGGTATAAACAATCCGTCAGTAGATAGAAATCAAAAATATTCTTGAAGCAAGCCACGTTGAACTTTCGCTGAAATCTGGCGAAAGGTTATCAAAGTCTTTAAGCAACAGTTTGTTTATATTTACGTGTATGCTTCTTGCCATAGATATTTGTGTTATCTATAGGCTAGGTTTTGTACATTTGGAATCAATCATTAGTTTAACTTCTCAAATATTAAATTCGTTTTAATTAATTTATATAATAGCGACCCGCCCCTGTACGGTTTTCACGTTTAATATTAATGTAGGTATTATGCATATAAACCTTCCAGAATTAATTCTCTAAATGATGGTGAAAACCAAATGAAAATCCGTGGCGTGGTTTTGAAGAACAACGCGTTCAAACAGCAAAGAAAAGAAAAAACAATAAACATAAATTACAAATTAAAGTCATGAATTGTATTTTTATAGAGCGGAGTGTGAAGAGCAGTGATGGCCCAGTGGTTTTACGAGTTGTAGATCGTGGGTTCGAACCCATACAGTCACTTTACTTTGCGTAAATAATTTCATCAAATCGTGAAGAACCCAGCATGTCCTAGAACCAAAATTCAAAGACATGTGACATCTACCAACCCGCACCGGGCCCGCGTGGTAAATAGGAGCCCACTCCTTCTCGAAGTTAGGAGGCCTGTGTCGCAGTAGTTCCCAGACTAAAAATGCTTATTTCTAAGTGAGTAAATAAGACAGCCCAGATACATGATATACTACATGGTATTAAACGGTAACCTCAGCACTTTCTCGTCGGTCATTTTCACTAAAATCGTCTGGGACACGTTATTGCATTACGCCCGGAACCCTTTAGTAGTAGCTCTTTGTAAATGAACTCATCGAGGAAAGTGTACACGTACGTATATGACGACATACCAAACTAGTAGCGTTTGCCAGTGGCTTCACCCGCGTGGAGGTCGGAAATTATCCCGCGGGATCTTACATAATACGGTTACATACACGATCGTCAGTGTTGTATGCATCACTATGGAAGCTTGTTGACAGACACGTTTTTACTACGTCGTGGTTTATACGTCGTATCGAAAAGAAACCGTGCCGTGAAAAACGGGTCTACCGATATAAACAGTATACTGTGTCCTGCCCCAGGTCTATCCGTGTGCCAGGTGGGCCGCACCGAGCCGTAGCGTACTGGCAGATTGCTCACCAGGCCGCATATTAACCGTAGCCGCAATTTTTGCGACTACTGTTTTGCATTACGATACGGCCCGCCTATTTGTATTCTATTTGTAGGAAAGTGATCTAAGAGGATTTGCGATTCATTACTTGCGGTGTCCGCACCGCCCGCCCAAATGTGCGCGAGCCTCATTACATTGAAGTGGAAACAGTTCAGATTCAAATTCGAAATTTGAATCTGTCTAAAACAATTACTGCGTTGCAGCTTCTAATGAGCTTTGGCAAACTTTGGCGCGCTCTGGCCCACCGTGGCTATAATGTGCGCTTGGATTTATGTAGCATGCTTGGTTTTTTATTGCATACCTTCGGGCAAGTTACAGAAATATTTATTTCTGGCTTTATAAAACCGGAACACTTGTAATCTGACGGCTGAAAGAAACATGAAAGGTTTTTTCATTTCTATAAAAATCCCAAAGTATGTTTTCAGAGAAATAAAACATACATAAAATTATGGTCGTAAGTATATAATGATTATATACTTAGGTACTATGTATAGAGGGTACAAAGTGGCTGTCTTACCACTTTTCTCATTTCGTTTAATCACGCGAGTAAATATTTCTTTTGAGTTGAATTTCTCGGAGTTTTCTTACGCTGTTGTAATATTTGGAGGAACGCTCAAACAAGGCCTTTTAATATTCTAAGAATACAGGGTGTTTCTCTATTAAGAAAGGCTATGGACTTTGTACAGTCAACAGAAGTTGATGGATATTTCGTAATATTAAAATATTTATTAAAGTTAATTATTTTTCTGAATTAAATTTCTAGGACCTATAGACTGAATAGTAATTAATTTGAGGATAGACTATATTATATTCTAAACGTTCTTATTATTCATATTTTCTGTATTGTTGTGACTGACTGGTTGGTCTAATGGTCGCAAGCGCTACTGCTGAACATGTGGTCCTGGGTTTGATTCCCGGGTAGGGCAAAGTGTTTTCCATATGGAATTTCTCAGTAGCAGCCTGGAGTCTGGATTTGTGCCCGGTTGATGGTAAGAGGCTCACCCAATAATACATGGAATTTAAACATTACTGGTGAAATGTGGGTGTAGGTACTATAGGTACACCCCTGCCTAACCCTTTGGGCAATACCGGCGTCATGTTATGTTAAGCGTTTGCGTATTTTATGTCATTTGAATAAATAAAAAAAATAAAAAACATGCTGGTCAATCCATCGAAATAATATGTTATTGCTTTACACTGAAAATTACTCATTTTAATAGTTTGGTAGGTCATTTTAATTTTATTTTTACAACTAAAATGGTGTCAGCAACTGTTTTTTTTAACTCTAAATGTATAAAAAACTGTTGCTACTTTTCTCTTATATCTAATACAAGAACCTAATACTGTACCACTCCATAAGCAGGTACTTTATCAACCAAAACGTTATCAATACTTTATAATAAAACTCAAAACTACCCGCTATTGGCACTTAACATAAACGGTGGCAATTTGACTGGCATTCAACAACTAGCATTACTCGTATGAACTCACACTGGCTACTGGCAAACTGCCAGAATACCAGATTGAATTAAACCCAGTTATTAATCCCTTTAATCTTCGGGAGATGAGTGATCAGTTTCCGATAAAGATTCTTGTAATTGTTTGTGTTTGTAAAACAAACTACTGTTAGTTTAAAACTGGTTTTGAAGTTATTTGTTTATTTTTAATATGAGTAGCGTATAGTTTATGTATAGTAAAAATAAGAAGCTCCATTATAACGCTTGTAATCATCATCTTTAATAGGAAGATTAGAAAGGAGGGCACCTAAAAATAAGTGCGATCTTTTTATTATAATTTCGCCCCGTTACAGTCATGCTACTGTCCTGAAAGAAGTGCTTATAATTGGAGACTGGTGCTATATCCAACATTCATTGGTGTCCATAATCAACTCAAACCGCATAAAGCGACATCCTAACTAATATTATAAATGCGAAAGAGAGTTCATTTGTTACCAACGCTTTCACGCTGAAACGGCAGGATGGGTTTGGAAGAAATTTGGCACACGGGTAGGCCATGATCTAGAGAAGATACTTTTGGTCCTGGACCGCAGAGCAGACGAAGTCACGGGCAATAGCTACTTGGAAATAAGTCAGCCTAAAATGCAGTCTGAAGCCTGAATTTTGGTCTATTTGGAGACCCTTGTTCAACAGAAGACATTTTTAAGCTGGTAATAAAATAGGTGCCCTCTAATCCAAGATCAAAAGTCACAGAACTAACATAAAGGTCAATGATTCCTCACATTCACAAAAGTTTCAATAAACAAAAGGCTAACCCTTACGTCTGGCATGTCAAATACCACTCGATCAAAGTATTAAGTACCAAATGCGATCGGTCACCCATCTGTCAGCTGGCCTCGATAACCTTTACTTAACCTCTATTGATCGAACGACTTCAAACCGATAACTTGAGGTTTATTAAAAATTGGTTACGGTATTCAATTTATTTAAAAGTATTAGGTACGTGCCACGTTAAAAATTGATATTTTTTAAATGATTGATAGTGGGCAGCTTAAAGGAAAGTGGAAGTCGCCCAGGCACAAATACTGCAATCCACGACGACGCGCCCCACTCCGCGGTTACTGTACTTTAAGCTGTACTTTAGTACGGAGTGGAGCGGAGTGGGGCGCGTCGTCGGGGATTGCACTCTCTATATGTACCTACTACGACCTAATCGAATAGTAATTAATATTTTCTTTATCCTGACAAAGTTGAAATGCCCAAGGCTCATAACACACGCATGGTTTCTTTACAGTACGGCGTATAAACAGCGCCACAGAAAAAACGAAACCATAAACATAAACCGTAGCTTTCCACGGCAAGAAAAAAAAAAAAGAAAAATATTTCATAAGCCAGTTGATTCTTTGACATGGTCTCATTAATGCCCTAGAGTTATAGGATATCAAAAGGAAACCTTGTATACAGTATTTACACAGAAAGTAAAGTTGATGAACGTACATTCAAAAAGTTGGCAACGTTGCAAATAGCTGTCAAATATTAATCTGTTTTGATTAATTTGGCAATATTACTGCATGGAAATATGAAAAATCGCTAACTAGTGAACTAGAACAATGAATTGCAATTATAACACTGTATTGGATGTTGTAACCGTTTTAGGTGTAAAAAAGGCATTTGGAAATTTCCAAATACTTTTTTTTGCTTCTATTATTTCATAATCAATAATTAGCCATATTTCTTATCTCCATACAAATTAATCAATATAGCGAAATATTTGTCAGCTCTTTCCGACGTTGCCAACTTTCAGACTTGTAACGTGAGTTTTCTAACTGTATTTCCTTACGCCATTCGGGCCTAATAAGCACTAGTAATTGCCTCTAACAATGAAACCAGACACAAGAAAAACCGTGATTAGTTTCTTAGTAACACGTTCTATTAAGTACACTACCACTGTATTTTGCACCAACTAAACTATGCCAAAATGTAGCTTTCTTTTTTTTACAGACAATAAACAGAGATGGAAAATTAGAGCTGTTAAACTATTTTACCAAAATACCAACGTGTTAAAAAATCAGCATGTTATGAACCCCTGATTTTAGAACGCCAATTCGAAATTTCAAATCTTATATAGGTTGCTGATAGTCTGGTAAGCCAATCAAAGCCAACGGTGAACATAAGATTTGGCAGCAGTTATACTGATCAATTTTCTGAAAACCAGGGGTGAGTAGCATTTTTGAGATATTGTGTAATACCTTATGGGAAGTTTTAGTTCAAAATAATTCGACAGCTCTAATGTTCTTCCGTCTCTTTCTTGATTTATCTGCAAACAAAAATTGTAACATTGTTAGTTTGGTTTAATTTCAACAAAAAAAAAACATCAATGTTTAATTCAAAATAACCTTATTTTTTTGTAGGAGTGCTATATTAACAAAAGTCTATTCGCGCAAGTGTATTTCGCGCAAAAATCCATTCGCCAAAAATTAAATTCGCGCAAGTGGGTTCACGCAAGTGCCGTTCGCGGAAATGTCTTTCACGTAAGTGTACCAGATACGGTAACTATAGCAATATTCTCTCTTATGATAATACCTTTAGTTGACGTTTAGAACGCCACAAACCCGCACCAATTAGCTATAGTACATGAAATAGATATCCGTTAAGCAACCAACAGTAATTTTAAGTATTGAGCTTTTTCCATTAAACAATCCACGATACTTTGACCGACAATTGGACACACATAGTGTGACATTAGTTTACTGACCACACGAAAAGAAGAATTGGACAACAATATGTCGTTATGACCATGTCGTCTGACTCGTCATGTCGTATAACTATTACGAAGATAAAACACAGCATCGAAGTCATCAGTATCGCAGGTATGCTGGAAAAGATTTCTTTAGAAATAAGCATCACCTTTGTACGTATTTTTCTGTTCTTTTCATCTTGTCTGTTTATTTATGTGTGTACATAAATTGTTAAATAAAAAATCCACTGACCAGCCGCATTGCATCGCAAAACCGGCGATACTATCCGAAGAGGTTCTAAAGGAAATGGCTGAAGTTGTGCTGAAGTTACACCGCTTTTATAATGTGTCCGCAATGATCAGGACACATAAAATGAATTGGGTCACAGCATACATGCTAGCTTAGTTAATTCACGAAGCGTGGAAACAAGTTGTAACGGAAAGCTGTAGAATTAATTCACGCTCATATTCATGCGTTTATCATAGAGGTGGCATATTTAGGAGTTGATGAGCGCTTATAGAGTTTTTATTTATGCTACACTATGCCGTTCAGCAGTGTGTGTATTTAATACTCGTATCCTAAATGTATTTCCCTATAGACATTGCCTGGGAGTCTTCAAGTCTCCAGTAAATAGGTTAGTTTACTTCAAGGCAAGCGTGGAACATCGTTGACTGGGTCATCGTTTAGCATCAAGTGGTCAAAATCGAGCTTAAATATTTAAATGATGATTCAAATAAAACACAAACATAAATTTCATTCTGTCAGGCGAAGACCTACGCCGAATACCGCTACATTTTCGTACAGAAAAAAAAACAGTCGAATGGAGAACCTTTTCTATTTGAAGTCGGTGAAAAATAAAAGTAAACGAATATTTTTATTCGGAAAGTAGATCTTCCAGTTATATGTGTGGGTTAGTGTTAATCTTCAACTATATCAAAAAACAAAGTAGGTACTTATGTACAATTTACTTGAAGATCTCTCAATGTTCATTGAACATTAATAATACCTTTCCTTTCGGACTAAGTTTTTCCGAGAAACACATTTCACCATTATTTTGGGCTACTGAAAAAATCCCAATATACATTTACTTTGTTGTTCTGTAATCGGCTTTATTTTCTGGAAATAATATTATTTATGAAACTATTCGCAGGGGAATAAAGTCACTGGATCCTTGAAAGTTACAGGCACATGCTCTGGGTATTAAAGAGGAGTAGTGGGGGAGATAGTTACATCATTTTTAGGGTTCCGTATCTCGAAACGAAAAAACGGAACCCTTATCGGATCATTTTGTTGTCCGTCCGTCTGTCTATCTGTCAAGACCCTTTTTCTCAGGAAAGCGTGGAGAATTTATATCAAATACTCAAGTCTACTGTCTCTTGGAGCTGTGAAAAAATCAAACTTCTAAGCCAACGCAATCAAAAGATACAGCCGTTTATGCCGCAAATTTCCACAAATTTTCGACACTCGCAAGGGAATCAAAACCAACTTACTTCTCGTGAACTCAGAATCTTAAAATTTGGTACAAAGCAACTTCTTATAGCACAGATAAAGGATTTTTCCTTTTCCTTTTTTTTCGAAAACCGTAAATTTTTAGTTTTTAGTTACATCATATTGTAAAAATATTTTTACTAATTTAAACTTACTACCCCTTTCCTCATGAACGCGTAAAACGGTACGGAACCCTCGGTGCGCGAGTCCGACTCGCTCTTGGCCGGTTTTTTTTGTTTTTTAGAAGTAGTATTAGCGAAAGCTGTGTTATTTCAATAAGAATACCATTTCCGGCTTGAACATAGGTGTCGCAAAAAAACTCACAAAATTACCTTTTCAGGGAATCATTGCCATGGGTTACCAATGGCAATTATTATTGAAAAAGAAGTCGTTAGATAGATAAAAATATCAAAAGGATCAAATAATGGACATTTACTTAGGGTGCAGATAATATTAATTCCGAAAGATATTCCCCTTAATCCTATTAAAAAAAACACCATGATAAAGATAAAATGGCTGGACGAGAGAGGACAAAGCCACCAATCTGCCTAGCCTTTTCCCAACTATGTTGGGGTCAGCTTCCAGTCTAACCGGATGCATCTGAGTATAGGTATAGCTAGTGCAATCCACGACGACGCACCCCACTCCGCTCCGCTCCATACTAAAGTACAGTTTATGTTCCATGTGTCATGTTCGTGAACGGGCGCCGTCAGTTGGGACTGGTCATCTCTTAGCTGCCATGGCTTATTTTAATTTATTTTAAGTTTTTGAATGATTCTTTTTTTTCTTCTTTTTTTTTACGGACGTTTTCACGAACGTGCACGTCTTATTACATTGTTCTCACATGCATAATTTCAAAATGAATGATGTAACCAATTTTTTGTACCAATTTTTTTTATTTAAAAGAGTGTCTGTGGAGTTTCATGCCCGTTCTTCTCCATAGGTACCTACTACGCTTTGGAATAGGCAACTCGCTTCATATTTTTGACTGACCGACCCCTTGACAATTCAAAAGTGCCTGAAAATGGTTTAATTGAAATAAATGCTTTGAGTTTTACAGTACAGTAATCGCGGAGTGGGGCGCGTCGTCGTGGATTGCACTATCTGTGTATTTTATATGGAGCGACTGCCTATCTCACCTCCACAACCCAGTAACTGGGTAATACGATACCCCTTGGTAAGACAGGTTGTCAGACTTTCAGGCTTCTGACGACCCGTAACGGCTGTCAATGATCCACAAATGACAGCCGGGATCAACGGCTTAAGGTGATTTCCGAGGCACAGAGGAGTTTCGGTCAGTAAAGATGGTCACCCATCCACGGACCAACCTCGGTAAGCGTAGATTAACCAGTTTTTTTTTTTTTGTGGGTGGGAAATCATTAAGTGACTTCTCCCGCTCTGGGTGGAGCAGGAGGCTGTGTGTCTTACTGACTGAAACCCACCCGTGTTCCTTCCGTTGCCTGTGCAATGCCAGGGGGCCACGGTATCGCTTTCGGACTTTCCCGCAACCCCAACAGGCAATGGATGGTCATATGTATGTACCGCAAATAAACGTTTTTTCTTTCTTTTCTTTCTTTCAATGATCTCATCGGACCCCTTCACTTGCTGACATCTCTTTGAAGCGCGCGTGGAACACAACGCGCCGTCGACCCGGGCTTGGTCCTTACCGGACGGTGAGCTACCCATTGCTGACCGTCCGCAAGCCCGTGCCTACGGTGGCCGGGAATCGGCAATCGATTCCCGATGCCCAGGGCGTCTGCTCCTGCGGTGGCTAGGGGCGTGAGGGCGCGAAATTTGCCTCTCCCTCACGCGCTCCGCCTCCTTCTTCGCGAGCATTACTGATTCGCAGAAGAAGGTGACGGCCTCCCATGCCCTCTCGCTCCGTATCATGGCCTGGACCAGGACCGGACGCGAGAGATCCCCGCCACCGATCGCCTCCACGAGGACACGGCGGTGCTCTGCCTAAGCCCGGCAGACCTCCACCGTATGCTCCACCATGTCCTCCGGGCGATCCACGCAGTGATGACACCCGGGCGTTTCTTCCCGCCGGATGCCGAACAGGTACCTCCCGAAACAGCCGTGTCCGGTGAGGACCTGCGTCAGGCGGAAGGTGAGGACGCCGTGGCGCCTCTCTAGCCACTCCTCAAAGAGGGGACTTATCGCCGCAATAGTGGCATGCCCAGCACTGGGTTGCAACAATCGCACTCTCCATCACGCCATGAGATCCCGTCGAAGCTCTGTCCGCTGTGCCGCGATTTCTCGCGGCATCGGAGTCAAGCCGCGTCAAGAGGCGTTTCGTCTCCTCGCGCCACTCCCAAATATGCGCGAGGACTTTTGCCTCCAGATCCCATGGCGGCAATCCGGAAAGAAGGCTCGCCGCCTCACCGGAGACCATGTGGTATCCCCGGACCAGCCGGGTGGCCATGACCCTCTGGGATGCGTTCAACTGGAGGGCTGGCCGCCGCCTTAATGAACGCGCCCACACCGGTGCCCCGTAAAGGGCCATGGACCGATTATGACCGGACCGAGATTAACCTGATGGATCGACCCATGCGGCTTTTATTACTTAGCCACAAGCTCGTCTGTGGGCAATAGCTACCATAAACACCAATGTAAAAACAATAGCGTTCAGCCCCAAATGGCTATAATTTCCTTAAATGTCTCTGTTAAAATAATAACGAAAAATGGACATTTGCGAACAACGGCCGAAAGCTGGTGCTATTGAGGACGTGGAGGGAATATTATGATACCCAGAGGGTTTTATGGCTAACGACCAATCAAATTAAGGTTAGGGAAAGGAAGGGATGAAAGAACTTCAAACTGTAAATAAAAACGATTTGACCCGTAAATCAGTTGGATTAAATGGAACAACCTTGATTAATTACAGCAGGTACATGTTACAAGACGAATGTTTTATGCAATACAAGGTGAAATAACTGAAAACCTTTATAGGGGTAATTTTAATCATTATTATGAACAATTTCACTATGGACAGCCTCGTTGACTTAGTGGTCACAAGGTGCTTTCCACAAACAAACATATTTCTTTCTTTCAAGTGCTATTGTTAAGCATGAGAGTTATGTTATTGAGTTTTGCATCTGGAATTTCTCAGTAGCTTCCGGGAGACGGCTCGCCCCCTATTTTATGGGACTTAAACATAACTGGCGAAATGTGGATGTACTATAGGTACTCAACCCTTCTGGGATTATAGGCGTGATGTTATGTTATGTTAGGAACAACTTTTATTATGGAACCAAACCAAAACCGATAAAAATAACCGCTGCTTCATACATTTTTCTTCACATAACTCCATAAAATTTTGGGAATTTGCTATTGATTTTTTTTCGTGATTTAAATAAAATACACCATGTTTGGATGATATTGCTTGCAATTTTTAATGTTTCTTGTGAACTGATGAATAATATGAAGAAAGCAATAGTTATTTATTCTATTGTAATAACCACCCAAAGGACCATGCAGACGCGAGGACTCTACTGTTGAGAGGGTAGACATTCACAACAACAAAAAAAAACGATAATGTTAAACGTCTATTGTAGAGTAATTGTTTTTTTTTTTTTTTTGTATTTTAGTTTAGAGTGAAATGGAACTTCTGCATGTTTTTCTTTTTATGGCTGTATCGGATAAAAGTTAAAAGGGCTATTTATGTTTAAGGATATTTGTTCTTATGCCGCGAGGAAATGATCCGAGAATGTAGTAATAAAAGTAAAGGATTCCTAATGTGGCTCCGGTATCGGTAGGGCTAGCGTGTTTTTGTTGAAGGGTTTTCTCGGACGGTTCCTGATGGTTGTACTTAGTAAGTGTTGGTATACTGTCTAACGACAAAGGGATGTGTATAAATTTGTTAGGTTTTTAGCTTGCGTGAAGTCTTTATGGTGCATATGCGTTTTAAAAATAACTAAGATCACATAGTACAGTATTGTTGATAAAGGGCTCCGCAGACAGCCGCGATGCGACGGCGTGGCGCGACTCTGGTGGAACAATTTCTATGAAAACTTTACGAAAATTGTTCTACCGGTGTCGCGCTGTGCCTGTCTGCGGGTGCCTTAACGGTTAAATTAGGAGTACAGTTTTAGCGCAAGCTCTCACACATTCACCTTTGAACAGGCAGCTGTGCTGCTGGGGAGTTTGTTGCGCCACTTCTTCTTCTCAGCTAAAGCACTAGGAAGTGGTGAAGGGTGGGCGTTTTGGGGGACTGTCTTATGTAATTTTGACGTTCGAAAAGTGCTGATTCTCACCCTAGTTTGAATAAATGACTTTTGAATTTTAAATTCTGAGAACTGCAAGCCAACAGCAACTTTGTTGCAACGAGAACAACTAAAACTGTGACTTTGAAAGTGATGATAAATCTGAAGTAAAATAATTACAATATATACATCGATTTAAACAAATAAAATTGTTATCATAATCCTAACAAATATCGACTGTCGCAACAAACACTATCGAAACTGCAAAAAAACGATTTTTGCTTTTTTACATAATTGAAAAGAGAATTTAAAACTTTGTCGGATACATCAAAAATAATAATTAAAAAGTCGTTATTAAAGATGTTTTTAATTGAACAAAATCGATACAGAACATGTTGTGCGACAAACATCTTTGGAAGTGGTACTTACAATGATGTTCCGTGCAAGCGTGTTGCGCGAGCGTCCCGAACCTACCAGAACCGTCAGTGTTCGCCGCGATGTGACGGAGTGAAGTCGCGTTACTTTTGTTTCGTTAGGTTAGTATCGTTTCGTGTTTAGTTTTTGCTTTAATTATTCTTAAGATTTTGTTAAAATGGTTAGTCGGGGTAGACAACTTGTCAATTTGATTCAAACACATGAACAACCCATTGAAATTACAACCAATGAAACAAACTACGATAATAATAATTCTGGTAAGTTGTGCAAATTTACTAAATAATGGTAGTTTATGTAATGAAACTGTTTCTTGCCTATTTTAAATATACTTGCTACAACAATACTGTGTTGTTTTACTTGAAATATAGTGCATTTACTGTATTATTAGGACACGTGGCCGTAATTCGAGGTTATAAAGTAACATGATTGAAAGTGGTAGTTTCGATAATGTTCAATCATTGTGATGATAAATACATCTGCATATTTATCGAAAGTGGTAGTTTTGATAATATTCGTATAATTTTGATAATATGTACAGTTTTCTGACTATCGAAACTAACAATTTCGATGTTTTTTTGGTTAGTAAATTAATTGGATCTACCACATTCGATGTTGTTTTACGTTAAATAGATGAATTTGGGTGGTAGATTCGATTGTTAAAGTGTTTTTTTTTTACAAATGTTATTGCTTTTTATAATGCTTTTTATTTTTTTTCATTTTAGAATCACCTGTGCCACCTAACGAAATTAATGATGAGGAATGGAGGGTTCTAAATAATTTGTTAGACGTTGAGAATGATACTGACTCACTTATCAAGGTAAGTGAATCCAACATAATAATCGAAATGTCAGAGGATGAAAAAGAGAATGACTGTCTACCAAATGACTGGAGCACAGTTATACTGGGTAGTGATGAAGCTACGCCTGTCCCATCGCCTTCTTCTCAGAAAGATTTTTGCACTGAAACAAAACAGTCTGAAGAACTTGGCAATATTTTGAGTGTAAACTCGTTGATAACCGAATCAGAAAATGAAAATCCTATTTCTCCGAATGTATCTACGATACGTAAACGTAAATCTACTTACAAAACTGATCCTGGTAGAAAACGAAAGCGACACATTGAGCAATGGACAGATGTTCGAAGAAAGTTACTAACTAATTCCGGTAAGCGTTATGTTTCTAAAAGAGGAAAGAATGTTGCAGCTAAGACCTTAAAACAAGCGTGTTCCTGTAAGCTCAAATGTTCAGACAAATTTACAGATGATATCCGAACAACAATTTTGAATCAGTACTGGCAGCTAGCAGATCACACAAAACAATGGGAGTACATAAACAAATTTACTAAAAGAGTAGAAAAAAACAGAAAAACCACCGAAGGACCGTCTAGGCGTAATTACACCACTAAATACTACCTACCTTTGCCTATGGACAGTTTCAAATATGAAAATCACCAAGTTTGTTTAAAAATGTTTTGTGCTACTCTTTCCATAACAGACCAAATAATTCGCACCGCACATGATAAACTTGATGCTTGTGGTGTTACCAGTAGCGACAATAGAGGTAAACACTCAAACCATATGAAAAAAGTTGATGCGGAAATGATTCGAAGTGTGTGCGACCATGTTAAATCTTTCCAACCCATAGAGTCCCACTATACTAGAAAAAATACTAGTAAATTGTATTTGGACAACTCTTTGAGTTTTAATAAAATGTTCTCTATGTATAGAGATTGGTCAGAGTTGCATAAGTATAGCAACACAGCAGAAACCGAACGGCAATACCGAAATATAGTAAATGATCAAATGAACATTGCCTTCTTTATGCCCAAAAAAGACTTGTGCGATAAGTGCCATGCATTTTCCAATGAAAATAGCCCTACTGAAGAACAAATTTTAACTCATAATAAACACATTTCGTATAAAGAAACTGCCCGTAAATATAAATCAAAAGATAAAGATGAAGCAACACAAAGTTCATCTAAGATCGTATGTGCAACATACGATTTTCAAAAATTGCTCAATTGCCCTGCTGGAGAAGTATCGGTATTTTATTATAAGCGAAAACTATCACTGATGCATTTCACAGTTTTTGACTGTGGTAATAAGGAAGCATTTTGTTATTTGTGGCCAGAAAATGTAGCAAAGAGGGGTGCAAATGAGGTGGGCAGTTGTTTACTAGATTTTATTGAAAAAAAAGTGGCAAATAATGCAGAAGAAATAAGGTTCTGGTCTGACAATTGCACTGGACAAAATCGGAATAGAGTGGTATATAGCCTTTACATGTATGCTAGCAGAAAATATAACATCAATATTGTACACCGATTTTTAGAGTCTGGCCATACCCAGCAAGAAGCTGACAGTGTACACGCTCTAATAGAACGATCAGCTAAAGGGAAGATTATTTACACGCCAGACCAGTGGTACGCTTTGGTTCGCTGGGCTAAAACCAATGATACCCCATACAATGTAACAGAAGTGTCACAAGATATGCTATATGATTTAAAGAACTTGTTAACTAACAGAAACTATAAGAAGAACGTTTTAAATCAGGTTGTAAAATGGAATAATATAAAAGAAATCTGTGTAAAAAAATGTGATCCTAACGCTATTTTATACAAGTATGATTTGGATTCTGAATATTTAACATTGAATACGTTAGTTCAGACCCGGCGCAACCGGCAATCTGTGGCTGACATTTCCAATGATGTGTTGAAGCCACTTTATTCAAATAGTTTACCGATTACAGAGGCAAAATACAAAGATTTAGTGTATTTGTGTGAAGCAGGACTTATACCAAAACAGTATCATAATTTTTTTAAGAACCTTAGCGCAGGAAATGAAAGTTTGCCAGAAAGTGATGATGATGATTAGATAACTAGGATAACTCTGATTTTTTTCTGTTATTTTTATGCTCAATTCGACCAAAAAGTTAATAATTTGTTGAATTGATTGTTATTATGGTACAGAATGACTTTTTATTTTGTGTTACTATTATTTTGTCATTATAACTGATGTAGGTAAGCTAAGCAGTTATGTTATTTTTACTGATCTCATTGGTTTAGTTATTATTTTGAATAAGACAATATATTTTTGATTTTTATACACCCAATGGGCTGTGGTTAGTTTTTAATAGTAATTATAGATAGGTTCGATTGGTCTTATTCCAATTAAGTGCAATAAAGAAGTCTGAAATGATTCTGTTTTAAGTTTATGGTTAAGTACATGATAATTTGTGTTGTTTTTTAAATATATATTTTAAATTAATGAAAACTGCTTTTTTTATTTTTTAAATCGATGAACCTAAGTGAGTGCCAACCAAGATATCGAAAGTGCACATTTTTTTTTTCTGTATTATTTTCTTAGAACAGTAATGAAAGTACCATATTCGATATTCACATGTATTAGAACACTATTGAATGTGGCACTTTCAATGTAATTTTGGCTATTTTAGGCGTAAAACATTATCGAAAGTGAAATATTTAGAAAAGTAAATGAAATATGAAATTTGTTGTCAGGGAAAAAAAAACTGTGTCAAATTTACTATTTATTCCATACATAATATTATTTAAGTTAATAATACTAATTCTTCTACATCAAATTAAAACTTTGAATTCCTCTCCTTTAAAGTACGTGATTTGAAGTTTCGATAGTGTTTGTTGCGGCAGTCGATATAAAAAATGCGAAAGTCAGTATGTTTGTTTGTTATGCTGGGGCCGCATCAGCGTCTATCGAGACGAAGCTTCGCACAGTGATGTGATACGATACACGCAGTTGTGACCAACCATTATCGGTTATCGTCGCGGTAGTTCTGGCTGCGTAGCACTTATCGCCCGGATGGCGGTACGTAATAAGCGTGGCGAGTGGTCGAACTAGCGTTGGCCATTTCAACTGTTGTTTCCGGACTGCGTAAATGCTCTGTCGAAAAAATGGTGAGCCATCTTGGATTATTGCACGATAATTCGTTAAAATTATGAAGCCGCTAATGTGACTACCGCCTTAGTGCGATAACTTTTTAGCGTGCAAAACATACGAAGCTTCGCCACGCATTGCTATTGTCACGATAGACGCAGATGCGGCCGGGACATTAAGCTTTGACGCTGAAACGGCTGAACGGATTTGGATGAAATTTGGCACATGGGCAGACCATGACCTGAGTAAGAACATTTTTTATCCCGGTAGTACGTTTCCGTGGAATAATTTCAGATCTCCACGCGGGCGAAATCATATAAGTTCTTCCTTCGGATTTAATCCATTCTTTGATATACCATAATAACTTAGCATTGTGACCCCAGAACTTGATCTATACGTAGACTTTACGATTCCAATAAACGTTCAAACAAAAGGTGTTCGTTATCCCGCTTCAGATATAAAAGTCTTGCCAGGCAAAATTGTAGGGGATGCTACACAATTTTTCAAGTCGGCATGGTTCGGCACAGCCGAGCGGTAAAATCTATACTTAAACCAATAAAGCTGAAGGCTTCGTTTTATTGTTTGTTTATAATCACGCTAATCTCTAGAACTACGAGTCGGATTTGAAAAATTCTTTTCACATTTGATAGTCCAATTCTTGAAGAAGGCTATGGACTACGTAACATCACGCTAGGGCCTTAAGGAGCCGAGCAAAAATAAAATTCAGAAAAAACGCTGAGCGAAAACAGAGTAGGTACATAATAGTGTAGGCAGGCGATGCGATGCAACGGGGTTCGTCGTGGGAACATGAAATTTCTTGCGGACGTAGCTAGTCGCGGGCAGATGTTAGTCGAATTTAAGTAAATATATTTTCGGGAAAAAGCCGCTCGGATTAGCTGTAATTGTGCCGAGCCGACTCGAACACGATTTAGCCAGGGTAGTTGCAGAATGGAGTAAGCCGATCGGTTTGAGTCGAATTAAACCCAAATACGTGTAGTAATTGCTTCCGGTCGGCTTTTTTGTTCAACAAATACTGCCGAATCAAATTTGGCGAGCCAAATAAGTGTGTAACATCTCTAAGAGACTATAGTAAAATTTTATTTCACCCAGACATTTGGGTAATAATCCTGGCGTCTGGAGATAAAAGCTTAGCGAGGAGATTTTTTAAATTAAATGGTGGAATTAATTCGTTTCGGTTTTCTTATGGTTTTTGCCAAATTAGTGGCGAAATTTTAAGACCCGGGGGCTATAAACCCCAGATTAGTACCTACTTAATAATAATGATGAGATATTTAATAAGTTCCGATTTAAAACGACTTTAGAAACAAAATTAACCTTAAAATATCTATAATTTAATCGTAATACACCAATGCTAATGATATAATCTAATGTTTTGTACCAACCAATTTACTAATAAATATAATTCAAATTCAAAATATTTTATTTCATATAACTAAACCTACATGGGCACTTATGAAACGTCAGAAGCTAGGTGCACGGTTCTACTTGGTCCTTATCGAGAAGACCCGGCAAAAAACTCCACGGTTACTCTTTTAAAAATAATTGGCTTTTACATTTTTTTTTTTTTTTTTAAACGTTGCCCCACACTAGGAATTTCTCCTGTATCGTGGGTGCGTTTACATACATATAAACTCACATACACAAACAGCCCAACCCGGAACAACTCGCGAGACAATACACGATCAGCGGGATAACACACAATGGCAAAGCCTTTCATTTTGACAGTTCAACAAGATTAATTGCGTGATTTACGTTGTCGAGCAGATTTTGTTTTCTAACATAATATATTTATTTGGGATCTCCAACAAAGGATACACATATACAATCAATATTGAGCATTCATATTAAAACTGTTTAGTATCATAATGAATATTATAAATGTGAAAGAGAGTTTGTTTGTTTTCACGCAAAACTGCTGAACAGATTTGGATGAAATTTGGCACATGGGTAGACCATGACCTGGGTTAGGACATAGAATACTTTTTATTTATATTTATTTATTCATTCAAACTTTTCACACTTATAAAAGTACAAAGGCGGACTTAATGCCTTAGGCATTCTCTACCAGTCAACCAAGGGTAGTGAAGAGATTAGATGGCAGGTGCTCTGTTTGAGAGGAACAAAGAAAAATCATTTTTTATTAAAATATATCATTATAAATAATTATATTACACACACATACATACATATTTAATAAAATATATGCCTATATTATATATATACATTATACAAATTCAAGGGAGAGGTGTTGAGATGACTCTACTCTATTTATTTTGATAAAAAACTCTGTAGTTTCCGCTTAAATGCATACCGACTGGTCGCCGTCCTGATATCAAGAGGAAGCGCATTCCATAGAAGAATGGACTGAATATGAAAGGAAGAATGAACAAAGTCAGAAGTATGAGAAGGACAAAGTAAGAGAAGATTGTTAGAAGAACGCAGATTCTTAGTGTGTGACGAACATAGATATTGGAAGTGAGACATGAGATAAGAAGGAGGAGTGGGAGAGTTAAGAAGGGAGAAAAGCGTGGTCAAAGCGCGCAAACTCCTTCTTTGGCGAATGGACATCCATTTAAGCTCAGACCTATAGCTCGACACATGATCATATTTCCTGAGGTTGAATATGAACCGGATACAATTGTTGAGCAGTCTGTCGAGCTTATCCAGCAAAACTGAATTCAAGTCAAAGTAGCATACGTCACCATAGTCGATTATAGGGAAAATCAAAGTCTGCACAAGCATAGTTTTCGTCTTAGCAGGTAAAAAGTTTCTCAGACGATACAGAGATCGCAGAGTACCGTTGACCCTTTGACTAACACTAGAGACCTGGCGTTGCCAGCCAAGCGTCAAGTCAAGATGTTTTATCTCGATATTCTCACGGAATCGAGACTTTACGGGTGAAACCACGGGGCGCAGCTAGTAGTAATAATAATTTCACATAATTGTTGACTTGGTATTTGAGAGAAGAAACATAGTTACATATATATTAAGCAATGGATTCGCAATATCCTTCAAAATTATTCAGATTATGATTGAGCGTGTGTTACGAATTTTGGTGCAGGAAAGTATACGGATTCGGGTAGTATACGGATACCTACGTAATTTCCTTCAAAATCTTTCGGATTGTAATTGAAAGTGTGTTAAGGTGCAGTTTGCGATTCATTTTATCATTTCTGGCCATGCAGTCTCGACATAGATTGCGATCGCCATACGAACGAATTCGGTCGCAAAGTCGTAATGGCTTCCCGAGAAGCGCGCGACGTGCTTCACAAGCACGGGATTTTTTCTTGCTTGTCAAGTAATTTTGACCGTCTAGGGACGCCATTAAGACTCGATCACAATCTGTGTCGAGACTGCAGGGCCTGGTCTTTCACTGGCCTTTTGTACGAATACTTTTAAAACAGTTCAGAGAGAACTCTTCGTGACTCGCAAACTGGCCTGGTATCCGGAACCAATAACGCGACGTGAGTGGGAATAAAACCAGTATATGCTGGCCCCTTATTCTATTGGAACTGCGTATAACGTATAACTGCGATTACTTAAACGTAACCTCTTCTCTCGAGTCTTAAAGACTACCAGATTATAGCTATTACGATACTTTTCTCAGCCTTATAACAAAGCTGTCGCCTCACATTATGAATCGTAACGCTTCACAAATAATCGCTTGATTCCCCGCCATCAATATTTATACGCCAATAACAAACTCGCGTCAACCGGTGACCTTGCTTCACCTCAGCGCTGAACTTTGCTCTTGTTGCTCATATTACATTATTTATTTTGCAACATATCTACCGTTTTTTTTTGGCTGAAAGTGTTCATGGATATCTTTCGGCTGGGTAGGAAAAGTTCACATGAAAAATAGAAGTGAACTCAGGTGACCTTGGTGGGTAATTTGAAACTGTGTTACAGGGTACAAGTTGGAGTGGATATGGCATGTCTCGTGTCTCAGATGTGCTGTAACTACGGCAAGTTGTAGGGGTGAGTCCTAGATCTCCTCGTGTACATATGAGTTTTACTGTTTTATTGAGGAGCTCGTGGCTAAGCACTAACTGCCGCACGGGTCAATCCATCAGGTTAAGCTATGCTTGCCGGGTTGGTCTGTGGATGGGTGACCATCTTTACATAACGAGACTCCTCCGTGCCTCGGAAAGCACGTTAAGCCGTTGGTCCCGGGTATCATTCGTGGATCTTTGACAGTCGTTATGGGTCGTCAGAAGCCCGAAAATCTGACAACCAGTCTTACCAAGGGGTATCGTATTACCCAGATACTGGGTTGTGGAGGTCAGATAGGCAGTCGCTCCATGTAAAATACTGGTATTCAGCTGCATCCGGTTAGACTGGAAACCGACCCCAATATAGTTGGAAAAAGGCTAGACAGATTGATTAGTTAGACTAATTAGTCTATGCTACTGAAAATTGCAGTTCTCAAAAAACTCAAGTTCATAAATTAAACTAGTCCAAAACGGCAGCTTAAAAAGTGGAAGAGAGGAAGATTTCGTATAGCTATGAAACATTATAGGCTGGCAAAATATACTACTGCTACTCCACTATTGACTGTTTAATCGAGATACAATGTAGGTATAGTTAAACCAGAAAAGGAATGCGCTTCGGTAATCTTCGTGTTTCGAAATTAGCACGAACGTGATGCGACAGAGTAACGCCCCAACAAAGTTTCTAAGTTTTGTTCTTCCGCGCTTTGTAGTAGTGCACCCATCATGTGCGATTGTATGAAGTTTTCTTTGTGTCTGATTACCTACCGATCTGATCGATCAATACTTTGTGATCTGTCACTCAAAAGTTCTGAAAGGTATTCCAAAGTTACATAGAGTTGTTAATCTCTAATTTTGCAAACATGGTACCTAATACAAAATAGCAAGTACTTCCATGGTTGTTCCGGCTCTTAGACTACGAGTGCGCGATGACAATCGCGCACTCGTAGTTCCGAAGATGATAGCCGAAGGGCATACTTTTTCTGGTAGATTTGTACCCACATACCAGATTTAATAAGAAGCTCTATACAGTAGAACTCATTCCGCTCACTAATGAATATGGAGATTCAACGACATATTATATATTTTAATTGAATAATTCACTGTAGGTATTCAGTCCACGCACGCCATTAATATTCAGAAAGTGATTGTGCTTAATGGCTTGCGAAGTTGATCGCTCGATTAAAACAGAAAATATATAACTTGCTATAGATAAGTTATACTCTATCATCATTCATCGGATCGTTTTTCTTGTTTTTCACAAGAGTTCGACAAGATGGTGGAAATTGGTCGTGCGTTAAAAAAGGAATGCATGGTTAGTTTTCTTGACAAGAATAAAGATAACGGTAGGACATTATATACCTACTATATAACTTCAGATCTATAATAGTGGCTATTGTAAACATGATAATTATTCAGAATTGTCACAGCTGTAATAGCAATCACGTCATTTCGTTTATAATACGTTTTTATTTTTAATAATTTATTCATCTTTTTAAAGATTATTTTCTATTTTGTGAATGTGAGAACGCTGTAGGTTTAGTGGACTTGTTGAAAGACCTATACTGTCTTCCCATACCTAATAACACTGTTATTTGAAAATATTGTAAAAACCAATTATTTTTAAAAGAGTAACCGTGGAGTTTCTTGCCGGCTCTTCTCCATAGGTAACGACCAATTGGAACCGTGCACCTAGCTTCTGACGTTTCATAAGTGCCCATGTAGGTTTATGTGAAACAAAATATTTTGATTTTTTTTGAAGTTTGGGTTCAGTTATTTGGCAATATCTGGCAGATAATGCCACATGACTGTCTCTGTAAGACATAACATAAAAAGGAGCACTTATTTACATTGCAAAGCAGAGCTTTAACAAAGCAATATACCCTGACTGTTAGCGTACTGACGACCAATAGCTGGCGAGATCATCATTAAGTCTTAAATCAGACCGTTCAAGAAATAACACTATTCATTCAGCTACCGTTTTTTCGAGATGTCTCACACACTAATGAATTCTAGTTGGATAATGTTCTAATATTAACAAAATATTGATGAAATTATTATAATGGCTCACCTTCCTAAACGCTACCCTGAAGTAATCAGAGAGGATCATAATATTAATGAAGATATTACAGATTCTCACCTTTCTAAACGCGACCCTGAAGTTCTCAGAGAGGAAGGCGTACAGCACGGGGTTGACGCAGCTGTTCATGTACGCGAGAACATGCGACACTATCTGTGCGGTGACTGTGAAGTACGTGATGTTGTACGCGTCCAGCGCCTTGACTAGCAGGATTATCTGGAACGAAAGATGAGAATATTAATACTCTACAAATACAGGAACTAAAGATAACGTCTTATTATCAAAATATTATAAGAGATCAGGTGCTGCACACGGCCGTAAATTTGGATGCGCAACATGTCTGTTTCTTCCATAGATAGATAGATAGATAGAATACTCTCCATACTTCTTTATTAGTCGTTAACTTGGAAGTCATCCCCTCTGTATCCATATTATCCTTCACACAGTCCATCCATCATTTTTTTGGTCTTACTCCTCTCTCATTAGGTACATTTCAACCGATTTCCACACAACTTTTCAGTCACCGGTGTCACTTTCAGACATCCTCTTATACATATACTCATTTCTTATAATATCTGTGTCTTTTCTAAAGCCTGTAGTGTCATATAAACATTCTACGTACTAGTGTGAACCAAAACTCAGTAATGTCCTGGACCTGGTCAGTTTATGTCAAATATTGAAAACTGCAGCTTCAAGTTTTAAGAGGGAACAGGGCCTGTGATTCTTCATACAAATGTATTCCCCTTTTTTCTTCCTGAATAATGCCTCTAGAGCATTAATTTTTGTTACATAAAACCAAGGTCTGCTGTAGACACGGCCCTGTTATGTCCTTTTTTTGGTAACTTATTGGTAAAGAAAATATAACCCTCCAAAAATTATGAAAATGCCAGTTTTTACCGCCGTGATTAGAGGACTACCACACAAATTCGAAAAATCGTTTCTTCAAATACCAATTTTTCAAATTCCTCGCAGGCTCTGTTCCCTCTTAAAGATGCCCAGCAGTCACTGAGCCCTTTTAAGACGCAGATATATGCCAGTGACCTTGATTACGTGTTCTGTACTGAGTTCACGCGATGCGTCGTACGTCCAGCCAGTAATTGGACTCGCCCATCAAGGAGCGCTGTCCCAATGTATTAATTTATTATAAATAAAACAAAAGATAATTTAATAAAACACGTATACTTACACATAAACGTATATCAATAATTAAATTATGTTTAAAATGGTGAAAGTTTCGAAGTTGGTTATCGTCGGCTTAAGTTTTATTCTGGGAGTAATTTATTTATTAAATTGCTCAAAGCTTTAATTTTGAACGGAATTCAAGAATTAAAATTTCAAGAGCCACGAGCTACGGATCACGGCGGTTTATAAATAAATTATTTCTCTAACCCATATGTCATTTACGTGAACACATTTTACAAAGCTTTTATTTGTAGCCGGAGAATAAATCGTTTAAAAAGGATCAAGCTGACTAGATAGATATAAATATTCAAAAAGTGACAAAACCATTTTTAACCTTTCCTAACTACCCAATGCCATATACGTGAAATATGCTGTTTACAGATAAGATGAGATGTTTACAGTCATTTTTGTCATAGAGCAAGAATAACATACATAAACTCGCACCTTCTTCCCATGGGGGTAGGCAGAAACTACAGAACGCCACCTGCTACGATCCTTACACACTCCTTTTGCTTCGTTTACGTTCATACATCTGGTATTAAACGCACTACGGTTACGAGCAATACGTTTTGTTTAGGTTAATTTATCATCTCCTGTGCGAGTCCCAATAAATACTATTTCTTCTTTTCTTTCACCTGACCTTTCTGGAACACATCACCAATAAGGTCATATGTCCTCCTAGAGCGTTTCCACTCAAATTTGATTTGTAAACCTTTGACCTTCATTCGTCCTCTCAACATGACCAAACCATCTAAGCATAATCTTTTAAATGCTGTCACTGCATCTTCTTATAAACTGCACCGTTTCCGTATCACATCATTCCCTAAGAACAATGGAAGAACTGCAATGCACACTATTAAAACCAAAGTCCAAAAGGCATTTAGCACGTTGTTTCTGTTGGTATATACTACGAGTATGTATCTATTACCAAAACGTATTTAGCACGTTATTTGTGTCGGCAAAAGCGCCTAAAGTACAGAACGTTTCAATTCCGAGCGCTGTTTAAATTAAATGCTTTGGCGTCGAACAAAACCGCATATTGCAGTGGCTGGCCGGATCTCACATACACATGTATAGTGGAACAGTGATTCGTAGATGGAATACTGTGAAGTACCTTTGCAAGCATGGTAGAAAAAGAAAAAGGCCTATACTCAGCAGTACCCACAGCTGCTAATGAAGATGATCATTATGGCAAGGCTGATAAAGATGATGGTGACGTAAAATATTAGATTCTAGCTTATGCCTGCGACTCCATCCTCGTAGAAGACAGCTTTACCATATAACATAATATTAGGGGTTAAAGTATGAAATTGCCGATTTGTACTGAAAAATTGAAATTCGTTTCGTTCGTTAATTTAACATATTTATTTAATCATAATAATTACCATTATAATCTTTACATTGCTGCCGTCTAATAGGAAATTCATTTATGCCTTTGCGATAGAACTCTCGTGATCTAGATTCAACAAACTGTGTGAAAGCATTTTGTACTGCCTCCTGAGAAGATAACTTTTTATCACGTAGAAAATTGTCCAAATCACGAAAAAATGGTAGTCCGTTGGAGCAAGGTCTGGCGAATACGGAGGGTGACGAATGGTTTCTAATTGCAGTTCCTGTAGAGTTAAAACGGTTTCTCGTGCTATATGAGGTCTCGCGATATCATGGAGCAATAATGGTGAAGATCGAATCATGAGTCGGGGCTGTTTCACTGCTAGTTTTGCTATCATTGTTCGAAATTCGGCACAGTAGACATCTGCCATTATTGCTTGAACAGATCTGAAAAAGCTATAATGAATAACACCATGCTGAGACCACCAAACAGTTACCATTACCTTTTTATTAGTTAGCTTTGCTTTAGGACACTGTTGCGGCGTTTGACCTGGGGTCAGCCATTGCATTTTTCGCTTACGGTTATCGTAAAGAATCCACTTTTTATCACATGTCACAATTCGATCCAATATTCCTTCATTTCTGTATCGGTTGAACAAGGCAACACAAGTTTCAAGACACGTTTCTTTCTGCAGATCAGTCAAATCATGAGGCACCCATTTCTCATATTTTTTTTATTTTATTGATTTGACGCAAATAACTCAATATATTTCTGGGTAGTTTGGCTCGGATCGGCTTCCACCATCTCTTTCAATTCATTGTTATTCACCTGTGTGGGCGGTCTTCCACGTGGTTCGTTCTTCAAATCAATGTTTCCATCACGCAAGCGTTTAAACCAAAATCACACGGTGCGTTCATTAGCATTCCCCTCTCCGAACGCAACATTGATATTGCGATCTGTTTCTGCCGCGTTAGTTCCGCGTTGGAACTCGTATTCAAAAATAACTCGAATTTTCGAAGTATCCATCTTTTTTGTCTAAGCTGAATAAAAAAAACAACTGAAAGTTGATAGTCAAATGTTGCACATTTTTTAAAAGAAGAACTTAAAAATCTCAAACCATGAAGGTTATATGTCAATTCGAAGTACCTATTACAATAAAACGGCAATTTCATACTTTAATCCCTATTATTATCCTATGGTACTCGGCAACAGTGTAGCTTTCCAGCAGTGCGATTTTTTGTAATCAGATTAGTTCTGCCTGATATTACCTGGCTTAGAGATGGTCCATCTGAGGTAATTTAGACACTAACAGGAGCTGTTATTAGACATCTAACATAATTATGTTAGGTTCAATCTTTGTTTTATTTGCATGGCAATATTACTTGGTTCACGTATTTCTTTTAATTTTGATGAATCAATCATGATAAAGCGAATCATTCAATGTCAAATATAGCGCCTTTTGTTTGTGCCATGTACTCGTAATCAAATAATACTCAATTTATCAATATATACAAATCCTTATAGTCTACATAAAATCTTTGTTTGCACGTTCGTTTAAAAAGAAAAAGAATATATATACATGGTTTCTGGTAACTCGACGTATTCCTTGCAGGACGTCATAGTAGTGTTAAAATGCAACAAATTAAGCCAGTAAATGGTCTACCGAAGTTCAGTAGTTTTTGAGCTAGTTACATTTTCAGTTTTTTTATGAAAAATCCCAGATTAAATCATTTGGAGCCAATTTAAAAATGATTTACAGCGCGACTGTACTGAAATTTAAGTTAATATCATAGTTGATGCCGTAGCAGATCTTTGTTCATAATTAAAAGTTCAAAAATCCCAGAAACCTTGGCAAATATCACTAAACAAACATTTTTTTTTTTGTGATTTTTGCTGTTACTTCATACAAAACGATGTCTAGTGAAAAAAACAATACCACGCCTGATGTACAAATTACTAGAAAAATATCCTTGTCTTATCAGCTATTTAGAAAAGTATGATTGTTAATTCTTTTGCATGTGTGACAGGGAAGGGAAGAGTTTTATGGCGAGCAGGTAAATTGTGAGACGGTCAACCTATTGTTTTGTATTCCTATTATTCGTAGTTTTTACCTGCGCTTGAACTCCAAACACTCGGCAAGCTTTGTGATTGGTCACTATTGTTCTCTCGGCATGACGCGGGGTGCGACTTCACAAAATCTGGTCGTCAGCGATAGTTAGTTTCAACTCTACGTCGCGCAAGCTCGTGCTTTGTTATCTAGCTGTTTCTTTAACTGTTGCCGCGTATCTTGCTCTTGTGCTATGCTGTGCCTTCATAAGTGCTGACTATGGCTGCATATTCTAACCCTGAATACGCTGACATAATGTACTGTTACAGACTTAGTGACGGTAACACTGCTCAGGCGCGGAGAGAATATCAACTTCGCTTTCCCAACCGCCGACTCCCACACGTTAGTGTTTTTGGATCGACTTATCAGCGCTTATCTGAAACTGGCAGTGTCCAAAGAAGCAGCCAAATTGACACTGGTCGTTTTCGGAGATACACGGCTGAGGATGAGGAGCTGATTCTTCAACGTTTTATTGACGACCCCAACATATCGACAAACATCGTAGCGCGTGAGCTTGGTATGTCACAGTGGAAAGTCTGGTCTGTAGTTCATTTATCAGGCCGACATCCATACCACTATCAACCTGTCCAGTCATTAGAAGAGGGCGATCCGCCGAGACGGCTAATTTTGTCGTTTTATGTTAAGTACCGACGCCAAAGGCGAAAACTTTTTAAAAACATTCTGTGGACCGATGAGTCATGTTTGACCGTGATGGTATCACAAATTACCACAACTTACATTTCTGGGCACCGGAAGCAGAAGCAAATCCTAAGAAACTGAAACCAACCGCATCCCAGCGTAGGGTCTCGCTTAATGTTTGGATGGGTATTATCGACGACAAATTAATTGGCCCACATTTTTTACCCGGTCACTAAATGGGGAACTATATGAAGATTTCCAAGTATTGACAATCATACCTTTCTAAATAGCTGATAAGACAAGGATATTTTTCTAGTAATTTGTACATCAGGCGTAATATTTTTTTTTTGAACTAGACAATATTTTGTATGAAGTAACAGCAATAAACACAAAAAAATAAATGTTTGTTTAGTGATATTTGCCAAGGTTTCTGGCATTTTTGAACTTTTAATTATGAACAAAGTTTTGCTACGGCATCAACTATGATATTAACTTAAATTTCAGTACAGTCGCGCTGTAAATCATTTTTTTTTTTTTGTGTCAATCAAATCAATCATTTGGAGCCAAATGATTTAATCTGGGATTTTTCACAAAAATACTGAAAATGTAACTAGCTCAAAAACTACTGAACTTCGGTAGACCATTTGGTGGCTTATGTTGTTGCATTTTAACCCTACTATGACGTCCTGCAAGGAATACGTCGAGTTACCAGTAACCATATACATATATTCCAGGTACATAGGAGGTTCCAGTATACATATATTTGTTGTTTCTTGCCCTTTTTACCATTGAAATGCACCCCCTACCCGCGCCGCTCAAAACTCTGCTGTACATTGTGTAAAACTACTTGTGATTTGTTTTGTTTTGTATGACAAAACTATTAAGTCAAAGTAAAAGTGTTACTGTAATCGTTTTATGATACGTGTACTATGTGTAGCAATTTTTATTTTAATTTAGTTTTAAAACTATATATTTATAAAAAAACAAATTCTCTTATAAAGAAAATCTCTATATGAGAATTTGTACTTCTTTTGAGAAATAGTACCTACCTACATAGTGGTATCCTAAGTGGTATTGTAGGTAGCTACAATTTCTCAAAAGAATATTTATTATCATTAGCAAAACAAAAGTTGATGATTGAACACCCCAAAAAGATAATCTGATAGGTACTTAATACCTGACGACCAAGTAAATGCTATTGCTTACTCTAATTCAGTATCTATAAGGAGCTTAGTAGAAGTATTCATGTCTTAAGACGTCTCCCAAAATATAATACGAAATAATTATTATAATGACATTACTCTCGTCTTTCATAAAATTTTGTTGCAATTATATTATTTTCGATTATTGATTAGTTTTGAATGATCTGATAAGGCAACAGTGCGGTTTAAAAGAAGATGTAGTGACAAAAATTGGAAAGAGTATGCTTAGATTAGTATTCATGTAGAGAGGATGAATGAAAGGTGACTAACGAAAGGAATTTTACGGGGCAGATGTGAGTGGAAACACCGGGAGGGGACGTCCTAGCTAGGAGGACATAAATATAGTGACCTTATTAGTGGTGTTCTTCAGAAAGGTCAGGTGCGTCGTACTCGCAACCGGTGTGCGTATATGACCAGAGCAATAAACGTATTTTTAAGAACGCATTTTAATCTCAGTCGCAATCTGTCAAAAACCCCTCTAATTTACTAACATTTTTGACAAGTTTTTGACATTGATTGTCGCTGAGATGAGATTTTGACTGTTTTTAATGATTGGAATTGGCCGTCAGATGTATGTCATAAACGATGCAAACTCAAAATCAAAAACTCAAACTCAAAGCATTTATTTCAATTAAACCATTTACAGGCACTTTTGAATTGTCAAGGGGTCGGTCAGTCAAAAATATGAAGCTAGTTGCCCATTCCAAAGCGTAGTAGGTACCTATGGAGAAGAACGGGCAAGAAACTCCACGGACACTCTTTTAAATAAAAAAAATGATACAAAATATTGGTTACATCATTCATTTTGAAATTATGCATGAACAATGTAGAAAGACGTGCACGTTCGTAAAAGCGTCCGCAATAAAAAGAGAAAAAAAAAAAGAATCATTCAAAAACTTAAAATAAATTAAAATAAGCCATGGCACGTGACGGCGCCCGTTCACGAACATGACGCATGGATCAGCACCATTTAGCTCAACCTTTTTGAAGGGAGCTAAATGATCCAACACACGCGCTACCATCAGCGAGACATTTGAGTGAGCATGACATACTCACAGCCGCCAGGGCACATTCAAGTCAATGAAATACTACATATTACCCGGTAAATGGTAGCTCTTTAGTACATAGTACTCACACCTGTGCTATGCAATTATATAATAACTTTATACAATACAAAGATGGTCTTACGATCTTCAGCAGCTCCAACAGTGTTTTCAAAATATTAATCAGTGTGTATGTCAATTAGTTGTGGAGCAGGACCACCAATGAGCCAAGCATTATTATCAGTGATGTAATCCCCCAACTTATACGAGTAATATGCCTGCCTACATAGTGTGCGTTTTATACAAGATTTGAATTTCGTCCTAGTAAGTTGAAGTATGTGGGGAGGAATTTTATTGTAACATTTTAAACAGTACCCCATGAAAGATGAGTCTACCTTAGCCAGTCTGAAACCTGGTTGAACTAATAGGTCCCTATTTCTTGTACTATAATTATGTCTATCACCTCTTTTACTAAAAAGATGACATTTTTTTCCGTCATGATGTTAATATCCTTAAACAGTTCCCTAAGAGAGTCGCGCCTGCGGAGATAATACATGGCTCTGATCGCTCTTTTCTGCAGAATAAAAATAGACTCGATGTCTGCAGCCCGTCCCCAAAGTAAAATACCGTAAGACATGATACTATGAAAATAACTGAAATAGACTAGCCTCGCGGTATCTACATCAGTAAATTGACGGATTTTTCTGACAGCATATGCTGCTGAACTTAGCCGTCCTGCAAGAGATGTTAAATGAGGACCCCATTGTAGCCTTGAGTCGAGCGTGATCCCCAGGAAAACAGTTTTATCGACAAATTCTAGTTTCTCTTGATTCAATACTATCTCACAAATACTACTTTTGACATTTGGTAAAGAAAATTGTATGCACTTTTATGCAAAAGGAATATGTAAGGATCGTAACAGGTGACGTTCTGTCAGTAGTTTCTGCCTACCCCCCCATGGGAAGAAGGCGTGAGTTTATGTTATGTTATGATTAGAGATCGGATATTCGGATGCATATTTACCTAAAGTTGAGGTGTTGGCTATTATGGAAAGCAGTATCGATCGTAAAAATATCGCGATTCCTGAATTGATAAATCTAGTACTTTTTAGGGTTCCGTAGTCAACTAGGAACCCTTATAGTTTCGCCATGTCTGTCTGTCCGTCCGTCCGTCCGTCCGTCCGTCCTCGCTTAATCTCTGTGACCGTTAGCACTAGAAAGCTGAAATTTGGTACCAATATGTATATCAATCACGCCGACAAAGTGGTAAAATAAAAATTGGAAAAAAATGTTTTATAAGGGTAGCCCCCCTATATGTAAAGTGGGAAGTGATTTTTTTTTTAATTTCAACCCTAAGGTGTGATATATTGTTGGAAAGGTATTTAAAAATGAATAGGGGTTTACTAAAATCATTTTTTGATAATGTCAATAATTTCGGAAATAATCGCTCCAAAAGTAAAAAACAATGTGTCCCCCCCCCTCTAACTTTTGAACCATAAGTTTAGATAATATGAAAAAAATCTGGAAAGTAGAACTTTATAAGGACTTTCTAGGAAAATAATTTTGAACTTGATGGAAACAACAGTTTTTGTACAAAAATGACAAAAAGTTGTAAGTACAAAATAATTTCTGGACTAAGTTTGTAGTAACGGGTGATTTTTTAAGAGGTATAGGATTTGATTTTCAAAAAAAACACAAAAAATTTGAAAAATTTGATGAAATCTTTATTGGAATCGATAGAACGATCAATATAATTTAATGTTTGAAAATGATTTCATGCAAATGCTGGCCGCGGCTCCGGCATTGGCAAAGTTGGAGGAAGATCCACTTTTTTTATCGAAAAATTGTGTTCAGCGACGAAGCTCTATTCTGGTTGAATGGATATGTCAATAAGCATAATTGCCGCATCTGGAGTGAAGACCAGCCAGAAGCATTGCAAGAGCTACCACTGCATCCCGAAAAATGTACTGTTTGGTGTGGATTATGGGCCGGTGGCATCATCGGGCCGTACTTTTTCAAAGACGACAATGGCCGAAACGTTACTGTGAATGGCGAGCGCTACCGTGTGATGATTGGCGATTTTTTTTTGGCCAAAATGGAAGAATTGGACATGCCTGACATGTGGTTTCAACAAGACGGTGCCACATGCCACACGGCACGCGAAACAATGGCCCAATTGAGAGCCGCCTTCGGTGAACAGTTTATCTCACGTTTTGGGCCCGTCAATTGGCCGCCTAGATCGTGTGATCTAACGCCTTTGGACTATTTCTTGTGGGGCCATGTTAAGGCTCATGTCTACAGGGATAAACCAGCAACGATTGACGTACTGGGAGCCAATATTGAAGCATTTATTCGTGATATACCGGCTGATATGTTGGAGAGAGTGTGCCGAAATTGGGCCTTGCGAATGGGCCATCTAAACCGGAGCCGCGGCCAGCATTTGCATGAAATCATCTTCAAACATTAAATTATATTGATCGTTCTATCGATTCCAATAAAGATTTCATCAAATTTTTCAAATTTTTTGTGTTTTTTTTGAAAATCAAATCCTATACCTCTTAAAAAATCACCCGTTATAATCGTATATGCAAGCAGGACTTATTGTGACGGACGGGAAACTACGGAACCCTACACTGAGCGTGGCCCGACACGCTCTTGGCCGGTTTTTTTGACTATAGAAATGCTAGCTAATGTTGTAATGTAGGTTGCCAAATTGGCTTAGCTCATGGTGACAAACAACTCGGTGCCTTGGGTTTATTACATTATACATTTACTTGTTTTTTTTTTTATGTTAACACCGCAAAATTAACCTTTTCCATACCATTTATCTGATTAGTTGTGCATTCCCGGATTTTATTGAATTCCGGGATTAATATTAAGAAAAATAAATATTATGAAGCCACTTCCATTATTTCTTAGTCAAAAATTAACTTTAGGTAGATAAATTTGCATCCGAATATCCGCTCTAGTTATGATTTAATAAGTAAATCGATTTAGTAAATAAGACATAATAATGTATGTATCAGCTTGATGACGCTCTCTTTGAAATGTGTGTTTGTGATTCTCAGTTTGGTTCTGTGGAACGAGTAGGTAATTATTACAAGCTTTTTGTTTTGTAAGGTCTACAGCCGTATCGCCTTCATCAAAGACTTTATTTAAAAGGAAATTTAATAAATACGGCAATCTGATACGTAGTAGGATCGTGGAAATTTAGCTCAACATCTGAAGGCTTCCGCACACAGGCACGACGCGACGGCGAGACCCGACACCGGTAGAACAATTTCCGTGAAGTTTTCACAATTATTACACTTAACATCATCTGATGAAGATGTAAATCTTTAATTTATTTCTCGATCTTTTCATTTTCGTAACTTATATCGATAAAAACGTGCGCGCACGCATCTGCATTATACAGTTCTAAGCGAGATAGAGCACGCGGCGCGACCACCACACAGTGCGGCATGAGGTGATTGTCTTCTTATTATACTTCTGTGCGTCATGAACATTATTTTGCCACTCAATTTTTATAAGTTCTTTTTCGACCCTTAATTTCCACATTCATATATTTGTCTCTTTTGTACTCATGGAATATATCTTATAGAAATTACCACCGCTCCACGGTAAGAACTGCGTGTTTAGGCGCCCCACCTAATTTCATGGAACTATTTCTGTCATCTAATACCTAAAACTAAGCCCTAATTCAACTTCAAAGGAATACAAATTGAGACAAATTTGTTAAACAAATCTATTGTGTAAACCCTTTGACCCTGTTGTTCCTTTTAATTAAATTAGTTCCAACATTATAGGGCTGGTATCATTTAGCGACAACATTTAGGGTAATCCGACATTTACCCATTTTAATTGCTTGATTATCTTTGTGGTTTGTTTTAGTGTGAAGTGGTCGACCATTAAGTCAAATACAAAAAAAATAATATAGAAAATACTTTATTGTGATAAATAAAAAAATACATTTTAAACGTGTTTGGAGCCTCCTTTTAAGCAAGACTGTATTAGAAGGCTCCGCTCTTTCATCAAGCTCCGCTAAGTCATGTTTAATGTTGCCAAAGAAATATGACCCTTCGTTATTTCAGAAAAGAGGTGGTTTTAAACATCGATTTGATTTATATCAATGGTTTTAAATAAATTAGACTTACAAAGTTTTCTCTACCTTTGTAAGTTTCGCAAAATTTGATATGAGGTTAAGTTAGGTTAGGTTAACCTTTGGTTTTTTTTTTTTTTGCCAAAGGGGTTGGTGCCCGGAGGCGGGCTGCGCTAGATGGATCACGAACGTCATGCGTAGCAGTTCATCTGCAAAGGCGACAGTAGGCTCACGGCGGTGTTTTTTAGTGGGTGCAAGCCCCACATAACCAAACTGTCTCCCTGGACGGTGCGGTATGCGTCAGGTATTTTTCACCGCTTGATAAAAAAAATAAAAAAGAACCTTTGGTTTGGTAAGCCTTTTTTGAGAGCGTGTCAGACTCTTGCTGTTGCTCTTGCAGGAACCCACCCGTGTTCCTTCAGTTACCTGTACGTTGCCAGGGGCCGCGGTATCCCTTTCGGACTTTCCCGCGACCTCAACTAGCATCGGTATTAGCGGACCCCGCCAGTTGTGCTGACACCTCTTTGAGGCGCGCGTGGAACATAACGCTCTATCGACCCGGGCCTGGTCCTTATCGGAAGGCGAGCTACAATGGGTAGCTCACCGTTTTTTGGTAAGCCTAGCCTTACTAACCAGCTCACTGAAGTATGATACAATCATTTTTAACATTTTTTTTCTGTCTTTATTATCCCACTGCTGGGCAAAGGTTTCCCCCACAGCTTTCCATTGTCCTTTGTGTGTTCTCTTCTCTTACAAAATCCCTTATACAGGAATTAATCGACAATAATACTGTAGAACGGTGAAGTTAAGTGTATTTTTTAATGTTCGTGGGTTTGAACATTAAAAAATACACTTAACTTCACCGTTCTACAGTATTATTGTCGATAGACTTTAAATTATTACATTATATTTATTTCTATTAATTGGTATAAAAAAGGCAATATTATCTCATCTTTTTATTTAATTTCATTACGAAAACCTGATGACTGATGACTATAGGCTCGATTCCCAGTTCGGGCAAAGTGTTATCAGGTATTTCCATCAGAAATTTCGCAGTAGCCGCCCAAAAGTCTGGATTTGTTCCCGGCTATTATATGGAATTGAAACATAACTGGCGAAATGTGGGGGTACTATTAAGAGGAAGTCTGCCTAACCTTCGGGGAATGAAGGCGTGATGTTACGCCATGTTAAGAAAACCAAAGCAAGCTAATTGAACTACAAATAGCAGCGCAAAGCAAATGACGCGAAGAAATTGCTTATTGGGGTAAAAGCTGATTATAGACAGCAATAATATTCATGAAACTCGAGAATCACTTTAACAAGAATTCTTGATATTAAACCTAGATAATTACTCACAACACTAAGTTCCTCTTTATTAATTTTAATTGGCTTAAAGACTCAATTAATTCCATTAGACATAAATTTTAATTGAATACCTGCCATCTTATATAATTTAATCACAGTCAATATTTACAAATATATTGGAACGTATGAATGATATGGTAACGTTGGAAATTGTTGATTAAGAGTTAATAATTGGAGAAAATTACCTTTTCAAATGATTTGTACCTATAACAAGCCGATTTTGGAAGTAAGGAATATATAGTAAATGTTTCCTGACAATATTGGAACAACCACACTAATTATTTTCAGATTACTGATATAATATAGGCAGTGTACAAGTGACAGTGACTCAGTGACAGTGACAATGGCAATGGAAATCTGACGGCACTTTAGCCGGGCCGAGGCAGTGCTACTAGTAAACCGCAAACTGCGGCACTTTATCCGTATCGGATAAAGTGCCGCCAGCGGCACTCTATACACATCCTATAATATATTTGGCAATCGCAAAATACAACAAGTTTAATTTCTGAATAAAAGAAGACTAAGGAAAAATCTAAGGACTAACAGAAAATCTAAATAAGCATGATAATACTTTTGTATTCATTCCACCCCACTAAAAACATTTATTTTTATTGTATAGATTTAATATAATAAACATTTTTTTTTCCTGTCCCACAACACACTACCTAGCCTCATCCCAACTCTGTTGGGGTCAACTTCCAGTCTGAATACAGCCGCTCAGCTGAATACCATTATTTTACATAGAGCGACGATACCAGAACACACATAAAAAAAAACTTTTCATCCACCCAAAATGTTTGCGTATTACAGGCGATACTAAGATCAACTACAAGACCATTAGTCACACTAAATGCTACCCTGAAATCCGGCCTGGATTTATTCCCGTCTACTACTAGTTCCTTATTTAATTTTAGACATTCATTCTTCGGGTCGGATTTTATTACTTGGAGTAAAAAGCTTAGCTAAATACTTGAGTCTGGTATTTTTTTACTGAGGTACTCGTATTCTAAGTTTTGTTTTTTGGCGTAAACGTGTTGGTAAATTGGTTTGGAAAACATAATGATATGAAGGTCGGATGTAGTAATTGGTTGTCAGTTTTTTTTTTACATACTTGAGGTGGATTTCACCAATGAAACTGAACGCGGTCATCATGTTAAGAGCTGTCATGTCAGTGTCGTCATTTTTGTGGAATATAGACACTGACAGCTCTTGAACGCAGCTTAGATGTGCTAGTGTCGTTCAGTTTCATTGGTGGAATTTTTTCTCTTAGCCTGTCAAACTCAAACTCAAAGCATTTATTTCAATTAAACCCTTTACAGGCACTTTTGAATTGTCAAAGAGTCAGTTAGTCAGAAAGTTGAAGCTAGTTGCCCATTCCAAAACGTAGATCTCTATGGAGAAGAACGGGCAAGAAACTCCAAGGACACTCTTTTAAATATAGAAATTATAAAATCCTGGGTACATTACTCTTGTTGATTCTATATGTGAGAACAATGTAAAAAAAAAAATATATAAATCAAAAACGATTAAAAATAAGCCCTGGCAGATAAGAGATGACCAGTCTCAACTGACGGCGCCCGTTCACGAACATGACGCGTGGATCAGCACCATCCAGCTCAACCATTTTGTAGGGAACCGAATGATCCAACACACTCGCCACCATCAGCGAGACATTTAAGTGAGCATGACATACTCTTAACTACCCTGCTCTTTCAAGTCAAAATCAACATAATAACATAGTAAAACGACTCCATGGTACTCACATTTACAAAAATTGAAAATAAAAATGCGTCTAAGTTATACAAAACTATAGTTTGCAAGAATTTTACCACCAAAAGAAAGAAAATCAATATTATCTATTGGAGTATTCAATAATTAAAACTTAGTTTAATAAAAAAAAAACAAAATAAACAATAAGATCGTAGTCAGAAAAAAATAAAAAAGGGGAAGCAACTCTACCAATTTTTTCATTTTTAACTAGTGAGCCCAAGTGGCTGTGGAGCAGGACCAGCATTTAGCCAAGCATTTTTATCTACGATATAATCATCCAACTTATAGTATGCTTGTCTACATAGTGTGCGTTTAATGCAAGTTTTAAATTTATTCTCATTTAGTTGAAGAATATCGAGTGGTATTTTATTATAACATTTTACACAGTACCCCATAAAAGAAGTGTGTACTTTAGACAATCTGAAACGTGGTTGATCTAATTTGTTCCTATTTCTTGTGTTAAAATTATGCCTGTCACTTATCTTACTATAGAGATGTAGATTTTTTCGAACCTACATAATGTTTTCATATATATACTGACAAGGTACCGTCATGATATTAATTTTCTTAAACAGTTCCCTAAGAGATTCGCGTCTGCGGAGGTTGTAGATGGCTCTAACAGCCCTCTTTTGCAGAATAAATATAGAGTCAATATCTGCGGCCCGTCCCCACAGCAAAATACCGTAAGACATGATGCTATGAAAGTAACTAAAATAGACCAGTCTCGCGGTATCCACGTCTGTTAGTTGGCGGATTTTCCAAACAGCGTAAGCGGCTGAACTTAGCCGCCCTGCAAGTGATGTTAAGTGAGGACCCCACTGTAGTTTTGAGTCAAGCGTGATTCCCAGGAAAATCGTTTTTTCGACGAATTCTAGTGTCTCCTTATTCAGTACAACGTGACATTCATTACTTCTAACATTCGGTATCGCACTACCATAATGCAATGGATATAATCCCGTGCCTTTGGGTCTTTTCTATAATATAATACATATATAGTCAATCAATGAAAGAGTATTTCCAACAAGCCGATTAAAAGGAACCAATTCGTAATAGCCTATCTCAGTAAGACGATTCCAGAAAACGATTCGCTTCTATTTAAGATAATTATCATTTTGAAGAACCCGTTTAGTTGGCAAATAAATATAATAACTTTATTTCAGATTATCCATTACAGAATCATCTATGTGTTAGTAAAAGTAAAGGAATTTAGTTAAAGGAGTTAAGTTTGATGAGAGAATAATGCTTCAGAACATAAAACAATTTTTCTTGATAAAGAAAAAGGAACTAATTAAGTATGCTAATTGTTGAAAATAATTCGTATTATAAATACTATTGCAGATGAAAAAACTCATATGGGAATATAAAAATTATCGGACACTAACTATTTTCATTACACTTTCGTACCAATTATTTTCCTACACTCTTGAATATTCCGTAATTTTAGACCGTTACCTTTGTTATATCAAACTTACACAATCATTAAGGCGATAACAAATAATAATAAAAAGTAGTAGAAAGTGAAAATGTAGAAAGTACTATAATACTCTCACTCACCTGTATTGGGCACCAGCAGACAGCAAATACTACAACGACGACCACAACCATCCTCGTGACCTTCTTCCTCCCCCTCCGACTCTCCGCAGACACCCTCCCCCCTGGAGCACTCTTCCACAATCTCGTCAGCATACACATATACAACACACTAATCAAAGCTAACGGAATCACATACGAAGACAAAAAGAAAGACATCTGGAAACCCAGCTTGCTATATCCCTGCTCCTCAAGGAACACACAGGATGAATGGTTCCTATGAAAGTAGGAGTACTCCCTCTCTCCATGGCAGATACCCACAGGAATAGCCGTGGTTAATATCACCACCCATATACAGGCTATGGCAAGTAAAGCATTTTTTTCTGTTCTAATAGACATGGAAGCTATGGGATGTACTACAGCCATGAACCTGTCCAAAGACATGAGCACAAGGGTGTAGACTGAGGCATGAGCTGTGACAACTATGAAGTACTGGACGACCTTGCACCACCAGTCTCCGAAGGGCCATCGTGGCATGACGTAATCAGTAGCCGTGAAAGGTACGCAGAAGATGACGAAGAGCAGATCAGCGACAGCCAAGTTGATGATGAGGAGGTTTGTGGTGGATCTCATGCCAGGGTTGGCAGCGACGACAAGAACAACCAAAGCATTGCCAACTAATCCAACAATACCGATAAAGCCAAAGAAGATGGGGACAACCCTCGAGACGACTTTCTCGAGTAGTTCTCCATTTTCGTATTCACTGCTGTAGTTGCATCCTCCAAGTAACGCTTCCTCATTCGTCAGATTAAGGCATATGCTCATGAAATCGTCTTCTGTCGCATCTGTCCCCATCTTGGAAGATTATCGACTTAGTTCTTCATATCTTGGAAGATTTCTGGAACAAAGAGAAATAAAATTGTATTATTTATTCAGTATAATAACTTTCATTATACTATTTGACTAGGTTTGACCGACAGACAATAAATCGATATCCACTTATACTGTCATAATCTTGTGCCGATATAATGAATGTGTCTTTTTTATTTTTTGTCTTGATTGTTCGGTCTGAACAATCCCTATAGGTACAATATATTCTTATTTGTCAGTACTTTTACGTGTGAGAGAACATATTGAATTAAATATATTGCCCAAAGGGTTACACAAAGTTGTCCTTTTTGGAATCCATGAAGATTTTTTTTTCGAGACAACAATTCGTTGTAGCAGTATAACAAAAGATACATGGACCAACATTTATGAGTTTGGATATTAAATCTTATTAATGTTCTTTCCTGTGGGATTGTGTAGTAACATAAAAAATTATCACTTTTTGTGACCTGTGTCTTTCTACCCACATTCTACTCACAACCCAATTCATTCTCGTTGTTTCTTTAATTTTCACATAATTTACAATTTACAAATCGTTCTGTTTGATTTTTGTTCTGTGTTGCCTTGTAATGGAATCCCTGCTTTCGACATCACATCACATGTCATCGTAATGTTTGATCTTCTTCACACACGATGTTTTGTATTTATTATAAGTTTTTGACGGCACGGTTGGCGCAGTGGTTAAGCGATTGATTGCTACGCTGCGTGTCGCGGGTTCGATTCCCATACGGAACAAATATTTGTATGACCTACAAGTAGTTGTTCCGGGTCTGGTTGTTTGTGTATGTGAGTTTAAATGTTTGTAAACGCACCCACGATACAGGAGAAATACCTAGTATGGGGCAAAGTTAAAAAAAAGGATACTATGGTAAAGCTGAGGAATATTTTTAGATGCCTGAAGCAGTTTGGTTGAAGAACTAATTTAGTGTAACAGAAAACTATTTATGTTGCTATATATTATTATAATATCTAATAAAATGTCTGGAATTTGGCTCCCAGACTCCTAGGAATAGAATAAAAGTTTAAATTCATTTAACATTTGTTTTTTAGGTTGCTAAGGTCACACAACTACTAATGACTATGGACTATGTATTGACAGACTAAAGTTGTACGTATTCTCTATAAAAACATATTTGTGGTCTCAAAGTCTGGTTGAATTTTGTAAATTCTCTGGAACTTCTTCTAATATTCTCAAACATTTGTACTATTTTCCAATTGTTATGCCGTTAGTTCAGCAACAACTATAGATAATATCTTGCTGAGGCAGGTAAAACTTTAAATCTCACTTCAACTTTTTAAGATATTTTGGGGCTCAGCGAAAACCAACTCTTGCTAAAGTCATTATATCGAGCGGTTGTTATCAATGTAATGGTATTGTTAAGGTGCCCAACAAAATGATTGATATGACTTTGATATTATTTTGTTTTTGTTTGGAATCTTGTTAACTTGAAATTTTACCATATTTTCGTATTATTTTGCTTTTATTACGTTTGATTTGATAGTAGATAGCACTTAAGTTACTTTTTCTGTAGATCAAGTCAATGTTTTGAAAATTAACTTCAAAGCATTTATTTCCAACTAGCTGTGCCCCGCGGTTTCACCCGCATAAGTTTCGATCACGTAAGAATATCGGAATAAAAAGTATCCTATGTGTTAATCTAGATTATAAACTATCTGTGTGCCAAATTTTATCCAAATCCGTTTAGTAGTTTTAGCGTGAAGAAGAGACAAACATACACACTCACAAACTTTCGCCTTTATAATATTAGTAGGATAAACAAATTACAGGCACTTTTTAATTGTCAATGAGTCACTCAGTCAGAAAGATGAAGCTGTGACCCATTCCAAAGCGTAGTACCTACTATCGTAGAACTTCATATCTAAGCAGTTTGAAAACAAAATCCCATGAACATGATGACCATATCTGTTACCGCCCCGGTTCTATAGCGGCCGAGCGCTGCAAGCAGAAATAGTTCTTACGGTGTACAGATATGAATTTCTTCGATGGTACCTGCTGAGAAGAACAGGAAAGGAACTCTTTCACGGACACTCTTTTAAATAAAAAAAATGGTTACAATACTACAAAAAGCTTCCTTAATAAAGAGATAAAAAAACAATTAAAAAATTAAATTATATTAAAATAAGCCATGACAGCTACTAAAATAAATAACATAATTATAGCGACTTGTAACGGGTTCATCTTATAGTGTCAAATTACATGAAATATAATTAAGCTTATTCTTATATCATCTACCATTTTTTTTCCTTTACAAAAATAGAAACCCAAGGATCAAACATATTTTTATCCGTCAAAACCATTCATCACATCTCAGTATAAAAAGTTAGCAGAATCATCTGTAGATATTATTTCAAAGAAATCCCCGGAATCTTAAGAACGAGCCTAAGGCAAAAGTCGCACAAGATGGCGACAGTAATAACAAAAGACATGACATAGGTACTCGTATGTTATGCTTGTACGCTACACCAATAAGAAATGCTATTTTTTTTGTTGGAGCAGTCTGTCGTCTTTGCAGCGAGATCTGGTTTACAGATGTCCAAGACGTGAATGATTTGAATATTGTGAGAGCCATCACGGTTTATGTTAAGTCAATAACACAATTAAGAAAAAAAAACATCTTGTATACTACATGATAATAGACTGTGATGTGATTTTATCAATTTCAGATGTGCACTTTGCAGTCTGACTGACGGTGACAATAAATCACCATAAGGAAATGGTACACGCAGTTTACCGTAAGAGGCGAGGTCTTAACCACTGGGCCAAGTACCAATATGACTTTTCATTTTATATGTACTTTCTGTGTTTATCTTGGACATTACTGTGATCGGTGAAGGAAACACATCGTAAGAAAACAAGGTGTTATAGTAAGTCTGAAATCGCCATCCCGTCTTGAGCAAGCGTGGTGATCAATGTTCATGCCTTCTCTGTATAAGAAAAGGTCTCTGCCCTGCAGTGGGACAATAATAGGCTTTGTCCACTTACAATTATAGGCTTATTCGCAATATATTGCTCATTCCTTCTGTGTTAAAAAGGGGACTAAGCTCTGTAGAGGTACATTATTTAGATACTAGCTGTCCGCCCCGGCTTCGCACAGGTAAGTACTTATCTACGGCGCACCCACCCTACCTACCTACTCTACCTACCTACCTACCTACCCTACCTACCTACGTACCCTACTTACCTACCCTACCTACCTACCTACCCTACCTACCTTACCTACCTTACCTACCCTACCTACCTACCCTACCTATCTACCCTGCCTACCTACCCTACCTACCTTACCTACCTTACCTACCTTACCTACCTTACCTACCTTACCTACCTTACCTACCTTATCTACCTTACCTACCTACCTTACCTACCATACCTACCTATCCTACCTACCTACCCTGCCTACCCACCGTACCTACTCTACCTACCTTACCTACCTACCCTACCTACCTACCCTACCTACCTACCCTACCTACCCTACCTACCCTACCTACCTACCCTACCTACCTACCCTACCTACCCTACCTACCCACCCTACCTACCTACCCTACCTACCTAGCCTACCTACCTACCTAACCTACCTACCCACCCTACCTACCTACCCTACCTACCTACCCTACCTACCCTACCTACCCTACCTACCTACCCTACCTACCTACCCTACCTACCTACCCTCCCTACCCTACCTACCTACCTACCCTACCTACCCTACCCTACCTAACCTACCTACCCTACCTACCCTACCTACCCTACCTACCCTACCTACCCTACCTACCCTACCTACCCTACCTACCCTACCTACCCTACCTACCCTACCTACCCTACCTACCCTACCTACCCTACCTACCCTACCTACCCTACCTACCCTACCTACCCTACCTACCCTACCTACCTTACCTACCTTACCTACCTTACCTACCTACCCTACCTACCTACCCTACCTACCTACCCTACCTACCCTACCTACCTACCCTACCTACCTACCCTACCTACCCTACCTACCTACCCTACCTACCTACTCTACCTACCCTACCTACCCACCCTACCTACCCACCCTACCTACCTACCCTACCTACCTATCCTACCTACCTACCTAACGTACCTACCAACCCTACCTACCTACCCTACCTACCTACCCTACCTACCTACCCTACCTACCTACCCTACCTACCTACCCTCCCTACCCTACCTACCTACCTACCCTACCTACCCTACCTACCCTACCTACCCTACCTACCCTACCTACCCTACCTACCCTACCTACCCTACCTGCCCTACCTACCCTACCTGCCATACCTACCCTACCTACCCTACCTACCCTACCTACCCTACCTACCCTACCTACCCTACCTACCCTACCTACCCTACCTACCCTACCTCCCCTACCTACCCTACCTACCCTACCTACCCTACCTACCCTACCTACCCTACCTACCCTACCTACCCTACCTACCCTACCTACCCTACCTACCCTACCTACCCTACCTACCCTACCTACCCTACCTACCCTACCTACCCTACCTACCCTACCTACCCTACCTACCCTACCTACCCTACCTACCCTACCTACCCTACCTACCCTACCTACCCTACCTACCGTACCTACCCTACCTACCTACCCTACCGGGATAAAAAGTAGTATCCTATGTCCGTCTCCTGGTTCTAAGCTACCTCCCCGCCAATTTTCAGCCAAATCGGTCCAGCCGTTCTTGACTTCTTGAGTTATAAATAGTGTAACTAACTCGACTTTATTTTACATATATAGATGTAGATAAATCTACAGCTTCAGAATGTGTTGGGTTTTATTAGTTACTAAACTAAATATATTTACGAATATCAATCATAAACTAGGCGTTTTCGAGTACCGTAATTAATGAAGCAATTTAATGTTACTAATAAAATAAATAGACTGAAAATGTGTCTATTCGTAAATATTATGGATGACTTGGAAGTAGCCAATGAATAATTTCAGTTTAGTTAATTGCATCACGACTCATAATCTATCACTAAAACATGAACCCATTTGTTAAAAGATATTCTCTGAATATTAAGTACGGTTAGCCTGAAGCTGCGTACCGTCATAACAAGAAATATTAAACTTTTAAGAACAGACTGGAAAACCTGGAATAATTTGCAACAGCGCCAGCGTTAAGTACGCGCGCAAGCGCTTTGCTGTGGGTCCCCCATAGCACAGCATCATGATGAGTGGGAGCCTTCTTGTCACAGTCATGACAGTCATTTGTGACAGTCATTTGTCTGTTTCATGCTCGTGATTGCATATTATGTACTTAGATATATTTTGATTACTCTTGTCTTTTTTGTATGCACGTGTTTCTGTGACAAATAAACCTATGTATCTTTCTTTCTTAGCTATTTTAAGAACCTAATGCTCCTGACATTATAAATTAATATTTTAACTTTACTTGGCTGCCAGCTGTTTCTATAAAACCACTACACTACTATAAAACCACACACCACAGAACGATAGTGGTTTTATAGAAAACAATATTTATGGCAGTGAATGAGCATATTTTCATTTGAAATCAGTTATTCAAGATTACAAAAATATATTTAGCGCCCTTGGGCTCTGAATCGGCAAAAAATGGAATCAATCAGTAAGTATCCTACACAACATCTATTATAATTATTATGTAAGTAAAAAAGGTTAGTTATTTACTGCCTCGTTAGTCTAGTGGTCAGAAGCGCTTCCAAGCTAAGCTAAGCACGAGGTTCTGTGTTTGATTCCCAGGTCGGGGAACTATGGGGGTTTTCCTCAATAGCAGCTCGGAGTCTGGATTTGCGTTCGGTTGATGGCAATAGGCTAGCCCACTTATTATATGGGACTTAAACATAACTGGTGAAATGTGGGTTTACTATAGATACACTTCTGCTTAGCTAACCCTTCGAATATTACAGGCGTGTTGTAATGTTATGTATTCTAACATTATAAATATTCTAGACAATAATCCCAGATGTTCTTGGCATGTTGAAAGAGTAACTCGGAATACTGTGAAAGACAAATGAGTAGGCGGGGAAGATCAAAGCTGTTTGGTAGATACAATAAACAAATTATGATGTGTTTCATTAGAAGCTAGTTTAACATTTGGGTATGTATGTTATGGGGTTCCACAAGGAATTACAAAATTATTAAGTAATAACAGTTATAATAACGCAATTCGTAAACTGATATCTATACATCTATAAAAGTAAATAAAATAAAAGTGTCTGTTTGTAATTTCAAAACAGCTTTATACAAAATTAATGCATTTGAAAGTATATACGGTACTTAGAACAAAAAACTCTTTATTTTTCTCCGAAACGGCTGGATCGATTTTGACAGGACTTTCACTGGGAGAGCTGATGTTATATGGAATAACTTAGGCTACTTACAGAAACAGAATTAGGGTAGAGATGTCTGTGTATACGGCTCGAAAAGTTTTGTACTTGATAAGCTCACAGCAGACTTTTAACCATATTATTAAACAATATCGAGGATCAGCGATGCAGGCCTAAATAATTATATTTTTGATAATACAGTTATAATTACACAGGTCTGTCTTTCACAGGTCGTTGTTCAAGATAGAGATATTTTATTTTGCAAATATGGCTACAGCACTGCCGTCTGAAGGAAAAAGGGCACAACTAACATTTTTCCGAAATTGAGTTATATACATATTCGGAATCAGAAAAAAAAGGCCCATCTGCCAATATTTTTTGTACAATTTTAGGAACAAGATAAACAAAAATACCGTAAGCTCAAATGGCATAACTGAGCCACTTTTTCAGTTTTTGTACGTAAAAAGAGCACATCTGACTTAAAAGGTCACATATGCATACATGCGGTTTTTATTAAAGTACACGGTGATATTTAAGTTACACAATTATAATCTAATCTTCTACACTTTAACAAAAACAACACAAACTTATTTAAAAACTTATAAGCAATCTAATATTAATCTAGTTTATGCTTTATGTATGTATGTACATATTTATTGTATATGTAGATGGTACACCGATGACTACCTGCAGTATTGTCTCTCCTGTTACCTTTAATCCATCCAAAGGTTGTCTGTAAAAGATTTCTTTTAGCGATAAGACCGCCCATTGTGTCATCATATATAAAATTTCTAAATTTTAGTCTGTAATTTTTATGGTGTACAATAAAGAGTATTCTATCTATCTATCTAATACTTCATTGGTCGATAAGCAGCAGTGCGGTAAAGTATGCTCAATAAACCGAAATGATACCGCACTGCTTGTTATGTTTTCGGCATAATTTGTGCATTACCTATTAAATCCTCGAGAGAAAATGTCGTCTTCGAGTGATGAAGATGTTGTGGCGTGTTATATTTATTTATGTCCGTTTACGAAAAAAACGAAAGCGCTATTGGCGACATCCATAAATTTAAAAAAAAAAACGGCCTAGTGCGAGTCGGACTCACGCACGAAGAGTTCCGTACCATTATCTATAAAAACGACAAAAAAATCATGTCTGTTGCTTTTAGTTTATTTGTTATTAGAGCGGCAACAGAAATATCTTATCATCTGTGAAATTTTAAACTGTCTAACTATCACGGTACATGAGATACAGCCTGGTGACAGACGGACGGACGGGCAGCAGAGTCCTAGTAATAGGGTTCCGTTTTTACCCTTTGGGTACGGAACCCTGAAAAATTAATATTTTTTCTTTTAAAACGCGTGAGTTGTCTGCTTCCTGATTAGCTCTGTAAACACCGAGTGGGCACTGGATGCTTCTACCGAGACGGTAAACCGAAACGATCCCATTGCAATAAGTATAGGCGCTCGGTGATCTTTCGCACCCGGGTATACCGAGCATGCTGATCCCGCACCGCTCACGCACCGACAAACGAGGAAAGGACCTTAGTAATTTTTTTTTGTCACTCAAGATTTCTGTTACGCTGTAGCGGTTACACCGCCACATACTAACTACGCATCAAAGACATGACGTCACACAAATCCTGCATCGCGCAATTAGAGTTTACCGCGCGAACGACATAGATAAGACTATCCGAAATCAACAGTCGGGCAGTCGGCCCGCCAGACACAACACCCGTCTGGTTGGAGGATCCTCCCTTTTCTATGGTGGATGAGTGAACTCTACACCCTGTTCCTCATACCCCTAAATTGGTGACCCCGACGTGATGAACGTCAACGCAGCCTTCGTGCAACTACTTCAGCGTGACGTCATCATCATCACTCCCGCAAGCGTTCGTGAGGCGAGTCACGCAGACAGTCAGTACCCTCGGCTTCAACGGGTATCCTGACCACCAGCATGCAGCGAACGCGCATTCCTGGTCATCACCCTCAGCCTCATCACCCCGACTCACTGGGGAATCAACGCAATCATCTCAATCAGCGCATTCACCGCTATCACCTCAATTAGCGCAATCACCGCTATCACCTCAATCACCGCAATCACCTCAATCACTACAACCGCCGCAATCATCGCAGACAGTTCCGACTCACCGCGAACTGTGCGGCACCCGGTTCCGACTCACTGGAACCTTAGCTGGCACTGTGAAGCATCGCAAGATACAAGACTCAGCCCACTATCGACCTCCGGTCTCCGGAGGGAAGTGATGTAGCGGTTACACCGCCACATACTAACTACGCATCAAAGACATGCCGTCACACAAATCCTGCATCGCGCAATTAGAGTTTACCGCGCGAACGACATAGATAAGACTATCCGAAATCAACAGTCGGGCAGTCGGCCCGCCAGACACAACACCCGTCTGGTTGGAGGATCCTCCCTTTTTTATGGTGTATGAGTGAACTTTACACCACTCACCACACACCCTCATACCCCTAAAATGCTATTAAAGCTTCGAAGCCTTTTTTTAAATAGCGATGGCGCCAATTCTTTCTAGCTTTTAGGTATTTTATCAAACAGCATGGCCCGTGAAACGAGATCTAAAGCAAAATTTTAGAAGCCTCTCTTCAAGGGCTTCTCGAAATACTCCCTTATAATTATGTTCATGATTTGTTTGTTTTTTGTTTTCTTTGGGTAATTTAAATTATGGTCTATGATCGATACAAATAATACTTTATGAATATAAAGTATTTTTTATCGATAAAAATAATACTTTATAAATATAAAGTATTTTTTTTCGATCATAGACTATAATATAAATAGGACAAAAATATAAAAGTCTGGAGTCAAGTGAGAATTTCCCTAAAAATATTAAAAGCCGTCTAGCTCTTAGACTATCAATAATCGTTGAACATACATGTATGTATGCGGGTGTTTCGGAAAGCCCTTGGAGAACGGCTTCAAAATTTTGCTTTGGACGGGCCATCCTGTTTATGACTGGAGCCATGCAGTAAACACTTTTTCCCTTTAGTCCGCTAAGAAGCGGACTAATGACATAGTAGTGTATTGTCACGTTTATTACGTAAAACTTCATCGGCAAGACGTTGAAAACGACTTGGGTTCAACTTAACTCTTTCAGGGTCAGTGGTTAATTACGCTGAATTTAATTAATAAATAGCTGTGTTTAATAATTACTAAACACAGCTATTTCTAGTATGTATAAAATGGTAGTGCCAGTGTTTTTACCGATATATTGTTATATTTCAAAAAATAGCATAGTTGATGCAGCCACTAAATTCAATCGACCACAGATAATTGAAGGTGTAAATAACAACTTTCAAGCCAAACAAGAGCTATACAAGGAGCGGATGAACACAAATATTTCCACAATCTCGTTCCACCAAACAGATTATCCCTCCTCTTCTCAACATTCATCAATGAAGGCAAACACAAAATGTCCGAATCTTACACCGCTTTGTAAAGTGAAAATTTAGCATTTACGAGCAATACAATTTAAAGTAAATTCTTGAAGCTTTGAATGGACACGAAGCCACGAAGTAATGGCTGTCGTTATAACTGATATTCATAAAGATTTTCATGCACAACAGCTAGCTATGTGGAGTGAAGGAATTTATATTGAGTGTTCGCGTTGCGTTGCATTATGTTTATAGCATGTTTAATGTCCCGGATCATTTGTAAATGACTTCACTGCTCTTACTGGTCTACTTGAATTTAGCACGGTAACATTTAATGGGCTAGAATTCTATTTCGAAGCTACTGAAAATTTCAATTTTGCCTCAAAAAGTTCCCGAATTTTTAACGGAACTAGACAAGCGAATGATTTAACTATTCAACGATTGAACGGTTTGAAAACGGAACCCACTAAAAATCATCGCACAGCCAGTGCGCGGTTCAATATTTTTCTCTTTGGTTGCTGAATTGTAGTTCGATTCGATTTTTTTTTTAACTTTTATGTTTATTGTAGTATTCGCAGGGACAGGACAGTGGTTTTCAAGAATGATTTTAAATGTTACATTGTGCATACAAGATTCGGAATAGTTTAATCTTTAACTGTATTACAGTACACACATACGTATATTTATATTGTTATTATTTACTGAAATGATTATTAGGATAATGTAGGCAGGAAAGAGTCTCACAACCACTTATCATCATTCTGAATAAGTATTACTTAAAAGGGATATATTTCCACTACTTAGGGTTTTATAGCGGTTTATGGACCTCCCTCATAAATGGCGTCATAACCCTTTTCTTTATCGCCTTTTACAACTTGAGTAAGATGGTAAGCTTATATTATATATTCTCTTGCACTGCACATTATCATAATCATCATCATAATTAAATATACATCTATCTTTTTCATATTTTTGTTTATCGTGGGTTTTTTATTCATTTACTATCTGTTAAGGTGAATTACCAAAAAAAAAAAAGTATCAGGGTCGTTATTTTAAATTTATATATCATTTAGTGATTATCAAAACCCAACACTAGGGTAACAGTGCCGAAACTTCAAAGATAAATAATATCTTTCCGATCTTGCAACTGAAGGCAATCTTTCTACTTCAGATCTCCTCACAAATCGATTGGAGCAATCAGATTACAAGATTACAAGAATCGTTGGTAAAAAATTCAACTGTATTTTCAATTTATATAGAGTCAATTTATTGAAGTATCTATCAGATTTATTCCATTAAATGTCTCTAAGGAATACAATCTTGAGTATTTGATCGTTCGTGGGACAATTTTAGACTTTTTGAATTACTATCGTTACTGCGTCTTGTTTCTTTGAGTTTATGCTGTCTCTTGATTCTTTGGGATTATAGTATGAATCTTAATCGTAATCTGCAACATTAACAGTTAAATTATTAATTTAAACTAAGTTAATGGGTCAACTAGTTTTAGCGTATCTTTCTTTTTAATCATGTTTATCAAAAACGTAATAAAAAATTATGTAATTTAGATACTGACAATTCCTAAGTATGATATAGGCAAGAAATACCAGCAATATTTATTTACTTTCTACCTTGATAGCGAAAATCGCGCATTTCATTTGAATCAGGCACTCCGTTTTTATTTCTTCATTTATATATTTATCTTTGTACGCACTTGCATTTTATATAATTAATATTTTAGTTAGTAAGTTTGATTGAGGCATTACCGTGACGTGGGTAGCCGTATTTATTTATGAATCTATTCATTTGACAGGTTCATTATTTGTTTATGAATCTTACATCTCACATCTTTGTATGTTGCAGCTGATTTATAACGAAAATTGTCTGTTTGTGGTAAAATTGAATTGAATTGAGAGAAATTATGACTGTGTTTTTAGAGTTCCATACCCGATGGGTGCCAAACGGAACCCTATCACTAAGCATCCGCTGTCCGTCTGTCTGTCAGCGGGTTGTATCTCATGAACTGTAATAGGTAGGCAGTTAAAACAAGGAATAAAAAAATAAAAAACAATCAAAGAGTTAGATAAAATGCAATTAAAATTTCATTTAAGTTTCCATTTTGATTTTGTAACTTTCACGGCGCAAGTCACAATCCATCGTCAAAACTTTCACATATGGATTTTATTAGTGATACGGAATGCTTTTATCCTAGTAACTCGAAGAATCCTTTCAGAAAAAAGAAGATAATAACTATTTGCCCAAGCAAAATTTGAATAAGCATCCCTAAAAATTTCGTTGCTATCTAACCTACCAGTATTCAACATAAGAGAACAGAGTTCGGAAATTCCAAGCTGTGTGTACTCACCTAATAAAGTTATGTATGCGCATACATTTATGTTCATCTTGGGATTATAACTTTCTTTCTTTATTATAACTTTTATTAAAGATGCCTTTATATTCAAAACATTTGGACTTTTATAGTGAAACCATATAGTGTTACAAAATTATACATGTTGTGTTTCAGATTGAAGTTTATTATTATGTCATATAAAGGGATTGGAGTTGAAATTAAAAGACGACATTCTCGTTTACTTCATAACTTCTGATTGTAATTCTAATCTCATGTATAATATCAGTCAAAGATTACAAGTTTCGCACTAGATTCTACCCATGATAGTCTTCAATATAAATTATGAAAGAAATTCAATGATAATATTGTCTTTAAATGTTGTATTGTTATTATTTCGTCAACAAAATAACAGCTATCATAATATATAAATGAGTTTGTTGACCGGGGTTTCTTCTTCTTTTGCAACATTATTGAACTATCTTTGTACTACAGAAAAGGGCTGTTCGAGCCATTTACAATCTAGGTCCAAGAGGTAATCACTTGGACTAAGTTGTAAATAGCTTAATTCGAGTAAAAATCTGAGAAATAAACATTCTGACTGTAGCCTCACAATATATTTTTGAAAACCTATTATATGTACATACAATTATATATCAGACTTGAAGAAAAGGTCCGATATTCATAGTTTAAATACCAGGAATAAACACAATCTTGCTGTACATCGCACACGTCTCCACAGAGTAGGCAACTCGTTCATGGGTCAATGTATACGCTTTTACAACAAACTTTCCATTGACATTCTAAATTTACATCCATCCATTAAACGATCTAAACCCAAACTTTGTAATAAAAAATTGGGTACAGTAAAATTTCTGATTATTTAGAAGATAAAAATGCGTGGGATTGAGCTGCTCGCTCTGCTAAGCCTTGTGATAAAACCATACAATTTGACATTTTAATTATTATGTAAAAAAAAAAAAATATACCAGTTTTATATAGGTACATATTGACATTGTTGAAAATTATAAACTAAAGGACATGATTACTTTGTAAAGTATTATATTGTTTTAATTACTGTGGATGTGAGGACTATGTGGATATTTTTTTTCCTCTTTCATTATTTTTTTCTTTCTCAGTTAGTTTTAATGATGGTCTGACAGTTTGAGTAGTTTATGCGGCCTACCTAAATGTCATTTCTTTGGTATTGTTCGTCAAGTTGAGCTCTTTTAAGTTCTGAGTTGAGCTCCATGATAACTGTCAAATGCTTGTACTGCCTGGACGGGTCCACTCAAATCCTCAAAATACCATTTTAGATACATCATTTGTATAAATAATCCATTTATTTATTGCATTTTTATCTACATGGTCCTCATATGGCCTGACCAAGATTATGTCTGGACTTTAAAAGAGACTGTGACCTCTGAGTTTGTTTCGGTCTTTCTTCTCAGAGTAGTCAGATAGGAAACGCCGAACTCATCTAGCAATTCTTTTTATATATTTTTTAATATGAATGTAATAGTAGTAAGTGATTGCAAATTTTATGCAAATGGATAGGCCATTTGCATAAAATTTTAAGACCTAATATAACTTAGCATAATTTTGTTTGGCATAATTATATTTTCGCATAATATAATTACGCATAACAGCTTACGCATAATTTTTTTAAGCATAATTTCTCTAACCATTATAATGATTAAGCCTAATATTCTAAAGCATAAATTTATTAAGCATAAAGTTCTAAAGCATAACTTTTTTAAGCATAATATCCTAGAGCATACATTTATTTACGCATAATGATATTAAAACATATTTTTATAGGTATAACAATGAAACGAACAGAACGAACGGTATAACGATTGGATAAAATCCATATCTCCTGAATCAGGTAATATATGTATAACATATTAATATAATATAACGTATTGAACAATTATGTGGGTTTTTTTTTTCGCTGTAGGAAGCATGAAGCAAGCAAGCATACAGCATGCAAGCAAGCATGCAAGCAAACATGCAGCAAACAAGCAAGCATGCAGCATGCTGCATTCAAGCGAGCATGCAACATGCAGCAGGCAGGGTTTCTGTCACGGCTCCGGCGCTGCGGGCCTCCGGCGGCCCCACGCGCCTACGCGATTTTAAATTACACTCTAGGGGTAGGACAAACAAGACTACGTGGAGTCGGTTTTGCAGCAATTCGGTTCTGTCACAAACTTTTGTTGCACAGCATATTAAATTTTTAACCAACAATATTATTTTATTGTTACAGAAACTATAACAAATTGGTTTGATCAGAATTATGTATGGGGCACTACAAGTTCACCACAACCATTTCCACCCAAAGTCTGGAGTACGTATCTACTAGAAATGGAAAATATACCTAGGACACATAATCATGCAGAGGCATGGCACATTTTATGGGAAAACACCATCCTGGATTTTATTTTTTTGGCAAAAAAGATCGTTCAAGAAATAAAACATCAAACCATTGAAATAGATAAACTGGATGTCGGAACATCACTTATACCAAAAAAAAAGAAAAAATACACGGACAAATCCAAAAGAATTAAAAAAATTATTAGTAAAAAAGATGAGTATACTTCTAAACAAGCATATTTCCAAGCAATTGCTAAAAATATACACCTAAAATAAATATTTATACACTGTTTCAATCAGTTAACTTTTAGCTGAGGAATAACCGCCATATTTATTTCTCATAATTGAAGTTAACTGATTGACATATTTTTTTATACAAAAACTGTCAAAACATATATAATAAGTTTATTCTGCAGATAAAAGTTATCTCGCGATTGAAAAATCGTTTAAGTTACATAATGTTATGTATAATAAATCATTTGCATGAAAATTGTTTTTGTTATTTATATTAATTGTATGCCTAAATATTATTATGCTAATAGTCATTAGGCCTACTAACGTTATGCGAATCAAATTTATGCTAAAACAAATTAGTCTTTAAGATGATTATGCCAACATAAAATGTATGCCTAAAAAAAATATGCCGAAGTATTTATTATGCCAAAACAAATTGTTCCAAAATCGTTATGCCAAAGTATAAGGACAAAGAACATTATGCGAAAAGAAGAGATCCCGATTGCAATATCCTATTTATCATCCATACCTTTTCTTACATTTGAATTGGCTTCTATTTGCCAACGAATAAACCTTATAATACGGTCTGCATTATATTATAATCACATGCCTACCATATATTCCAATACACCATATATCCCATCTAAGAGGATTATAAACTATTTATGTTTACAAAATGGCTATTCCGAATTGTTTGAAATCTATTAGCGAGCTTCATTTGTTTATCGTACCCACTCATGAGGCTATTCAGAGAATTGCTTGTCCTTGTTTATGTGCTACAATTAACGGGTTTGTTGATCGTTTCTCTTAATGTGGAATAAAATTTATAATTGTTTTGTATTGGAGTATTTTATATGCGTTTATTGTACTGGAAATAGATTTGTGTATATTATTGTTCGCATGTTTTTTCGTTGAGTGGTTTTGGAAGTGTTTTGAATGATAGATTATAACAGCTAGGAATTTTTTGATCACAATAATATATCATTTAAAATTGATGGCCAGTGTTACGATGATTGCTTGTTGTGCCAAATAAATGTATTTTCTTTCTTTCTTTTCTTTCTTTCTTTCTTTATGATAGTTTAATTAATGATGAGTGAGTTTTCAAATAAAAATGATTGTGGTTGTCTAGTAAGACATCAAAATATAATACCATATTTTAAAATCTGTAATTTAACTTGAAGAGCATACGACCAGAAATATGAAAACGAACAAAGAACACGTTCAACCCATTTCCTATACTACAGTAGATAAAATCGTATGAAATTCCAAAGTGCTGACGTGGCTTGCACTTTACAGGAATTGCATTTTTTCGCATAAAGCCATCGACGTGCCGCGCGCCGAGCCATCCGATCAAATGATCGCTTTTATGAACGGTGATAAAAAATTGCTGATTCTATTAAACGTAAATCGATCTCGCTTTTTAGTTTTTGGCAGGAAATGTTTCTTAGGATCGCTCTGCTTTCGTCTACATAAAGGAGGGCTCTAGAAAAGGTGGTCCAAAAATAAGCCGTCTCACCCATCATCCAGGTGCTAAACCGCGGGCGCTTGGACACCGACAAAATGCGGTCGAAAGAAACAGAAGCAATTTAATAATAATAAGATACAATACCAACGATTTTGCATCGCTAAATGGAACGTACGGACTCTACTAGACCATGACCGTAATTTATGCCCAGAGAGAAAAACTGCTCTCATAGCAAGAGTTGGCTCGCTATAACATAGATATAGCTGCAATAAGCGAAACCCATAATGAGTGATAGTAAGGAGCTTCGTGAACACCTAGGAGGCTACAACTATTACTGAAGCGGACGTCCATGACTCTACGCCTTCCACTTTCTAACAACAAGTACACCCATCTCATTAATGCTTATACTCCCACCCTGCCTTCACCGGATGAGTATATAGGTAAAGAGGTATTTTACCAAAACCTAAAGCGAACTCTGGAGAATATCCCAAAGTGTGACCAAGTTATTTTGTTACGGGATTTTTATGCTCGTGTCGGCACTGAATATGCAACTTGGAACGGAATCCTCGGAAAACATGGAATAGGGAAATGTAACGAATGGACTAAGGCTGTTGTCGTTGTGTGCTGAATTCGATCATCTTCACTAATACATGCTTTCGACTTGCTGAGAAATACAAAACGTCGTGGTTGCACCCAAGATCTAAGCACTGGCATCTTTTAGATTATGTAATTGTTCGCCAAAAAGACATGCGTGAAGTTCTCGTGACGAGGGCAATGCGAGGCGCTTTTGGCTGGCTGGACTGATCACCGTCTTATTCGATCAAAGATGTACTTACAGCTAAAGGCAACACGACCTAACAAAATACCACCTAAACTTGCCTTTTCAAATCAAATAACATCATCAGAGCTGGGTAAAGCGTTGCATTTAAAATTTGTTGCGAGTGCTCCACAGTTGGAGCCACCATTAAGCTACCATTGATGGTGAATGGAGATATTTTGCCAAACATCTTCGTGCCTGTGCGATGGAAATTGTAGGAAGACCACTGCGGGAAAGCTTTTCCGACGCCCGTCCTTCTCATGCACCTTGCAGATAGCATCTTAGAAATCTCCTTAAATCTCCCCACTCAACTGACTACTACTCGTACTTCTTCAATGTGATAAAATAATTGATTGACTGCTTTTGACTTCAAATGTAAAATTATTTGAACGACTGTTTTTGACTTCAAAGTCAACATTTTTACTAACGTTCTATTTTTGTCCATCTATAATAAAACAATATAATTATAATGTAAGCATTTTCAGGTCTTTAAACTCATTCATCCCAGAACACTTATAAACGTCTATTTATTCTTGGGTCGATACCCTCAATTTAACTCATTTGTTCTGTAATGATCCTCTAAAAATAAAGTTTATGAGAGAATCCAAGATCATATTTGCCGTTATTTATAATTCTTATTTTTATCTTTACTAAGAAGATGAAAGCCGTATTTTTCCTTAGTATAAAGAGCTAACAATTCTTTGCACGTGTCGCAGGTGTCTCAATGAACATTCTAGACGTAACCTCGGGTAGGTAACAAGGAAATACACATAACGTGTGAGTGGACGATGACACTGGAAGTGATTTAACGTGACGACCAAACGTAAAGTGTTCACTGCGATAAGTTCCGGTTAACTTTTTTCAATCAGATTCTGTAATAATTTTTAATGTTTCTAGTAAAGGACACCTCTCTGGACACTGGCAAAAAAATCCATATGCAAATAAAATTTTCATTTTAGTATAGGATACACATCATCATACAATCTATTAAACATTGAGATCTGTATAGTTTCATAATCAATTTGGTAAATAAAAAAACCTATGTATTTTTTACGTCATCTGTAAGTAATATTTATCTACTTGCCAATTCTATATACATACCTAGATGTTCTAAAATGTTTGGTATTAATAAAATTAATATCCAAACCAGCTACCAATCAATAAGATATATAGTAGCAACATTATATTTTTTTTTAAATGTGCACCAAGAAAGACGTTTTCAAGATTATTCTCATGATGTCTAAACACCTATATATTTCCTCATCACCTAAACTAATGGACTGCTAACATGCATTATGACTTGACGCGGGTTTTTTTACAAATACACGTGGAAATGCCAAGATTAATATTATATGCTTTTGATTTGTTATTAATGACTTTTCGTGTAGCAGGAAGTTTAAAAATAATATTAGTGAGGTAACTGTGTTACATTTAAAAATTGTGTAAATAATTCTAGAGAGTTTTCTTTCAATATTGACGATTGATTTATTTAGATTACTTTTTTTTGTCTCTAAACGCATAGCTATCTGTTCAAGTTGTCTGTCTGCCTAAGTTGTTTGTGTGACTGTCTCACCTCATGAAAATATTTAACATCAATAGCTGTGAATCGCAAGCAGGCTGATACAAAAAAAAAGTAAAATGTCTTCGAAGTCGAAATAACCAAAGCGAAATTTCAGCATCAATGACAGCATCAATCAATATGCTCAACTAAAGTAACCCTTTTACGGATGTCATCATTTATTGTAAGCTACTTCTTACGCCATCCACTCACCCACTGATACGCCATAGCATACATATTTTTAACATCGAATGACTCGCTACGTAAGAATCCGACCTAGATAAACACGTTGACTTTTAGTAAGTATCTTTAACTTACATATTTATTACATGGAAAAGATTTATTTATGATCCTACATATCAAAGTGTCAGAAAGTGAAGTAGTTCAGTGATGAAACAAGTAATTTTCTCAGTAAAAATGTTTTTTGTTATTGCTGGTTGAAATTGATGGGATGTTGAGTGTATGTTCTGAAGCATGCTTTTAATTTTCCTGTTGGAATTTGAGTAGTTTAAAATGTTCTTTAGCTTAGGTTTGATGGATAAATATCTAAGTAGATGAACTTGCTTATCGGACATAATAAATATAGCCTGCCTCGTTGGTCTAGCGGTCGCAAGCGCTACTCCTAAGCATGAGGTTCTAGGTTCGATTCCCGGGTTTAGCACAAAGTTGTTGGGTTTTTCTATCTGGAATTTCTCAGTAGCACCCTGAAGTCTGGATGTGTGCCCAGCTGATGGCAATAGGTTCGCTCCCTATTTCATGGGACGTAAACATATCAACTGGCGAAATGTGGGTGTTCTATAGATACGCCACTGCCTGACCTTTCGGGGAAAGCTGCAGGCGCGATTTTATATTCAGCCTTATTTATAAAATGCTAATCAATGATTAGCGACTGTTTAGCTAAGCAATTCAATCAATCTGCCTAGCCTTTTCCCAACTATATTGGGGTCGGCTTCCAGTCTAACCGGATGCAGCTGAATACCAGTATTTTACATGGAGCGACTGCCTATCTGACCTCCACAACCCAGTAACTGGGTAATACGATACCCCTTGGTAAGACTGGTTGTCAGACTTTCGGGTTTCTGACGACCCGTAACGACTGTCAAAGATCCACGAATGACAACCGGGACCAACGGCTTAACGTGCTTTCCGAGGCACGGAGGAGTCTCGGTATGTAAAGATGGTCACCTATCCAGCGGTTAGGTTTAGCTAAGCAATTACAGTCTTATTTATAAAAATCTCGCTAATGACTAATTAGCCACTGTTTAGCTAAGCAATTAGTTAGCTCTAAATAAATGAAAGAAAGAAAGAAAGAAAGAAAAAAAAAATGCGTTTATTGGCATTACAAAAAAAAAAAAAATACACCTTAAAACTATAAAACAGAAAACAAATTATTATAATGCCAAAAGGGCCTCAGCTCAGCATAATGTCAGATGACAACACAAAGTGTACCACCTGACGCTGATTTTCAGCTGCAACCCACGAGTGCCATACGCTAGAATTATAAATATAGGAAAGTGTCTGTCCGCTATAATAAATAAATATTAAAGGTAATAAAATAAAATATAAATAAAATAAACCCATACAAAATCAAATAAAATGTTGTGACATACATGTGTGTGTGCGTTGTGTTGTGATTAATGTGCAGCCAAACTAAATACTCAATATCTGTGTATTTTCTACATTTAAAAATAATAAATCTATCATTTATAAATAGAAAGTACCTCCAAGGCAAAATCGAGCGACTGCGTTGTTCTTCTAAACTACGAAACGGAGATTGATGCGATTTTTATTTTCATTCAGAGCATAATAAGATAATAATAATTGACAAATTAAAATTAAAACTGATAAAATTGTATTTTTTTTTTTTTAATAATAATTAAATAAATGTAGGTAAAATTGATAAAATTGATAAGTATTATAAAAATTATAAAAAAAATAAATAAAATTATAACACATTTTTTAAATGGCAGATAAGTCGGCTCGAACATTTTCAACATCCTTTTGATGGCTCAATAAAAATTCTTTTAATTTAAATTTGAAAGTCGAGCAACTTTTACTGTACTTTATGGGTGATGATTAAATGATTAACTTTTCTTTATTTATAAATGCTAGTTAGCAAGTGATTATGCGTTCGGCACAGATTAAAATCAAAATAGTCGACTTAAAACATAATTTTAAGAATAAAGTTGTCAAAACCACGATTTTTGCATTTGTCGTGACTACTATGATAGAAAAAAAAACATCGGTATATTTATAATTGAAAAAAGTTATTTAATGAGCTTATTTCATTGAGTTTGCAATGGTAGCAACGAAAATAATAAGCTCCAATAATTGGAGTAAACACGAAAAGGTATTTATCTCTAAATTTATATCTATTTACAATTTTTTTTTTCTTTTTTTGCATAATGTACACTCAGTTACAGGCTAGGCTAAAACTTATGAGTACACGACCCTGTTAGGGCGCAGCAATATTATACATTTAACTTATAATATCTAGTTTAAAATATTTGGATGTTAAAATTATATTTATACTTACTATCCATATCACATTCATTATTATTACTAATTTATAATCTCTTTGAAACATATTTAATTTAAGATATTTTAATTAAAGTCATTTGAAATATGTAGTAACATTACTAAAATAATTGTATACATAGATACCTATAACTTTTGTGCTTTATTTTAGCTTCTTATCTTCCATTAACTCGTTACTATAATAACTTTTTTCTAAAAGTAATGACTTAAGTCTAGATTTAAATATGCACAGTGTTTTGGTGGATCTTATATGTTCAGGTAACTTATTATATGTTTGGATGCTTCGGTATTCTGGGCTATTTTTATACAATCTCAAGTCTAGGTGCTGGTAGAATTAGTTTAGTTTTGCGGCGCTCATTCTTATCAAAATTAAAGAGTTGTATATTCTTTTTAACAAATATGGCTATTTCTAGAATATAAATTGAGGGTAACGTTAGGATTTTTTCCTTGATGAAGTGGGGTTTGCAGCTATCTCTAGGTTTTATGTGATATATTATTCGTAGACATTTCGAGATTTTTATAAATAAGGCTGCTAAAATTTAAGAAGCGTTAGTAAAATAAATGTCTAATCAATTGTTTAGCAAAATTCTTATTCATAAACGCTATTTAGTCCTAGGAGGTCGCTAATCAATTGATTAATACTGTCAAATTTAAACATCTCGGTCGGTTGTTATGCTAAGAGGCAAGATGGCGGATTTTATTTGAATAAGCTGATCGATTCAATGCGAATTATGTGTGCTTTGAGGTAATTTTCTCTTATTTATTTATTAACATAGGCTAATGATAAAATATGACTATAACGGTAAACCTACAAAAAACTTTAAAGCTTCAGGCAAACAATTATCTTTAATCCATAACCTTAACATCACGCCTTGTTTCCCCGAAGGGTTTGCCAGAGGTTTACCAGTAGTAGGTACACCCACATTTCGCCAGTTTTGTTTAAGTCCCATGTGGTGAGCCTATTGTCATCAACCGAGCAACTGCAAATCCAAATTCTTCAGATAGAAAAACGGGTTGCACTCCGGGAGTGCCGGCAGAAGTGAAAACTTGAATATTAACGTTGTGCATTTTTGATATTTTGAAATATTTAGGGAATAGTTTTGCACCGGTCTACTTTCCTCCGTCTTACGAATTTTCGACCAGGTCACGTGTCCTGACGCGAGTTTAACATTTTTTACCCATCACAAAAAAGTGCACAATGCCGCTAATGAAATTTTCACTTCAAAAACCCAATAACACTTTGCCCGACCCGGGAATCGAAACTATGACCTCATTCTCAGCAGTAGCGCTTGCGACCACTAGACCAATGAAGCAGTCAATTATCTTTAATATGATCCTCTTACCCGTAATTGCAGAGGCTACAACTGTATCCCTGTTACAAGCTCAAATCACAACGCAAATAATCACCAACTAGTTAAAAATAACGCGATAATTATTAAGTCGCGTCAAGTAAAGAAATACTAGTGCTGTGACATTTTAGCTACTCATTGGTGATTCGAATGAGAGGGTGTGTGGCTAAGTAATAACAGCCGTACGGATCGATTGATCAGGGTAAGCTACGCTTGCTGAGGTTATTCCGTGGATGGGTGACCAACTTTAGATACCAGAACCCCTCCGTTCCTCGGAAAGCACGTAAAGCCGTCGATCCCGGCTGCCATTTGTAGATATTTTACAGTTGTTACGGGTCGTCAGAAGCTCGAAAGACTGACAACGTGACAATCTGTCTGGTATCGTGTTACTCAGTAACTGGGTTGTGAAGGTCAGATAGGCGGTCTGCCTATCTGACCTCGGCGATGATAGTGATTTCAGTTTGTATCACATTACTTTTTAGTCGTCACGTCATGGACTATGGGCTTTACAGTCCACTTGAGTGACTTGATTACCATTGAAACTAATCAATTCAATTTATTAAATAGTTGTTCCTGCACACCGTTTTGAAACGAATAACAAACATATATAAGGGTGTACTAATAGGCGGTCTGATCGCAATAAAAAACGAAAATAACCCTGTTTCCGAAGGCCCGGTAATAGGCCCGGATGAAGGCTAGGGATTATGCTATATCTAGATTTATATCTCCAATTCTCAGACAAGACGAAGCACTTAGGAAAGAGTTTCAGTTTTTTTTTATTTTACAGCTGAAACGAGACTGATTTATGACAAGACCATGAAGCGTGTCACCGGTAACTATAAAAGAATATTTTTTCGGGTACTTCGGGTGGAATACGAGAAAGTTTTCTCATAAATATGCGTGCAAAAATGTGAGAATTGAGAGAAAAGTTGCGTTAGCCTTAGTATTTGAGGGTGGAAATATTGTGCCTAGTATCAAATTCCTCAAAATTTTACAGATTTTTTTGACGTTGATTGTAGGATTTGTTGAATTGTTATCTTTGCTTCTCATCTACGAGTATTTTGATCATTATTTTGTGTCATGAGTAACTTTCAAGCGTCTTTTTTCTTTGAATTTTATGTACCTACACCTATAATTTATGTATGCTAATCTAGCAGTAATACTTTTCCTAAATACTTTTGTTCTTAAACCAATATTTAATTTATAAGCTGTAAATAACTAAAAATTCATGTACCTAGTAAACTTTCTAGAAAATAAATACCTGAACTCGTATATACCGTTTATTTCTGTTAGTATCTGCTTAAAATTACCGTATTGGATAAAATGAAATCGTAATAAAATGAACAAATAAATTTCGAAAATATCCGCGACTCTCAGTCCCGTGTATTATTTCATATTCATCAGTTTGTAATATCCCACGAAACAATTTCTAATTTTAGAAAGAGATTTGAAGAACTACAATAATTACAAATCTGCGAATTCATGTTTGAGATAGCTCAAAAATGAATTCACAGGAAACAGAGAATTATCTGGAGATTTTGTATATAAATATTTGCCTTGATACAAATTCTAATTCTCCTCTTCCGTGTATTTGTGAGAAATAATTTCAGCTTACAAATTGCATGAATAGGCAGGTGTTACATATTTTTCCACTGTTTATAAAACGTAATTTAAAGGTAATGGATAGATTTAATACAATTTACCGTACCTATTGTAGTTTAAAATTATTTCTACTTTTATCTCGGAATTAAAGAAAAACACGGTTTGTATTGGTTTATCTTCCCACGTAGGTTTGTACTGATTACTGCGCGTTATTCGTTATTTTTAGTTTTTTTGGGCCCGGGTCTTATTACCGAAAACGAATCAAAAGGTTTTTGTGTCTGTGCCTATGTAATCGGTGCCTGCTAGATTATTTTATATACATTTTAGGTACCTACCAGCCTGCTTCTACCAGATTATAATCTGTTCATATTGCAACAAAATATAGTCAAGGAAATTAATTGTGTAAGAATTTGACACACTCCGTCAATTTGCTGTGCTAAAGCAAAGAATATCAGTTGTGTTTTGAATATACAATACAATTTATTTCCCTAACCTTACAATAGGTACTAACGACACATACTTAATCTTGTTTTTGATGAGCCGTAGGTAATTAAACATAATGTCGGCCTGTTCAACAATGCAATGTTACTGACAAACATATTTTTCACTGATAAAAACCAAAAACTATGACTTTGTGGCTTAATTAATGAGAATGTATAAACGTGAACGAAGATAAAGAAATATGTAAGGATCGTATGCTTTCCGCAGTTTCTACCCGCCGATAAAAGCGTTAGTCTATGTATGTATGACGCATCACAAAATTCTTATTACAATGGCTTAGTTAGTTCAATTTCAAATACATAGTAATTATCAAAATTCACAGAATTTCAAATATTTTATATAACTTTTGCATTTTTGTGTCTTCCTCAAAACTAATATTTATGGAGCATTTACAATGCCTGGTGAATGCAAATATTTTGTGCAATATTAAAATTCTAGCATGTAAATCTATTCCAGCTAGTATTCCGTATGTAAAGTAAAAAAACGTAAAGCGATGAACGTAAACGTGTGTCTGTAAAAGATCGCTTTAAGCGATAAGACCGCCCATTGTGTCACCCTATGTAAAATTTCTAAATTTATGTCTGTGATTTTTATGGTGTACAATAAAGAGTATTCTATCTATCTATGTAAAGTATACAAATTGCTTCGTGTTAACGTGCTTACATAAAGTGTTTATAAAACAGTTTGTCAACATATTTTAACTCCAGTCTTCCTCTTAACTTGTACCGTCACAAACTATAAAGCTATGGTTTCCTAAGACTGCGGTGACGTCACTGAAACGTTTTATGAAAGTTAGCCAAAAAAAAGCTGTAAGCCAGTCTGCAAGATGGAAGCTAACCTGGCTATTCATTGAGTAGGTATCGGAAGAACATAATAAATTATAAGTATTGCCCTAGTGTAGTTTATTTTAATGATCACAAACACATTATTTTTTTTCGTGAACATTAGTCATACTGACTAATTTTTCTGTTGGAAACAGAGGTTCCCTACATTTGGGTCGAGTAAGGCATTGAAGTATTGTACGGAACAGCTGATTATTATTTTTTCCGCGATATTATAGCTACCTACAGGAAAACGTTCTTAGGATACTGTCTGTAATTTTTTCAGTAATTGCTTACTGCATTTACAATTTTTGGAAAAAAAAAATACAGTCAGTAACGTTATTCCTCACGTTATATTTTATGATGCTAATCGATGCCATTTTGTATAAGAGTTCAACTGCTACTAATGAGACACAATAGAATTTTAATTGTTATCGAACTCCTGGAGTCTTTGTAACGGACGGGAGGTTACGCATTTAAAGACTATTCAGGACCATTATTGAGCTTAGAGTAGGTACTAAAAAGGCCAAAAATCACAAAAAGACTTTAACCATACCTTATGCTAAAGCCAATTTGGAACAAATCCCATTTCCATTATCAGCTTCCACTCTTGAATTTTTTAGTTTTCCATTACCATGGAGTGCGAAAATATAATCGTATTACTCCATACATGTTGGTACTAGAGATGTTACGGGGGTTGTTTTACCGAAACCGGAGCCGGAGTTAGAACCAGATTCGGAGTTGAAACCGGAGCCGGAGTCAGAAGCAGAGGTATGAAAGATGTTGCTTATTTCAACATAGTTTTTAGGGTTCCGTAGTAAAGAAGGAACCCTGATAGTTTCGCCATGTCCGTCTGTCTGTCTGCCCGCGGCTTAGCTCAGAGAATCTTTGTACCAAATTACGAAAGCTGTAATTTGGCATGGGTATACATATTAATCACGTCGACAAATTGGTAAAATAAAACCATGAATGATGTTTTTTTTTTCTCTTCTATCCCATGGTGTGGGGTGTCGTTGGAAAGGTAGGGGTATGAGAGGTGTTAAGGGGTCTGAAAAGATAACAGATGACCCCTTCAGTCGACCATTTCAATTTGGCACACGATGCACCAAACATCCTGTATAACTAAATTAAAAGGAAAACTATCACAACTAACTAGGTTTTGCAAGTTAACGAGTAATAATCGACAGACTTACAATTGCAGTTGCAAAAACATGTTTTTCCATACATTCCGTATGGTACAACATGTTTTTCAAATACAAAGTTAAGTTTGTTCTTGCGATAAATTCATCCCAACTACGGAACCCTTCAATGTGCATGATACGACACACACATGGCCAGTTTTTTCTTAATTCACCGCTCGCTCCTAGCTTAATTTAACATATTAACGTCACGCGCGTCTGACATCTACAAAAAAATTAACTGAGACTGAGCGCGAGTGTTTATAAAACTTACCCAGGGCTAACATGACAAGCGCGAGAAAGCTCTTTTTCTCGTTTTCTCGATATTTGTCTACGATTATGACGTCATTCTAATCTCTAACATGACCGTAAACGACGAGATATCTCGAAAAAAGCACTGACACTTCTATATCTCGCGACGAGAAACCGATGTTGCAAGTTATTAAAAACAAATTATTTTTATGATAGCAACATCGGCTTGAGATTCCGTTTCATTCATTCAATGGTGCCGATTCTCTTGTCACAAATGCCTCTAAACTAGACTAAAAATCACCAAAATTTTGATTATTCTTGTCAACCGACGATTTTCCATTCTGAAATAGACTAAAGTGACACAACTTAACTATATTTTAGTTTGACGGCACTGAGCTATTAATTTAGTGAAAATGGCAATTTTGCTGTTCAGAATTTTACGTTCTTCACCTAAAATTTTGATTGTCTAAGTATTTGTTAGGTATGTTACGGGAGGCAAGTGAAACTACGGGCTGCTGTTAGCACACTGTTTATTACATAGGTCGGCCGGGCGCGCGCGCACACACACCAGCATGCGCGCACACATACATAACATTTCCTCCCCTTATTACACTTATATTCTAAACACTAAAAATAAGACGTGTCTATACTAATACATTAATTTTAAAAATAGGCCTTATAATCCACCCGAGGAATGTTTCTTAAAAGTCTATTTGCACATCTTGATACCGGGGCACCCGGCTCAATGGTTGCGGGACTTGCGGGGAATGAAGACGGCGTGTTTGACACAACACTTTCCTCTCCCGCGGCCACAGGCTCTTGAGCCCGGTTTATTGGCGTATTGTTACGTTCCAAGTCATCAAGGTCATAGTTGTGATGTTGATTTTGAGGTTGATTTCCTTTACACATTGTCAACTGGTTTACATGTTTTTTTATTTCGGACGCAGTACTTGTGTCTTGAACGACGTACAATACTTTCCCTATTTTCTTTTTAATAATTCCCTTGCACCAATCAAATTTGTTGCTGTTTTTAAATTTCTTATACAATACTTGGTCACCCGGTTTGAACACTTGTTTGTTTCTTCCCCCGTATGACTTAATCTGCGAGCACTGTTGGCGAGTAACATTATCAGTGGGGTTTGTGAGCGAGGCCGACGTTGTTTGTGGGTCAAAAAGATCTAATCGTGACCTAAGCTTTCGCCCATAAACCAGCTCAGCCGGTGAAAAACCTGTGACAGAATGAATCGAATTCCTGTAATCGAAAAGGTACTTTAAAACTTTTAACTTTTGCTTTGCCTTATGTTGTGGCGAGATGATGCTAGTTCTTATGCCTTTTTTTACGATTTTGACAAAGCTCTCTGCCTGTCCGTTACTTGCTGGGTTATAGGCCGGAGATGTCAAATGAGTGATGCCATTTAACGAGCAAAAATTCCTAAACTCGAAAGACGTAAATGCGGTACCGTTGTCACTGACTATTGTGTGGGGTAGACCGTACTTTGACATGAAATCGTATAAATTTTCCACAACGCTTGCCGAAGTGGTCGACGTGCTGACGTCATACACTTCTACCCACTTGCTGTATGCGTCTACCACTATCAGGAATGTTTGATTATTAAACGGACCGAGGAAGTCGATGTGAATTCTATAAAATGGTACTGGTGGGTACTGCCATGGAGCGAGAGGCGCTCGGCCTGGGGACGGCCGCAGTTGTTGACATACCTTACATGAATGAATCATTGCTTCCAACGCTGCGTCTACACCCGGAAACCAAAACCGAGATCTGGCTTCTGCCTTAGTTTTCACTATCCCCAAATGTGAGCTATGTAATTCCTGCAATACTTTAGTACGTAACGTTTCGGGGAGAACTACTTTGTGACCCCTCATAAGACAACCTTTTTCGTAAGACAATTGTGTTTTACATAAATAATAAGGTTTAATAAGCAAGTCTGATAATAACTTCCCTGGCCATCCATTCTGTACGTAATCAATCACTCTGTTTAGAGTAACATCTTTAGCGGTTTGTTCGCGTAACTCGTCCAATGTCACCGGCATATTACCTTCGATAACAAAGTTTACGTACGACGCGCGGTCTGCAAGCGCGGCGGCGGCGGCGGCATGCATGTCGTCCTTTCCCTCCGCCTCTGACCTTTCAGTCTCACCGCGTATACTCGCACGTGACAAATAATCGGCGCTGTTGTCGGCACTGCGAACATATTCGATGCTATAATTATATGCGCTTAGAAACATTGCATACCTTTGCAACCTATTAGCTGTTACCTCCGGTATTCCCTTATACGGACCAAAGATTGAAATGAGTGGTTTATGGTCCGTACGCAATATGAATGGTTCCGATCGCCCATACAAGTATTGGTGATAACGCTTTACCCCAAATATTATTGCAGTCGCCTCTTTCTGAATCTGCGAGTATCGTTTTTCTGCAGAATTCAGTGTGCGTGACGCGAACGAAATTGGTCGTTCTAAGCCGTCACCATCTACTTGAGACAGAACTGCACCTAGACCGTATGGCGAAGCATCTACTGTCAATATTATTTTTGATTTACTATTGTAATGTGTTAGTACTTGTTCGGACGTTAAATATTTTTTTATTTTACTGAATGCGTTTTCGTGGTCTGTGGTCCAATTCCACTTAGTTCCTTTTTTTAATAAGTCGTACAATGGGCAAAGAATACTCGATGTTTGCGGTACGAAATTCCTGTAATAGTTCACTAGTCCTAGAAATGACTGCAAAGTGTTAACATTAGTCGGCACCGGGGCGTCAACAATTGCCTTTAATTTTAATGGATCTTTCTTCAGGCCATTTTTATTGATAACGTACCCTAAGTAATTTATTTCATCTTTGTAAAAATCACATTTATCTTTCTGCAGTGTCAACCCTGCATCTTGCAGTCGCTCTAACACTATGTGTAGTTTTTTCATATGTGCATCAGCTGACTCTGCAGTTATTAATATATCGTCAAGCAGACATAATACCCCATCTAACCCGGACAGCAAGGTTTCCATGGCGCGCTGGAAGATAGATGGCGCACTCGACAAACCGAACACAAGACGCGTATAATTAAACAGACCCCGATGCGTATTTATGCATGTCATGTTTTGTGACTCTTCGTCGAGTTCAAATTGGTTGTAGGCCATTGATAAATCTAGCTTTGAAAACTGCTGACCGCCATGTAATTTGGAAAACAATTCATGAATGGTGGGCAAGGGATATTGTTCAATAACTAATAACTTATTAATTGTTACGGAATAATCCGCGCATAGTCTAACAGAACCATTACGCTTAAGTACGGGCACAATTGGTGACGCATAGTCCGAGTGTTGAACTGGTTTTATTATACCTAAGCTCAGTAGTCGTTCTATCTCGTTATCTACTTTGTCGCGTAGTGCAAATGCGACAGGGCGCGCTTTAAAGAAAACCGGTTTCGCATCACTTTTTAACCTTAGTTTAATTCGATAATTTTTAAAAGTTCCTAACTTATCCGAAAATACTTCTGGGAACCGAGACTGCAATTGTTCGCCTACACTTTGGCTACCGTTAACGAAGTTGACCGAAGTTAATTTCAACTTAAATTTTGATAAAAAATCTCTGCCGAGCAGCGGTGGGCCGCCGCTACATATTACATAAACATCGAGTGTGTGCGTGCGCTGCATGTATGTTACGGGCAGTCGCACATACCCTACACACTCCATTATGTTTCCTGTGTAACTATGAAATCTTTTCCGAGATGATAGCACAGGCCTGTCGGAAAATAAAGTTTTATAAGTACCTTCCGATATTACCGAAACAGCTGAACCACTATCGATTTGAAATTGAATATTTTTGTCATTAATTGTAACCGTTTCTGTCATAGGTTCCCCTTGAGCTGAGCATATGTTAAAGAGCGACTTACCATCGTCGTCCTCGCTCACATCACCTGTGGACACGTAATTTACTTTGCTATTACACATCCTACGTAGGTGACCTACAACGTTACACTTTTGACATTTGTACTTCGCGAATCGACATTCTGACGACTTATGATTGCGACGACCGCACACCGAACACTTATCACTCATGGCACTGATGGATTTAGCACTATTTTGTCCTTTCCCGATCTTGTACACCTGCACCTGGTCCGCTGGAGCAGCCGGCGCGGCGACGGCAGCGCTTGCCTGCGCGCATCGCACGCTCTCTGCGACCTCCACCGCCTTCGCCAAGGTCAAGCTCTCCAAGTCCCGGGCAAACAACTTCTCTCGTTCTGGACCCGCCACCATTCCCATCACGAACCGGTCTCGTAATGCTTCCTCTACATTGCTGAACTGGCAATGTGCGGTGAGTCCTCGCAGCCTTGCCGCCCATTGCGCGTGTGACTCGCCTGATTGCTGCGAAGCCGAGTAGAACTTATGTCGCTCACTGAACCCGCACCGTTTCGGGGTGAAGTGATCATCCAACAACTTGATGAGTCCTTCATACGGCACCACCTGCACGTCTTTTGGCAACGCCAAATCCGCTGCCAGTTTGTAGGTACCGTCCTGGAGTGCGCTGAGCAGAATCGCTCGCCTTCTTGTACCTGTCACGTCACTTTTGGCGTCGATGTCGTTTGCGATGAACCATTGCGTGATTCGACCTTTGTATGTTTTCCAGTCGTGTATATTGTGATCGAAAGTGGACAATACACCAAACGACGCCATTTTGGGTAAACTCGTCGCCACTGTTAGGTATGTTACGGGAGGCAAGTGAAACTACGGGCTGCTGTTAGCACACTGTTTATTACATAGGTCGGCCGGGCGCGCGCGCACACACACCAGCATGCGCGCACACATACATAACAGTATTTAATAACGATTAAAAAATGAACTAAAATTCACACCAACACCTCGACGGTGCAAAAACAATACTGTCTTTTTTTCTTTTCTCTTGCTTATATCTCGAAAATGGTGTGTCCTAACGCAAAAATAATGAAAATTTCGACCCCCTTTATGAAACCCCTAAACCCCTAACACTCAACATGTAGGTAATATTTTTTCATATTTTCCATACAAAAAACGAAAAATTCCATATAAAACACGTCGTTTCAGTATAAATAGTAGTTTAAAACTAAGCATTTTCATTATTAATATATTGTAAAATAAAATGATGACATAAATAAGTACAATAGGGATGATGCCTGGGTCAAAAAAAAGAAATTCTATTTAGTCCGTCAGTCAGATAATAAAAAAATATTAGACACGTATTTTTTGCTTTATCATATTAATAAAAAATGACTCAGATACAACGCATTAAAGTTGGGGAGTGGGGGTTGATACGTCACAAGTATGGATAAAATCTACATACAAGTGACGTAATGGCACATTATAACTCAATGTATCGCCGTAATCTTTTGATAACGTAAAAAAAGAAAAAATACGTGTACGTTATTTTGTCATAATCTACATTACGGACAAAAAACATTTTTTTAGTCATCATCCCTATTATGAAACTGCCATGTTATTTTAGTTTTTTTTTGTATCATAATTTTGTCTACTCTTCTCGTCGTCAAAATCGACGACGAGTAAATACGAGTAAATGATAGAAAAATCTTAGATTATCTCGTGTTGAATTGTCAAAAATCGAGTTAACTAAGGTGCCATGTTAGGGTTTGTAGAGAAAACATCAATTTTGACAGAAGGAGTCGACTATTTTGTATGGACGCGCTGTCAGAAAACGAGAAAGTGACCGAAATAGACAAAAATTACTCACGCGAGAGCGAGTAATTGTCGCGTGTGTCATGTTAGGCCTGCTGGACGACAATTTAAAAGTTGCTCGTACATGCTGTAGTTACGTGCATCTCTGCGTTTTGAATTTCGGTTTAACTCCGGTTCAAAATTATTGGAACCGCAGTCGGAGTCGGAGTTGTAATATTAATTTCGGAGTCGGAATCGAAGCTCCGTAACATCTCTGGTTGGTACCGAAACACCTGATGCAATCACTTAGTCGTCTCTTACGACACCCAGGGGAAATGATGTGATTTTGTTTTGAGGAACAAAGAACACATAATAAGTTCTAATCCCTCAGAGTACCCATGATAAGTTATAAACATATATTATCTTTCTTTTGGAGATGTGGTAAATATGAGTAATTATTACAGCTTGGAAATGTTCAACTTCTCTATAAATAAGTGTAGTTGCTTCAAGAAGTTCATTATTTTCGTTTCTATTTCCATTTTTTTTTAGCTGCTCGCTATTTTTTATTTCATAAATGGTTTCATCGAAGTTTTCTTTAAACTTCTTTCACTACTTTTCTATAAATTTTAACTAGTCTTGTTTTCATGTCAAGTCATGTTTCTCTGATACATCGCATGTATTATCTTAATTTTAGTGTATTGAAGAATTAACAAGAATGTTTGCTATTTCAGAAGTTCAGAAAAATTTACTGCGTTGAATAAAAACTTATTCAAAGTTCAAGACTGAAAACTTGAATCAAGTTAATTCTGCTTTCAGTTACCAAGAGCCTAATTGCAATAGACCCAGCATTTCAAATTCACTGTTCTCAAAATCAACCTAATTTATTGTAATAATACGGTTAAAATTACAATAGCAAATTATAAATTAGTCACTACTGAATTAGATTTTATCATAACAAAGCAGTAAGTTTAAAATTAGTTTGATACCCCCAAACTTAGGTTGACACTGCAAGATTAGACTGTATTATTTACTCATAAGGTTTATAATAGTGTGTATTGATTGAGAAGGTTTTTCAAAGGTATGTTGACGTTGGTAATTGGGTTCGGATCTGTTTGTTTGTGTAAGCCCCCTTACACAAACTTTTCTTGATGTTTTTACAGATGGTTCAAATATACTATGATAAAGATGAAAGGGTTAGCGGGTAGTAAGAGTATCAAATAATTTGAGATTATGGGAGACTTTTTTAACTCTTAAGCAACAAATTTTAATTTTTATTATATCTTTATTTCTGGATAATAAGTAAATAATGGACCAAAATAGAGCTTTACCTTAAAGTATGCTTGGGATAAGATACAGTATTTAGTAGCTGTATCTTGGGCATAAAATTATAGTCACCACTTAAAAAAGTTACAAAAATTTGAGTTTGTTTAGAAAGCTCTGCTGCATGACCACAATAGAAACGGGTTTTGTCGACGGAAGAATAGACAAAATGACAGATAAACAATCAAAATCTATTATTTTGTCTATTATTCCCTCGACAAAACCCGTTTCTATGATGTCATGCTATTCGTGCTGCTGTAAGATTTATTGCAATTTTGAGGAGTGTTTCACAATCTTTATTGATTTGGCGTGAATGACTATCATCATCATTATTTCAGCCGAAAGTCGTCCACTGCTGGACATTGGCCTCCTCCAAGCACCGCCACTTCGACCAGTTCTGTGGATCCGGCATCCAGCGGATTCCTGCGGCTTTCACAAGGTTATGGCTCCACCTTGTGGGGTTCTTTCCAACTCTGCGTCTTCCGGAACGCGGTCGCCACTCCATAAGATATTTTTACAATTTATAAAATTGAGCTTTAAGCAGCTTTCTGTAAGGTTCAAGATCGTTCAGTATAATTATCCCCTTAAATCCGGTATTACAGGCTAAAGACGGTCCTACAAACGGTGGCTACAATTAGCCGCCTAAATGCTTTTAATTTAATTTTAATTCTAATTTTGTTTTTATTTTATTTTTTTCACGTTGATGTAATTTTAGTTTTGTAATTTTAAATTTGTGTGCTTTTTTATGGATCATGTGGTCTGAAATAAAGATTTTTATTTTTATTATTATTTATTATTAAAGTCTATCTATTAAACAAACACCAGAATTCACCATTCAGCGGGGACTATTTTCGAAAGTAATGGAACTGTAATTTTATTGATCTAGAAAATCCAAACTTTTTTTTCAGCACAAAGCCCAGACTGTTCTTACAAGAAATAAGAAAAAAAAAACTGTCAACCAATAACACTGTCTCTTCAAATACAGTTATTTATCCCAGCTATTTTCCGTTATTTCCCTACGGTTCTTCTGTTTTGGCTAAACATAATAGAAGGGAAGTTTGTTGTCGATATATGTATTTCTTTACATACGAGAAAAGTCAGCTCCAATTAAGAACTGTGTACGTACTTATACACATCGCGTATGATGCGCGAGAGGTAATCGAAGATTCTTAGAGGCACGGCGATGTTTGGAAGCTATTACTGACGTAGGTACATTAACACCAGGCGTATAAGAAATGTAAATTGGAATTTTGTATTCAATTTATCGTTGGTGCTGGGATATTTGAAATTACTTACTCTTAAAATATTGACACAGGCTCGCTTGTAATGAACATAACTTTTTTAATTTTATTGAATCTTAACTAGAATCTGCCCGCGATTTCGTTTGCGTGGAAGTTGTTATACTAAAATTACAGCCAGATTATTATAAGAAAAAGCTGCCTTGTTGGTCTAGTAGTCGCATGCGCTACTATTGAGCATGAGGTCCGGGGTTCGATTCTATGGTCTAGTGGGCGGCAAAGTGTTATTGGGTTTTCCCATACTTATAGCATTTCTCAGTAACTATCTGAAGTCTGGATTTGTGCCCGGTTAGTGGCAATTAGCTCGCCCCCTGTTACATGAGACTTTAACATAACTGGCAAAATGTGGGTGTACTATTAGTTCACCTGTGCCTAACCCTGTGGAGAGTACAGGCGTGATGTTATGTTGGTGGTAGTTTTCAGTAAAAACTGTGCACGAATGAGATGTGTCAGGACAAAAAGTCATACGCTTGTGTAAACTTTTACAGCTCAAATAGTCTCACTTATGTTGGAAAAAAAGAAAAAAAATATTTATAAAAGTATGTTGGTCTGGTTTATGTGTAATGAATGGTCGATTCCTATAATTTACGGGCCATTATTGGTTAAACTTAAGACTCTGAATTAAGGCTTTGCATAGTAGACCCTCCCACATGGAAGTAGCTATCACAGAGGTAAAATTAGCTTACGAATCTATTTTATATGCCCAGCCCGCGTAGCACGACAGCGTGACAACCATAGAAATGAGTTTTGTCGACGGAACACGTGTCTATTGTCGTTTTGCCAAGCGTACAATGTGGCAATAAAAAATGCTACAATTGGTTACCAAACAAAACGATTCGTTTTATTTTGGAGGAACCGAGCATTAGAGATCATTTTTTGACACCATAAAGTCAAACCCTTCTGCCATCATTGTCATGACAACCACCGCTCTTCTAGGAAAAAAATAATGAAAAAAGATTTATTGGACTCAACAAGATTTTATATCACATCAATGGTGATTGAAGCCTCCTTTTAAGCGTATAAAGCCTGTATTAGGAGACTCCACTCTTCCATGCATTATCAATACTTATAAATACTTGTTTATCTCTATTTTACTTTAAAAAAAACTTAACTATAATGGGTTACATTAAAAAGTAAAGCTAAGCGTGCCTGTAAGACTGGAATTGTATGTGTGTCAGGATGTGTGTTGTGTATGTGAAGTGTGTGGGATGTGTTTTGTGTATGTGAATGTGTGTGGGATGTGAGTGATTGAGAGAATGACATGAGTGAAAGTCATTGAGAATATGACTAGTGAATCTAGTGATGGTGTGTTTTATAATAATAAAGCCTCAGTGTCTTCATAACTAAATGGTTTAATCCATTCAGTTAATATTTTTTTGCATTCGTGCTGTTTCTTTTTGTGTATGTAAGTTACTATTACAGCTGTTGTAAAGCTGAGCAGAACGCTTTTTGTATTGGATACTGGCACATTTAGTTTTAGTTTGTGGAACATCTACTATTAGGTCTTTTCTTCTTTTTAACTTTAGTCTAGGGTCATAAGGAAGGGATTTGTGTTTTCTAGGAAACCGAATCTAAACTGTATGTGCGTCGATTTGTAAATTAATCAACTTTTTAAATATCTATCTGTTGGTAGAGGAAGAAAAAAGACTATTTAGATAGATTGTGTGAGGAATACATAACATAATCTTTATAAAAACATATACTTATAATGGTAAGTCCGTAGAAGGACAGAATGCCATTGACTCGTTTGCTGAATATTTTAGCTCAGTGTTCCATGATACATCTCCGTCATTAGATGTGAAAGCTGCGGAGGACGAGGCAAATCGTTCAAGCTGCCTGTCTACAATGGCTATTGAACAAGTCACAGTTACGGATCTTAGGCGTGCAGTGCGCCGACAAAAAGCGTTAACAGCTTGTGGTCCCGACAATATACCGGGTTTCTTAATAAAGGATTGCTCGTCGGCCTTAGAGGAGCCTTTACTATATATAAATAATCTTTCGCTTAGACAGTGTTTATACCCTGGGAAGTGGAAAGTGTCCAGAGTGACTCCAATACCTAAATGTGGGTCATCCACAGATATAACAAACTTTAGACCTATTGCTATATTGTGTGTATTTGGGAAGATATTTGAATCAATTCTTAATAACGCCATTTGTAATCAAATCAAGGGACAATTGAGTGATTGCCAGCATGGGTTTCGTCCTGGGCGCTCCACAGTAACTAATCATATAGAATTTGTTGATTATATAAGTAGTAGAGTTACGTTTGGTTGTCGGGTGGACGCCGCATACTTTGATTTCAAGAAAGCCTTTGATCTTGTAGATAATGATGTGATTTTAAATAAATTTGCATTGCTAGGGTTCTCAACTTCTCTCTTAAAGTTCATGGCCCACTACTTAAAGGATCGTAAACAGTTTGTTAAGGTAGAAGGATATAAGTCGCAGAGTATTTTACTAGATCAGGGGTGACTCAATGTAGTACCATTGGTCCTACACAATTTTTAATAGTGATCAATGATTTACCTACTGTCATCACTAATGCAAAATGCCTTATGTTTGCTGATGATTTAAAATTGTACCTCTCTATAACCAACGCCAAGGATTGTGAGGCGCTACAACATGATATTGACGCTGTGGTTGAATGGAGTATTAAAAATAAATTGTCATTTAATAATTCTAAGTGTAAAACTATAACTTTCTCCCGATCCCGTAATCCGACTAGAAATGATTATAATCTTGCTGGCGCGTCAATGGAACGTGTTTTCTCGATCCGGGATTCGGGAGTAATAATGGATAGCAAATTAAATTTTCATGAGCATATTCTTAAAACTTGCAAAGACGCTAATAAATGTCTTGGTTTCATCATTAGATTATCATCTCAATGAACACTCAATCTGTAAAACAAATATACAATGCCTATGTCCGTTGTAAATTAGAATATAATGCAATAGTTTGGAGTCCTCAAGAGTCATTGTACACTATTATTATAGAAAAAATTCAACGCAAATTCTGTAGGTACCTATACAAACATCAATATGGATACTACTCCTTTCTATATCCTTCTTTGTTCGTGTCAGGAATGGTGGGTTTAGACACACTCAAATTCAGGCGAGAATCTACACATATAATAAATTATTATCTAATATTAGTAGGTACCTAAGATGGATAGTCCCATTCTACGAGAGTCAATATTTTTTTATGTTCCTGACCAGTATATGCGTGGCGTTGGAAGACGACAACATAGACTCCTCTGCTATCCGCCTACATGGCGTGCTCCCCGAACCAACACAACTCCCACTGCTAGAGCAATTAAGTTAATAAATGACTTTCTAAAATATATTTCTGAAGCAGATTTATTTTTTGACTCTCGAAGGACAATCGCTAAACATGTGTATGTTTATTTAAATATGAAGAAATGATGCAGAAATAATTGTTGAGCTGTTTAGTCTAAGAAGTGTTAATTAAAATTTTAATGTAAAATTGTAGAATTAGCATAGATATAAGCGATTTGGTGTAAACTGTTAGCTTATATTTGATGAATAAATGAATTTGAATTTATTTTGTCAAAATAATGACAACCTTACAACAATTTTTACACTAGTAGGAAATTATTTTCTATAAATCTAAAAGGTTAGATAGGTACCCAATTAGTAACTCTGTGCATAATAATAAATTCAGGCTAACGCGAAACCGATGTACCCTGACCCCCGTAGCCCCTGTAATACCGCGGGGTATTAAACAGGTGGAGAAACTGAATGCGTGGTCGCGCCGACATACGGCGCTTTCCGGTTTCCCGAACAAAAAGTGTCATAACATAAACCGTGAAAATCGCTTTTAAATAGGACGTGGCCTTAAGGTGAGACATTTTTTCTCGTTCTCTGTTTAAAAAAATAAAGACATGGAAGAATGACGAAAAAAATATGTAGGTACGTTGCGCGGACCCCACGTAACATGGGGCAAAGGCATGATTTTTTTGGTGATATTTAGTTTATTATCACCTCTTAGCTGGAATTTACATCATAATAATACGAAATTAAGGGATATTATAGCAAAAATATTGAAACAATTTACCATTTACTACTGTCCTGGAAAACCCAGGACAGACGGCAATTAAGTAACAAATTAATGAAGGCATTAAAATCCAAACAAGAATATATATCAGTAAATGACTCTACTATGATTGCCTCTACTTTTCCGAACTATGTTGGGGTGGGCTTCCAGTCTTACTAGATGCAGCTGAATAAAAGTATTTTACATGGAGCGACTGTATATCTGACCTCAACCACCCAGTTACTGGGTAACACAATACCCCTTGATAAGACTGGGTAAATACTTGATAAATTCTGAAGAGACATAAATTAAAAAACGTGATGACGGTAAAACCTTTTTAAACATAAAAACCTAGAGAGTAAATGAAGTAAACACTTGAACAGGTCAAATTATGTGTATAGGAAAGTTAATTAGGTTATCTGAAGGCATGCCTCGGGTAAAATAAAAATAAGAAATAAGAGTGACCCTCACAGTAGTCGCATAATGTGATGTGTAACATCTGACATCTTGGCTGACAGTACCAACCTCTCGGAAAATGGGTTGGTACCATCTGCCGACCAGTTCCAGCACCGCGGGCGCTCATTTGTCAAATGAAATAGCGCACCCTTCCCCGGCTTCCTATTATACACTTCCGTGGCTTTTTACGAAATGACTCCCACAGATTCCAGAAGAGCAAGAGGAAAGAAGTAACACAAAAAAAAATTGACACTAAATCCCAAGGAAATAATTCTCTGAAATAATATTTTTTTTTTACAGACGACCTAATAAAGGTCGCAGGAAGCTGCTGGATGCAGGTCGCTTCCAATCGGCCAAATTGGAAATCATTGAGGGGGAGGCCTATGTTTAGCAGTGGACGTCCCATGGCTGAAATGATGATGATGATGATGATGATGAATATTTTTAAAAATATCGTGTCACATAGATATTTAAGAATAATCTATACAAAGTCGCTTTTCGTGTTTTTCTGTATGTCCGCGTTGTTCTTCTATACTACGCAACAGATTTTGATGAGGTTTTCACCATCGTTTAGTTATAGAATTTATTCCAGATAGTTTATATTTATAATACGTTATTATTCTAGTCACGTAAAACTAAGAAATATCGATGTTTTGTTAAGTCGTAAAAACCTTGCGAAGCAGGAGCGGGTTGCTAGGTAATAAATAAGAATGAAAGCAATAAGGGGTTAAGTTACGTGGTTTGCAAATACACTTTACACGTGGCTTATAGTAAAGCCTTAGAGATTTGTTAGGGCAACGTAAACCTTTGTAGTCATTACGCAAGTTTTAGTGGAAAGAACACTTAGTAATAGTTTCCTTGATGTTATTGTTACAAGTCTTGTTAAGGCTATGCTTTATGTTAATTTTAGGAAGCGGCAAATTTTGTAGCACCTAATATTTTGTAGTTTAACAGATAGAAGACTACTATGCCCAAAAAAAGAACAAGAGCATACAATGCAACTCTTTTTTTATATTAACATTTTAAAAGCGCTTTTAAAAAACAACAACGAAACATTCTTAAACTGATAATTAAATATAAGTATGATAGTAAAAAAAAAACGAATAAATAGTTTAAGCCCACGAGCATTCCGTTTGAGAAAATATGAATTAGAACTTGGCAACTCCAAAAACATCCTAATTAGTCTATATTACTATATTTTAATAAAAAATACGTGTAAATGAAAAAAGTCATCTCTCTGATAATAATAGTATTTATATAGAAATGATTTCATTTTCTCGTAAAGGGCTCTTTTTGTTGTTAGTTACGAAGGGATTTTATGCCAAAGGCATTGTGGCAAAACCTTATCATAGACGAGGGTCAAAGGTGAATACATACCGTAACATTTTTTCTTGACGACGTTGGGTTTCAAAATAGCCTATGTAAGCCTTGGGCAGGGAAAAGGTATTTTTTTTATTACATTGTAAAATATTAATACAGCTACTTACAATAAGATTATTCAACCACCCCGCCACCACATCAAACCTCCACCAACCAGTCTCACCAAGAAGTATCGTGTGACCCAGTTACTAGGTTGTGGAGGTCAGACAAGCAGCTGCACTGGAAGCCAACTCTGAGCTGATTGATTTTGACAATAAGAATATTGTGACTATCCGAATAATCAGACTCAATAGATTGAATACAGTAGAAACGGTTACAAAGAGTTCTAAGAACACTTTTCACAACACACGCTACAAAAATGTGTACACTATACATAATATAAAGTATTTCATTCATAACCACGTGGGATCGTGCTATAAATCTTAAAGAAACACCTTTACAAATAAACAAGTTAACACTAAAAGTTAATGAATCAAACTTTTCAAAATCAAAAACTAGAATCCCGACATCAAAGAGTTTATATATGGACTGGTTTACACAGAACCATGTTAGTTAATTGTACTGTGATGGAAATAACCTTATTTTCAACCGTATTTACGTGGCCTAACCGGTAAGCTTCAGCGAATGAGCGATTCACCTGTTGCACTTGGTCACTAGCCGGTCTTGATAGAACGAAACACAATCATGAAGTTCATTACTTTATTGTTTCTGAAATTGTGAAAGAAAGATTTTTGTGATGATATTGTTATTGAACAGGAAGATACTAAAGCAAAGCTGAAATGAAAGCACTTATTCTACTCCATACTCAATACTTTATTTGATTTCCACAATGTTTAATAACCACCTAAGTCGGGCACAACAAAATTGTAGGAGCTTGTCAGTCTTCTGAACTAAATCTAATATGATTATATAATTATGCTTTTTTTTTACATAAATAGATTACTGTATTAATACTTATTAGATAATGTTAACACTTATAATATTTATTATCGTTTAAATATTCGTTTTAATAGCATTTTCTTATTAAAAATTGTTTTCTTATAAATAAATTCAATTTATCTTTTTTGTTTATTAATTCAGGTAGTTTGTTATATATTTTTATGTACATTACGTAGGGACCTGTAGAATTTATTTTAGCCGAGAAGTTGGAATGTTAAATCTTTATTTACGTCTGGAGTATTTAACGTGATGGTATATCTTCGCATTTTGTATAATTTTCTTGATGCTTACGAACAAATTTGCAAGTCTCTAATATGCATATACTGGGAAGGGTTAAAATATTACAATTTTGGAAGTGAGATTTACAGCTGTCAGTTTGATCGATGTTTACTAGGATTCTAACGAATTTCTTTTGAAGATTAAACGGCCGAATACTGAAACGCCACTCAAATATGTAAGGGCTGCTTAAGCGTTTGAGCAGCTCCTAAACTTTAATTTCATATACTCAAACGTCTTTTAAATATAAGTGCTGCTTAAAATAAGTCATGCTCAAACACCACTCAGTTTGCAGCCTATAAGAGCTACTGGTGATTTTTTTACTAATAATTAAAAAAAGAATAGGGTGGTAAAATCGAAACAACTACTGAAGCGGTACGCAAAGGGAGGTCACATATTTTTTTTGCTTACGGATGAGAAAATCTTTACAATTGAGCAACATTTTAACAAACAAAATGACCGTACTTATGCTTAAAGCTCTAAGGAAGCTTCCCAATTAGTCGACAGAGTGCAACGTGGGCATTATCCGACTTCAGTGATGGTTTGGTGGGGTGTTAGCTATGAAGGAATGACAAAGCCATATTTTTGTGAAAAAGTTATCAGAACATCGGCACAAGTGTATCAAGATACCATTCTTGAGAAGGTAGCTAAGCCCCTTAACAACATCATATTCAATAACCAAGTATGGTCCTTCCAGCAAGACTCGGCGCGGGGTCATAAAGCTCGGTCCACGCAGTTTTGGTTGGAAGTGAACGTTTCGGACTTCATCAGAGCTGAAGACCGACCGTCGTCTAGTCCCGATCTTTATCCGCTGGATTATGATTTATGGTCAGTTTTAGAAAGTACGGCTTGCTCTAAACGCCATGATAATTAAGAGACCCTAAAACAATCCATACAATTGGCAGTGAAGAATTTTCCCATGGAAAGAGTGCGTGATTCTATTGATAACTGGCCTCAACGTTTAAAGGACTGTATTGCAGCCAATGGAGACCACTTCGAATAAGCTTTTTATAAATTGTTTTATGTATTAAACTAACACACTGTAAAAGTAATAAATATTAATAATAAAAAACCTTCGTGACAATATTTATGGCAAGACTAGGTAGATATCGACAATACTTAAAGAAAATAATGGCTGATCCTTTATTAGAAACCAGGCATCTATGAGCTAATACTTAGGTTTAAGAGAACATAATGCAAAGTGCCGATGTAATAACAATGAACAATTTCCATAATATTTAGGCTATAGGCTATAAACTTCAGAAACCCAAAATTGAGGGCTATTCAGGCTACAATATAAATTCATGAATTACCATCAGAATGTATTTTACTTTATTTCCCTACCCGCCGTCACTACCAACTCGAGGCGAATCGCAATAAAGTTTCGATAATCCTTCATTGTTTGATCGATGATCAGGCTGGATTAGATTGGCAAAGCTTCGCTTACAGCGACGTATTCCCATCATGATTTATCTTCTAGATATTATAGTTGAAGCGGCTTAGCGCTGTCGATGTGGTGGGCACAAAAATATATGCAAACTGGGATTACGTTTGAAGGACAGAATGATCGCGTGTTCTGGATAAGTCAATAACGTTGGATTGATGGGAATGCGGAGTTGGATTATTTGTGCTACTGTGTTTTCGACTGGGACTTCCACGCGAATATGAAACTAGCTTACAAACGTTCGTGTGAGGAAATCTCTCGAAAAATATCTCAGAGATTTGAAGAAAGAAAGACAATTTGGTCGGTATTTTCCCATTTCACCTTTAGATTGTATTTGCAAATGAATATAGAAGATTGCATATTTATCATTCAATATAATTATTTCAATAGGTACGAACCGTACCAGCACCGACTCAAATTAGTAGACTTATTCATTATACAGATCGCATTAATGATACTCTTCGAATATAAAGTATCTGCTAGCTTCTTGTTGGGATATAACGGTACCTTAAATGGCAATTTAGACCCAAATTATATTTCCTAGACTTTTATCTCTTCTGATTATTTTTTCTTCGGTTTCAGACCGAATAGTAGATATTTCCCCAGATACATACAGGATTACTGGTAATTCGACGTATATCCGTCAGGGGCTGATAAAGGGGGCCAAATGCAACAAATTGAACCCCCCATATGTATGGCCGAAATTCAATAGTATTCGAGATATTTGAATTTTAAGGGTTTTTCGATATTTACCCAAAATTTGACATTTAATTCCAAATAAAAAAAAAACTACACATTTGAATGGGTACCATTAAAAATCATGTTGTAGCTAGCACTTCAATTAAGCTATGGACATAGTTAAAACTACTTAATTTAACAAAATAATTAAAATAATGAACGATATAAGAATAACATCTTACCAATATTTTTATTTTACGCTTCAAAAATGTTGCCTCCTCACAAAAATTTCTATGACATTAATCGTAAAAATAACTAAAAAAACTTGCCTATTCTGTAAGCTTTCCAAAAAGGTATAAAAGTCAATTTTAAAATACATAATTCGTGGCATGGCATGTGTTTGAAACGGCGCGGGGAGAGAATTTGTATTTGTATGAAATAAAATGCATTCAAAAATGTACGTCAAATTTTATTAAAAATTTTACACATCTTGTTCAAAATGAGCCCCTCTATTACGAATGCAAGTTCGAATTCTTTTCCTAACTTCGGTTTTCGTCACTCTTGATGAAAACGTTGTTCTCATCTGTTGCGCCGCGTTTATTATTCGCTGTCGAAGTTCTTCGACTGAATTTATTGGGGTCACATAAACTAATTCCTTCATATGACCCCAGACGTAAAAATCAAGTGGTGTGATATCAGGGCTTCGTGCTGGCCACGGAATTGGCCCTCCCCTCCCAATCCATCGGTTTGGAAATCTCTCATCTAGCCACTGTCGGACAGTAATCCGGTAATGTGCTGGGCACCCATCATGTTGAAACATGAGGTTGTTTTTTATTTCTTCGGGAACATCCGCCAACAAATCGTCTAGGTTGTTTCTCAAAAACTCCTCGTAATTTTCGCCGTTCAAATTTTGGGGCAAGAAATGAGGGCCCACCAAATAATTATCAACGACACCCATCCATACGTTCAGGGAAAATCTCATTTGCGACGCAGTTTCTTTTAGTTTTTTTGGATTCCTGCCTGCTTTAGGTGCCCAAAAATGTAAGTTATGGTAATTCGTTATACCATCCCGGTCAAACTTTGACTCGTCAGTCCACAAAATATTTCTTAGGAAATGTTCCTGGTCAGCGTCAGCGTTTAACATAAACCGAGAAAATTCGAGTCGCCTGGCAGGATCTCCCTCGTGCAATGTTTGGACAGGTTGATAATGGTACGGGTGTCTACCTGATAGATGTACTACCGACCACACTTTCCACTGGGACATACCGAGCTGTCTTGCAACAATGTTCGTTGAGATGTTTGGGTCATCAATAAAACACTGAAGAATGGTGTCCTCTTCGTCAGCCGTATACCGTCGAGGTCTGCCAGCGTTGAATTGTGCTCTCTGAACACTGCCAGTTTCAGACAATCGTCGATAGGTGCTCCCGAAAACAGTAACGTGGGGAAGTCGACGATCGGGAAAGCGGCGTTGGTATTCTCGCCGAGCCGCAGCCGCGTTTCCATCGGCAAAACCATAACAAAACATAATGTCTGCGTATTCATTATTAGCATACGAAGCCATGGTATCCGAAATAACAATGATAACAAAAATAATAACAAGAAAAACAAGAATTAACAATAATGATCGATAACAAATTAACGCGATGAGAGATTGGTTAATAGCAAGATAACAACACACGTGCTTGCGCGGCGTAGAGTCGAAACTTACTAAGGAAGGCGACGCAAGCACAGCAGACGCCGTGTGCTCCCCCACCCTCACACCCCGCCCCATCACGAAGAATTCCGCCAGTAAAATCGGTTGTTTTAGCAAGGATCATAAACTAAAACACACATTATTTCTCTCCCCGCGCCGGTTCAAACACATGCCATGCCACGAATTATGTATTTTAAAATTGATTTTTATACCTTTTTGGAAAGCTTACAGAATAGGCAAGTTTTTCTAGTTATTTTTACGATTAATGTCATAGAAATTTTTGTGAGGAGGCAACATTTTTGAAGCGTAAAATAAAAATATTGGTAAGATGTTATTCTTATATCGTTCATTATTTTAATTATTTTGTTAAATTAAGTAGTTTTAACTATGTCCATAGCTTAATTGAAGTGCTAGCTACAACATGATTTTTAATGGTACCCATTCAAATGTGTAGTTTTTTTTTTATTTGGAATTAAATGTCAAATTTTGGGTAAATATCGAAAAACCCTTAAAATTCAAATATCTCGAATACTATTGAATTTCGGCCATACATATGGGGGGTTCAATTTGTTGCATTTGGCCCCCTTTATCAGCCCCTGACGGATATACGTCGAATTACCAGTAATCCTATATATGTATAGGTTTTATTGCTTCAAACAATGTTCTTTTGTACAAAATGTTCAACTTCACGACTCTTTTCTAGATAACGTTTGCTTTTTTTTTAGAAGTCTACAAAATGTGGATGTTCTACGAGAAACTTAAAGAAATGAGTTTCTTCAAACTGTTAAATTATTTAAATGTTTTTCGTCTTGAAATAAAAATATAATATAAAGCTTGTACTTTAATTTGTTGAACGAAGCTCGAGGAGTCAAATGGATACATTGCAGATGACCGACATACAATCTTGCATAATTTAGACTCGCAATGTTTTTCTGTGATGGAATATTTTCTTTGAGTAAGTTTGAGTTTCTACTGATGCTGCCAGCACAATGTGAGGTACTATACAATTTTCATGACCCAGTTCCTGCGAACATTTTACAGATCCATCATTCTTCGGTCAAGATTGTTCTTTGGAAATTGTATTTTTCTTCCACATTCCTATTTTGAAGTGTATTTCCGTTATTTTTTTTTTAATGCGTATCCACTTTTCAAGTTAAAAAAAAATCTTATTATTTTTTTTTTATGAGTAAGGTTTTGAGTAACGCCATCGGAAAACCACAAATTTAATTTGAGGTAGTGGATAGTGGACGGATTTTAAACAAAGTAGAGTTAAATAAAACCACTGCTTTGTTTTGCTGAATATACTTGAAGTTACTGCACTGAACTGAATACAGTTGGAACGTTTTAGGTTAAAATTTTGGAATAAAAATCTTGGACTTGGATGTTGACTCTCATAAATTGTGAGGATTTGCGACATGATAATGTTCTATGTGCAAATACCAACATTAACCATAACAATATTACCAACATCAGGCAATCCATTAGCATCCCACATCACAGGAATAGGAAGTAATAACATATCTCAAACATCCGATGCTACATCAGCGTCATTAATCTTACAAACACCATCAAAGTTGACGGCTACAGGACCTCAGTAATTAACAAACTTCGTTACTTCTCTCAAGGGTTGTTCATGTCCAAGAACTATTTCATAGTCTGTGTTAACTTCAGGAGCTTTGAATGCATCTGTAGCTGTTAACATCTTAGGGTTAGAGGTGTAGGTCGAGGTTGTTGTGCCTGACTTTAAAATATCACTTGTTTTTTAGTTGTTGTTAAGTCTAATGATGCCACTATCACTTTCACATTTAAACTTAAATGTCGTTTGCGAATTCAAGTGTAGAGCTACTAGCTTCTAGGACTTCTAGAGCTTCTAGGTTTTGTAGAAGAGCCGCGAATGGAGTCGCTGAAACGTTATTTATTAAAGTAAGTATGTGTTTTCATGGAGAGTGTTTTTTAACACCGTAAAGTCAAACCCCGTTGCCATCATTTTCATGACAGCCGTCACGGTGGCCGTTATTGGTCGGCCACCGCTCTTATAGGAAACCGTTGCTTTAGTAACAACTAATCCCTGAATTCAAATAGAAAAGCAAACAAAGCAAAAAGCAACTATAACGAACTTGCTTTAGATCTCGTTGATCTATTGATGTCAAGGTGTTCAATCCTTGGCTCGGGTAAAGTACTATTGCGCGTTTCCAAAACAAAATTATCCGTCGGAACCTGCTGACCGGTTTATGGTAAATAGGCTCGCCTTCGATTCATTCATGGGACTTACAACATACTTAACGTAATGAAGGTGCACTATATCTCTGCCTACCCCCTTTAGAATTACACTCGTGTTGCTTTGTATGCATTGAATGGGGTTGTATACTCGTATTATGTCCTACAGAATAATGTTGACCACATTTGAGTAAATGTGTGTTCGGGTGGACCTATGTGAGTGTAGGACTGTACGTATCATGTATTAGGTATGTATATGTAGGTTGGTTATGGACGTGTGGGAGGCCAATGCAAGTGCGTGTTTCAATGTACGCTATTGTCAGTTGCAGTACGGCTTGATTGGTTTTATGTAACACCATTTGGAAAATGAGCATTGTTAATTTGTTAATAGATACATTATAATAATGTACGATACTAAATTACTACACCAATTTTACTTCACGTCGATTTTGCCAATTTGGTTAGGTCAATACTTATCGGTAGGTAAATTGGATTCTATTTTAAATATAGAGTTCTTAACTTTGAACTTTAAAAAAAATGTGTATGACATTGGGATAAAATCTTCCAAGGCTTGTGGAAATATTAAGATGATTTCTATCAATACTGCTTTTACAACAAAAAAAAAAAAACTTTAGGTACTAATGATCATCATCATCATCATTATTTCAGCCGAAAGACGTACACTGCTGGATATAAGCCTGCCCCAAGCACCGCCACTTCGACCGGTACTGTTCTTGCCGCATCCAGCGGATTCCTGCGGCCTTCACAAGATCATCGGTCCACCTTGTGGACACTACTTTCCAACACTAAATCATCCGGTACGCGGTCGCCACTCCAGAACCTTTCGGCCCCATCGGCCATCTATTCTCCGAGCATTGTGCCCTGCCCATTGCCACTTTAGTTTGGCAATTCTTCGGGCTATCGGTTACTTTGGTTCTCCTGCGGATCTCTTCATTTCTGATTCGATCACGTAGGGAAACTCCAAGCATAGCCCTCTACATAGTCCTTTGGGTGACTTTTAGCTTTCTATTAGGGCCCAGAATGTGACCGACCACGTTTACGTGCCGGATCATCAGTGGCAACACGCACTCGTCAACGATTTTAGTCTTGAGACACTGTGGTATGTGAGACGAGAATATATTGCGTATCTTCCCAAACGCTGACAGCCGAGTAGGATTCGACGATTGACCTCTTTCTGGAAGTTGGACCTACCTAGCTGGACAGTTTGTCCAAGGTAAACATATTCGTCCACAACTTCGAGCGTACCGTCTCTGATCTTCATGAGAGTGGGTGTTACATGGGGAAAACAAACATTTACACAAATACCTTAATAACAGGTAGTGAGAACTCACGACTTCATCCACATCTTAAATATTACATAATTGTTATGGAACTATGTATTTGAACACGAGTGAAACTTAAGGACGCGTTTGCAAAATTGATAGTTAAATAATCGAATCGTTCGGGTGAAAGACAGGGCTCGTTTTGTCAGTAATGATGAGATCTTACCTCCGGACTTGATGGAGTAACCTAAACTTTTACTTCGGTGACTGCTACTGGACTTCCTCGATGAGTAGAATAAGGTGTGCCGAGTTTGGGCTTGTTTCGTTAGTTATGATGAGGCCTTACCTCCGGATTTGATGGAGTGACCTGAAGGTGTACTTCGGTGACTGCTACTGGAACTCCTCAACGAGTAGAACTAGGTGTGCCATACTCCATCAAGCCCCGAGGTAAGCTCTCATCACAACTAACAAAACGAGTCCAAACTCGTCATAAAAGTAATTCGTAGTGATCAATCATCTTATCCACGATTTTTTATATTATGTCACCGTATGATTATCAAATTATGAACTTTGTTTGCTTATAATCTATCGGTATTAATGTAACGCATTATTTTGCGGGAGTTTTTATCCTACCCATGGGAAACCGACAAATTGTGAACAGCAGTGCTATTCTGTAACCATGTCACGGTGAAAACTTAGATGAAGTGAACGTGAAGTGAGCTGTCATTGTGTGTCAGGTGAGATGACACTGACAGGTCACTCCACGCTCACTTCACATGTTTTCACGGTGAGGTGGTTACGGGAATCGACATGCTGGTATCAAACTTGCTTGTGACATAACGCACCTTGTGTTAATACTAAATAGGCTGCCTAGATGCGAGCAACTTGGAAGTAGTTGTAGTTTACAAACTTGGCAACCCATACGATATGTTGGCCAATGATACGATGTACGATAATGAATGTCTAACGTACGGCAATTTGGAGGATTGCTGAAAAAAAAACAACAAACAAAAAAATTACAGGCTGTAAAAAAAAGTAGATTTAGCAATAATATGGGCAATTTACAAAAAAAACTTGTTTTTGTTGCCAATCGATACTGTTTCTTTTGAAGATCGAAAAACTCAATGGGAGCAACCTAGTGTAGAGAACTAGAAATATCACAAATGGCAAAAACTTTTCCCAAAAACGGTTCGTAGTGATCAAGCACAAATGCCGTCTTATTGTAAATACTAACATAACATAACATAACATCACGCCTTGTTTCCCCGAAGGGTTAGGCAGAGGTGTACCTGTAACAGATACACCCACATTTCGCCAGTTATGTTTAAGTCCCATGTAATAGGGGGCGAGCCTATTGCCATCAACCGGGCACAAATCCAGACTCCGGGCTGCTACTGAGAAATTTCAGATAGAAAAATCCAATAACATTTTGCATTTTGCATTTTTGTAAATAATAATAATAATAACAACTAATAAATAACTAATCTTTAATTTTTCAATCAACTTTTTTTTGGGTGAACAAAATGATGGAGCTCGCGTCATCGTCACCGAACGCTTTCCATAAGCTATATTTATACTGTGTATATACGTGCACTTTTTGGATGAACAAAAAGCGTGAAACTCGCGTCAGCCCCGCATCGCGTCGTCCTCATGAGAAGTGTGCGGCAGTCCCAAAAGACTGCCCCGCATCTTTTCTAGCACTCTAACCTCAGTGGGTATAGAATAATCTTTTAACCCTTACACGAAACTTCATCAATTGGCACCATAAAAATAAAACGTAAGAATTGTCATTTTTTTAGCTGACTGTATTTTTTTTTGCTAAATCTGTGAATGCAGTTAGCAATTACTTAAAAAGTTAAGGGCAGTCTCCTAAAAGGTACAACGGTTGATAATCGCGTAAATTATAAAAGTATATTTTTCTCGAAATTTAATGGGACGGGTCAGATTTTAATGCCCCTTTGCACAAAGGTATAGATGAAGTATTCCTACACAAATATCAAAACCGTATCCCTATTGGTTCATAGATCACTTCCCATACAAATTTGAACAGTCTCCTTTGGTTTATCAAATATTTTGTATTTGTACAGCGATCTTTTTCCATACGAGCAGCTGCAAACAGGAAACACAGGGTCCACTCACGAGCGGCCGATCGCGGACTGAGGTTTATTTCGAAATGTTTGTGCAATCAATCAAAACAGGGACCAAAAATAAAATAACCCTTCATGTAATCTGTTAAGATTCACCCGTAATATCAAATTATGTGAAAAAGTTAGTTTCGGGTTTTTTTTGCGACTATTTGTGACATTTTTAAACATTTTTTTTTACTGAGTTTTAGCATTGAGGATGTCTGCCTACTTATAGTATTTTTAGAAATCTTAAAATATGTTGATAATAGAACACAATCGGTTCCTAAACTCAACCCCGTTAATTTTGTGGAAAATGGCAACGGAAGATCGTTTTTAGGGTTCCGTAGTCAAAAGGAACCCTTATAGTTTCGCCATGGCCGTCTGTCTTTCTGTCTGTCTGTCTTTCCGCGGTTTAGCTCAAAAACTATTGGTACTAGAAAGTTGTAATTTAGTATGAGTATACACGTTAATGACGCCAAAAAAGTAGTAAAATAAAATTTTGAAAATAATAATTATTTTGGGTACCTCCCCTACATATAAGTGGAGATGATATTTTTTTTTTGTCGTCCTTCCCATAGTGTGGGATATCATTGGTTAGGTCATTCAAATATTAGGAGTTTGCGAAGACCGTTTTTTGATTAAGTAAACCGTTCGTGACTTATCAAGCTTTAAAGTACCAATTTTCTTTAGAGTCAAGTGTCCCCCCCCCCTCTACCAACTAAACGGTTGTAGTTAGAAATTCAAATGTCACAGGAGTAGTACCTATATATAACGAAGTTTAAAGGAAAACTATCACACTTAAGTGGGCTTTACAAGTTTACGAGTAATAATCGACCAACTTAAATTTGCGGTTACAAAAACATGTTCTCACATATATTCCGTATGGGAGAACATGTTTTTCAATTTCATTCATTCCAACTACGGAACCCTTCATTGTGCATGGTCCGACACGCACTTGGCCGGTTTTTTATAATATAAAAACTATAATATTTTTGAACAAAAAGTTAAAATCATTTGAAGATGAAGAACCAATACATGTAGTTATAGTTACTGTGGTAGTTATTAGTTATATTTCTTTCTAAAAACACCATAATGTTGTCCTATTTGCCAAGACTGAAGAAAATTCTTAAATGAAAAGTAAAGAGAAAAAAAAATAACTCTTCTTTTACTCTATGCAGTGTTATGTGTAAGTGATCATTATAATATGCTTATTCTTAGTAAATGTAATACATACACATTTAGATGTACTTACTTGGATTTTGTTTTCTACGCAGTAAACAGAAAATCGATTAAGATCTTCTTGAAGTAACATAGAATCAGTATGGTTGCGAATTATTATTTAGATTTTAAGGTCACCTGTATAAAGCAAAACTCAAAACGTCATTGATAAAAATATTAAAAAGAAGAGGGCCTAAAATAGAGCCTTGCGGTACACCAGAAGAAACGCTAACTGAATTAGACCAATAGCCCTTCTTCTATCATAAGTAATTTAAGGTGAGTGATATAATCGCCATTTATGTTGATGCCTAGCCTTTTCCAGTCCAGAACCTTGAAGACATCCTCCAGTACAGCGATGAACAGCTTCGGAGAGATAACGTCTCCCCGTCTCACACCTCGCTGCAGAAGGATAGGTTTCGAGGTCTGGTCCTGAAGTCGGACTGACATAGTGGCGTTTTTGTACAGACACTTTAGCACCTCGATGTACCGATAGTCGATCTGGCATCCTAGAAAATACTGCAGTACAGCCCATGTCTCGATCGAAATGAAGGCTTTCTCGTAATCCACAAACGCTAAGCAGAGAAGCAGGTTATACTCTTCAGTCTTCTGTATAACCTGTCGTAGCGTATGTATTGTAGTCTACGGTCCTAAAGCCCATACGGAATCCGGCTTGTTCGGGAGGCTGGACGTCGTCAAACCAGCGCGCGAGACAGTTCGTGGTGACTCTTGAAAACAGCTTGTAAACATGACAAAAAGTGTGATGGGCCAGTTCTTCAGCATTGTCGCCTTTTTTAAATAAGAGTACAACTACACCTCTGTTCCATACCTGTGGCGATTGACCCTCGAGTATTACGGAATCGAACAGCTTTTGGAGGGCCCTAAGAACGGGTTTTAGCCGGATCTCTTCCGGGATTCTTTCGCACCCCTTGTCTTACCGTGGCCTTGACTGCTACCGTAGGTGTATGGTGTTAAAAATGCATAGAGAACGCTGCTGCCCATTCTCTAGAACTCGTAAGTCTCTTAGTCACCTTTTACAACACCCATGGGAAGAAATAGGGTAGTTCTATTCTTTAAGTCCGGCACCACACGGATAACGAACTAACTACATACTAATGATACGTTCAATCAATCAATCTGCCTAGCCTTTTCTCACCTATGTTAGGGTTGGCGTCCAGTCTACCCGGATGCAGGTGAATATCAGTATTTCACATGGAGTGACTGCCTATCTGGCCTCCACAACCCAGATACTAGGTGATACGATACATTTAGTAGGACTGGTTGTCAGATTTTTGGGTTTCTGAATACCCGTAACGACCAACTACTTAACGTGCTTTCCGAGGCACGGAGGAGTGTCGATATATAATGGATGGTCCAAGAATTCACCGCGGCAATCGTAGCTTTACCTTAGATCGACCCGAGTGGCTGTTATCATTTATCCACGACCTCTACTACCTACGAGTACTAAACGCCTATTAACACTGTCGTATGTGCATTTTTGCCATTTTCTTTTTATTGCATTAATCATTTTTAAAAAGTCCCTTCTTTTAGTAGCTGCCACAAAAAAAAATGTTAGATCAGTAATTTTGAAAATAGCCACGTTAACACTGTCGGATAATGTAACAACTGCCAGTTAACAATGACGGATATTAACTCGCGACAACGTTTGCGGGGCGCGAGGGGCGGCGGCGCGTGCGGTTGTGCCAGTACGGACTATGTTACACGGACGAGCGCATGTTGTGTGACATTGCGTTGCTAAAGATATTTTTTTATTTTACTTTTTGTTCTTAATACTATGAATAATGTGTACAAGGTCCGCCCGCTTAATAAAACTAGCCACTAAACAATCTGAACAGCATTGTAAGGATAAAAACAAGAGTGTTGATATAAATATTTTGACTAATGCAGAAGAAGATGAAGAAACAGGTACCTACTTAATACTCGTAATTAATTATTATTTTATTACTAGCATAGCTTTCCGAACAGTATCACTAATTATTCAAAAACAAACTAATTCCAATACTTACTTTTAGTATATTGATAATAAACATAATTCATTAACAATAAAATAAAAGTATTTATTGTAATTAGTTCGGTTAAAATTGTAGGAAGTGACATAATCGACATTGTTAACAGTCTTTAATGGAGTAAAATATGTCGGTAGTATCACATCCAACATTGTTAATCGATTTTTGTGAGGTAAAGTATGTCGGTAGTACCAGATCCGACCTTTTTGGTCGTTTTAATTCATGTTCAATTTGTCGGATGTGTTACTTCCAACTTTGTTAACGGTAATTATTTTAAAACTTTCTGTTAGATGTGGTACATATTGCTTTGTTCACCGATTAATTATATGTTTTATATGTTGGTTGTGGCATTTTAATTTTGGTTTTTTATATTATTATTGTAAGAATGCATTTTGACGCTTTTGTTTCATCTACACTGGGTTGGTTCTATTGACAAATATAATTTTCACACCACAAGGTACACAAAAATGTACCTACTTTTTTATTTATTGCTATATATATAACTTTTTTTTTCAGTTAATAGAGAATCTCCACTACCAAGTGGTTTCCAAGATCAGTTCATTAAGTTGAATGAAATGATTGGTGACGTTTTCAATGAAGATGAAACTCCGGAAACAGAAAATAATGAACCCACTGTTTCGACATCTGGTTATTTTGAAATTCCTGATGCAAGTAATGTTGCTGTTGACCATGAAAAAATATCAAAAACACCAATGCCGTCCCCATCTTTTCATGAAAATAGCAATGACGCCTTCGCCTAGCAAGGAAAGAGTTTTACAAATCACAGAGGAAAACAAGTACAAGAAAAGCAGTTAAAAGAACCATGTAATGAAAAGTGTCGAATGAAATGTCCCACAAAATTCAGTGAGAGTCAGCGAAAGATAATTTTCAAAAAAAATTGGAATCTCGGAGACCGTCAAAAGCAGTGGCAATTCGTTAATAAGTATACGCAAAAAGTACCAAAACGCCGTCAAACTACTGAAGTAACTAAACATGACCGTAAAAATACTTTTCACTATTTTCTGCCTACCGACGATAAACAAACAACAAAAGTATGTAAGACTATGTTCTTAAATACAATTTCAACGGGAGAGCGAATCGTGACTACGTCGTGGAAGAAATATGATGGAGAAATAACGGTATCAGAGGATAAACGAGGAAAATATATACATAGAAATAGTGTAATAGATGAAGAGATGATTAGAAGCGTATGTGATCACGTCAAATCATTTTCTTTGGTTGAATCCCATTACGTCAGAATGAATTCAAAGAAATTATACTTGGAGGAAGTAAAAAGTGCATCTCGTATGTATAACTTGTATTGTGAATGGTTTGAAAGTGACAAATATCGCAGCAAAGCTTCAACAAAACGGCAATATCGTGATATTCTTAACACAAATTTCAACATTGGCTCACGTCTATTTAATAAAGAAATTCCGACAGAAGAACAAAAATCTGCATTTTCAAAACATCAATCTGCCAAAAAAATGGCGCGTCACCTAAAACAGCAAGACAAAAATGAAGCAATATCAAATTGAGAGGTTGTTGCAGCAACTTTCGACTTTGAAATAGTTTTAATTACACCACATGGAGACGTAAGTGTATTTTACTATAAAAGAAAATTATCTACACTTAACTTTACCTTATACGAGTTAGCTACAAAAGAAGCTACTTGCTTTATGTGGCACGAGGCAATAGCAAAACGTGGCGCAAACGAAGTCTCTAGTTGTCTCTATCAGTTTATGAAACAAAAAGTTTTACAAAATGGAGTAAAAACATTTCGTTTCTGGTCAGACAATTGTGCAGGGCAAAACAGGAACCGAATTGTTTTTGCCCTTTACCTTAAAGCTGCGAAAGAATTCGGAGTCACAATCACAATCACCCATCGTTTTATGGAGAAAGGTCATACCCAAAACGAGGGTGATAGTGTGCATTCGACTATTGAGCGCGCTAGTGATCGCAGGCCGATCTATGTTCCAGAAGAATGGTACTGTCTTGTTCGCTGGGCTAAAGCCGAAAGTAACCCTTATGTAGTAAAAGAGATGAAAACCTCTCACATACATACACATACACACACATACATACACATATTTGACATTAAATCACTGCTAGCAAAAAAAAATTGGTCGAAAAACAGTGACAACGAGAAAATCCAGTGGACTCGCTTAAGAGAGGTGACGGTACATGCACAGCACTATGATAGGATTGAATATAAGTATAATTATGAAGATGAACCGAAAACTATAATAGTGTTGAGATCTGGTTACCGAAACACTGAAAGGCTGTCTCGTGAATTTCAAATCAAGCAGGCTTATAATGGGAATATTTGTATCAGTCGTGATAAATATAAAGATTTATTTAACATGTGTCAAAGTGGACTAATTCCGGAGAAATATCACAACTTTTACCAAAACTTAAAATTTGATCAAAATGCCCAAGAACCAAGTGAAGACACTGATGAGGAAGATTAATTAAAAATGTTACTCTTTTAAGACTGACTATTTTGTTCCTATATTATGATAATAAAACCTAAAATTTGTGATGATTAAGTGCCATTGTTAAAATTGTTATGTTAATTGATTGAAATTAAATAATTAGTCTTAATAAGAAGACCGATTATTTAATTTAGTTAAGAGTTTTTAATAGAGTCATTTTATAAATGTTTTTACTGAATGTAAGATTGTTATGTAAGTTAGTCTGATTTTATTCTTTATCCTCATAGTCACTTCATAATAATCTTTTTTTTGGGTAAGACTATGTAGCTCGTTTCTATATTACATTCCTGAAGTCTGCAATTTTAATAAGTTTTTTGTTTGAGGCTGTGTAAGTCACACGGTTTTTATTTTTTATCCTTTTGAAGGTTTTTTATTAATTAAGTACTTATAAAAGTTTTTTGTTTCATTTAAGGCTGTGGTCTGTTGATTTTTGAAATAAATGTCTAGTTACAAAGATAACAAACAATTGTTTTATTTATAATTTCGATTTAGATACGACAGACATTTGGTCTACCATTTACTATTAACAGTTACGTATGTGCCACTTCCAACAAATAATCAATAACTTTATACACGTAACAATGTCGTATGTGGCACTTCCAACAAATAGTCAATTAGTTTGTACACGTAACATTGTCGTATGTGGCAGATCCGACAAAATACAATTGATTTGATACGGTTAAAAAAGTCATTTCTGATTTTTGACATGCTTAAAAAAACAATAATAGTACTTTATTACCTTGTAAGTAAACTCGTTATCATGTTATTACATGATTACGAGTTTACTTACAAGGTAATAAAGTACAAGGTAGGGTACAAGGTAGTAAATTAACAGAATTGTATTCAATTCTGTTAATTTTTGGTAACCTAGTTCGTATAATAAAAAAAAAAATCAACAAATCAAACTTTGACGCGCTCTCTTATAATGCTGCTGATTTTCACATCCGACAATGTTAATAGGGATAGGCGTAATGATACGTGTCACTCATAATAATTCTTACAATACATGAAAATCTGCTTGCCGTCACAATAAACACTAATTACCGACATTATTTTCGTGTTATTGCTCCCCTGAATGATGGAGGTTGATTTATTTAAAACAATTATTGCATCCCATGTTGTTTTTAATTGCCTAGCCAGTTGCCCCGGGCTTATTTTTAGCTCTTTTCATTACTTGATGAGATGAAAGCGTATCAAAGGCGGAACAGATTGCAAAATTGCCATCACATTGTAAAATTAATCTTATTGTTCTTTCGTTTGCAGTATTAAGCGCTTTGATTCATACGGGATTTATCACAGTCAGTTCAGCTGACTCTGAGCTTATAGTAAAAAACAGAATTTAATAAATATTTTCCATAGATTGCAGTTCATATTTTTCATTAGGTAATATAAGTCAAATTAAATTAACTATATCTAAGCAAAACAAAAAAAAAGTATGTTTTTTTTTGGGGTCTATGACCGCTGGTAGAGTTTCTACCAGAAGTATGAGTTGAGAAATTACATTTCCATATCGCAATACAACTAATTAATAAAACATTGTAATAGACTAATTGTAAAATATAAAATAAATTGACATTATTAAAGCACGACAAAAGCTCCTCTCAAACATCGCTACAACTGAAATTATCAGACCTATCACTAATTCAACACGATCCTTCAAAATGAACTTAAAGTCACCTAATCCCGTACCTTTTTACAAGGACATTCAACTACTAGATCTCTTAAAAAATGAGCTCCATACTTTACACTTTTGAAACTTAGCTCATCTAGCTTGACAATTTTCGCTCTCACTTTTAGTATTAACTTCGTAAGTACCTACATTACTTGGCTCAAGTTCTAGAGCGTACGTGGCCTCAGTTATGCACATACATAAAGACAGGATAGGTACAGTCAAGGAAAAACGTATGTTACCCAATTTGTTATTCTAGTTTTTTGTTCTTTCTTTGCGTCATGTTTCCCGCTAATGTAATTCTATGTATTAACTAAAGCGAGTATGATCCTTTATAATTTCTTGCGTGATGATATTATCGTGGACGTCACGAGCAGCCGGTCTATTCTGTAATAATCTCACGGTGAAAACTTAGGTGAAAGTGAGCTGTCATTCTACCTGCTGCTAGGGACTGACAGCTCACTCCGAGCTCACTTTACCTAAGTTTTCACGGTGAGATGGTTACAGAATAGCACTGCTGGTTCATAAAATATATGGAAATACGTGCACGATATAAAATTATTCTGGACGGAAATTTAAAAGCGTCTTCATATATTATATTTTACTTCCCTGTGTTATCTGGATGCCGGACGGCCACGATAATTATTGTCAAATTAAAAATTGTAAAAGCGCACTCTTTCTTGACAACTTTCAGCTCAAATATTGTGATGTATTCAATTGGATCTATTTAATTTAATCCGGCGTTTAATGAACGGCCTAGGCGTCCAATTAGCTGGCTAATTTAACCAGATGGCTGTGACATATACAACACGTTATAATTTCAATCATTTAGGAGTAAATCGTTACAACTAGACCAACGAGTCCTACCAAGATTAACATGGTTATCGTGTTATCCAGTAAATTATATCGTGGAGGTCGGATAGGCACTCTCTGAATGAAAAATATACCGTGACTGGTATTCAGCTGCATCTGGTAAGACTAGGAGACCCCACCGTCGATACTAATATAATTCAAAAGACTAGGCAGATTGTGATGACCCTTAGCAAAAGGATTTTCTCGTAGTTTATCTCAACTGTTCAAATGTGATGCAATTCATAAAATTATGACTGTGAAGATGCTATATCACAATACTGCAGTACAATAACGCAGAAAAATCTTTGATTATACACAGATTTTTGCTCCTGACTGTACCTACATGCGATGTGTCGACTCCAGACGAATATTAAATACGAGGCAGATGTCGCCATTTTACTTACTATACCTACAAGGTGGACCAAATAGTGATGTTATAAAAAATATATTGAAGTCTCATGCTTGGGCATGAGAATTTTGTATTTTTTTTATTTGAAAATGCCCATGTATGTACCGCGATTTTATGTATTTTCAAGTATTTTTTTTTTAGATGTTAGATGATTTTTTATATAAAATATATAGAATTCTCATGCCCATGTATGAGAATTCTATATTTTTTTATATATATTATAGCCAGTTAAGTACTAAGTTTTTTTAATGTTTTGGATAGCTTAGAGATCTGCATAGTTCTTATAGTCAGCTAGAACCTATGGAAACTCCTTTTTGTATTTACAAATTGAAGTTGAAAATTTGAGTCTATCCCAGGAAAACTTAAATCCCTGCTATCGTTACTTTTATTATTTTACTGTAAGGAAGTTTATTATTTTACTTATGAAAGTAACAGTCAATACAATTGTGTCACAAAACAGAAATCTGAAAAATACGTACTCCAAAAAAGTATATGAATTTTGAAGCTCCGCCGGCACAAAATTCTAAAAAAATAGGAAAAAATTGTAACTCGAAAACTAGAAAATATCGCGAAATGGCATGAATCGTATTTTTGTATAACCCTGGGCATGAAAAACCTTTTCTTTGTTATGACGTCACTATATGGTCCACCCTGTATATGTAGACAGGAGTATGTAGTTTGGGAGCTGGATGAAAAACCGATCGATTATGTAAAGCTGTTGCTAAGTTTAGTAAAGTCTTCAAGTTTTAGTTAATAGCTCTTTGATTACTGGCTTGTCATGTTGGTCGACCGTTTTAGATTTAAGGCTCTGAATATCTTTGCCATTATCTAAGTGTAGTTTAAGGGTAGGTGAACGTATAAGCCTTTAGAAGGGATTTGGGATAAAATATATCATTGGATTGGATATCTTACATTACTCAAATAGAACTTATCTTACTTAAGTATATATAATACTTATATATAATATTTATATACTTTTCTATTAGTGCGATTAAAATAAAGTAGCGACCCTCCCCTGCTTATCCTTGGTAATCTTAACTCGTTATGTTACAAAGTTTCTTCAAGAGCTGTACAACGTTTAATAGATAATGTATTCTCAGTGTTTCTGAGAAAAAATAATGGAAAACCTAATAGCTAATGGAGAAGACCGCAGTAAAAAATGAATCTAGGAATCGAGACACGAATCACTAAAGGTTGCTTTTAACTATGAGTTGCCAACGTAACATATTTCTAATAAAATTAATAAGACGAACATTATATTTTCAGCAATTTTGCTCCACTAATTCAAATAATAAATCAATATTTGCCTAATTTTATTTATTTATTTATTTATGTACACACAAAACACTTAACAGGACATAAAAGAGCACAAAGGTACTGCTTATTTCTTACAAAATTTCTTCCAGCAGACCTGCGAGAGGAAAGTAGGATTGGATATGTAGACACAGTGTGTAAAAAAGTCGAAACAAGAAAATTTAAATTAAAACTCAAAACAAAACTATTCTATATAAAATAAACATACATACAAATACATACACACATATATAAAAAAAAATACTAGTATTAGTAAATATTTACCTATAATATACATACATATATATGTAGAATATTACTGTAGAGAAGAAAGGTAATGCTCTTTGACTTGCTTTTTGAAGAGAAATAAAGTTTTAGAATCTCAAATGTTAGGCGGAAGTGAGTTCCACAAACGTACTGCGTGAACAGAGAAGGAGTAAGAGTACAGTTCAGATTTATGGGATGGGAAATTAAGATGATGCCTGAGGTAGGATCTACACAGAGCATCCGGAGGACGGGTAAAGGAAAAGCGATCACGCAGGTAGCTGGGATATGCAGGGTTATAAAGGATGTTGTAAAGGAGACATAATATCCGAGTGTTCCTGCGAAGACGGATAGGGAGCCACTTGAGCTCCTTGCGGAAGTGAGAAACATGGTCATATTTCCTCAGACCAAACACAAAACGAATACCAAGGTTTTGTAAGCGCTCAAGCTTATTTAACAGCTCCTCGGTGGCATCCAAATAGCAGGCATCAGCGTAATCAATGATCGGCTGAATCAGAGTTTGAGCTAAATAAATTTTGGTTTTGAACGGCAAGAAGCTCTGTAAGGATTTGAGCGAGTGAAACGAAAAGTGAACCTTACGACTAACCTCACTGACTTGAGCTCGCCAAGAAAGATTGCTGTCAATTAAGACACCAAGGTCCTTGGCTGTTTCAGTATACGCAATGGTTGTGCAGCCCAGAGATAATGGAGTCAAAGATGACAAGTCAAGTGCTGTGCGGTAGTGTCTGCTGCCTATGATCATGGCCTGCGATTTAGCAGGGTTAATCTGTAAGCCGAACGACTTAGCCCATTGATATTATGCTGTCTAGGTCATGATTCATGGCATTGATTGCCGATTCTGCATCAGCCAGCAAGAAATGTCGATACAGCTGCAAATCGTCTGCATAGAGGTGGAAGCTGGAAGTGATAACTTTGGTAACGGTATTAATAAATATAGAAAAAAGAAGAGGAGAGAGAACGCCACCCTGAGGAACACCAGCAGTAAGATCACACCAGTCAGAGTAGATCTCTTCTTGGCGGACACGCTGAGAGCAACCCCGAAGATACGAGTCAAACCAGGCTATTGCAGAGGCAGAGAAGTTAAAAGATTGAAGGATCCCAAGAAGGATGTCGAAATCCACCGAGTTGAACGCGCAACTAAAGTCAAGTAACACTAAAACAGTAAGAGATTTACTGTCCATAGCCCAGCGGATATCGTCAGTAACCTTCAGGAGTGCAGTGACAGTACTGTGGCCAGTACGGAAGCCAGATTGGAAAGGGGAAATGAGAGCATTAGACAATAGAAATTTATAAATTTGACCATGAACAATGTGTTCGAGAACTTTAGAAAGGAAAGGAAGAATGGAGATGGGTCTGAAGTGGGATAAGGAAGAAGGATTGTTAACTTTAGGAAGTGGAATTATGTGAGCCTGTTTCCAGGCTGACGGAAATATACCAGAGAATAAGGAAAAATTAACAATATGAGTAAGGATAGGGAGTAGTTCTGAAATAATGGGTATTATCATTCTCGAACACAGATTATCATGGCCCACAGCAGAGGAGGAAATAGAGAGAAGGGACTTTTTCACAACGTCTTCAGATACAGGACTGAAATCAAAAAGTGTACATTGGGGTAACGGAAAGTTAGACAGCTCAAGTAAGGTAGAAGCTTTAACGCTAGGGTCTAGAGAAACAGGTGGTAGAGAAAAGTGCCTGTTAAGAGCGGACAAGTCAACATCTTTACAGGTATTCGTGGGTGATTTGCCGATACCGACAGACTTTAAAAATTTCTAGACATCGGAGGAGTTACGATCAACGAGAGATTCGTGGAAGTAGCGTCTCTTCGCATCTCGACACAGACGATTGCAGCGGTTACGTAGAGCTTTAAAGTGAGTGAGATTAAGTTCCGTGGGTCTGCGTCTGTACCTACTCTTCGCCTTATCCTTACGAGCAATAGCATGTTTAATTTTAGTAGTCATCCACGGAGCCGGATTATGTTTAATTTTAATACGCCGACGAGGGGCATGTTTATCATAGATATCTAAAATAATGGCATTAAAGCTGTTCCCCTTTTCATCGATACTGGTGCTTTCGATAACGTGAGTCCAATCGATATCACCAGCATCGCAATTTTATGTACATACAAAAAATTCTGGTTGGTACAAAAAATTAGTCTACTAAAAATATTAAAATTTTGTGATAGTTTTGTAATATTAAACATAAAATTGAAGTATTTTTTTAACTAATGAAATAGTTAGGTAAATACATCTTTACCTATAACCATTATATTCATATTCCGCGAATATCCTTAACTCATTATTCAAATATTAGAGTGGTATCGAACGTGAGTAATGTACAAATTAACTGAAATTAATGATTTGTGAATGTATGTCAAATAAACCACAAACTGTGTGAGGTTTAATATTATTGTACCTAATCAATTTCGAAAGACAAATGAGCAAATGTTTGAATTGTTGTTATCATCAACTATGTAACAGGAATATTACGGACATGTTTACCGGTAACAATCGACACTTATACTTTGAAGGTTTGAGAAAATAAACAATAACAAACTTCTGTGACAGACGGAAAGACACAAAAGTGATCATTAAAAGTTACGTTTTACTTTTTAACGTACGGAACTCTAAATAGGAAGCTGTTCACCTGATGTATATCTTAATGGACTGAATGGCACAAGAGCGTGGTGATTGGCCAAGAAAAAAGAGGGCTGCCAAGCAGTGGGTGAAGTCGGGCTGGTGGGTAATGATTACATGTTAATAAAATACTGCCTCATTGGTCTAGTGGCCGCAAGTGATAATGCTGAACATGAGAACCAAGGTTCGATCCCCGGGTCGGGCAAAGAGTCATTAGGTTTTTCCATCAGACATTTCTTAGTATACAATAGGACGCCCCCTTTTAGGCTGCCTGTCCACAGAAGTGGAGCGAGGCAGCGGAACCGAGAAATGTGCCATATTAACCAATAGGAGCGGAGCTCTGAAGCGGAGTTTAGATTCTATTGGTTAATATTGGCACATTTCTCCGCTCCGCTGCCTCGCGCCTGTGGACAAGCAGCCTTACATGGGACTTAAACATAACTGGCGAAATACGGGTGTACTATAGGTGCACTTCTAGTTTACCCTTCGACTACAACAGGCGTGATGTTATTATGTAATAAAAATGCAATTAACCATTTATATGCCACGCTTCATTTATTGTTTTATGTAAAAAGTACCACTATCATCTTTCAGCCCTTGTCCATTTTTAAGCCACGCTTCATTTATTGTTTTATGTAACAAGTACCACCATATCTTTCTGCCCTCGTCCTATGTCACTGCGTATAACTAACAATCTTTGTAAATCATAGATTTTGTTACCTATACCTAATAAGAAATTGCGAAGAAATAACACAGTCTATAATAAACTAGCTTCTACCCGTGAATTTTCTCGTTTACTATATAAAATATCCTACGTCACTCAGGGTTAATGTATCTTCCCATTTGTGAAATCTTTTTGAAATCGGATTTGCAGTTCCAAAGATTACCCCATACAAACAAACTCACATTTTTTTATATTCTTTTTTATTAGTATATATAGTTTATAATAAAATCGTTTTTCGAGACTGTCTGTGTGACCGTGTTGGTCTTCTAAACTACACAATGGACCTTGATGCAGATTTCACCATCATTTATGAATTTATTCCGGACGGTTTATGTGCAGAATACATTAATATTAAACTTAAGTGGGTAATATAATAAGGGAATCTCCATGAAAACCAAGTCGTAAAAACCGTCCGGATCAGGGGTGGGTTGCTAGTTTCCAATAAGCAATTCTAATTATTCTGTGTTTGAATTTGTGCTCGTTTAATTTGACAATAGACTTACCCCAAATTACATGGGACGTTATTATACGACATAATAATTGTCGATCCCTACTCGGAAGTCAGGTGTTCTATTAAATCACTGTAGACAATCAAATAAGTCACCTGTAGATAACCTAACACCGATTCAATATAATACGTTTCTGACCGCAACTTAAAGCAAACTCTATATAACATAACTGTCGACCACTCCTCGTAATTCAGGTGTTCGACAAGATCGATGACACCGAACCACACAATTGTTGGCTACAAGTTAGTTGCTAAATCTGAGTTATACTTGTCTGACCGCAGCTTTAACCGATCTCCGGTGAACCAGTCTTGAGTGCAAAGCCCTGTTGAGCTATTAGTATGTGGCTAAACTAAGCTAGGCATTAGTAGGTGACAGTACGATTACAGCACTAGATTCTTGGCGGTATACAGGTAGAAACTGTCTGCCAATTTCCCGAAGCATAATCCTATATGACTGTTGTACCTAGTACCCATGTTATGTTATGTTATGTAGGTACCCATTCTAATCACTTACTGGTGTACAAGATGACGTTGAATTATAACATAGTAACCAAGTTTAGTGTAGATCGGAGACGCTACACTCAAAGCTGTGAACGAGTATGTTTACATAGGACAAACTGTCCAGTTAGGTAGGTCCAACTTCGAGAAAGAGGTCAATCGTCGAATACAACTCGGCTGGGCAGCCCTCGGGAAGCTACGCAATATCTCCTCGTCCCACATACCGCAGTGTTTCAAGATGAAAGTCTTTGACCACTGCGTGTTGACGTCTTTGACCCGGCGGCACTGAAACGTGGTCGCTTACATTCTGGGCCCTATTAGAAGGCTAAAAGTCACCCAAAGGGCTATGTAGAGGGCTACGCTTGGAGTTTCCCTACGTGATTGAATCAGAAATGAAGAGATCCACAGGATAACCAAGGTAACCGACATAGCCCGAAGAATTGCCGAACTAAAGTGGTAATGAGAATGGCACATTGCTCGCAGAACAGATAGCTGATGGGGGCGGAAGGTTCCGGAGTGGCGACCGCGTACCGGAAGACGTACTGTTGGAAGGTAGTGTCCACAAGATGGACCGATGACCTTGTGTAAGCAAGATAAACAACTCGAGATTATGGTCGATAGTAAATTAGTTACTAAAGCAGCTGACGTAGCTGAGGCGTTTAATGAGTTTTTTGCCAACATACCTATAACTACGACTCGCTCCTTAAATTCGTCCCCATCTAAAGCCGAAAACCTTCTGCTTAGTAGTGTGTCTAAAAGTAGTCGCATATTTAGCTTCGAACATGTAACGCCTCGTGATGTAGTTAATGTTTTTAACACACTCAAGTGTAAAAACACTGGTGATTACTGGGGAATCTCCATTAAACTTTTAAGTAATATAATAGACATCTTAGCCCCCTATCTAGCTGTTACTTTTAATAAATGTGTTGATTTAGGAACTTTTCCTGATCTCATGAAGAGTAGTAAAGTCATACCATTATTTAAATCAGGTAATAAAAATGACGTTGGCAATTTCAGGCCTATTTTTATTTTACCAGCATTCAGCAAAATATTTGAAAAGTTAATACTCAAGCAGTTGCTAAGACATTTTAATTTAAATAGCCTCCTTCATAATGAACAATATGGCTTTACAAAGGGTCGTTCGACTACAGATGCGGGTGTTGCTCTGCTGAAACACATATTTAACGCATGGGAGAACTCTCAAAATGCTATTGGAGTTTTCTGTGATCTCTCCAAAGCCTTTGATTGCGTGCACCATGACACGCTTTTGCGTAAACTGCGTCATTACGGTGTGCTAAACGAAGCTCTAAACGTTTTAAATTCGTATTTAAATAATAGGTCGCCATGTGTAGATGTTGATGGTGTAAAATCTTCCGGGCTACCAGTTCAGTTAGGTGTACCTCAAGGCTCAATACTGGGTCCGTTCTTGTTTTTAGTGTATATCAATGACTTACCATTCTATTTAAAGGATATCTGTGAAGTTGTACTGTTTGCAGATGATACTTCTCTTATTTTTAAAGTAGACAGGAATAGACAAGATTTTGACGATGTAAACAGTGCACTGTCAATGGTTACGGATTGGTTTACGACAAATAACCTAGTTCTCAATGCCAAGAAAACAAAATGTGTAAAGTTTGCCCTCCCAAATGTTAGAGGTCTAGGACCCAACATCGTCTTAGATAAAGAGGTGCTTGAAACTGTAAACTTGGCAGTTTTTCTGGGCATAACAGTAGATGCTAAACTTCAGTGGGGCCAACATATATCGAGCCTAGCGGGAAGGCTCAGTTCGGCCGCCTACGCTGTCAGAAAAGTAAGACAATACACTGACGTTGATACAGCTCGGTTAGTATATTTTAGTTATTTTCATAGCGTTATGTCCTACGGTATTCTGCTTTGGGGCAAAGCTGCAGATATTCAAAATATATTTGTCCTCCAAAAACGAGCTATTCGAGCAATTTACCAGCTAGGTGCCAGAGTTTCTCTGAGAGATTTTTTCAAAGATATCGGTATCCTCACAGTGGCATCACAATACATCTTCGCCAACATCTTATATATTAGGCAGAATATACACATATACACTAAAAACAGTGATATTCACAATGTTAACACCAGAAGTAAGGATAAACTACGTGCTCCCTCCCACCGGCTTCATAAGGTTCATAACTCATTTGTTGGGCTTGGTATAACCTTTTATAACAAGCTACCCTCTTGTTTGCTAGATTTGCCTTTTAATGCGTTTAAAACTAAAGTAAAGTCCAACCTTTGTTCAAAGGCATACTATTCTATCAACGACTACTTAAATGATAAGAATAGTTGGTCGCTGTGATTAACTCAAGACAATGTTTAAATGTTCTTTCTCCAGAATTAGTTTACCTACTGACAAGTTTTATGAGTTTATATAAAAGTTTATAATTTTACTTTTTATGTACATTTATTTTATTTTTATTTATTGTTGACATAATCTACTCATTACAATGTTTTTTTTTAATGAGTTGTATTACAATATGTGGTTAGCTAGCGACCTCGACAATTATTTATTTTACCTCGATGGTCCTAGTTTATCAATTATAACTTCTAGTTACAGCTCTTTGTAAGCGGGCACGCCCTTTATGCCTGGAGGCCTTATTTTCTTTTTTTTAGATATTGTTTACGTTTAGTTATTTTTATTTCTGCTTGAGTATAGTTCTCGATGTTTTTGGTTGGTATATTGGCGTGTGCTAGCTGTCATATGGCTATTAATTTATAATTTAAATTTTATTTTGCGTAATGTAAATTATCTTATAAATTATTGTATAGAATCATTTTTTTTCCTAACTGAACAGACAGCTGTGCTGCTGGGGAGTTTGTTGCGCCACTTCTTCTTCCCAGCAAAAGCACTAGGAAGTGGTGAAGGGTGGGCGTTTTGGGGGACTGTCTTATGTAATTTTGACGTTCGAAAAGTGCTGATTCTCAGCCTAGTTTGAATAAATTACTTTTGAATTTGAATTTTGAATTTGAATTTGAATTTGTGAAGGCCGCAGGAATTCGCTGGATGTGGGAAGCACAGAAACGTTCGAAGTGGCGGTGCTTAGGGGAGGCCTAATTCCAGCAGTGGACGTGTTTTGGCTGAAATGATGATGATGATGATCCACTATAGAAAAGGGAGGATCCTCCGACCAGACGGGTGTTGTGTCTGACGGGCAATTGCCCAGGTATTGATGTCGGATAGTCTTATATATGTCGTTCGCGCGGTAAACTCTAATTGCGGGTTGCGGGATTTGTGTGACGTCATGACTTTGCGTAGTTCGTATGTGGCGGTGTAACGGCTACAAAACTACTAATAAAATGTGACGCCTTTCATTTTATTGTCACCGGCAGCGCTTTCATCACCGGGGCAAATGGGCTAATGGGGCTGTGATGTGTGTGATGCCAGGGTCATGTAACTTAGTCTAGGGTGCGGCCAATATACAAGTATCTCCCGGGTCCCCGACTCATGGGAGTAGAAAGAACAGTGGTGGTTTTAATCGGTAGGAGTCCCCCGTTTTCCCCAGACGACCCTCCGTCTCCATCCATGAGGATTTCCTAATGAAAATACAAGGTATTTTATTTTTAAACTGTCGTAATTAAACCTCACGCCAGATAAACTATAGCTTGTGAGACATGCTGGAAGAAAGCTCAATTCTGATTTAGGTCGCTTTTCTATTTCAAGAATAACCGTGTCAACAACTTCGTAAGTACTAAAACAAAAAGTATATGCATACGTTCTACTAGAACAAACAGCGTCTATAAAGATAGCAAATTTTATAAGGTGTAAGTACAAATTTCCCTAGGCCTAGGTCCTAAAAACATAAAGGTAAAAGTAGGTCTACCAGGCATAAACGAGTAATTTTACTAAACCACTAAGTAAAGGCAACTTTGACCCGCTTTCATGGTTTACATAGGTCAGTCCCGTATCGCCACAGATTTGTTTGGGAAACTCGAATAATTTTGTTATGCCAACAACATTATCCGTTTAGTCGCATAAAAATGATGTATGTATGTGAAGAATTTGTACAATGCAGCGTATAGTTATTATAGTTTTCTTTTACGTTCTTTATTATTCAACTAAATAAAGATAGAAAACATTCATATAAGACTAACTTTTAGCCGCGATTTCGTCTGCTTGTGTTTTGCCTTTCATAATTTTTTTGTACAAATATCCAGGATGAAAAGTAGCCTATGTCATTTTAAGGGTCCCTGGCTATAATCTATTTGTCCATAACGGTTAGTTTAGTGGTTAAGGCGTAAAAAGGTAACAGACAGACAGACGTATAACTTTATGATGATGACGTTTTTTTTTTTTTTTTTTTTAGTATCTATATAGAAATGTGGTATTTAAGGTCAAAAATATTAATTCGGAAACATTTTTATGGACTATAAAATTCCACATGAATAAATTTCAGTTTTTCCAGAATAGTGTTCTCATATTTTGTATATTCAGAGCTACTCTGCCCATTTCCGGGCTCCTAAATGTCTTGCTTCTGACAACAAGATATTATCGTGTGAGAATTTATTACGAGCCATTTATTTAGTGTTTTTTTAATTAATTATTTTTTTATTAGTTACTAGGTTATATTTTCTTACACACTTTCTTGTTGTAGATACGTTAAATAAACTGAGAGATTAGCAACTTTTTTAATACTAATAGTTCCTCGGAACCGGGCAGTGTGGCTGAAGAAAGGAAAGGCGTAAACCTAGCTGCGGGTTTTTCTGGGCTGGGCGATGATGAATGGTTTCTAGGTGACCAATAGGCACACATATTACTTTGGACTTCTGTCATACAAAGGAACCTAAGTAACTGGAGAAATGTTGATGTTGTTGGTAATATGTATATTTTTTTGTTGTTGTAGGAGGAGCTCGTGGCTAAGTAGTAACTGCCGCACGGGCCGATCCGTCAGGTTAAGCTACGCTTGCCGGGGTTGGTCTGTGGATGGGTGAACATCTTTACATACAGAGACTCCTCCGTGCCTCGGAAAGCACGCTAAGCCGTTGGTCCCGGTTGTCATTCGTGGATCTTTGACAGTCGTTACGGGTCGTCAGAAGCCCGAAAGTCTGACAACCAGTCTTACCAAGGGGTATCGTATTACCCAGTTACTGGGTTGTGGAGGTCAGATAGGCAGTCGCTCCATGTAAAATACTGGTATTCAGCTGCATCCGGTTAGACTGGAAGCCGACCCCAATATAGTTGGGAAAAGGCTAGGCAGATTGATTGTGGGAAATTATCAAATAGCTTGAGATTATTCATATTCGTAGGAGAATATCTAATTTTATTGATCACATAATTGTTTGTACAACAATCTATCACAGTGTGAACGTCAGCTGTCAGAATGATAGATGACATTGACGTATGGAAACATTCCATTTCATTAATGTTTAGTGAATAGGAAGGTTGTACCTGTTAGTTATTTGCATTTCTATGATTTATATTTCATAGACAGATGTATTATATATAAATGGCATGGAACTAGTGTTGTACGTTGTACATACTAGTTCCATGATAAATGGTTTTTAATGTGACTTACAAGGCTGTTTCACAAACAACGATTCTAGAGTTTTCTAACAAATCAAAATTTGTGTTTTTTAAAGATCAAAAGCAATGTTTATAATCTTAGCAGTACAATAAATGCCTTTTTACAACTAAAACGGTTACAATATCAAATTCAGTGTTATAATTGGGATTCATTATTAATATTCTAGTTCACAAGTTTTTCAAAGTGCACTAAATTTGAAATTTCTTGAAGAATGACCGAAGCCTTGTCGTCTGAAACATTATATACTAATCGCGATAAATATCTTTACTTAATTAATAATTATTAAAAATATCAGTACTTAATTTTAGACATTTTGTAAATTCTCTACCTGCTGGGAGCTGTACTAAGAAAGGAGGATAAACTCCACTGCTTTTGTTCTAATCAAGCAGTTTCATCTTGAAAACAACCGCGTCTTTAAAAAAAAATAAAAACTTCCATTTATTTCGGGTTCTCCCATGTTCAAAAAATCACAAATTACGACACACGAGATAAATATAAAACACAACATAAACATAAAAACAATGTCAAAATCAATGTCAAATAAAAATAAAAAAATAAAAATTAATCGGTATTTAATAATATAGATACAAATAAAAATAAAAGTTGAGGGCAAATTTTGGATAAAAATAATAAAATAAATTTATAAAACAGCAAATATCATGTCGCTTGTTAACATGCCCTTGCTATATGCCTATAACTGCAAAAGTTCCTAATATAAGGGCAGTCCAATCGCCCAGCAATCAGCAATGAGTCTTTGACCCAGGGTCTTTAGTTCTTCTGCTAAGCAATCTTCTACGTAGGCTGAAGATTAAAGCTTTGTATGTGTATCTTTTCTCATCCTTCTGTTGTAATGTATGGAATGCTAGATCAGCAGCTTTCACGGGTTGGTGGCTTTCTAGACTGTAAAAAAAAAACTTACATTTTGTTGTTACCTCTGTATTGTGGAGCGAAATATTTGGCGTGCTTCAGAATGAGATTTCTGATGTGATCATGAGTCCACTCAGATTTCACTTGTAGGATACCTAATAAGTGGGATATTATGACTTGTCATCTCCTTGGAATAGAAGATTCCTTAAGACGAGCAGCAAATACAACAACTGCAAGCATCATGTTTATAACGGGATTATATTTTTCTGTTTATTTCGCAATATTTACTAACAAAGACTTTTCACGTTTATAAAAACAACTACCACCTATTTTTCACAAACTCACGAAGTAGACACGAACATAACTATACCATTAGTCTGTGTTTATGTCGGACAATCGGCGCGTGCACCTGTTGTAAACAAAGATATCCGAACTACACAGCCGTTTTTAATAAACAACAATAATAAGTCACGTCGGCGTTACAAATAATAGTTAAAAAAAGAAAATTATTACAGCAATCAAAAATGTGTCTCCTTGTGTCATCGCACGCTGCCATAGCACTTATACTGTGGCCATAGTGTAATAGCCTGCCTCAATAATATATTTTGGTAGTTAGAGATGGGAAAGACTGATAACTATATAGATAGTTCAACTCATCCCTGCGCGCGATGCCATGTGTGCGTGCGCTTGTAATTATACTATAACTTTAATTTGTGTGGCAGTGACGCGTCAGTCGTCGTCCGAGCAACACGTGTCCTTATTAAGCAAGATAAACAACTTGAGATTATGGTCGACAATAAATTAGTTACTAAAGCAGCTGACAGTTTACCGGACGGCGAGCTACCCATTGCTCACCGTCCGCAAGCCCGCGCCTACGGTGGTCGGGAATCAGTGATTGATTCCCGACGCCCAGGGCGTCTCCTCCTGCGGCGATTAGGGGCGTGAGGGCGCGAAATTTTCCTCTCCCTCACGCGCTCCGCCTCCTACTTTGCGAGCATTACTGCTTCGCAAAAGGAGGTGACGGCCTCCCATGCCCTCTCGCTCCGTACCATGGCCTGGACCAGGGCCGGACGCGAGAGATCCCCGCCATCGATCGCCTCCACGAGGACACGGCGGTGCTCTGCCCAAGCCGGGCATACCTCCACCGTATGCTCCACCGTGTCCTCCGGGCGATCCACGCAGTGATGACACCCGGGCGTTTCCTCCCGCCTTATCCGAAACAGGTACCTCCCGAAACAGCCATGTCCGGTGAGGACCTGCGTCAGGCGGAAGGTGAGGACGCCGTGGCACCTCTCCAGCCACTCCTCAAAGAGGGGACTTATCGCCGCAATAGTGGCGTGCCCAGCACTGGGTTGCGACAATCGCACTCTCCATGCCGCCATGAGATCCCGTCAGAGCTCTGTCCGCTGTGCCGCGATTTCTCGCGGCATCGGAGTCAAGCCCCGGCGTTTCGCTTCCTCGCGCCACTCCCAAATATGCGCGAGGACTTTTGCCTCCAGATCCCATGGCGGCAATCCAGCAAGGAGGCTCGCCGCCTCACCGGAGACCGTGCGGTATCCCCGGACCAGCCGGGTGGCCATGACCCTCTGGGACGCGTTCAACCTGCGGGCAGGCCGCCGCCTCAACGAACGCGCCCATACCGGTGCCCCGTACAGGGCCATGGACCACACGATCCCTGCGTATAGCCTCCGGTAGGAGGTGTTTGGACCCCCTAGATTGGGCAGGAGCCGCTTCAATGCAGCCCCGGCCCGCTCCAGTCTGGGAGCCAAACGTCGGAAATGCTCCACAATATGTAACGCCTGTGATGTTAATGTTTTTAACACACTCAAGTCTAAAAACACTGGTGATTACTGGAGAATCTCTATTAAACTTTTGAGTAATATAATAGACATCGTAGCCCCCTATCTAGCTGTTACTTTTAATAAATGTGTTGATTTAGGAACTTTTCCTGACCTCATGAAGAGTAGTAAAGTCATACCATTATTTAAATCAGGTTATAAAAATAACGTTGGCAATTTCAGGCCTATTTCTGTTTTACCAGCATTCAGCAAAATATTTGAAAAGTTAATACTCAAGCAGTTGCTAAGACATTTTAATTTAAATAGTCTCTTTCATAATGAGCAATATGGCTTTACAAAGGGTCGTTCGACTAAAGATGCGGGTGTTGCTCTGCTGAAACACATATTTAACGCATGGGAGAACTCTCAAAATGCTATTGGAGTTTTCTGTGATCTCTCCAACGTCTTTGATTGCGTACACCATGACACGCTTTTGCGTAAACTGCGTCATTACGGTGTGTTATTTAAATAATTCGTATTTAAATAATAGGTCGCAATGTTTAGATGTTGATGGTGTAAAATCTTCCGGGCTACCAGTTCAGTTAGGTGTACCTCAAGGCTCAATACTGGGTCCATTCTTGTTCATAGTGTATATCAATGACTTACCATTCTATTTAAACGATATCTGTGAAGTTGTACTGTTTGCAGATGATACTTCTCTTATTTTTAAAGTAGACAGGAATAGACAAGATTTTGACAATGTAAACAGTGCAATGTCAATGGTTACGGATTGGTTTACGACAAATAACCTAGTTCTCAATGCCATAAAAACGAAATGTGTAAAGTTCGCCCTTCCAAATGTTAGAAATCTAGGACCCAACATCGATAAAGAGTTGCTTGAAACTGTAAACTCGGCAGTTTTTCTGGGCACAACAGTAGATGCTAAACTTCAGAAGGGCCAACATATATCGAGCCTAGCGGGAAAGCTCAGTTCGGCCGCCTACGCCATCAGAAAAGTAAGACACAGCTCGGTTAGTCTATTTTAGTTATTTTCATAGCGTTATGTCCTACGATATTCAGCTGTGGGGCAAAGCTGCAGATATTCAAAACATATTGGTCCTCCAAAAACAAGCTATTCGAGCAATTTACCAGCTAGGTGCCAGAGTTTCTCTGAGAGATTTTTTCAAAGATATCGGTATCCTCAAAGTGGCATCACAATTCATCTTCGCCAACATCTTGTATATTAGGCAAAATATACACTTATACACTAAAAACAGTGATATTCACAATGTTAACACTAGAAGTAAAGATAAACTACGTGCTCCCTTTCACCGGCTTCTTATGGTTCATAACTCATTTGTTGGGCTTGGTATAACCTTTTATAACAAGCTACCCTCTTCTTTGCTAGATTTGCCTTTTAATGCGTTTAAAACTAAAGTAAAGTCCAAACTTTGTTCAAAGGCATACTATTCTATCAACGACTACTTAAATGATAAGAATAGTTGGTCGCTGTGATTAACTCAAGACAATGTTTAAATGTTCTTTCTCCAGAATTAGTTTACCTACTGACAGGTTATATGAGTTTATATAATTGTTTATAATTTTACTTTTTATGTCAATTTATTTTAATTTGATTTTATGTTATTGTTGACATAATCTACCCATTACAATGTTTTTTAGGGTGTGTAACGTTTGATATAATAACAAAAGTTTTTTATGAGTTGTATTGCAATATGTGGTTAGCTAGCGAGCTCGACAATTATTTATTTTACCTCGATGGTCCTAGTTTATCAATTATAACTTCTAGTTACAGCTATATGTAAGCGGGCACGCCCTTTATGCCTGGAGGCTTTATTTTCTTTTTTAGATTATTGTTTACGTTTAGTTATTTTTATTTCTGCTTGAGTATAGTTCTCGATGTTTTTGGTTGGCATATTGGCGTGTGCTAGCTGTGATATGGCTATTAATTTATAATTTAAATTGTGTTTTGCGTAATGTATATTATCTTGTATACTGTACCAGCTAACCTGCAAGCAAGCATCAACGACCTCACGCGGAGAGCGCGCGCCGAACACTGAAGGGCTTTTTTTTTTTTTTGACTAGGGCATCTCTTAGCGCACCTCTGAGGTGATGACTACTTAAACAGACAATCCTGCGGCTGCCTTAAGCTACTAAACTCAAAGCCTCCAGCCAGGGGCAAAACTATTCTAATTAAAACTAGGCGAGCGCTCGCTAAGGGCACCCCCTGTGGGGTACGGACCTCGGCTTAGGGCGTCGCTGGGGGGAGGACAGCAAGTTGGGACAGGCTGGATCAAAGATGATTCATTATTATTAATGAGGTGCGCCTGCGCCGGCCGCGCGTTATATTTACGTGTGGACAACTCACGACCGAGCGAGTGACATAGCCAGTAGTGACACCTTCGTTAGAACAGGGTACCTGTGCACCAGGTCGCTCGTGATTGGTCCATTTAGATGTTACCTATGTAGTAAGTGAGCTACCAAAACATTAAAATTGTAAATATGTATAGGTTAAGCCATGTAAAACAATAAAGTAGTATTTCCATTCTAAAATCAAACTTGCCTTTTATTACCAAACTCTGGTAAAATACTATTGTATAGAATCTTTTTTTTTTTCTACCTGAACAGACAGCTGTGCTGCTGGGGAGTTTGTTGCGCCACTTCTTCTTCCCAGCAAAAGCACTAGGAAGTGGTGAAGGGTGGGCGTTTTGGGGGACTGTCTTATGTAATTTTGACGTTCGAAAAGTGCTGATTCTCAGCCTAGTTTGAATAAATGACTTTTAAATTTTGAATTTATCGCCTTACCCATAGCGCCGCGCGCACAGATGAGTTGAACTATCTGTACCACGATGCGATGTATCGATATTTGCGCTCGCCATGGATCGATTTGTAACACGTTCAAAATCTGTGGGCAAACGCCCACTAGAAGGATCAGCTGTTGATACTAGTAATAAAATTGTGATTTGAAAATACAAACAATAAATTGTTAGACAATTTGATAAACAATTCCTTAATTGTCCGACTTGACGTTAGTATGTTGATAGGATACGAAGCCAAAGTCACAAAAAAGCTATGTAGACGAGCAAATATCGTCCTGTAACATTGGGTGATATTATAACGTAGAAATCAAACGCAAAAAAGGTCTCTTTATCCTTAATTTCATTCCAAATTAACTTTCATGGAACTCACCAGAACAAATTAAGGGCTAGACTATTATTATTATACATGAAAGCCAAAAAAAAACCCTTGATTCTTTGAAATATTTTAATTAATAAGTACGCTACTATCGTCCATGCTTCAGCTCAGGTAGAACTAACATCGTTTCAACATCCATACTTCAATTAATTTGAAATTAGTTTGGCTTGTACCTACTTCAGTACATAGTGCTTCAGGTATCAAATAATATTGTGTGCCTATTAACAGTTTCTAAAATTACCTTAAATAATGGTTAACGTTGCTGCTATAATGTCGTGGGTAATTACTGTAAGTTATTGGGTTGAATCTTCATGCGTCAATCTGTCTAGGCTTTTCGCAACTGTGATGGGCTCGGCTTCCAGTCTTACCGGATACAGCTGAATACCAGTAGTTTACATGAAGCGACTGCCTGTCTGACCTCCACCATCCAGTAACTGGGTAACACGATACCTCATAGTAAGACTGGTTGTCAGACTTTCAGGCTTCTGACATGTACGAAAGTGACAGCCGGGACCAAAAAGAAAGACTTAAACATAACTGTGGTTGCGCTATAGTTGTACCCCCTTTTTTTTTTTGGTTGGGAAATCATCAAATAACTTCTCCCGCTCTGGGTGGAGCGGGAGGGCGTGTCAGGCTCTTACTGACTAAAACCCACCCGTGTTCCTTCAGTTGCCTGTACGTTGCCGAGGGTCACCGTTTAGGAGTATGAGGAACAGGGTGTAAAGTTCACTCATCCACCAAAGAAAAGGGAGGATCCTCCGACCAGACGGGTGTTGTGTCTGGCGGGCAACTGCCCAACTGTTGATGTCAGATAGTCTTAAATATGTCATTCGCGCGGTAAACTCTAATGCGATGCAGGATTTATGTGACGTCATGTCTTTGATGCGTAGTTCGTATGTGGCGGTGTAACCGCTACAACGGTATCCCTTTCGGACTTTCCTGCAACCCCGGGAAGCATCGGTCCCGTTGGATCCCTTCAGTCGCTGACATCTCTTTGAGGCGCGCGTGGAACACAACGCGCCGTATACCCGGGCCTGGTCCGATGAGCTACCCAATTCGTTAGAGCGAACATGGTAATCCGTAGGTTTGCTAGGTGTTCAAGTGAAGTTAATAACTCTTTTTAGAGCATACTGCACCACAATGTACACCTGCAGTTTGTGGTCTGACTACACGCAAAAATCGTGCGTACAGTGCCCTTCGTGTCCAGTTTAACAATGCGTTCAGGATGATGTTGGGGCTCCCCCGCTTTTGCAGCGCTTCGACAATTTTCGCGTAAGCCCCCGTTGATTGCTTCTACGCAAAAATGCGCAAGCGAAGCACTTTGCTGGTGCGGCGAGTGCGGGGGAGCGCCAACTGCATGCTGGCCGCGCTCGCGGGAAGGCTTGATTGTGATACAAATTATATTTCCAAGCGCGTTACATGTCACTTTCTTTCTTTCTTTGATGACGAATAATTTAACCTAATTGTATGTGTAAATTTTAATGTAATTTAAGATTTTATTTTAAATTTATTTTATTTGTAAATGGTATGTCTATGTTATCATGAGTCTATGTTACTTGAATTAAATGATTTGAATTTGAATTGCTCAGCGTCCGCAAGCCCGCGCCTACGGTGGCCGGGAATCGGCTATAGATTCCCGACACCCAGGGCGTCTCTTTCGTATCCAAATTTTACAACGATCCTCCTCTCTAAGATTAAACTCGAAAGCAAACATTTAATCCCTGAACTACATAAGTTGTAAGAGAATTCTCAAGGATGCTGCTACAGTGAATATAATTATGTACACATTTCACCTATGTTAAGTATTTATCAAATTTAGAAACGAAGAGTTAAGCTACTCAACTTATCATTAGTGACCTATTGTCAACCTTTTGATTACTTAATTATTTCATAAGTCTATTTAAGCTCTTCCCGCCTGAAACACAGGATTACCTATAATAGTTCAGGCATGTACCTAAGTCTAAGGAATATAATTTACATTTTTAAGCAAAACTGTACTAATTTTGATGCCTTGTATTTTTTTTTATAAATATTATTATTATTATCTCCTTTATTTTAGTATAACACAAATAAATTATATTTTTAAATATTAGAATTAAAAAATATAAAACATTTAAAAATTAAAAATAGTAGCCCACCGGTATCGGGAGCAGGGTCCAAGCTACCGGCGGTCAGGGCTCCAGAGAGAGGAACCTCCTAACAATGCGAGTCGTGTCCAGGAGTACCGCCTTCTGAATCAAGCCCTTAATCCAGCTGCCCAACGAGAGCCTCCTTAGGTGTTGGTCAAGGCTCTTGGCAATTAATCCATTATTATTATATTCGTTATTTCATTATTTACATTCGAACTCGTAAATTTTATTTTTAAATATTTGAATTAAACAAATATAAAAAATAGTAGATTAATAAACCCTATTAATATTATTATTATATCAGCTGTTTTCTTAGGTAATTGAGAGGTCCAGCCCTTGAATATAATTAACAAAATGTGTTTTTCTCTTTTTACTCTCCCACAAGGTCACAAGTAAAACAAAATATTTTCTTTAATCTAGCGCTTTCGTGGAATAGATACCTACATAGAAACGTGTCGTAATAAGCACTATTTATTAACATCATTGGGTCGATTGCCTCGTTGGTCTAGTGGTCGCAAACGCAATTGCTGAAAATGAAGTCCTGGGTTATAGCAGTAGCAACCGGGAGTCTGGATTTGAGCCCGGTTAATCGCAATAAGCTCGCTCCCTATTACATGGGACTCAAACATAACTGGCGAAATGTGGGTGTACTATAGGTACACCTCTGCCTAACCCTTCGGGGAATACAGGCGTGATGTTATGTTAAGTGTAAATACTACCTACGCCTACGCATTTTTCCCATGGGGTGGACAGAAACAACAGAACGCCACCTGCTACGATCCTCACATACTATTTTTGCTTCGTTCACTTTCTTACCAGCATGTCAATTCCCGTAACCACTTCACCTTGAAAACATGTGAAGTGAGCGTGGAGTGAGCTGTCAGTGTCATCTCACCCTGTTGGAATGACAACTCACTTCACCTAAGTTTTCACGGTGAGATGGTTACGGAATAGCACTGCAGATGTATGAACGTAAACGAAGCAAAATCAGTCATACACGCACGATGGTTGCGAGGACTACGTACCTGTCTTTCTGAAGAACATCACCATTAAGGTCACTACAATATTATGTCCTTAATATTCCTATAAAAAAAAACATGCGGGGCAGTCTTTGGGGACTGCCAATATAAGTGAAAATATTATACATATCTAATAGCTCATGGGAAGCGTACGGTAACAATGTCGCGAGTTCCGCGGGTTTTTGTTCACCCAAAAAGTGCTCAACGCGCCTAAAGAAGTTTTCACTTCAAAAATCACTATTACATATAACCAATATGACAACGAAAGTAATAAAGCTGTACGGGTACTCAATCACCTTGTTCCAATGAATACGATCCGTGAAAAGGTTATAAAAATGCTGCACTATGCAGTAAAATACCTATAGTTGTCCCTAACCTCGTGGTACAGGAGTTACTCGTCTATAAAATGACAGTAACGACTTGATGACTTTCACCTGGAGCTGTATGTTTACTGATACTGAGATACAAAACCAGAGTCAGAAAGCATCTGTCTGGCATTTCTGCTGAAAATAATGAACCTTTTTGGCGCAGCCGTGAGTACACACTATAATATTGATGTTACAACATTAATAAAATCAATCTGCCTAGCCTTTTCCAACTATGATGGGGTCGGATTCCAGTCTAACCGGATGCAGTTGAATACCAATATTTTACATGGAGCAACTGCCTATCTGACCTCCACTACCCAGTTGCTGGGTAACACGATACCCCTTGGTAAGACTGGTTGTCAGACTTTCGGGCTTCTGACGATCCGTAACAACTGTCAAAGACCCACAAGTGACAGCCGGAACCAACATAACGTGCTTTCCGAGGCACGAAGGATTCTCGGTATGTAAAGATGATCACCCATCCACGGACTAACCCCAGCAAGCATAGCTTAATCTGATGGAAACCCATGCAGCTATTACTCAGCCAAGAGCTCAAATTGATTGATTTTAAAAGATTATTTTCTTTTTTATCTTGTTATTTGTAAAATTTTCTTTCTCAAAAAAATTGGTTTGTAAAGATTTTCAAAAGGTGTTTTTGACTTACTGACTGCCTCGTTGGATTAGTAAGTGATCACAAGCGCTACTAATGAGCATGAGGTCCTGGGTTGGATTCCCGGGTCGGGCAAAGTGTTATTGGGGGTGTTATTGTTACCATCTGGAATTTCTCAGTAGTAGCCCGGAGTCTGGATTTGTGTCCGGTTGATGGCATTAGGCTCAGCCCCTATACCATGGGACTTTAACATAACTGGTGAAATGTGGGTGGACTATAGGTAATACCTATGCCTAACCCCTCGGGGATTACACGCGTAATGTCAATTGCAATTATAACACTGAATTAGTTGTGGTTACAGTGTGTAAAAAAATCCAAATAATATTCGAAGTTATGATTAACTATTTCAACTAATAATCAATCGTTTAATGCACTACACACATATTCATAATTTTATTTAGTAATAATATGAACGTAAACAAGGCAAAAGGAGTATGTAAGTATGTTCTTTAGTGTCTGCCTACCCCCATGCTGCCGTCCACTAACTAAAAGGCCGCTAAGCGCAAAAAGTAGTTTTCGAGAATTGATGTCTCTTGAAAAGTATGCTACCTAGGAACAACGTTGCAAGTTATATATGTAGGCATAGACTTAGTGCACAATATGTGATATATGTAATTCATTTATATTAATCACATTTTATTTAAATTCATTTTCTAACTTTTAGCTAAGCCTTTTTTTTCATTTTTATATAAACAACTGCACTGGCCGCTAACCATACCTTAAATGCTTTATAGCAAAGCAATTTCTTGTAGCCGCCCCGTCTTGTACTTATAGTAAAATTTATCAAAATATACTTAGTTATAAAGCAGTTAAAGGATTTTAACCGAGCCTAGTAACTAACACTTGGAAGACTAACTTTGCTTACTTAGAAAGCAGTTATGGGATTTTAAACGTTTTTAAGCTCGGTATTGTAAAACATATTTTTATACTGGTTCTCCAATTGCTTAACTAGAAGGCAGTTAAAGACATCTCGCTCGCAATTAACTGGCTTTTAAGTAAGCACTTGCGGGTAAAAAGTTGAGAAGATAAAAACAATTTTATGAAAATCAGAACTTTATTTATAAATAATAAAGAATAGACAATCAGTACGTCTAATTAAATTGTATAAGCTATTTGTTAAGTTACTATATAATAGGAACTTAACAAATAGCTTATTATTAATTCAACATTATAAAATAAAAAAAACAAGTTTAATCAAACTTTTTCAAATCTTATTCGGTAATGAGATCACAATTTTATTCCATCTTTAATAATAATCAGTATTCGCGAAACCATAGGAAATAGTTATTAAATTTATCCAACATGTGAGGAAAGTTCGTTTTTCCTATGAGTCTTGAGCGAACGAAGGATTGAAAAATAGAATCACGAGCGCAGCGAGTGATTATAAATTTCAATCCTGAGTAAGCGAAAGACTCAACAAAACGAATAGCAAATGAACTTGCTCACATGTTGCATACAAAACTTTTCACCACAACCAGCAAGAAAGTATTCAGTCATCATAGGTAAATAAATTAAATAGACACAAAGCATATCAAAATAATTCTTTATTTTTTAAAATATATTTAAAACTTAACATAAAAAAATCAGGCAAGGTTAGTTTCTGAACGAGATCATTACTTTCCTCACTGTTCAAACAGTGAGGAAAATCCAACTTTCCTCACTGTTCAAGCAGTGAGGAAAAACCAACTTTCCTCACTGTTTTCGTAGAGGAAAGACACTTCTTTCGTGCAGGAGTGGTGAAATAGTTATTTTCACACCTTCATTAAAACTCCATCACTCTTTTGTAAAGTAGAAGCTCTTTTTGCATTTATCTTAGGCTCCTGAATATATTTTCTCTCAGAAACTGCTACCGTATAATTACTTCTTATAAATAATCTTCGACCTAATAAAGGTCGCAGGAAGCCGCTGGATGCAGGTCGCTTCCAACCGGCCGATTTGGAAATCATTGGGGGAGGCCTATTCCTTCTCAACTAATCTATCTTTCAAGCTGGTATCATATTTCTTTCTCTTTGTGGAAGATGGTGGTTCTAAATTTACTAAATCTGTAGAAATAGAGCAATCAAAAATAGATAAAAATGTACGTCTTTTCTTAGGTAACCGATGTCCAATAATCTCTTCTGTTCTTGTAAATTCTTGAGTATGTCGTCGCGTTTTAAATTTTTTGGGAGACGTTTTAGTTATTGATGTTTTTTTTTTTCAATATTGGTTTACTTTTAGGCTTTGAAACTGTATTTTGTCTTTACAAGTCATAACCATATTCAGTATCATCACTTAAAACTTCGTCACATGGTATGGCGTGAGTTTTTATGTTGGTAGTCCTTATCCTTAGCGGGGTCATCACTATCATAATCTAATATTTCTGGTATAATGCAGTGAGAAGAAGATGGCATCGGGGAAGGAGGAGGCATCGATTCGTGGCAGTATATGGAATGTGTTTCAAGCTGTTGAGTTAATGTTTCTATTGTAAGCTTCATAGTTTCTTCTGGTTGGCTATAATTATAATATGTGATTCGTGTTTCATTAAAGTTTTGAAACACTTGTGATGTCATCGAGTAAGGTTCTTGGTAGAGAATATTAATATTTTGATTATTTTTGGCTAATATTAGAGCAAGTGGAAATGCGTATAGATGGCATGGTGTTATTGTCAAGGCGTTGTGCAGTTGGAAATTCCTGGTCCACCAACACACTATTCATCATAGTTTGGATCCTTGATGATACACAGGAACGTCTAAAATACAATGTAATATAATCAGCTAACTGATGAACCAATTATACGACACATCTCTTTCGCACTAGTAGGTATAAAACAATCAACAATCGAAATAGATACCTAAAACAACAATTACGATGAACTTAGAAGCAGTAGGTACTTAAAAACCCTTTTGCAATAGGAAGGTACATAATGAAAACTAGCAGCACGCGTTTTACCTATGCAGGTATTGCGGAATACAGAAAAATGTATGGTAACAAAAACAGGCATTTAATTTTGTAAAGTTAGATAAATTAAAAACCATTCATTCGTTTTTGCCAAACATCCAAAAATATTTTCGCATTTATAATAATATTACAAATAGCTATTTATTACAATAAATGAAATAATAATGTCAGCTTACCTTTGTCTTTTGTCCGTCCGCTACGAGCACCCGAAGTGAAAAGGAAGGAATTATAGCCTGTGCTGGTCAAACGCAAACGCAAATCACAAGCGTTTAACTGCTTTTTAGTCTAGTATTGTTGTTTAGCTGCTCTCTAGCGATTGATATTTAGCTAATACTAATTTCAATATGAAGGCACAGGATCAGATATATTGTAAAATAAAAGAGGTTCTTTAAATAATAACTTTTCTTATAAATTATTTAATCAATTAATTTTACACGAAACTACACTTAATCAGTTTCAAGACACAAATAGCCATGACACCCAGTAATAGCTTAGTTTACACAAAATAGTAACAATGTACAGAGAGGCAGAGTAACAATAATTGAAAGCAATACAACCTGTGCACCGGGCAACGCCTGAAGGTAGAATGCCATTTCGCCGCCGTGCGGACTCTTTTATACGGTAGTATTGTAGGTGGGGCAAAGACGTAGCGCGCTACGACGTAGCGATCACTAACTCCGCCCAGCAGCGAGGAGGTGGGAGAATGTCGTAGCGCGCTACAGCGCCATAGTGCTACAGCGTAGCCCGATGCACGTGTTGTTTACAATGTGACGCCGACACGGCCATGCTGACGTGCGGACGTCCTCGCACGCTTACCCCACAATGCCACATCTAGAACATGAAAAACTGATTAAGTACCGTTTGGTCATCCTGCTATTGTTTCTGGTCCGGTCTACTTATACCCTTCAGATATTTAACCACTTGGTCCAGTCAGCTATGACTCTACAAGGCTTGGTCCGGTCAACTTCTGACCCTCCAGATATTTGACCACTTGGTCCAGTCAGTTATGACTCTACAAGGCTTGGTCCGGTCAACTTCTGACCCTACAAGATCAGTCCCCTGGTCCGGCAATAGTTTTGCCCTTCAGGTGTATCCCTTCAGTTAAACTGGACCGGATCTAGCTAGGCCGAACAAGTATCGTTCCTTTAGCTTAATTAACAAATAGCTCAATACTTTGGTTGATGTACAAGTGCTTCTGTTACAATGTTAATTGATTCAGGTCCAATAGATTCTACTGAAACAGCACGTAAACCAGGGTTTCTACAATATGCATTACTATGAGAACTGGTAGATATAGTGTCACTTTTAGCAGACATGGTATCACTATTGACAGAGGTATCACTATTGGCAGACATGGTATTATTATCGGCAGAGATAGTATCACTATTAGTAGACTGAATATCATCAAAGTTAATATGTTGCCTAGACTCGTGAACAAGAACCTCTGTGTTGTTATTATCCGCCGACACGTCATCCTCATCAAAATTTTCTGTGATTTCCAAAAACAATGACTGACCACGGGGTACTTCTCGCAAGTTTTCGTGAGAGTATTTGTAGACTCTATTGTTTCCATTAATGTGTTTTAATTCGTACCCATCATTTTCCAAAATAGCGGTTATTTTAAAGGGGCCTTTGCATTTACGGTCTAGTTTCGTTTGGTGTCTTTCTTCGCTTTTAACAAAGACAGAGTCACCTACTGAAAAAGGTTTAACTATAGCTTTACCCTTGTTAAATCGACCTGTGTCATATTGAGCCAACTTTTTATACTAGCAGAAGCATCGGATCGAATGGTTACGAGGTTTAACCTATCTTCATTAGGATTATTAGTAGATACTCTTGATATTATTATCCTTAATGAACTGCCCTTAATAACAAACATTAATTCCAAGGGCGTGAACCCTGTTACTCTACAACGAGTACTATTGAGAGTTAATTGGATGTCGCCTACATGATCTTGCAATAAGCTGTCTGAATATGTTTCAACTATAGTGAGCATACGTTGGGCCTGACCATTTGCCCTACTGGAACCAGTGGCTATAATATGATATGATTATCTTTACAAAAATTCTTAAATTCAGCATTGTCGTATGACCTACCACGATATGCAACTATTCTTTTAGGAGCGCCAAACAAGTTCACTGCATTTTTAAGTGATTTAATAGCATCAGATGCATTTGGGTTAAGGTATGCTCTTACAAGACGAATTTTGTAAAAACCATCAATAATCACGGAACAATACTCCTTACGCTCGCTTTTTCGGCTGAGTTTGCCAGTTAAATCCAAATGAATTGTATGCCATGGAATGGGCAATTTAGGGATTGGATATAGATGGTCCTGCTGGGCACCCGACGGACCTTTGGAAACCTTACAAACGACGCACGAATCTACATTTTTTTTTTTTAATTTTGAACATTTTTTGGAACCAATAAGGATCGTATAATTTACCGAGCGTTTTTTCATAACCATGGTGTTTTATTTCGCTGTGTCCATGATTAATCATTGATCAGGTTAAAGAGTGTGGCAATATTGGTAACCATTTAGTGGTTTTATTACGTTAGATTTGACGATAAAGTATGCCCTGTCTAATATCGTATGTGTGTGATATTTCAGACGGCAAGTAATTTGAACAGAATTTGGAAATAATGTCTGATATTTCAGAATCAGGTTATTCTATAGATAACCAACACCTCTCTAGTTCAGCCAAATTTACAATTTTAGCTGGTTTATGAATAAAAGATGTGTCAGCATGATTACGTGAAAGAAAGACTGCATGTGCTATATTTTTTCCCTCTTTATAAATTATATAAAAAGTCATACGACTGCAAAATTGCCCACCACCTGTGTACTCTAGGTATAATGTTCTTTTTGGAATGAGAGGCCTTTAAGGCGTTACAGTCCGTAAAAACCGTAAATTTACGCCTATACAGGTAATGTTGAAAACGTGTGTTGCTCCACAGATTTAACTATGGTTAATGTTTCCAATTCATACGAATGTTGAATGTTTTCTGACTAAAATAAGCGACAACATGAGGTAGACTATTTTTTTTTTTTTGTATAACCCCATATCCTTCCCTTTTTGCATCAGTGTGGAGTTCGATGGGTAAAGGGTCAAATTTTTTTTTTTAACTGTCTCAGAAATTACATATTTTACTATTTTTTGATGTACATCATTATGTTCACAGGTCCAATTAATAGTAACCTTTTTGACCGCGGTTAGAGGATACAAAGGTTTCATCAATTTTGAGAAATTTGGTATTAATTGTCGAAAATATGTGGCCAGGCCTGTAAATTGATAAACCTGAGTAGCAGTGCTTGGGGGAAGGATATTTTTTAGGGCTTCAACCTTATGAGGACTTGGTCCAACCTCTCCAGAGGATATTACGATACCCAGATTAAAGTTAATCTATTTAAACGAACCAACCCTTCTTGAACGGTCTCTGATTCAGGAGGTTTAAGTGCCGTATTTATAGCCCTTTGAAAAACCTGTGGAGCGTTTCGTAAAACAAACGGCATGGTTAGGTACTCAAATTGACCCGAAGGTATAACAAAAGCAGTTTTCTATAGACTCCTTATGGACGCAAATTAGTAAAATCCAGTGGCCATATCCAAATTAGAGAAAAAACAGGCCCCATGTAACTTATCGATTTGATCACTAATTAGTGGTAAAGGATAGCTGTCTGGTCGAGTATTGCTATTAAGTTCCCGATAATCAACACACATGCGATCGCTACCGTCCCTTTTTTTAAATTAATAATATGGGACTCGCGAAAGGCGAAGAATTTTCTCGAATTATGAAAACATCTAGTAATTCTTGAACCTTGTTATTAACGATTCCTAACTCGGTGTAAACTTGTGTTGTCTTGTGTTCCTAAATAGCCTGTTAGGTCGCCTATGTACAGTTTTATTTGGATTTATGAGATCGATTTTAGCTCCTTGGTAATACGCGTAATGGGAAGATTTTGTATAAAATATGAGGAATATTTATTTCAATCAAAAGTTCCTTTTCTTTACCGGTAAGATCTGTGTCAATCGAATTAATGTCAAGAGGCATTTCCAATTTAGAGCTAAGATTTGAAATTTTATTTTTTGGAAAAAGTTAAGGCATCGTTACTAACTACAATGGATATTCCTTGCCCCAAAATGACGCGACCTCATAATACGTTTAGAACCGATCAAATGCAATTTCTTCGAAATGGTGTTGACGGATGGGGCATTTAAGTGTACGATTCAGACGTACCTGGTTCTTCAATTCTTCTCTTTAATGAGAAGCTGCGCAGTACGCGGAAGAGTTGATTCTTATCGTTTATAACGACGGAATTGAGTTTAGGCCAAATTTTGTCATCGCACTGTGACAGGATAGATATGCCAAAACCGGTTAGTACATTTTCCGGTAAATTCGCATTCCTGCCTCGACTTTATTATCAATTTGAATTTTGATAATTAAATCAAAATGATCTTTAATTGTCATGGATTTGGAAAATTTAAAGACCAGAATTTCCTTAACAACAACCCATGAAATATTATCTGGCTTGATTTTAACGCACACCAGTTGATCATGTCAGTTTCAGGTGCATCAGGATCGAAAGGAACCAGCATTGACTGCGTACTGGGTGTCATGTAGCTAGGTGTCATACTATCTGCAATTTGTTTTTTTTTTTTTAATAATTGATTCCATACTAGCCGAAAAAAAATTACATTTGTTCCTGTATTAAATTACTGGCAGTCCCAGATAAAGGTGGGAGTGGGTCTGATCCCGCTTCTGATGAAGGCACAGGATCAGATATATTGTAAAATAAAAGAGGTTCTTTAAATAATAACAATTTAGATTTTCTTATAAATTATTTAATCAATTAATTTTACACGAAACTACACTTAATCAGTTTCAAGACACAAATAGCCATGACACCCAGTAATAGTTTAGTTTACACAAAATAGTAACAATGTACAGAGAGGCAGAGTAACAATAATTGAAAGCAATACAACCTGTGCACCGGGCAACGCCTGAAGGTAGAATGCCATTTCGCCGCCGTGCGGACTCTTTTATACGGTAGTATTGTAGGTGGGGCAAAGACGTAGCGCGCTACGACATAGCGATCACTAACTCCGCCCAGCAGCGAGGAGGTGGGAGAATGTCGTAGCGCGCTACAGCGCCATAGTGCTACAGCGTAGCCCGATGCACGTGTTGTTTACAATGTGACGCCGACAAATACATAACTTAAGAGCCGCTATTGGTGTATAACTGCTTTCTAGTGTAGTTTTTCTTTATAACTGCTTTATAGTTAAGGCACGATGTTCAGATGGTTATTTGTATGACACAATACATGAAGGTAGTTAAAGACGCTTAGCTGCTTTTTAGTCAAGCATGACTAGATAACGTACTTTTAGAAAAAATTATACATCAATTTGCCGTTAAAGTATGTTAACGTCTTTCTAGAGAAGTATTGAGGCTTAGCTGATTTTTAATTAAGGAAGTAACAAAATTGATGTGGTTTAACTGCTCAGCAATGTTCTTTAGTTCTATAAAACTATCATAGAAAAATAATTCTTACACCAAAAGATAGAGTATCGAATTTTGTATAAGACTACATTAAAAAGTGAAAAATGACCAACTGTGGCTTAACGGCCTTTTAGTTAGTGGACGGCAGCATGGGAAAAAGGCGTGAGTTTTTATGTATGTATGTAATAATATTGATAAACTAACTGATCTCCCAGACGTTGTATTTTTAGCTGAATTTACCGATTTTCCAAGCAACTTTTACAATTGTTCTCTCTCTAAAAAAAATATTCGGGCTATTGGTGACGTACTTGCCAAAGAACAGTATGTCATTTTTATTTGTACATATGTAGAATAATCAAAGCAGCGAAATATTGGTCAGCCATTTGCGACGGTGGCAACTTTCAAATGCATCCAGTCCATCCTCGTCAATTTATCTATTTTAAACCATATTTAGTCCAGTTTTTCTCATGAAGTATGTGCCATCATATATAATTGTGTAGCTAAAATAACCTCCGGACCATGACATTTTCACACCTGACTTAAATTATAAATATCTTAAATGTCAAAAAGTTACTTTCGAACTTTGAAAATCTCGGGACAAAGTTCGGAAGTAAGGGTTTTGACATTTAAGATATTTTTAATGTATATAATATATAATATTTTCTCCGTTGTATAATGTTACGCTGTAATGAAAATGTCAATGACCTATTAATAAAAGAGTGATGACCTTTTTCGAATGGGTAGATTACATCACGATATCCATTCATTTGTCTAATATACATATACAGTCTATACAGGGTGGTGATTTAATCAACACCATCCGTCCAAGGTATGAATGACCCATCATACTAAACCACTTCCCGTAAGAAAATCATACTAAATTCGTAAAAAAAACCCATACATAAAGTACTCGTAGTAGTATGGTAGACATAAAATTTCGAAGCATGAAAGTATGAATAGTAGTTTTTGGCTTTCTTATGACAAGTTACAACTTACTGTACTATGTACCTAACTATGACGGTTAAAATGATAAATGATTTAATTTCTGTAAGTAGGTTTGAACAAACACTTAAACACGTCAGTCATATTATAAAAACTAGATGAGGTCGGCGTTTCCTATCTGACTACTCTGAGAAGAAAGGCCGACACAAACTCTCTTTTAAAGTCCAGACATAATCTTGGTCAGATCATGTGAGGACCATGAAGATTGGTGTCGGAAATGTGTATTGTGTTGTGAGTGACTAAATCGCTATCGTGTATTGTATCGTGTCAGTTTAGTTTGCTTTAATATCCTGAAAAACTCTTCCCTGAAAAAAGTTCCCTGGAGGTGAATGAAATAAAACACACACTATAAACTGATTTACATCCGTAAGACGTCCTCGTAACATAAGGTCCAGTTGAAAACCAGCGTCAGGCACTAGTTGTCTGGCATTTATGCTGAACTGGGCCTATTTGCAGCAGTGAGGCACACAATACTATTTTAAGTTATTTTTTTTCTGTTATTTTTTTGTTTTTGTGTGAATATTGTGTGCCTTAACCTGAGTCAAATAAATTTATTTTCTTTCTTTCAAATATAAAAAGTCACCTACCCTCCGCTCACGCTTCAATTTAAAGTTTTAAAAGTATGACTTAATAGACTAACTACTTATTAATTCACTGTAGGTGTTCCATAAATCAAGTAAGGATAAAGTTGGGAAACTTGAAAGTAAGTAATTAAACAATATGAATTTAAATTTTCATTTAAAATCTTGAAATTAAAGATTTATAAATGAAGTGGTGACTAAGTGCAGGCCAAAATTAAATATAAATTCACTCGAATAAAATTGTTAAAATTCTTTGAAAAAAATATTGCAATGAAAATGCTTGAAAATTACAAGATCTAATTTTATTAAATCTGCTACTAACATCACAAGATTTTAGTCAACATTAATTACATTATTGTTATTGTGACACAAATAAAGAGTAAGGGCAGAGTCACAACGAATTCGACGAATCTAATCAAATTATTTTCTTGTACTTCTTTTCATTTTTGTAGATGATATGATTTGAAAGGCGGTAACGTCTTTGCTGTTCAGCGAGCGTTAACTGCACCTTTCCTAAAACAGAAGTGGAATTACTATTCACATTTCATGTGAATATACGGTGACATAAAAATAATACGCGTTTATTTTACAAATTAACAAAATAAACGTGTCCCTTACCTACTCACACACGTACACACAAACACGTTATCTACATGCATAAACACAACATGAGTAAACCTAACTCATCACTTTTTGATTTATTTCATCTTATTATTTTTTTTGTTATTCACAATTTGTACCAAGTAGATAGTGGGAGAGGGCACTGAATTCTGTAATACAGGTTTTTACCTAGCTCAGAAGTCAGGGTTTTCATAGGATTTCATGTAAAAATGTTTGTGATTTTTTTAAAAAAAATTACGTATAATAATATTCTTGTAATTTCACCCTCGAATTACTCATGAAACATGCATTTTGACTATAGTTTGCCATCAACTACAATGACATGCTGCACTGTAAAGTATAGTTCTTACTGGATTCACGTAAATCTTAATGTCCTTTTTACAATGCGCACAAAATGAAACCATCAGTTACGTTAACGTTACGTGCGCCTTCTCGTAGTATTTTGACTCGGGTTGCCATACTAAATTTGGAATTTACTTCTATAATTATAAAATATCAAACTAACAAGAAAGAATATCCCAAAGGAATGGAATACGTGATTGTGGGCAAATAAATTAATGATTTATTTTAATAACATTGTTTTATAGTATATTCCATACAATTTACCTACCCGATCACCTGACAAAACATTGTTGAATTAGGTTACTTATTGCGTGCATTATTTATTATTTGCTGCATTTTTAAGGTTTCGTAGTAAACAAGGAACCCTTATAGTTTCACCATGTCCGTTTGTCTGTCTGTCTGTCCGCGGCTTAGCTCAGAGACTGTTAGTACTAGAAAGCTGTAATTTGGCATAGCTAGGTACGACAAAGTGGTAAAATAAAAACAAGTAAAAAAAATGGTACCTCCCCTACATGTAAAGTGAGGATGTTTTTTTTTTTCTGGTTTATCCCTTGGTGTCGTTGGAAAGATCGTTTCTAAAATAAATCCCAATGTTCATACGGCTAAAAACAAAATGCAGTATGAACTGCCAAGAATCTGCCTGATTGATCCCAAATTCAAATAACTTCTCGCTTTGATGATCGCCGTGTGAACGGGCGGTAGAATTAAAGAAAACAAAAGTGATCTAATGTCTATGGATAGTCCCACTATTTCTAAGAACTGGTTAAATTAAAAAAATGGCTCGTCTTTCTCCATTTCTGGAGTTTGGATGTCCAAATACTTTTATTAATTTTATTCATGAATTAATTTTAATAATCGCAGTTCCTTATTAGCCAAAATTGGACGCAGTAACCAAATTAAGGCACTCAAACAGTTCTGAACCGCTTTCATATAACTATATAGTTATATCCCTAGGGATACAACTATATAGTAGTAGGGATATAACTGTATAGTTATATCCCTAGGGATATAACTATATCCCAGCTCTTTCCATGTTACTGCGACATATACATAGGTATTATAAATTAAAGTCGCTTTACATGTGTGACCTGGTTTTTCTTCTAAACTACGCCACGGATTTTAATGTGGTTTTCACAATATTTTAGAGAATGTATTCAGAAAGGTGTGAATAATAAATTAATATTGAACTAGCCTTCGATAAAGAAATCTCGATGTTTTGTCAAATCGTAAACCCATGCGAAGCCTCTGGTGGGTCACTAGCAAAGTAGTAAATGGTTTGATTAAAAACTTACTTGTTTAATTATTATCACGCCAAGTTTCAACCGGAGTGAGCAGAGAGGTTGGATTCCACATGTGACTCCAAGGAACTCCAATACTTGTGGCTAATGGTTAGAAGTTTTCAACCTGCAAAAAAGAAAATATCTGTAAGTTTAAGAAGGCAGTATAAGTTAAATTTTACTAGAGTTGATATGTTTTATCGTTATCAAAATCCTAATTTAGGTATATGGGTTCGGTGCAACATGTCAATTTCGTCCATAGTTCTCTATTAGTCGTCATACTACCAAGATGACGCTCCCTGACTCCCTTTCTAGCCATATCATCTTTCACTTCGTCCATCTTGTCTTTGGTCCCCTACTCTTATAGCCTCACACATTACACACATACACACATTTCACATTACATTAATACTCAAAGAATTATGCTTTCAATAACTTTTATTTTCTTGGCCTAGATAACAAATAGCCCAAAATTCACAGTTCTCTATGTGAAATACTTAATACGCCTACTTGCGCCCCAAAAGTAGTAACTATTGACTTCCAAATAACCGGCTAGTTGCATTATTTACGTGAACATACTCCTAGTTAAAATATGTTCTGCTTAGCCAGTTAGTTTCACAATTTTTTTTTTTTTTTTTTTACACATTACAAGTTCCTTACACTTAAACAAAGCACACAATTAATTAGACCTCTGGGGTCTGTCTTAGCATGCCATGGCCTGAGATTTGATCAACGCGCTATTAACAGTTAAGTTATGATCGAGTTGATGTAATGTTCTTTCAGCTTACGCTTTATGTTTTTACTATTCATTGAGTCTCTAATGTCCACAGGTATTTGGTTTAGTAAATTGGATATTGTGAAAGAAGCGGTACGCCTGCCATAAAAGTTATTTTTGCGTGGCACCAGAAATGATTTTGATTTGGCTTGTCGTGTATTCACGTTATACTTGACAGGAATTTGAATATCACTGTTATCAAAATGTTCTATGAGGAACAGATACTCAGCGCAAATACTAGTAATAATAATATGGAACCCACAGGTCACAATGCAATGGCCAGTAATCTTAAAAAACTCGTGCACGTAAGCAACAGGAGATTAACATAATACGAGTAAGACCATACAATATATTTATTTTGATTTAAAAGCGTGTCAATGGAGTTTCTTACCCGTTCTTCTCCATAGTAAATCTACTACGCTACGGCAACTAGCTTCATCTTTCTGACTGACCGACTCCTTGAAAATTAAAAATGAGTTGATAAGCCAATGGCTTGGAAGATCTTTGTGATCTTCTGAAACGGCTGTGAGTTTACTCTAATTCAAATTTAAATTATTTTAGTTCACACTGGCTGTTGCAAAATATCCCACGCAAACGTACTACTGGGATTAAAAGAAAGTGAAGCAATGATCGCATACCTAATGGAGTAAAAGGTCATTGACTCTTGTAGCACTGCGCCCGCGTTGCCGTCAACCATAATTATTTTGCTACGCGTAATTTGAATCTGTGATATCTTTTAAAGTTTTAATTTTAAGATGTCAGGCATATTTTAATCTAAATTAAAATAACATATTTTATTGGATAATAACAATAAAATTTTCGTCAAATTCTGAAAGATAGAAATGGTTATTGTGGGTCATCCTTTGAAGATAGGCCAAGCCATCGCGGACTTTTTTGTTGAACTTTTTAAGATGTGCAATCAGTGTATGTAGAACATATATTTTATTTATCCCTCACGGTTCACGCGGCGCACGCCAGTAAAGCTCCTAGTCTGCATGATTTTTTCAGACATCTTCAACAATAACCGTCATATTTCAGCCAATTCACACAAAACCTTAATGAATTATACACCAAAACCTTCCTCATGAATTACTCCGTCCGATGTGGAAACCGTTTGAAAGTCTGTTCTGTAGTTTTTGAGTTTATCGCGTTCAGACAGACAGACAGACTGACAGACGCGGCGGGTGACTCTGTTTTATAATATATGTAAGGTTATGGATAAACCGACATGGCCACTTATGAAATGTCAGAAACTAGGTGCACGGTTGCAATTGGTCGTTTCCTATGGGGAAGAGCAGGCAAGAAACTCCACGATTACTCTTTAAAAATTGATGATTACATTATTAAGATTTTTTTTTTAAATCCAGAAATCATGTTCGTCATTTCAGTCGGGACTCGAAAATACATACTGTAGAATTTATATTTAAAAAATCCACAGTCACTTCGAATTCCATATCGACATACTTTCAAGTAACATCTTTACAAAACACAGACGCTATCTAGATTTCTCTCACAACATTCTAACAAGATTTGCTTGTAGTTCGTATGCATTGAGTTATAAGTTTGTTGCAGCCAATCGAAACAGCCGGTGCACGCGTATTGAGCCAGTGATTCAGACAGTATGTTCGTTTGTAATCACATTGCTCTGCGTGGAGGCGGAAATTATTGTGTTCCTAGTTTGTTTGTGTAAAAGTGCGTTTGTTTGGCATGTGTCAACAGATTTATGGAGAAACATAATTATTATTTCAAGTATAGATTGACATTGAGTTATGAGAGCGATCGTTCTTAAAAATATGAGAATTGCCCCTAGATCTTTATAAACTTCGGCAGCTAATAATAGTTTCCGAATAATCCAACTTCCATTTTTTTTTAATAGTTTGTGTTCTATCACCATACATAACAGAAACAAAAAAAAACACTATGAAGTGAAAAATAACTGTAAGGTATTTTTTTTCTTTGCATTTTCCCTAGTCTTATTTACATAACTGGCGAAATGTGGGTGTACTATAGGTACACCTCTGCTTCACCCTTCGGGGAATACAGGCTTGATGTTATGTTATGTAACTTTTTGTGAAAAGATTGTAACATAAAGACCCATATTCCAACAGTCCAATACGTACATTGATAACACTGCACAGATACAATCCCTTCTGCATACGACTCCCGCACACTGATTTGATTGACACCTTTATTGGCACACTAGTTTGTACCTATGCTGCGTTTAAATTCAAACTTGTTGCTATGTGGAATAACGGCATACCATTGTAGGAATATACAAGTAAATAAAGAAAGTAATAAAAACATTTCATTTGGAAAACGCACAGCAAATAATAAAAAAATGGACTGACAAAACAACCAAGAAAATCATCTGTTCGAGGCCAAAAACGCTCTTACGAGTACCCCAGAATAATGCTGAGTGTAAAGTATTTAAAAATAAATACCACACCTGGTATTAAAAGAACTTCTTGAAGTCTTTTGAACCCTTCGGGTTTATTAGCTGTAGAGAGTTATGTAGGTGTCTCGGTTTCAAAAATACTATCGCCAGCTTTTGTTGAAAATGTTTTTTACCCACCCCAAATAAAAGCGTGAATATAATATGATACAGACAGCAAACTTGCTCGTTTGTGAAGCCATAAAATAAATGTAGGTATATGTACAACATAGAATTACGTTCCCCGACTCCTAAATCAAGCCTCCGTGTATAGCCATGTAGCTGTATAAAAGGCCTATAACATCAAAATAATTATAAGTCAAAGAAATAGTAGATTAAACTACAAGTAAAAAAGAGAATTTAATTAGAGGGACTAAGTTGGATCCAGAGAGCATCGAAGGATTCCAAATATAAATCCTGAGTGGAGCGAGGGGTACAAGAACCGTTTTTTTTTAAATCCTTCCAAAGGTTGTCTTTAAAAGTCAGTCAGTTTGTCAGAAGCCCATGCTCGGCTTTAAAACTCTGACACCAGGTTAGTCACTAACAACAGTAAAATAAGAAGATGGTCATATTTATGAGTATTATATTCTATTCTATTCTTAACCTACTGTACAGTTTTCAGTCAATCAATTAAACAGTCATCAAATCGAATCTATATGACCACATATCACGAAGCTTGGAATTCGATTATACGTAGTTTAAATTAATACATTCCATTCGGTCGTGAACGGTACCCTATAATTTACATACATTTGGTTTTAGGATACAATTGAGGCCAGATAATTAGTAAATTATAACAAATCATAGAGCGAATTGCCTAAATGTATACTTGTATTTACCAACAATTAAATTAAATTAGTAGGAGAAGTCTTTTGAAGAAGTTGATCTTCTTATTAATTAATTCGACATCATAACAAGTTTGATTAGAAGGAAGCCATATGAAGGAAGTGTCGAGTTGACTGGCGAATTTTCTTCATAATTACTCGTTATAATAATCAATGTGTGGTTTAACTATAAATGATAGGCTGAGAAATTATGTGACAAGGCAACGTTGCAATTTAAAAGAAGATGTAGTGACAAATAATAAAATGAGTATGCTTAGCTGGTTTGGTCATTTTGAGAGAATGAGTGAAAGGCGATTAACAATTGGTATTTACAAGGCACATGTGAGTGGAAACGTGGACGCCCTAGAAGGGCATATAGTGACCTTATTGGTGAAGAGAAAGGTAAGGTGCGTAGTACCCGCAACTGGCATGCGTGTCTAACTAAGGATCGTAGAATGCCACCCGTTCTGTAGTTTCTGGCTACTTTCTTGGAAAAAAGGCGTCAGTTTCTGAGGTTATGTAATATAATATAACTATGTATTAACCTACGAGCCAAGGGCCTCTTCTATAATATAACAAGCATATAAATAAATGATCTCATAGCAATTTGGTTTTAAAATGACATTTACCGTTAACCACACTTCAGGGTGTTAACACGTGATTGAAGTCACGTGGTACAGTACGACAAAACTTAGATGTAGCATGAATTTGAAAGTTGCATTCATTCATATCAATTTTATGAATGTATTTGGTTACATGACTTTACAAGTTATTGCTTTTGCGTAAAGATCTTTTTCACCTAAAGCAGTAATAAAGATTGGTGATTTTGAAGGCGCACTCAGTGCGGATGCTGATCGGTTTTACGAATTTTGCCGATGCTACATCTAAGTTGTGTTGTTCTGTAACACCCTGGTTTTAACTTTAGCCAAGCGCACATTACAGCCGCATCAGGGGCCGTATTATGACGTATTAATGCCACCATTATCCAGTGTGAGTGAGAGACGGAGCTATACAAGGCCGCTAGCACCATCCTTTTTTCGCAGTGGAATAATGATGGCATTAATACTTCATAATAAGGCCCCAGGCCACAACTCATTCTCTTCAAAAAAGCACGATGCGGCCGGCCTGTTTTGTGCAACGGTTCATACAAAATATGCAAAGGTATTTTAGGAGATTTTTTCAATATTAAATTGTTACCATAGAGGCGGCTGTCAGCACAAAGGCGAACTGACAAGTTTACGCTTTTTTCAGAAGGAACGAGCATTGGTCGCACGCTTCTACGTAGTCACTCACTAAATTGTTTTAATCCATTAGTGACCCTACACATAAAAAGCCGGTCAAGAGCGAGTCGGAATCGCGCACTCAGAGTTCCGTACCATCACATATAAATATTTTGGATGTGTTACTTTACGTACAGTCCTTTAAAAGTAGGATAGATGGACAGGCAGAAGGCAGGTGGAATGGCGGATAAGCGGACGGTACTTTACTATTAGCTTTATTCGTATAGGTACCTAAACAGTTCTGTGCCCAGAAAAAAACTACAACTGTGCTTCACCTGCAAGCAACCTGCGAGTAGGTAGGAAGGAGGACATTTTGGTTGTGAACCGTGACGTATTTTTAAATTTTCATCGGCGAGGTCTATATTCGTCAATGAATTTGAACACTGTGGTGTAGAATATTGCAGTTTTAGATCAGCGCCGTCTCTTGACCGATAGTGGAACGAATGTAATTTTTGTTGGTTTTTCAAAAAATGTGGTACTTAGAGACATCGTTTTATTTTGCCTGTAATCTTTACATAAACTTCTATCACATAAAATAGTTTCAGATTTTTCTCTGGGCAAATTTCGGAGTTATGGGGGGGAAAGTTATTATTTTATTTAAATTCGAAAGTCGAAAACTATGCGTCCTAAAAAAAAAGAAAAATGTTTGAGAATGTGAGAATATCGCTCTTTCATATGATACTTGATTACCACATGCCACGTGCATGCCCACTTCGAATTTTAAAGAGCACCGATCAGTGCTCTTAAAAATTCATTTGGCAACCCCTGTTGCAAAACAAAAAACTTTCTTATTTGCAAAATAGTTGGGCAAACGTCATCTACAACTATTACAAATTTCAAGTTGTGTTATTGCATTAGTAGTTCTTGAGATATTCCGCTGTGACAGACAGATGGAGAGACAGACTGAGTCGCACCATAAGGATTCCTTTTTGCCATTTCAGTACAGAACCCTAAAAACAATCTCTACACATAAAACAAATTTACCTTCACTCAATTAGCTGGTACCATCAATCAATTCGTTGTCTATTACGGAGACGAGGGGTAACAACGGTCCTTCATTAAAATTTCATCCTTATTTTCTGTACAAAAGAAGTTAATTTAGTTTGAAGTCTTCTTATTAGCTAGTTGACGTCGTTATCAATTGGATCGAATGATTTGTCGGTATATAATTAGTAATTGGAATGAGGTTTTGATAATAATTAAAATTAGAATTTATTGTTAGTGACAGCTGTATATGTAGAAAGTGGTTAAAACGGAGTTACGCGACCTCGTACCCATGACAGTAAGGGGATACTGGATAATTGCCTCGTTGGTCTTGTGGTCACAAGCTGATATTCTAAATTGCCTCGTATTTTAGAGGTCGAAAGGGCGACAACTGTGCGGTCATGTTCGATTCCAAGATTGGTCGGTGTTATTGGATTTTCCCACTAGAAATTACTCAATAGCAGTCCGGTGCCTGGATGGTTCCCTATGAGGAATACTTACACATGTGTGGCAGGTGTTATGTAAAAATAAAACTGTAACATTATGAATTAAATATTAAAATATATGTATATATCTGGCTACGTTACTTTCGACCTTTGCTAGTCCCTTCGGGGAATACACTAGTGATGTTATGCTGTGTATTTTTTATTATTTATGTAATAATATGTTTGTTCGAAGCGAACATATCTACCTACCAGGTGCAAGGTCCTTAACTGGAAAATGGAAAAAAAATATTCCGGGATAATTTTCCTCTTAACTTCAACTTACAATATAATGAAATAGGTTGTGAAATTCAGTGGAAAATTCCCAAGCTTTGTGGGAAAATTACTCAAACTCAAACTGAAAGTCAAAGCATTTATTTCAATTATACCATTTACAGACACTTTTTAAGTGTCAAGGAGTTGGTCAGTCAGAAAAATTTAAGCTAGTTGCCCATTCCAAAGCGTAGTAGGTACCTATCGAGAACAACGGGCAAGTAATTCCACGCGCACTGTTTCAAATTAAAAATTTGTGACAAAATATTGGTAACATCATTCATGTTGAAATTATACATGTGAGAACAATGTAGAAAGACGTGCACGTTAAAAGCGTCCGTAATAAAAAGTTAAAAACAAAAAACCATTCGAAAATTAAAATGGCTGTAAGAGATGACCAGTGATAACCCAACTGGCGAACATGACGCATGGATCAGTACCATTCAGTTCAACCATTTTGAAGGGAGCGAAATCCAACACACGCGCCACCATCAGCGAGACATCTTAGTGAGCATGACATACTTACAGCCGCCAGGGCACATTCAAAACAATAAAAAACATATTACCCGGTAAATGGTAGCTCTTTAGTACATAGTACTCACACCTGTGTTATGCAATTATATAATACAAAGGAGATTGAGTTTATACAATACAAAAATGGTCTTACAATCTTCAGCAGCTCCAACAGTATTTTCAAATGTTTATCAATAGCAGGACCAGCAATGAGCCAAGCATTTTTATCAGTGATGTAATCCCCAACTTATAATATGCCTGCCAACATAGTGTGCGTTATAAACAAGATTAGAATTTCGTCTCATTAAGTTGAAGTATGTGGGGAGGAATTTTATTGTAACAGTACCCCATGAAAGATCTAACTTATGATTTGACTTTAGCCAGTCTGAAATCTTGTTGAACTAATAGGTCCCTATTTCTTGGTACTATAATTATGTCTGTCACTTCTTTTACTAAAAATATTATAACAACAAAGATTTTGGGATAATGATGTATATACTTGGTTATTAGGCAAGCCCTTATGCATAAATAAATAAAAATGTACTTACTTGAATAAATAAAGAGGTGGCTGTCTTTATTTAACATAGATAAAGAGACCAGGCTGCAAAAAATAATAAACCATCTCACGAGAATAACCTACTCAGAAGAAGAAAGGAAGCCTAATTAAAAGGCCATAATCATTCAAACTTTAATCTGATACAAACTTATATCACTCATTATAAATGTAAAAAAAAAATAATGTGTGAGTTTGTATGTTTGGGTGATTGTTACTCAATCACGCAAAAACGGTTCCACGCGTGCGAACCCGCGGGTAAAGCTAGTTCATCATAATTATTATGTGGATCACACCCACGTCGAAAAGTTGAACGTAGGTATATCCAATTTTTTTTGCCTACATTTCCGTTCATAGGAAAATAACTGTTTCATAAAATTCCTCGTACAAAAGTACTGTGCAAACGTCTTTCAAAACAGGGCAGGATATTAGATTATTGGTGTGACGGAAATCCGGTTCGCCAAAAACCTAAATGGAGACCTAGATGGAGGGATTAAAGAGCCTACCCGGACATACATCCGGAGCTTGCCGAGTTTTCACGAATATTCATATTAGTATTGATTGGTACATAGCATAAATGTATTGATTTTATATATCGTTTGAGGCCAGCAGAGATTAAAGCTACTTTAACATAGATTTTGTAACAATCGATAATTATATAAGGCAAATTACTTTTAAAATGAATTTAATATTGGTGAACTGTGGTTGTAGGTACAATATAGGTATAGGTATAGCTCTGCCTAACCCTTCTTGGATTACAGGTGTGATGTTATATTATGTTAGTTTTGGGGTTTTCACGCCTAAAGCCCCGTATCCTTATTAATATTATAAATGCGAAAATGATTTTTTTTTTCGTTTCACGCTAAAACGGCTGAACAGATTTTGATGAAGTTTGGCACATAGGTAGACCATGACCTGGATAATGACATAGGATACATTTTTTTAAATCCCTGGAATTTGACATTGAGTTGACATTGAGCGGTTTTAACATTTTTCTGAATTATTCGGTGTTACCTGTAATTTTGATTATTTTTGGTCTAATCGACGAGAATATCCGTAAAAACATACGTTAAAACAGCCCACAGACGATAATAGTCATCATTTAGCAGTAAAAAATGTGTTTTAAACCGTAAAAGTAGAACGTCGCCAATTGGTGACGCGAGAAAAAGTGCTGCTAAATAATGGCTATTATCGTCTGTGAGCTGTTTTAACCTATGGTATAACGGATATTCTCGCCAGTTAGACCAAAAATAATCAAAAAATTACAGGGAACACCAAAAAATTCAGAAAAATTTTTGACGCGCGATTTACATCATTTTAATGTCAAATTATGTCAAATTCCGGGGATTGACCGGGATGTAAATGGGATGAATTTATCCCAAAAAGGAAGGAGAAATAAAATAGATTCGTGATTGTTTGCAGTCAATCGTCAGCTACCCAGGCTCACTTGGACTGTGTGTTTTCTTGCGTGAAAAGAGACGTTGCAGTATCGCACTAATATTTAAGGTCCTTCCCAGGGACCGGGTTATTCAGCCCTGCCTCCCGGATACGAGTCCACGACCAGGGTTCAGTGCATTGGCCTGCCCTGCCCTAATTCTGTCCGTGCGGAGCCAACTACCGCGACCTGGCGCCTCTGAGGCGAAGCGGTTTTGCGGGCGATCCCGGGTCATCGACGGCAGTGAGCGCCTCACAGCGTCTACCAGAGCGGTGCGACGCGCGACGCCACATTGTGATGCAGGCAACTCACATCGGTTCTATATCTACATCGCCTTTTCTTTAATACTCTCTACATACTTCAACTGAATAAAACGAAATTTAAATATTATATTAAACGCACACTATCCATTATCCAGCCAAGGGGATTACATAGCTGATAAAAATGCTTGGCTTAACGCTGGTCCTGCTCTACAATTAGTGCGCATAAACTAATTGATTAGCATTTGAAAACACCGTTGGAGCTTCTCACATGTTATAACCTCAACATGAATGATGTAACCAACTTTTGGTAACCATATGTTGATATAAAAGAGTGTCCGTGGAGTTTCTTGCTGTTCTTCTCCATAAGTACCTACTAAGCTTTGGAATGGGCAACTAGTTTCATATTTCTGACTGACCGACTCCTTGACAGTTCAAAAGTGCCTGTAATTGGTTTATTTAAAATAAATGCTTTAAGTTTGAGTTTCAACAGTCTCTAAGCTAACCCGCGGACAGCCAGACGTACAGACGGACATGGCGAAACTATAAGGGTTCCTTGTAATAAATGACAATTAGAAGGACTATACTCTTAATATAATATCTTTAAATCTGACCTTTTCATACCTAGGGATCAATACGGATCAACTCATCAGCGGTCTAAAAAGATATGAAATTATTTCCAGCATAATATGTCAATTTCTTCTATTTTCTTTTTATAAAAATGGGTTTCATTTCTATACTCGTATTAGACAGTGTGTCTTTTATGCTGACCTTTTCGTCGCCCACGTAAAAATAACTGAGCCGATGAGGTTCAAGTTATAATGGAAATGTTAGTTATTTATGTCCAAGTACATAATAATAATTGATTTGGTAAAGGCTTTGTTAAAGTTTGCACCCTAATTGTGAAACACACGATCAATCACAATTTGTTTCATTTTGACATTCAAATGAATGTTTCATTGCGTTCTTTACGTTATTGAGTAGACACATTTTCCGAACATATGAAACAATGGATTAGCAATATACCTCAAAATAATTCAGATTGTGATTGATCGTGTGGTCTATTAAAAAATATTAAACAGTTAATCTTTTTTTTCTCTTGAAATACTGTCATGTGATGGTTAATTTTTCACTTCACTTCCTCGACACTGTACAAAAAAATGTATTGGCTACTTGGTAGACAGTCGCCATTGTCAATAGCTAACAAGTTTTAAAGCCTGTATGGACCTACGGTATTCAGCTGAGGGCTGCACCAGCCAAAGCAATCGTCACATCATACAACGTTTTCAAAACAAAGTACTAAGGGATATAGTCAACGCGCCAATTAGAAATATAGTGACCTCCACCGGGACCTGAAGATGGATGTCGTAAACATAGTTATATAAAAATATGCAGAAGCTCAAGAACACAGACTTCATCATCATGAATGTTGAGGCGATCCAACTCTCACAACACTGAATTAGTGCGAAGACTAAAAAGCAATGTAAGTGAACTTAAACTGGAAGTGCTGACTATTATAAAGAACACGTGAATCAAGTGTCTTCCCCTTAACTTATAGTGAATAAGAAAGACGTTATTGTACCATTTGACGCGGACGTTTTTGAGGTTGAATGCGTGAGGGAGAGGCAAATTTCGCGCTCTCACTCCCCTAGTCGATGGTCCGCAGGTTGATTCCCAGCCATCGTAGGCGCGGGCCTGCGGGCGGTGAGCAATTGGTAGCTCGCCGTCCGATAAGGACCAGGCTCGGGTCGACGGTGCGTTGTGTTCCACGCGCGCCTCAAACAGATGTCAGCACAACTGACGGGTTCCGCTAAGACCGATGCCTGCCGGGGTCGCGGGAAAGTCCGAAAGGGATACTGTGGCCCCTGGCAACGTACAGGCAACTACAGGAACGGAGGGTGGGTTTTAGTCATTAAGAGTCTGACACTTTTTTTTAAAGGGGTATTATTCATTTGTAATAGCCATACCCATCCTTTAATTAAACAACACTGATAAGCACACACGGCACACGATGACACGACTAATTTTTTGGTAAATAAATGATTACTTACTTACTATGGAAAGTTTATTGGGGCATATACGAGTACCTACTAAGAATTCAGTTTATAACTCTTTAGTCTAAGAATCTTAGTAAAGTATCAGCGCAGAAAACCACTTTGAAATATGAATTTAAACCTAGACAGTAATCGTGAATTTATCACAGTGACATTTAGGTCGCGTCTTATTTAAAAGCGATCGTGAAACTGAACGCGTGGTCGCACTCACAGAGGGCGATTTCCGGTTTTCCGAACAAAAAGTGACATATGAACGCAACGATCGCCTTTTTAAAGGACACGGGGTTAGTGTCGTTGCATAAGGTTGCTGTTGGGTTGCTGCCATTGATCATTCTGTCAAAATTACAGTGATCTTTATTGAATTCTCGCTATAATAAGGTTGCTATTGAGATGTTGTCAGAGGTTGAATAACTGTACGAAATCTTACATTACACAATGTCTACTAGTTTATCAAAACCATAAACCTTTCCGAAACTAAAACAAACTTATAGACTTCCGAATATTATTACGATGATACATATTATTGGGTCCGCAAGAAAAAAACTACAATTGAATTGAAAATAATTTTAGAAAATCGGTCAAACTCGCTTAAATTTCCTCCTCCCCAGAATCCTTCATTCCCTCCCTAATTTGCATCTGCTCCACAGCGTACCGTTGCAAAGAGGTGCTTCAAAGATATCGAGTAACTCATCTCGATTCAGATAGGTACGTCTCTATGCCTACCTCGGCTGCGACCGACGCCGGAGTCTCGAGTACGTATTCAGGGGTGACTGAGAGCGACGACTCTTGAAGAGGTTTGAAGTGTTTATTGGTTCAAAACTCGAATTTTATCTTTTGAGACTAAAATTTTAAACGTGGAAGGCAAGGAAGACTGTGGTAAAATAAAAATGGATTTATGAAAGAATAACATTTTCTTGCAGCTTCGCCCACGTGGAGGTCGGAAATTATCCCACGAGATACTGGGATAAAAAGTAGGGATCCATGTCCTGACGCAGGTCATGATCTATCTGTGTGCCAAGAGTCGTGTTGCTCGCGTGGATTCTTTTTCTAAAATAAAACACCATAACCACCACCACCCCAACCACCACAATACCACCAACCACCACCACCATAACTTTTATTATTTTGACGGGATTTTCACAGCTATCCACAGAGTGGGCTAATACTGAAAGAAAGAAAGAAACATATTTTATTTGGAACACGGGAATTATAACAATAAAAAAGAACATTAAACCTATAAAAATCATGGAAACAATAAAAAAAGGACATTAGAACTAACACAATAGTGAAAACAAAATAAAGTAGACCTGTGCGAGGCCAAAAGGCTCATAACTCAGCATATTGCTGTGATATTTGAAAAAAAAAAAACAATTACTGCTGCGGTGTTTTTCTGATAGAGCCCGCGTGATGGACACACTTACGGACATAAAAAACCAATAGTGAAACAAACAAAAACACAAAATTAAATGAAAACCGTATTTCTTACGATAATAATTAATATTATAATACCGCCTGGTATTCGTGTTAAAATCTCCAACTAAGCAGAAATACGAGTATAATACCTCAGTGACGTGAGGTATAATACCTCAATAGTGAGTTTGAAGAACCAAGCCGGATAATTTCAATAAAACCTTCTAAGAATTTCATTAAACCTTTACCTTTGCGCTGAAAATAGCCCTTGTTCTGTAAATGTGAACCGCAAGATTAGCATAATTGCAAACTTTGCCAACGTAATGTGTAAGTCAGCCGAAATATAAAGTAAGTAGGTATAGAATTCATAAAATGATTAGGATTCTATATTGAAAGGAATTTTACTTTATATTTTGGCTGACTTACGATAATTATACTGCCAACTTACTTACTTATGATATACTTGCGTTCACCTTTGCTCACCACTGCTATTATATTAATAAAATGTTCGTAAACTCTTCAAAGAACTTATCAGTACCTATTCAACAGAAGCACTATTGTGAGAATAGAGTCTTACACTTTTTTTATCGGAGGCTGAATGCGCGAACGCCTTCGCACGCCGTAGAAGTGCCGAGCGAGGGAAAATTTAAAATTAAAATGGCATTATGAAACACGACACGGAAAATGTCAGCTATTTACTATGCATTTTAAAGAAACCAGTTCCAGGGAAACTTCATTTTCCAATAAAGAAATGTCATGGAATAACAATGGACACTTTTATATTGAAATCCAGGTACATTTTCTCAGACTCGGGTGAGTTTCTGAATTTGGAATTGCTGGACTGCATCCAACAATTGGAAGTCATGCCAACTGTGCTGCAAAAAAAAAGGTATTGCACTTAATAAAATACTCATATATACAAAGACCGTATCGTACGCTGAATGAATAAAAAAATATGCGTAGGGTCAAAATTAGGTTAAGTACTATAATATTAGTTACCTTAACTAAGACCATATTTTCAGGCCCTTCTGGACAAATTGCAAAGGTATTGAAGTCTGTGTAAGCTAACGGCTTATATAGACTTCAATACCTTTGCAATTTGTCTTGCCCTTCAAAGCAAGAGTGAACAGGCATCTTATGGGCACGCTCGACCTTATCCATCGCTATCCACCAGGCGAGATCAAGGTCAAGTGCAATTATTACGTTTTCCTAAAGACTGGTCGCAATTCCCTGAAGAATCAAACACCAAGGTAACTAGTTTATTTCTGGCACAAACATAACTACAACACAAGACCTTGCCAAGTCCTTTTTGTTAAACTTAAAACATAGTATCCAGCAAAACATTGCGGCATCTGCAGTGGTACATTTTCGATCCAAATTGTGTTAATTTATATGCTAATTTTGGACACAACGAAAAACAAAGTGTCAGGTACTTGACACCCTGTGCAGGGCAAAATTTGCACAATTTGCAGGTATATTATTGTCAAATCTAAATAACGTGTATTCAAAGTGACCCACTGTGTTTGTTAAAGAATTTGAATGGGGCTACGTAGTGAAGTGGCTGATACACAAACTAGATGATTATTTGCACTGTAAGTGTCCAGGGCAACGACGCCGTCGCCGCGCCGCCACAGCGCCTCTAAGCTGTGTGTATGCAACGTTGCCAGCCCGCTGCCGCGCCGCCGCCGTACTGCCGCCGCTGGGCCAAAACCTTGTATTTGACTTCTTTATTTTATTTGGCCGCTTTCTGTACATATATTAGCAAGCTCAAACTATTAATATTACTAAAAATTTTGAGCGATATGGCAAAATCAAGCGGAGACGGCGCGGCAACGTGACGACGCGACGGTGGCCCTACAGCGGCGGCGCAGCGGCGCGGCGCACGATGGGAAAATCGTCGTACATGTTTCGTCTCGAAAATCCGTATCCCAGTTGTTTCAAAACTAAATTAGCTATAATTTTCACACATATTCTTGGATATATATGGTTTTATTTGAAATAAAAATAAATTGAGAAAAAAAATATTTTTATTTCACGCGATATTTTTTGGTACCGTGTCAGAAAAGGTGTAAGAAGGTGCCATAAATATTTTTTCCTTTTTTTTTCCATCTGTTAACTAATGTATTTGCACATAATAATATATCATTGGATGTAAGTATATATTTTAATAGAAATAAAAAGAAGACAACAAAAAAAATCTATTTTATTAAACCCATAGTTAAGTATAATATTAAATACGAAACGATATGAGGAAATTATAAGCATTCCAAAAATGTATAAATAAAATAGCAAAACAAAGCTTGTTTATTGTATTTTAAAAAGGACCATGGGGGATTTTGTATGAACCCCATCCCCACCCTACAACAGCCATGAGATACGTGTCAATTTGTTCATTGGGACCCAAAAAAGCCTAAAGTACCTGTATTAGTTGCATAAACTATTGGGCTTTTTTAAATTAAAAATAATCGGCTAAAATGTATTTATTTTTAACAAAAAAAAAATTTTACACATATAAAACAGCATATTTCACGTAAACAAATGACGATTCTATTTAAAAAATACTTGATTCTCAAACTGAAAATCATTGAGTAATAATAATAGTGTTTAACTTAGTTGTGTTTTAGTCTGTGCCAAATAAATTTATTTTCTTTCTTTATTTCTTTAATGTACCTATTAACTCATTAGTATAGCCAAAAGCATGTCAAACTATACACTACTGGCTTAAGTTAAGCTCTGATTTATACTGCACCATACAAAACAGGTTTTTTTTTTGGGTGTGGTTTCATCAAATGACTCCTGCTCTGGACGGAGCGAGAGGGCGTGTCAGACTTTTGCTGACTAAAACCCACCCGTGTTCCTTCTGTTGCCTGTGCCGGGGCTATGGTATCTCTTCCGAACAACCCGCGTCCCCGGCGGGCATCGGCCCTAGCAGACCCCATCCATTGATGCTGACATCTCTTTGAGGCGCGCGTACAACACAACGCGCCGTCGACCCGGGCCTGGTCCTTACCGAATGGTGAGCTGCCCGTTGACCATTACCTTATATGAAAACATTATTAAGATCGCCATGTTTTAATCGCACACTAAGTAAATGTGCTAGTAAAAAAGAAAATATATATAAAAAAACAATATTTTATAAAACCCCCACGTATTTGAAGGAATTCGCCATAGTAAAAAAATATTTATCCTACTAGACGCTTCAAATGACACTTAATTAAAATCTGTTGGATGGTGGGGACGTTTCTTCTCATCATCCTTTATTATTTTTATTCCATAACAATGACTTTCGTGTGAAATGGTTTTGTTATGGAACAAAAATATGAAATTTAAGAGACGGCTTTGTATGGGACTTTCCCACAGTGCGTAAACAGTCTTGTCGTATACAAGACATTGTGAAAACATTTTAAAAGAGTAACGGTGGAGTTTCTTGCCCATTCTTCTCCATACGAAAACTACCTTTTGGAAGGGGCGACTAGAATATATGTCTATTTTTTTTAAATAAAGAGTAACCAAACATTATAACATAACACGCCTGTATTCCCAGTGGTGTACCTATAGTAGGTACACCCTCATTTCACCAGTTATTGCATTCCTAAATTACAATTAAAGCCAGATCGTAGTAATGTATCTTAATAGTGTACTAATTAATATTGCACAGTGAAGATAGCTTACCATTAATCATTTGAATAGGGTAACGACGGAATTCAGGATAAGCACGTTAAGCCGTTAGTCCCGGCTGTCACTTGTAAAACTTTGGCATTCGTTACGGGTAGTCAGAACTCCAAAAGTTTGACAACCAGTATTACCAAGGGGTATCGTAATACCCAATAACTGGGTTGTGGAGGTCAGAAAGGCAGTCACTCCATGGAAAATACTGGTATTCAGCTGCATCCGGTTAGATTGGAAGCCAACGCTAACATAATTGGGAAAAGGCTAAGTAGACTTAACTTCAAGAGTAGTTTCACTTTAAGAATTATTATTGTGCTGTAAAATGAGTATTATTTAACTTTTATTATTAGTCAATCTAACCCGCATTTATTAAATAGTTTTAAATCCTATCTTTATACTGTTTGAGACTGATTCCAGATAAAGATAACAGAATCCGGCTCGAAGGACCAAAATCAATAATAATAGTTTAGTTAATATAATAGTTTCAGCAATACAGTGGATTACGAATTAACGGTACAAAGGCTAGCCCATCTATTAAGGCGACCCAGGTTTATAGCCCTCCAAGGTCTTATCTAGGAATAATAAAATCTGGAAACTTGTTTAGTTTTATGATAAGCCAGGTTTAGCTCGTGGACATTATATGACTACGTGTTTTATTATTTATAAAGTTAAAAAGGTTTTTCTTTTAAGGCCTTTCTCCGTGCATAATTTGAAAACTACATTAGTGTGCTACTCAAAGGCATTTGATCAGATTAGAAAAGTCTCTTATTACCGTAAGGCAACTGACCCATTGCCGGCGATTAACGAGATTCGAGGACCGCTAGCGACTATACAGTATTGATGTGGAGCGAGCTGCGAGTGCGTGACCGTGACGGTATGCGTAAGTACCAAAAGCCTGAGTCCCAGCGAGGGTTCAGCCCGCCAAGCGAGCGACGCGGTGCGAGTATTCTCTTCGATAGCTCTTGTCGGTGCGACAAACGAGTACTCGCCGGCGTGTGAACAGTCAGTGACCAACTATTAATATATGTAGCTATTTTACTAACACGGGGCCTACAATCTTTTGTACGTTTTTTGAGCGAGAAAATCGATCATATCTTCTTCGTCGTCGGTGGGACAAACTCAAAACTCAACGCATTTATTTCAATTAAACCATTTACAGGCACTTTTGAATTGTCAAGGAGTCAGTCAGTCAGAAATATGAAGCTAGTTGCCCATTCCAAAGCGTAGGTTCCTATGGAGAAGAACGGGCAAGAAATTCCACGGACACTCTTTAAAAAAAAAAAAATTCTTACAAAATATTGTTTACATCATTCATGTTGAAATTATACATGTGAGAACAATGTAGAAAGAAGTGTACGTAAAAAGCGTCCGTAATAAAAATAAATAAAAAAACAATTCAAAAATTAAAATAAGCCGTGGCAGATAAGAGATGACCAGTCCCTACTGATGGCGCCCGTTCACGAACATGACGCATGGATCAGCACCGTTTAGCTCAACCATTTGAAGGGAACTCAACAGGACAGGTGCTTGAAGACGAAGAAAACAATATAAACCACGAGATATATTTGCTCACTCAACAACACACAAACTGTCGTGAAAACTAGTAGGTAACTAATAGTTAGGTACTAACTGAGAATGAGTCTTTTGGAAAAAGTCAAAGTCAAAAATGGCAAGTTGCAAAATATACAATAAAATAGTATTGATTCTGGGCGCCCTTTTCAAAAGATAGTTTTGTGTGGAGAAGAATGGGCAAGAAACTCCATAGCTACTCTCTTAAACTGTGTTAGAATATTTTGTACACATTAATTATAATTATAATACCTAAGACGATGTGACGATTATACTGACATACTTCTACGTCTCAGTAATAAATTCTCGCAGTGCCAAAAAACCACACGTTTTCATATCAATCAGAGATAACAAACCAGAAACATTTCTTTCATTTCAATTTCAGTATCTCGAAAAGATCTTTAAAATAACCCCTGCCAGTTCGGAGAGTCTTGCTCAATAAAACGTAGATGTTTTATTTCTTTTACAACTGGCAACATCCCTGAGGGTCAAGAAATTCTTGCAATACTTTTTAATTTTAACGTTAACATTGTCTGTAAACTTCTAAGATAAAACATACTGTTTTTCGCTTGTTTTGATTTAATTGCTGAAGTTCGTTAAAACTGTTTTGTGGTTTTAATTAAGGAATGTAGAAGTTCGTAGATATTTTTTTATTTAACTTGTTTCTGGATTTGCTGGATTTTGATTAAAATTTCTGTTCACGCTTAGGCGAGCGTGCTTTAATTTGAATGGTTTGATTTCAGAGGCTTGGTTAGAATGATTGGTTCCGTTGCTATGCGTAGGTTTCATCCATATTAATTATTTGGATAGACTCTAAATAGTCTATCCAAATAATTAATATGGATGAAACCTACCAAAGACAACCAGTCTATAGTCAATCTATAACCCATGTACCAAAGACAACCAGTCTATAGTCAACATATAACCCATGTACCAAAGACAACCAGTCTATAGTCAACGTATATAGATAGGTTGACTATAGACTGGTTGTCTTTGGTTCATGGGTTATTTATGGTTGTTAATGCACTCATGATACAAAAGAAAATTATAGTGTATTACAATATCACTGTAAAACCAACACAATCTTTCGTAATCAAAAGCCGTGAATCATTTTAATAATTGATTTAGGAGATAGGTCAGCATCAACAGTTTAAAAAGGCACTGATTTAAAGCGGCAGTTGTTTACTGTAGAAAACGACAATAAACGACTGACGTTTACAACAAACGACACGGCATGGCAGGCAAACTGGAATTAGTCGCTAAGAAATCTAACATGGATGTAGCACTCGCTTGCCTCGCGTGCGGTTGGTGGCGTGTCTTATTACCTAACCTAACCTAACCCATTTGGTTATAGTGCCCTCCCTGGCTTGGTTACTGCGGCCAATTCAGCTCGCGCATGGTTGGTCATATTTATAACTTAACCTATTCACTACCGAACTATTTACACTACTTAAGTATTTTTATACTGGCATTGTATGATGAAAATAACCGGCCAATTTTCGTTTTTTGTTTTAGTAATTTTGTAGTATTACTTAATTTTGTGAACTACTACGAAATCTTTTACACTGTCAGATCTATTTTTTGGCTGCTATGAAATAACAGAAGTGGAATAGTTATTGTGACAGTAACTCGACAAGTGAGGTGAAATGCGTCATTATAAACTTGACCATACCCACACCATAAATCTTCTAAAAATTATATTTAATTTTCTGCCGTTACTAAGTAAAATGACAAAAACAAATATATCATATAACACGACAACTTGGAAAAAGTTCCCTCTATAATTGAAACGAAGCCTTATAAGTTACGAAGGCTTCTTCAAATGAAGTCTCGCCAGAATTTTCGGCGACGTAGGTATTTACAAATAATTATTATTCAGAGTTTGAGACCTTTGAAATACTTTGAAATATTGTTTGTTTTTGTCAAATTGAAAAAGGCACAGGTTTTGGTAGAAACGGCCAATGAAGAGAAACTAATGATTACAGTAGTGTCCAGCCCTACTTCCTTAACATAGGACCTTCGATATTCGATCAGAGTCAAAGTCTAAGCTATAATTTTGTAAAAACAAGTGAATGCAAATTAATTATGTATGATGAAGATGATGTCCCAACGAGCACTGCATTTTGAATCACTATTTATTTTATCGTTTGAAAATGATTTTTTCACTCGCCACGGAATTTTTACAATCACGTGAACACTGATTTTTGGACGCTCTCTATTTGTTGATCTGAAACTGTAACTGTTCACACTGTATGTGTGTTCACACTGTATATGCATTTTTGCTCACAGTGTGAACAGTTTTAGATCTGGTGAGGATCAGGTGAAGATCCTCATCAGATCTTCACCAAATTTTTATGAGGCCAATTTTAAGTTACTTCTTTACAAATGCAAAAAGAACCATCGAAATCGAATCTCATAAGGCGGAGATATCTAGAAGCCCACTTTTTGCCCCTCTTTGGAGGCAGTATCGGAAGGAGTCCAATAAAAATACCCGACGAAAGAAAGAATCTAAAATTTTTTAAAAACTGTATACCAAGTTTCGTCCAGATCAGTTGTAAAATACGACCTGTAAAGGAGTACCAACAAGATGACACACGAAAGCAAATTTTGCCAGACTTGAAGCAAAGACGCTTCGCTCGCTCGGTCTAAATCAGCATGCATCCCCAAATAATAAAACATCGTTACATATATGAGACTATTACATAAAACTTTCCATTTACACAAAAAACAGTCCCATCCCTAGTCCTTGTCATTCCGGTAATCGACTACAAACTATACACGATTTAATCACTGGGTCAGCATCACTATCATGTTTGGCATAGTACGTACTCAATCAACGAGGGTCCGGACCTGGGACCCTTAGGGAAAAGTGCACCATTTCTCTAAGCGGCAGATATAACGTGACCCTTTTCTATGATACATACGTAACTGTTCACATTAGGATGTGGGGGTACTTAAAATTTGTTTATAGTGGTGTCCTAGTTGTATCGGAATTAATTCATTGTGAAATTATACTCTTATTATTACGGATCTACTTAAAAAAAACGACTTAATTTTTCTGTTTTTGGTTGTGGTACCTACCCCAGCCAAATTCGTATACCACTACTTGGTATTTTAACAGGAACAGCTATACAGTGAATTAAATGCGTATTATTGAACCTAGCTCAAAAACTACCCAAGAAAAGTTAATAAATATATATGGGACCACCCCGCGTTCTTCCTCTACTTAATGAAAAAAGAATCACGTAAATTGGCCCAGTAATCGGTGGACTTCCTCCTTTTTTTTAAATCAGCTAAAAACGTTGAATCCGGCGAAACGCCTGGGAAGAGGAAGCCCCCGCCCGAAGAAGCCACACCGCCAGAAGGTGGTCCAGTATCGAAAGGGAATTGAAAGCTCAGAACATAACTCCAATGACAACCCAGGACAGAGCGTCCCGGCGCTGTACTAGAAGACCCAACCCCAGATAGAACTGGGACTAAAGGAAGGAGAAGAAGAAACCGGCATGTCTTGGAGCCAAAAAAGCAAAGACATGACGTGACATCCATCAACACGCACTCTGTCAACGTAGTAAACTTACTATTACTACTAATAAACTTACTATTACTAAATTAGTATTAGTAGCATAATCGTTCAGATTATTCTAAAATGCTAACTGAAATGCTTTTGCTAGATTTTTATAAAAACAAATGTTTACAAAAAAATATAAAATATTTGTAACTCTACATAAGAAAGATCTCGTCTAATTGACTACATAGATAAAAGTTTTGTTACTAGCCATAAAATGCGTCTGTTACATCAACAGCTTTTAACGGACACGACGAGTACTACATACATAATATCTTCTCCACGTAACTATGTATCCGTTAAATGTCAATATCTCAATAATCGTTAAAACATTAATATCACTAATGAAGAAGCTTCATAAATATCTGAAAACAATGATAAAGGTTTAACATCAGTCTTTGCAAACTCTGGATTGTCTAGACTAGTTTAGACTATCTAGATTAGAAACTATTCAAATTCCTGAGACATGCAGACATGCATCGATTAGAAATGCTAATGTAATCGATAAAACAATTAACATTAATTGATAAAAAATATTTTGGAGTCAGTATGAACGAGGTTTCGGGTTAAAAAATTATAAGGATATCATGAGAGGGAGTGGTCTCATGGAGTAGGGATCGGTGTTCCAGCGGTGGGATCACTTTAAAGGCCGATATTGCAATAAGTATCAACTTGACTTACTGTTTCATATCATGTATTTCATCTTATCTTGGGCACCATTGAATTACGGGTAAAAAGAACTGCATAGAATAGGAAACCAACACGATTAAACCTGATTAAATTTTAATATCCTGCAATGGGACCCGGAACAACAATGCTCGTTCAATTTATGTATGAAAAGAAGCATGCGAACTGGAATAAATTATTCGAAGAACTGGCTGTACTTTACTATTATTGATTCAATACTCATAACAAAGCAAGCTCTCCAACAAATTAAGACCTCACTCAATAAAGAAAAATAAATTTCTCTCTTCTTTCCTAACACTTAATTATTAGCAGCCTAAGGTTATCGGCCTCTGGTACTGTTTGTCCGTTTCAAGGCGGCTCCCAGGGCCGGCCTAACCACAGGACGGCGATGGGGCACGTACAACCACATAGTGTTTATTTTCCTTGATAGAACTGTTTAGTCTATGGTCGCTAGGGATTGTTGTGGAACATTAACAATAATATCAGCTTGTAATTGTCTTTGCTAGCTAGTACCTAGACATTTTCCTAGAAAATTGAGTTGGAAGTCTAGATGTGGATGTTACGTGTCGTGGCTGGTATTTCATGATGTTGGGGTTCGACTATAGGCTTTAGGTATTTGTTTTTGTGTGACTATCTTCAGATGTCTCTTCCTTATACCTACTTTATATTTCATTAATATATATACAATACATTTATACAAGAATCCAAGGACAGCTTATGTACAAGGGCGAGATTATCCCGCGAATTTGGTTTTCCAAAAGCAAACCTCCTTTTCCTCCTATTCTATTTTGAGAGTTTTTAATGGACTTTTTCGTTTTTTAGGAGGAGGGACAAACTTTGAACTTTCAAAGCTCACCATTGAGTGGAACCCACATTTTTCTGCAGGCCCAGGAGAGTGCGGGCTGAGGTAGGCACCATCTTTGAAGAATTGTAACTGGGGAGTATACTGCAATGGGACCATCATGGCGGAATAATTACAACAATTTGAGAACCTCTGTTTGCACTAACACACACAATATACTTGTGTACATGACATCCTTGTTACGGACAAGTTCGACAGGCCGCAATATATACCAGCTTGTGGTTCTAGTCAATTGCAGCAGCCATCTACATACTGCTCTACACATTAATGTGTGTATTCGACAGTAAGGGGAACCTCAAACTAAATGCTAGTATCGCTTGCAGTTAGCATATTGATGGCTAAATTTATCCTGTGTGGAGCTGATGAAATACAAACACTGGTTAGCGAGTCTTTGCTTAGCGAAACTTTAGGGGTGGTAGTTACACACATATTGTTCCAATCGGTATGATTCGGCACAGCCGGGCGGCTAAATCGAATATAATTAGAGTAGTCACGTAATAGATATGTCCGGGAAAAGCCAGTCGGCGTTACTGATTGTATCCAGCCGACCCGAACATGAATAAGTGAGGCTAGAACTAATTTAACTTGGGAAGACCATCGTTTCCAAAAGGACTGCATAATTCGTTGAACGAGTTGCCACCGAGTCAAATAATTTACATTTGAACTTTCGTAATTTTTATCTGGCACATTAATTATCGGTTCGCCGATCAGAAAATGTGCAGGGGTTAGGCAATGGTTCACCAGGATCACCAAAGCTAATAACACTTATTGGTCGCGAATTTAAGCATGCTTCCACTTGGTTGAGGAGTGTAGACATTTCCTCATGTAAGTGTAGAGTCGCCAATTACCCTTTTAAGGTGAAACTTGGTGGATTTTACACCTGCTTCCCAAAGATGCCGAACGAAGTTTTCCGATCGGCGCGTGCCAAATGAAAGCCGAATATGTGTAGTAATTGCTTCGGGTGCGCTTTTTTTTTTTTAATATTGCCGTATCTAATTTGCTGACCTGAACATGTGTGTAGCACCCCTCAATCAACGCTAGCGGACGTCAGGTATATATTTCTGACATAATGACTGATACAACAATCAACACTATTTGAAGAATACAGTTTCAGCCGCCCGACTCAAGTTAATTGGCACCGGACTAAATGAATCCAATATTCGTTAGGTTATTATTATCGATTCTGTATGGGAAAACTAAAAGTGATCTTTATATCAGAAGAACACTAAGCTTTAAGTTGCCATTTCAGCCTTATGCTTATTTCACTGAGTGTTTCAGGAAAGATTTACACCAGGTTTCAGAGGATTTAAAAGTAGGGTTAATAAACCGAATTATACTTTAGCATTACTTAAGGCTATATTACAACAAAAAAAACCCTTCAAATAAAGCCCACGAAATTTCTTAGTTTTTTGGAAAGTAATTTTGCAGCTAATTCTACTGACAAGTTCTCTTCTCCGAAGTCAGGTATTAAAGCACTTCTAAGAATTATGCGTCCTTAGAGTATGCAGCATAAGTCTTTAGCTAAATGCCATAATTAAACTTAATATTATTCTCTACCTTATTTACTTTAATATTATTCGTTAATTTATTTTAACTTAATATAATATAATTTAGTTTTAAAATAATAAACTTACCAAATGAATTACTCTTACAATCATTGAAAATAATTGTATCTTCTTTTTTAAATGTTAATAAGTGAAATGCTGGCTTGAAACACAGGTTTTCATAAACCTAGATCAGGCAAGTCTACTTTACATCTAGAATTATTTTTTCCTCAATTGGAATTAATGTAAATCATTATCTTACTTTATACTTGAATAATTTTTTTTTTTTTTTTTATAATTAACGTCGTTAGCGTAAAACATAAGTAGTGTCGGTACTCAATACTCAATAGTTTATTGCATTCCACAATGAGTACTACTTATGTTTCGCAATTATATCATTTAGCATAAGTATACCATAATCAGTCTGTAATCTCCCCACTGCTGGAACACAGGCCTGTGGGCTATAATATAGTGTGACTTGAAAAGGTCACATGTCTTAAATGTTTCCTCGCTATGTTTGCCTTCACCGTTTTGAGAGCAGTGGCGATGAAATTATTTACACAAAATAAATCACTGGTCTAAGTTCAAATCCACGATCTACAACTCGTAAGTCCTCTGGCCCTTACCACAGGGCCACCACTGCACTCATTATATAGCATTAAGCTATTTTAAAATTAAATGAATTTCTTTATCACGATCAACAGCCGCCAAGTTCGTTTTAGCTTCGCATTAGTCGCACGTATTTGTCGCAAATAATGTAATCATTTTATGCTGCCTAACTACTTCTATTTCGCTCCTAATAAGATAACGATGTCAATCCAGTACAAAAGATTGCTATTTTCTTAGACATTTTGTATAGAAGAACGTGTCTATTTGAGGCAATAGGTTTCTATTTGTAGGAGCATTTCCACGAACATCGGATCGAGAATGGTGTCGCGCCAACAACTAATCCATTTTTAATTTGATCTGGAATGAACCTCGGCTTGAAATAGATCACACTTTGGAAATAGGATCGATCTATTGTAGGTTGCTAATCTATTATGATCTTGTTGTTAGGAATCATATTAAATCATACACAGGAGGGGCTCGTGGCTAAATGTAATGAGCCGCACGGGTCGATGGAAGGTTAAACTACGCCATCCATTACTATCGAGACCCCTCGGTGCCTCAGTAAACACGTTAAGCTGTTGGTCCCGGCTGTCATTCGTAGATCTTTGACAGTCGTCACGGGTAGTCAGAAGCTTAAAAGGCTGATAACCAGTCTTACCAAGGGGTATCGTTATAGCCAGTACCCAGTACTAACTGGGTTGTGGAGTTCAGCTAGGCAGTCGCTCCATGCAAACTTTTGGTATTCAGCTGCATACGGTTAGACTGCAAGCCGACCCCAACGTAGTTGGGAAAAGGCTAGGCAGATTGATTTAGGTAAGTAGTTAGGTCGCAACAGTAATTACGCAATATTGTCTTTGTTCCGAGGCTTGACATCAACCGATGAACAACATTTTCAAGCGTTTATTTGTTGGATGAATACGAGGCTTTTGGCTTTTTTTGTATTTTGTTTTTGTCTTTAAATGTATGTTTTGTTTGTGCAGAATAAACATATTCTTTCTTTTCTCTCTTTACTTATTAGAAATCATATTTGTAATGGGAATGGCAATTAACATAATCGTATACAGGCTGGCAGGAAGATCGTCCCGAAAACTGTTACCATGGTTTCAGTACATTAATTCGGATTCCCCTTGCGTTGAAAATTTTCGTCGGTTATAAACAACGCAGGGGGATTCAGAATCATGAACTGAATCCATGGTAACAGTTTTCGGGTCGATGTCCCTGCCACCCTGTATAAATATGGTTTCTTCTTACAACCGTTCATTGTAGCTATCATTTGAAAACCAAGTTTCAGTATTGCATGAAATTAAATGAGCCTTTAAGACTTGGTATTGTTAAGTAGACACACCCTTTCATTAACCTTCATCATTATCCATACTAATATTATAAAATGCGAGAGTAACTCCATACGTCTTACCTTTACCTATGACATTTATCGGCTCACGGTTAGATCAGGACCAGGGTCAGGACATACCTAGTTTTCATACCAGTTTAGTACATTGCAGTGAGATATTTTGCAATTTCTACTACTTGAAGCTACGGACAAAAGCTGGTCAGTCTAGCAGACTGTTATTAAAATTATTATCAATGTTATTAAAAGCCTCTCAAACCTTGTATGGCTAATCTTGTAACACGGTGTGCGTGTGTGACTGCAAATTACATGTAGATAGGTATTTATTTTTGAGAAATATTTAAACGAACCTCTAAAATATTATTGACCTTCTAATTTAAAAAGAACCCTAAAATATTTTTGCACTTTTAATGATGCACACTTTGGTTTTATAACTGAGCCTCTTTTTAACTTTTTTGACGGCACTAGCCGGGGATCGCAGAAGTCGCATTAGATCCCGTGATCCCCGGTGTAAGTGTGAGACGGAACACCGGGGTGGTTTTAGTCAGTAAGAGTCTGACAGACCCCTCCGCCCTCCCCAGGGCAGAGGACATCCATGAGGACTTAAAAAAAAAAAACAAAAAATGGTTAGGTTAGGCGCGCGAGCCGAGCCAGCGAAGCGAGCGGTGCCACGGTAGTGGCCGGTGAGCGATCCAAGTCGGTCGCAGTTACTTGGCTATTTAATTTTTTTAGACCCTAAAATAGGAATAATTTGTCGTTCATAAAAAGAGGCGCAATTAGAGTGCACAATAATATTCTTAGGAATGCAAAATGGGAATTATTTCAGGTTCGATTAATTACTTAAGTACATGCCTTTATTACAGTGTTACAGTGGTTTTAGCATATTCAACTGAATGAAAGCTTTAACTATAAGTCTACACAGTGTGATCACTAGTTGTGATTGTGTTAGGAACTGCAAAGCGAGTTTGCTCCAACATCAACTGTTTTATCAAGTTTGTATTGCGTTGAATCTCCTAAACATTTTATTTGAGTTGCAAATGCAATCTGTGAGAGCAAAGTTATTTGTATAATATCTGTTGAGTACAAATTGTAGAACTCTAATGTTTTGTTTGACTTTGAATTTGGCTTAGAAGAGTTTATTTTCAGCTGTTAGATATAGTAATTTATTTCCCAAAGTATGCTCATGTCGATCGATAGAAATATAGAGCTGAACATCCATCACTACATTTTATAGAACAAAATCCTCCCGCCGCATCTGTCTGTCTGAACGCGATAAACTCAAAAACTAACAACCGTTTTTCATACGGTTTTCACCAATGAACGGAGTGATTCACGTGGAAGGTTTATTTGTATTATTCATTAAGGTTTTTTGTAAATTGAATGAAATATGACGATAATTATTGAAGTCATGTCAACTGGGAGCTTTACAGGCGTGCGCCGTAAAAACCTCGGCGTGCGCCGAATTAATACATTGTTTATCTTGTTTAACACACAGGGATTAATCCGGGGAATACTTTCCCGTGGGATATTTTACGACATCCGCAAGGGCTATAAAATATTAGCTTTTATGTAACCAAACGGCATCTTTTTCACGTACTAAAACGCAATAACTGGTAATCCTGAAATAAATATTTTTCGTAAAACTGCCTTATAAAAACCTTGATCACTTTTGGACTTTGCCACATTTGCCACCTGACCATTTACTAATAAAACCTTTCGCCTGTATACCCATTTTCATTGTTGTCGCAAAATTGTTTATCCGTCTGTCCTGCTGTCAAAACTTCTAAACTAAACAAATTAATGAAGATAATCTGTAAGCCCAAAGGCGATAATACATAGTATCTAAAGTTGGATAAAGTTTCTTCGGCTTTTCCAAATCTTGGTCATAGAGCATGGCATCTCAGCAGAAGCAAAATTCGTGGCGCCGAATGTGCGTTGAGCGCACAGGTTCTGTCACGGACTGCCTTAAAAGCCGTCAGTTTCTACAAGGAAAGGCTGTCAAGGATTTCACCTTTTTCTGTCTCTGTCAAGGATTTCACCTTTTTCTGTCTCTGTCAAGGGTTTCACCTTTTTCTGTCTCTGTCAAGGGTTTCACCTTTTTCTGTCTCTGTCAAGGATTTCGCCTTTTTCTGTCTCTGTCAAGGATTTCACCTTTTTCTGTCTCTGTCAAGGGTTTCACTTCACCTTTTTCTGTCTCTGTCAAGGATTTCACTTTTTTCTGTCTCTGTCAAGGATTTCGCCTTTTTCTGTCTCTGTCAAGGATTTCACCTTTTTCTGTCTCTGTCAAGGATTTTAACTTTTTCTGTCTCACCTTTTTCTTACACTACGACACATTTGTATCGTAGTGTGAGAAAAAGGTGACATCGTTGGTTACTAAAAAACTGTGATAGAAAGAACTACGAGTATGCCTCCTCTAGCAACCACTGCCGGGAGTTAAAAAACAAATAGCATAATGAACGTATAATGTTCACACTGCTGGGACGAGGCAGGCTTGGGAGCCGTAATCCACCACGCGGGCCCAGTGCGCCTTGGCAGATGTCACATATCTTCGAATTTTTGGTTCTAGGACATGCCGGTTCCCCCGCGATATTTTCCTTCACCGATTTGAGAGTAGTGGTGATGAAATAATTTCAACAAATTAAAGCGCTTGCCCGGGTTCGAATCTATGACCTCGACAAGTAAGTCGCAGCCATGTCGTTTGGGCCACCACTGCTCTAAAAATAAAAATTAAATTAAAAATAAATGATGGAAGATAAATCTCCCATTTGTCTCGATTTTTACAACACTATCATAATAATCTGACACCATTTGCGTTAACAAATCCGTATCGAATGACACACCATCAATTTTTGCGTTTCGTTTTAACGTCCGACGGATATTAAGGATGAATAAAATTATCGTTCTGTCCGACGTTTATAGACGTCGTAAAAACAATGGAGAATAAACGAGTGTTACGATTTCGTTAAATTCACGCTGTTCTTGTTTACGAGGTGGGGTAATGTACGTATTGGAGTCAATCGGAAACTCGACCCGCTGTATGGCAAATGGGCATTTGTCGTATGACTGAGCGTTCATAGACATTTGTTCGGTCTGCATAATCCGGCACAGTCACGCGGTGCAACATATATTTGCATTTTAATGTAAGTGGTAAAAGTAAGTTAATAAATAAATATTCGATCACGCCGCATGGCTCCGCCGAATCACGCCGCCCGCCCTAAGCAAATCTGTAGCACCTCTGATACAGCAGATATTTGAAGTACGGAGCTTCTGTCGCTGTATATGTACGTACTCAACTATTCTGGAGATAAATCTAAAAGCGTGCAGCCATATTTGCCTCACCCGTGACACAAGTGCCAAGCGTTCTGATATAAAGGGCTGGGTTAGTTGATTGGTTAAATTACAGAATATTACGAAATGCTGCTTGTATCTGCATCACCCAAAGTTTGACTGGTGAAAAAATCCTCTGGCATTAAGTGCGCTTCTGCACATTTGTGTGAAGTATTAAATAAATGTTGGCTTGCAAAGATCGTTATATAGTTGATTTTAATAGAGTTTAATTTGATATATGGGGCATGGCACTGACTATCCTCCTGTATTGTCCTTGTCACATGTTAAAAACATATTAGGGCATATACCTATACCTTTGTTACAACCTAGAAGAAAACTAAATTATGTTTCATTATTACAAAATTTTCGTACTAATGCCACGCAAACAAAACTAATGTAGTTTTGATGGCAAGCCTCATATTCCTTTGAATAGCATCTGAATGTTGTGGCAAATGACTGTACACGTCTGTGCTAATTGAGACGTAATTTAGTTTCAGATGTAGCTACAAGGGAATGACTAGCGAGTCGTTTGATAAAGTGAATAATGACACAAATTATATTATGCCACACTGTTTTTGGAGCGATGTAATCAGAATAGCCAGTTAAAGGTCATTTGAAGGGCAATTAGACGAAAAGGCTGGATTCCTTTTTTTTGTTGTAAATACGCATGAGCGACATATCGTTTTTGAATGGAAATAATTAGTCTTATTTATTGATTTAGGTTGATAAAAGTCTAATTGGGTTGGCAATTTAGTATATTGAAGTTAAGGCCAAAATATGGCCCCTATCAAACATTGTATTTAAAACCTCGTAGCTTGTAAATTGTAAAGATATTATAAATAAAATGAAAAAATACTTAAATGTTCTGCAGCTATTTTTTCGAGTAGGTACCATGAATTTTTCATCTAGCTATAGTACGGGACCGGGAGGTAGGTACTGCTCGATTTTTGCGATGAATTTTTAGGTTCATTGCTAATAGTTGTTTATTATTCAATAATCATTAAAGTGTGAGTGAGTCGCAGAAGGAATCAAAAGTTACAGCATGCTCTAAATTTGGACTCCCCCACAGCTGAAGCAGCTGACGCACATAAGCACTAGGAAAAACCATCTTTGTTATGATTTTCAGTCGGTATGAAATTACTCGTCCAAATTGTTTAGTGCAGTGTGATCACAATAAAATAAAATATTCATCCGCTTTAAATAGATAGTTAAATCATGTATTCGCTTGATCGCTTTCAAAAATATTGATGTTTTATTAGGAGTTTTTAAATTGTAATCGTCACCATCTGTTGTAAGATGAAATTAATCTCGTCGGCAAGGAATGTAACAGATTTCGTGAAATTAATAACGTTATGATTGATCGTGTAGCGGGATTCATTCTCTTTCATTACCACCGGGGTGGTGGTAATGAAAGAGAATGAATCCCGCACTAGACTATTTTTTGTGGGGTTACGTTAAGAATGAAGTGTACAAAACAAATTGAAGACCTAAAAGCGGCCATAGAGTCTATTTTAACGCAAACTCACCTCATGAAGATACAAAACGCAATAGTAAGATCGTTACCTAAACAAGTTGAATGTAATATTGAAAAATAATGGTGGTCATTTCGAAATCTTACTAAAATAAATGAAAGGACATGAAAACAATGCATTTTATTCATTTTAGACATCATGTTTCATAGTAACATTTACTGCTTAAGACCTACACAATCGATATCTAAATAAAAATAGTGTTCGTTTTATTTTTCAAAACGTCCGGGTTCGATTCCCGAGCTGTGTACATTTTTTTTTTAAATGTATGAATGCATTTTTACTGTTACAAAAATCGATGATATGGTTCCTAAGAAGAAATCTTCGTATGTCTTATAGTTTCAGATTTTCCCATACTGACCGATCTAAATGGGCCAAAGTATATATAATATTTGATTTGACCAAAAAAAAAATAATACTATCGGAAGATATTAATCTTTATCTACATACAAATAAATAAAATTGAAGTGTCTCTTTGTAATGTCAATGTAACAGCTTTTTATTAAATGCATACGAAAGTATAAACGGTACATATAATTAAACGGACAATTTTATAAACAAAATTAAAAAAAAAAAAGTTTTTTCATTTTGTATGTGTGACTGTCTGTTTGTTCCAGCTAATCACCAAAATGGCTAGACCGATTTTGTTGGGATTTTCACTGGCAGATAACTGATGTTATAAGAAGTAACTTAGGCTACTATCTACTACTAGGCTACTAATCAAATGTATGGAAATACGTGCACGACTTTTCATACATTTTATGTTCATTACCATATTATTAAGTGGGGAGTAAGATTTGATAATGCTATTGGGTCGATATCTCGGCATTGTGTTTTAGTATGAACAGTCTTCAGGCTATTTCGTATACAGGCGCTAATTTTTAACAGTTGCGACTGCTTTTGAACATTTTTGCGAGTGTGTCGAGTAGTCAACTTTACATCACTTTCTTATTTAATAATGAATATTGGCAGTGTTGTGGAAATATTAATACTTTTGCCTGCATACCAAATAGGTTGTTCGACTATACATTCAGGAGTTTGGTTACGTAAACATACCGTAAGGCATAAGAAAGAAGATAATTTGTCAAAGGATTAATATTATGACGGTACCTTGCCAATTCATTTATGAAAATATTATATAAAATATGAAAAAATCTACATCCTTTTAATAAAATAAGTCATAGATATAATTTTGATACTAGAAATAAAGATAAAATAGATTGCCAGAGTATGGCCGCCAAAAATTTTACAATAACAGTCGTGAATAATTATTAGAAACACAACCGTGTGTTTCCAATGAAAAACATTCATGAATTAAGGTAAAACACGTGAAATTTGTAAAGCCATGGAAGAGAATTTTCTGTTATTTTCACAATTTGAAAACCTACTTATTGTTAAATTGTGAAAATAAAGAGTTATGGTAAGGTATTATTTATATTTTCCATTTTTTGGTTCACTGCTAATAATTTAGTATTAAATGGAAAAAAAACTAAGTGCATAAAATTTTCTTTACCAAATGTCAAAAGTAGTAATTGTGAGATAGTATTGAATCAAGAGAAACTAGAATTTGTCGATAAAACTGTTTTCCTGGGGATCACGCTCGACTCAAGGTTACAATGGGGTCCTCATTTAACATCTCTTGCAGGATGGCTAAGTTCAGCAGCTTATGCTGTCAGAAAAATCCATCAATTTACTGATGTAGATACCGCGAGGCTAGTCTATTTCAGTTATTTTCATAGTATCATGTCTTACGGTATTTTACTTTGGGGACGGGCTGTAGACATCGAGTCTATTTTTATTCTGCAGAAAAGAGCGATCAGAGCCTTTTATTATCTCCGCAGGCGCGACTCTCTTAGGGAACTGTGTAAGGATATTAACATCATGACGGTACCTTGTCAATATATCTATGAAAACATCATGTAGGTACGTAAGAAAAAATTTACATCTGTTTAGTAAAAGAGGTGATAGACATAATTATAGTACAAGAAATAAGGACCTATTAGTACAACCAGGTTTCAGACTGGCTAAGGTAGACTCATCTTTCATGGGGTACTGTTTAAAATGTTACAATAATATTCCTCCCCACATACTTCAACTTAATGAGACGAAATTCAAATCTTGTATAAAACGCACACTATGTAGGCAGGCATATTATAAGTTGGAGGATTACATCACTGATAAAAATGCTTGGCTCATTGCTGGTCCTGCTCCACGACTAATTGACATACACACTTATTAACATTTTGAAAATACTGTTGGAGCTGCTGAAGATTGTAAGACCATTTTTGTATTGTATAAACTCAATTTCCTTTGTATTATATAATTGCATAGCACAGGTGTGAGTACTATGTACTAAAGAGCTACCATTTACCGGGTAATATGTAGTATTTCATTGACTTGAATGTGCCCTGGCGGCTGTGAGTATGTCATGCTCACTCAAATGTCTCGCTGATGGTGGCGTGTGTGCTCCCTCCCAAAATAAGCTCCCTTCAAAATGGTTGAGCTGAATGGTGCTGATCCATGCGTCATGTTCGTGAACGGGCACCGTCAGTAGGGACTGGTCATCTCTTAGCTGCCATGGCTTATTTTAATTTATTTTAAGTTTTTGAATGATTCTTTTTTTCTTCTTTTTTATTACGGACGCTTTCACGAACGTGCATGTCTTAATACATTGTTCTCACATGCATAATTTCAAAATGAATGATGTAACCAATTTTTTGTATCAATTTTTTTTATTTAAAAGAGTGTCCGTGGAGTTTCTTGCCCGTTCTTCTCCATAGGTACCTACTACGCTTTGGAATGGGCAACTAGCTTCATATTTTTGACTGACCGACCCCTTGACGGTTCAAAAGTGCCTGTAAATGGTTTAATTGAAATAAATGCTTTGAGTTTGAATTTGAGTTTGAGCCAGAGGCTGCCCCAGGGAGGGGGTGCTGTCCCCCCTTCTATAGAATCTGGTGATTAATGACCTCATCACCAAATTCAACGCCAACCGGTATTACACAATAGGGTATGCAGACGACCTCGCAATCCTGGTCTCGGGGAAGGTGACGGGAACGATCTGCAACCTCACTCAGCGTATCGTAGAAAATTGGTGCAAGGAATTTGATCTATCAGTGAACCCCACTAAAACCGAACCAGTCATGTTTACCCACAAACGAGCTATGAGCCCTTTCCGGCTGCCCAAACTATTCGATACAGAGCTCCAGTTAGCCAATGAAGTCAAGTACCTCGGGGTCACTTTAGACAGTAAGTTAAACTGGAGTAGTCATTTAGACAATAAGCTAAACAGGGCCTGCATCACCTTCTGGCAGTGCAGGAAAATGATAGGCAAGAAGTGGGGCCTATCCCCCAAAATAATACTATGGCTGTACACAGCAGTGATCCGCCCCATGATAGCCTACGCGGCCGTGGTCTGGTGGCCCCGCACCGAGCTGGTCACAGCCTCCAACAAACTTCAACGCATGCAAAGACTGGCCTGCACGGCAACCACAGGCTGCATGAGGACTACTCCGACTGTTGCAATGGAAGCATTGCTGGGACTACCACCGCTAAACCTGTTCATACAGTAGAAAGCGACGACGCAGTGCGCCTAAATGCAGCAAATCTCTAGGGTAAAAGAGATACACAACACACTGCGCTGCTTGAGGGACTCTACAAGGAGTTCCCCGTTGCGAAAGCCATAAATGACCGGGTACCCAAAACAATTTATCATTGATAAAAAATACAGAATCCAACTTCACGAGGATAGCCGATGTGAGGGCTTGCGCCCAACAGAGCTGCGCATCTTCACGGATGGATCCAAAACAAGTAGTGGTACAGGTGCTGGAGTCTTCTCGGAGGACTTCAACATACACATAGCTACACCATTGGGAGTCCATAACACAGTGTTCCAGGCTGAATGTATGGGTATTTCTTTTGCCGCTTCAGCTATTCTGGCTAGGGAAGTTAAGGACCACTCGATACGTATACTCTCAGACAGCATGGCTGTTCTGAAAGCGCTGAACAGTCACACTGTGGACTCTGGGCTGATATACGAGTGCCACCAGCGCCTTAACCAGGTGGGTGACCTCAATAAAATTACCATTCAATGGATCAAAGGACACAGCGGTTTGCTGGGGAACGATGCTGCCGACGAACTTGCCAGAAGGGGATCGAGCATAGCAACAGTGGGGCCCGAACCCATCGTGCCACTCCCCTTTGGTTACCTACGCACTGTGGTAAGGAAACGAACTAGGGATCATCATCACAAACTATGGTTGGACAAAGCAAGTGTAGGCAGGCTAAGGAGGCACTCCCTTCAATCGATGGCCGCCTCACGAGAAGGGTTCTTCGACTAACTAAACAACAGCTCCGTACGGTAACAGCAGCTATAACTGGCCATGGGTCATTGAATAAACACCTCTTTGTCATAGGTGTCACAGACTGTCCGCTATGCAGGGCCTGCATGGAGGACGACGAGACAGCAGCTCATGTGCTGTTAAACTGCCAGATGGTCGCCACTTACAGGGCAAAGTACTTCGGTAACCCAGGTACCCTACGCGAGATTGCCAGTAACACCAAGGCGTTGCTGGCCTTCTTTGAGGAGCTGGGGTGGATCGAATAACCGATTTTTCCCACCCGTACGCAAAATACGCGCTTTGACGTGGAGTTGCGGAAACTAGCCCGTTTTACCTATCACCTATAGTTAATGTGAACTGCAAAGACAAGGTTGTTCTTCAATCTGGGATAAAAAAATCATAAGCCGTGTCTTGAAGTAACATTTAGTCTGTATTTATTCAAATCGGTACTCTCCAATGTATTAAAAGTTTTGGTTAAGTTTGTTTTTCAATCCGGATTTGGAAATTCGGGCAGCCGAGCAAGCACAGGTTTCCCCAGAACTCACACTTGTCCCTCAAACTGGTCCGGTTTTGACGGCACGGTTGGCGCAGTAGTTAATCGATTGACTGCTGCGCTGCGTGTCGCGGGTTCTATTCCCGCACGGAACAAATTTTTGTATGACCTACAAGTAGTTGTTCCGGGTCTGGCTGTTTGTTTATGTGAGTTTAAATGTTTGTAAACGCACCCACAATACAGGAGAAATTCCTAGTGTGGGGCAACGTTTTAAAAAAAAAGTAATAATAATAAAGCCACCGCCCTATCTCTAAGTTTACGTTGGGTTTTAGTTCATGTTGGGGCTAGCACGCTCCGAACTCCAGATCTATGCTAGAGAGAGTTGAGTTTATTTGCCGGGACAGGTCTGGGATGAGGAGCCAGACCAAGAGAGACACAGAAACCCGCAGGGCAGCTGTTGGGCAGTAGCGACCCCATGGACCCTACCTCCCGGGAGAAATCTTGTTCCTCATCTCTGGCTTGCCATTATTGGCTGGCTGGAGTAAACACTGATGAGGAATAGAGCTCCCACCTCTTTCTTGCCTTTATTGGCCGGCTTGAGTGGAGATCCGCAGGAGCAAATGTGCTCGGAGGAAGGAAGTATTCCAGTAAGATGTTGGTAGGGATCTTGACCGTACTTCCGGGATTGTCCTGATAGCCGCTTCGACACTTTGTGCTAGCGACCGTTTTCGGAGGCCCATTATTGAGTGTGCAAATCACCCCCTGCCATTGTACTCGTGTATTTTATATAAGATATTGGTCAGGCAGGGTCCATAGTCTTTCCATAGTTCTAGATAATCAGTTAACTTAGCCACCCAAACCCATAATCCAATATCATTGTTTCCATCTTTCACTAACCGGGGGTTATCCTTGGGTGCACTAGATTAGTGCGTACAGAGATAATCGTCGGTTATTGCCTTGTTTCATTAGACACGTCTAACGGGCCTCTGAGCTCTGCGAGTTGGCTTTGGCCCCTCGTACGCCTTCCAAAGGTCCGGGACCCTACGGTCCCCAGAAATGTCACAGACGTTAATATAATAATAATAAAAAACAGGTACATATAAATGATTCTGAATTCCCTAATTATTCATTCATTTTACTATTATTATCACCATTAATTTGTGATATGGACTCTCTACATAATAGAAAGATTCGTTAACAATTTTAAATTGTAAAACTATTTCGAAAAGAAGACAAAAAAAACAATATTACGTGTGAATTTTAAAATCATCCCCTATTTTATTTACCCCTTTGAGGGATGATTTTACAGAAACGCTGAAACATTTGTAGTTTTTTTTATTTCTTACCAAAAGCACAAATTTCAAATGTTGGGTTTCCCATACAAACTTTCATCCCCTATGTCACCCTATTAAGGATTTTTTCTAGAATATAGTCAAAACCAAACTGGTTGCTAATTTAACTGTATAATTTATTATTTTTATGACATTGATTTTACATTCTGTGATTACTTTAACTCGCACACTGACATATTACTTGTATTTTTTTAGGAAAATCGTCTACTTTTACAATTTTTATAAGTATGTGAGCACGAATATTGTGCTCACATACTGATAAACATCTATTACCCCCCACCCCCTATTTATGTAAACACCTATGTTTCACAAATAAACTGATTGATTGATTACATACTATCTATTACATAATTCTAGGTGCATCGTCTTCACTTAAAATCATATAATTTATTAATGTATACAAAATATTGTAAAACATTTTACAAAAGTAACTTAAGTGGAGCTTCTTGCCCGATCTTCTCCATACAAAACTACCTTTTGGAAGGGTCAACTAGAATCAATTCTATTTTGTCGTTCTAAAGTAGGTACCTTATATGTGCCTCTTTGAATATAAACGATTTGGCTTTGACTTTGTCATTGATTAAATATATATTTTTAGTTAGTGCGCAGAGTATAAAATTACCAGTTAAAAGTAATAATACAAACAAAAATACATTAAAAATATAATTGAAATAAAACTCCGAGATACACTATAATTAAATAAGTTCATTTCTACAGCAATTTTTCTAAAAGCTTCGCAAGAAAAGCTACCCCTCTCGTAGTAGTTACACTAGGCTGACACTGCCATCTCCTAGCTCTAAAAGTAAATAAACCAGCGTTATTGTCTTAGGAAAACAATGCCACACCACACTGCTTTCTGCAACATTATTCCACGAAATGAAATTTTCAAAGAGGTTGGCAAGTAAATAATTAAAATTCACTAAAATACTTTTACTTAATCGAATGATGTAACGTTTTTTATGAAAGTTTGTTGGTGTTTCCCTGGAGCATTTTTTGACACCGTTAATCAAACCCCGGTGCCATCATTTTCATGACCGTTATATGGCGGCCACCGCTGTTCTAGGATACTGCGATATCCTAAGCGTATGGAGATAAATAAAGTGCCTACCGCTGCCGGGGTATTAGAAACCATTGCAATTGATTTAAAAGTCTAATGCTCAGCTTATGGAAAATTAACACGAAACTCAGCTTAGGTAGCTTAGGTACCGTGGGTGCTGGCCAACAAATTACCTACTTTCACTTTTAACAAAATTGTAAAGTTTCCGTAAATTGCTGTGATTGATTGACTGAATGATCAACAGCAAATCGCATAATTTGTTTATTTTAATTTTATGTTTAGCATACGTTATTTCACTGTAGGCCACACAGGAGTGCAAAGGAAAAGGGGAGGGCCCCTTTTCCTTTGCACTCCTGGCTGTCTAGGGCTAGCATACGTGCTATCAGTCAATGACTGCGTTTTGAGTGGACGAAACCTGAAATTAACCTAAACTGGAGTATGTAAGGATCGTAGCAGGTGGCATTCTGTAGTTTCTGCCTACCTCAATGGGAGAGGGCGTGAGTTTATGTAAGTATATATGAAAACAGAAATAACGAAAAAAAAAACAGTATTTCCCAACATTTTGTCAAGTTATGGGAGCATAAATGTATGGAGTAGCTGTATTTTTTTGCGATATTTGGGTTGGTCCTATAGTAAAAGATGTTCCTAATTATGCATACAATAACACCTGTTCGGGTTTTCAGTTATTTTAATTAGGTAGGCCTTGTATGTGATTTGATATGCCATCAACTAGTTTAAATCTGAAGAGACCAAATTCATGAAGTCGGTATCTTCTCATATCCCGCAGATATGTTTTTAATTAGTCTGTACAACTATAGATAGCCCCATTGCGTAGAGTTCACCCTAGTTCGGAAACACCATGAAGATAAAGACAAACACACCATGAAGATAAGTAAGCACAGCTATCTAAATAGGTACAGACCAACTCAATATCAGCTTCACAGTCTGTTTGTCTACGTTCCACATACGCTCAATAGCTTCGAACTGGAAGTTTTTATCATGTGCCTATTTATATCCCGAAGGTAAGTATGTATACTATGAGTTAGGTGACAAATTAATATCAGGTGTGTGTGAAGCAAATGGACACCAAAATAAATTGGGATACAGCGGATATCAGACGCTTCAATCAAGTGAATGGTTCACTCAAATCAATGTTCATTTTTATTTCATTCCACGTTCACACGATACGTTCTAAGCATAGATAATGAACTTTCATTTACTCATTTAATTTTTCGATCTTTCGGAGCACGAGTGAAAGGTGATGAGTGCCAAAATCCAACATTTTAACAGCTCATTCACACGGGACCCACGGGACGATTCTTAAAAAAAATGCACGTTCACATTGCATACGGAAACGAGTTTTTTTCGCGATTCGTCAAAATATCTAATAATATGAATGAACACTCTAATATTTGTGCGTCTTTTTGTGAACTTCAAATAATAACTATTTTGCGGTCCTAAAAATAAAAACCGGACTGTCCGTGGGGCTTAAAGAATAGCACGGCACCCTATTTCTTCACGTGGGCATCGTAAAAGGCGACTAAGGAACTTACTAGAGAATGGGCCTTAGCCTTCTCTATGTATTTTTATTTTAACACCAAACTGCGATCGCCAACCCGCCTGCCAAGCATGGCCCCTAGTGTTCGGCAGCCCACTTACCCTTGCCTACGGTAGCGGTCAAGGTCACGGTGAGGCAAGGGGTGCGAAGAATCCCCGGAATTCGGTTACCACAATCACCGATCGTTGAAATGCCTCCCACAAGGTGGACCGATGATCTTGTGAAAGCCGCAGGAATCCGCTGGATGCGAGAAGCATAGAACCTCTCGAAGTGGCGGTGCTAGCGGGAGGCCTATGTACAGCAGTGGACATCTTTCGGCTGAAATGAAAAATAATAAATGGCCAAGTAACTGCGAATTACTTGGATGTAGACTAATGCGGTTGGTCACAGATCTAATATAACCTAATGCATTCGGTAGTGGTGCCCTAGCTTCTGCGACCAATGCCACTCGCGTGTGGTTTGTCACAGTTCTATCGTAACCTGAACCGTTTAGTAGTTACTAAGTTTAAAAGAGGCTCATTTATTAAAAGCGTGCATCATTTGAAAGTCAATAAGATTTTTGAGGATCAGGTAAATATTTCCCCTATACAATTAGACTTTGTGGATGACTGTAGAGACCACAGGTAGAGACGCTAGTGTAAATTAAATATTATAAACATCGATTCATACTCAACCAAAATGTTTCCAGCATTTTTCAACTCAGTAATAACCTATTTCATTTTTCTTACATTATGTTTGAAAACAGTAATAAAAAGTCCTCGAAGACTCGAAGATTTGATTTCTAAGTTATAGAAAGTTGTTATATGTTAAGTTAGACGTCAATAAAATTTTGAAAATTGTCGTCAGAATAAAACGATTACCTACGTACCTATGTAAGTATCGCTAAGTGAAGCTGAAAAGGCAGTTTTTCGTATTGGATTCTTTATTTTCAATATTCTTACTTCCACGCCTTTTCTATTAATCCTCTTTATGAGTTGGCATGGCAACTGACACGTCGTATTTGTTTGCTTCGATTTTCCTTTTACTGGGAATTCTAAATATAATAACATGACGCCTTTATTCGCCGAAGGGTTAGGCAGAGGTGTACCAGTAGTACACCCACATTATTTTTGCCAAGTTTGTTTAAGTCCCATGAAATAGAGGCCGAGCCTATTGGCATCAACCGGGCTCAAATCCTCAAAATTCCCGATAAAAAAATCCAATTACATTTTTCCCAAGCTGGGAATTGAACCCACGATCACACGCTCAGCAGAACCGCTTGCGACTACTAGACCAACTATAGAATGTTAGATATTTATAAAATTGTGAAAAGAGTTGCCTGCCTGCCTAGCCTTTTCCCAACTATATTGGGGTCGGCTTCCAGTCTAACCGGATGCAGCTGAATACCAGTATTTTACATGGAGCGACTGCCTATCTGACCTCCACAACCCAGTAACTGGGTAATACGATACCCCTTGGTAAGACTGGTTGTCAGACTTTCGGGCTTCTGAGGACCCGTAACGACGGCTTAACGTGCTTTCCGAGGCACGGAGGAGTCTCGGTATGTAAAGATGGTCACCCATCCACAGACCCACCCCGGCAAGCGTAGCCTAACCTGACGGATCGACCCGTGCGGCAGTTATTACTTAGCCACCATAATTGTGAAAATAGTTATCAGAATAAAACGACATGGGAGATTTTTGTAATTGATTCGTTATTTTCAATATTCTGTCTTCCATGACAGTTCCATTACCAACTAGGCACATAATGTGGGTTGAGAATATTGACATAGCAACTGACGCCGTACTTGATTGCTTCCATTTTACTATTCTAAGAAATACGGCAGTAACAATACGTACGATAATGTGCGGTGGAAGAATTTAATTTAAACTCACATTATTAATAAATTGGACATTGTTCTCCTCAGGACGATTATTATTTAGCCAAAACCTACTCTTTAGGGTTCCATAGTCAACAAGTAACCCTTATAGTTTCCATGTCCGCCTGTCTGTCTGTCTGTCCGTGGCATAGCTGAGAAAATCTTAGTACTATTAATCACGCCGACAAAGTGGTAAAATAAAATCATGTTTTTTTTTTCCTTGGGGTTGGGGGCCTCCCCTACACGTAAAGTGAGGATGTTTTTTATTCTGATCTATCGCTGGTGAATGTCGTTGGATAGGTCGTTCAAAAATATTGTGAGTGAGTGAAAGCTATTTTGGATTCCAGGATCCGTTTGCGAAATACATGAACAATAAGTTTTTAAATCTCATACTTATTTTTCTCTTTGCTCACCTCATGGGTCATGGCCTGCGGTAATTGGTTTTGGATCTCCGGCAGCGCCGCGGCATGGCATTCGGTCCCCTGTCTGACGGGACTGCTGGCAGTGTCAGCGTTACCCCTGTCCGCATTCTTTCAATGTTGACAACCTATTTATTCGAATACTTTTTGATTTATCATATTACTAGTCCCATGTTTATTGCTAAATATTCATTATTATTTGTATTATTTCTAATTTCAAATTATATTTCAATTACCGTATTCGTTATTTGTGTTGTTCTATTTTGTAAAAATAAATCGTCGTTTAATCGTGACTGACTTCTAAACTGTTTCATATTTATTTATACCTTCCTGTTGTTGGAGCTCCAAAGCTACTATTAAAGTAGTTGGGACATCGGCTCACCCTTCAGCTTCCAGATTCCAAGGCTTTGTCTTTTTATTGGGTCCATCTCACCTTTCACATTCACTCACAAACGCATAGTTGCTAAGTTGAACACTGACATAACTTTTGCTGTTGCATATTATTACATCATTGGCCATTTTGTAATTCCTTACATAATTTTGCATAACTTCCTGTTGAGTGTAACCATAGATTATACAGAGTTTATTATTGGTAGTGACGCTTCGAAAAGTTGCCACTACATAATGCGCAAAACGTTTTGAGGATGATATTCTCGTAGCATGTATGTTTCCTTTTTTTTTATTTTAATCAAATTTAAATTGAATTATATTATTTTCTGTAAGTACGCTGTACTGTGTACAGTACTGCTGTACAGTGCCGGTACAGCGTCATAGTTATTGTTTTTTGCTGCACCGAACGACGTCAATACGTCGGCGCCGGTTTTCGCTGAAAACCAGCGCTGGGGCTCTGTCTTGCATAGGGTCGCAGCATAATGCTGAGCGATAGCCGTTTTGCGTGGATGTGACGCATGTTTCCCGCAACCTTTTCTATATTTTTTTTTGTGTAACCTCTTTTTTGCGTCATGTTTACCGCAAATAAACGTATTTTCTTTCTTTCTTTCTTTCTTCTTTCAAATATTAAGCTTTAAGGTGCTAATTTTAGTCAAGTGTCCCCACCCCTGCCAGCTAAATGGAATTATCACTCGTGTTCCTTTTATAATGCAACCGTCTTATATGGTCAATAACGTTGTCATTGTAGCCGTATCTTCTCACTGAGGTACCATTTTTTAAAGCTTCCAATTGATGATTATATTCATCATCGAGTTGGGTCTTTTCGGCGATTTTTATACAAATGTGCTCATCTGATTTAATTGAAATGCGCAATGTACGTCATTTGGTTAGGTATTTGCTACTGTATCTACCGGAAACCTTGATAGATAATCTGCATTTCTATATTCAATCATCCGAAGTTCTGTATTCAATAGTGAAGTCAAAACCAGATAAAAAAGGCATAGTAAAAGAGCCTTTTTGTGCTCATCGCTGGAAAAGTTTTGTGTGGATTGAAGATCGTAGTTAATGATTTATGGTCTGTAATATTTATGGATTATTTCCGTAGCAGTAGTGAAAAAGTTTTTTTAACACATTCACTGCCAATAAATATTATTCACCTCCAGGACCAGCAGTGCTATTCTGTGACCATCTCACCGTGAAAACTAAGGTGAAGTGAGCTCGGAGTGACCTGTCAGTCCCTAGCAGCAAGTGGAATAACAGCTCACTTCACGCTCACTTCACCTAAGTTTTCACGGTGAGATTTTTACAGAATAGATCGGCAGATATGATTTCATAAATTAAGGATTTTGTCTGGGTGGACGCTTAGAGCAATCAACGAGTAATAATCGACCAACTTACATTTGCAGTTGACAAACAAAACATGTTCTCCCATACATCCATATGGGAGAACAACTACCTAACGTTTTTCAACTACAATGTTAAGTTTCTTCTTGGGATAAATTCATCCTAACCAACAAAACGTCAGAATTCTCAAAAAAACATTTTAAATTTATTAAAATGTTTTTTTGAGAATTCTGAGCCACACATGTTGTGCTAGAAATAAAAATTTTAAATTCAATATTTTTTTTCAGAAACGGTACTATCTTGGCAATTCCACTTAATATGCTAGCTTATTGCCAAAGTAATATTAGTTGTCGGCAGATTGCCAACATCTGATAAGTTTTATCTTCAAATATGTACTGGTGTGTGTCGATTTGTTTTAATTTCGTGTCGCTAATCAGAATGAAGCGGCAAATTCCCTAAAGTTTTATCTATGCGAAATTCTTGATTAAGTGGGCATGAAAAAACCTTGAATTTTTTAGTCGCCATCGGTCAAAATTGAGTAAAATATTGAATAGAATTTGTCCAAAGGCAAACACACTAAGAACCAGCGAAGAAAGGGTAGCCCACTGCTTGAGCAATTTTCATTTTAACCATCGAACTAAAAAGCAACTAAACTAGAGTTCAAAATAGAGTGCAAAAGATGATTCACTGTGGCGTGTGTTCGAGCATGCTCGAGCATTTTGCTGCTCACTCTGCCCTTCTCAAAATACAAGTCGTAAACACCCCCAAAGTTTTTAACAGAGAATACCTATGCTATAAAACATTTTATAACAGCCCACAAAATCCCCAAAATAGCAAGACAGTCAAGCAAACGCCGCGCCTCTAACGCGTATGGGGAGAAAATACAATAACCATTTTATATGAAAAAGCTTACACATAAGAACATACAGTGGTAAACATTGACGTCGCTCTTAGAACTCAACAAATTGATACTGCCGTCATAAAATAAGGGAATAACGAGAAAATTCCGAGCTATTGAATAAATTTGCGTAACGCATCGTTATGGTTCACAGGGGCGTGCGCAGACGTAAACGAAGCAAATGGAGTATGGAAGGATCGTAGAAGGTAGCCTGTAGTTTTTACCTATGATATGGGAAGAAAACACATAAAACTGACGCTTTCTTCCCATGTCAAATTCCAAGAACAAAGTAAGGCAGAAAGCAAAAGGGGAAGAAAGCGTCAGTTTATGTGTTTTTGTCGACGATAATCGACCTGTCATAATGTGCGTATGCATGGTTTGATCTTAACTAACCAGCTAGTTTTGGTCTCAAACAGAGTTTGAATATGGCGATAAGATGAGGTGTTAATTGCATTTTCTTGACTTACTGCACCTAGGCATAACCTTTCCCGTTTAGCAGAAGAAAAACACAGATGCGTACGTTTTTAACTCCTTAAACCCCCAGTTGGGCGAGCCCATCGCTCAGCCAACGTACACAGGGCCTTTTTGCGTGATTTGCAAATCAGCGTCCGACGTATACTGGGGGCTTTAGAAGTTAAACGTACGCATCTATTTTTTATGTTTGAATAATAATTCGTCTCCTCGACAATGTATATATATAGCGATGAAAGCTGTTGAGTAAGAAAATTAAAGACATTGCAATTATTTTAGTGTGTTACGCAATTAACTCGCTGGATCCCACAAAAGTCCCCTACAAAAACCTGTGCTGACCGAAATCATTCATTATTCATACATTGAATTCCACTGATGGTTAGCCCCGAGTTCTCAAAGTTGGTCCCGACAAAGACCAGCAAATGATATTAGATATGCGATAACGTTGACTTTAAATTGAGTTTGTTTGGCTGCGAATAGGAAATGTTTGAAAGACCTTAAGGCTGCCTGTCCACTGGATCGATTGAATAAAAAGGGAATTCAAGTACCTACAGATCCCTTAGACCGCCAGTCCGACTTGAGCTAAGCCAGTTTTTTTAGGGTTCCGTAGTCAACAAGGAACCCTTATAGTTTCGCCATGTCCGTCTGTCTGTCTGTCTGTCCGCGGTTTAGCTCAAAAACTATTGGTACTAGAAAGTTGCAATTTGGCATGAGTATACAAGTTAATGACGCCATAAAAGTAGTAAAATAAAATTTTGAAAAAAACAATTATTTAGGGTACCTCCCCTACATGTAAAGTGGGGATGATATTTTTTTTTCGTCCTTCCCATAGTGTGGGATGTCGTTGGATAGGCCTTTCAAAAATAAGAGGGGTTTGCCACAACCGTTTTTTGATTAAGTAAACCGTTCGTAACTTATCAAGCTTTAAAGTACCAATTTTCGTTGGAGTCAAGTGTCCTTCCCCTCTACCAACTAAACGGTTGTAGTTAGAAATTCAAATGTTACGGCAGCAGTACTTATATATAACAAAGTTTAAAGGAAAACTACCACACTTAAGTGGGCTTTACAATTTTACGAGTAATAATCGACCAACTTAAATTTGCGGTTGCAAAAACATGTTCTCCCATATATTCCGTATAGGAGAACATGTTTTTCAATTACAAAGTTAAGTTTGTTCTTACGATAAATTCATTCCAGCTACGGAACCCTTCATTGTGCGTGGTCCGACACGCACTTGGCCGGCTTTTTTTGTACCTAAGCATCCCGCCGTCCTTCGATAACATTCGATCTAACTTTTGGAAAATAATTTTCTTAAAAAACTAGTTTTCGTGGTGTGGTACGTTACGTGTTATCAATGATAAAGCGATTTTTGTTTTGTTATAAAAATGTGACCGCCTGTTGTCCCACTTACCGGACTTTCTCGTGAAGATCTGAAAAAAAAAGAAAAATAATTTGAGCATAAAAATATTGCAACAGATTTTATAGTAACGTTTATTTATGAAAGAACATAAGTGACCGAAAAATCAATTGTATCGTTAAAAATTACATATTCATTTTTTTTAACACGTGACATCACGCCTGTAATCCCTGAAGGGTCAGGCAGAGGTGTATCTATAGTACACCCACATTTCGCCAGTTATGTTTAAGTCCCATGTAATAGGGGGCGAGCCTATTGCCATCAACCGGGCACAAATCCAGACTGTTTCCGATATCTTCAACAATAATCGTCATATGTCAGCCAATTAACACAAAACCTTATTTAATTAAACATCAAAACCTTCCTCATGAATCACTCCGTCCATTGATGAAAACCGTATGAGAATTCGTTCGGTATTTTTTGAGTTTATTGCGTTCTGAGAGGCAGACGCGGCGGGGTGACTTTTTTATAATATGCAGTGAACTGATTTATAAATCAATGATTGTTTGTTCGTATTTTATGCGCTTGTATACCGGTAATCCGATTGCGATAATACCTACTTTGTCAACATATTGCTAGCACTTGCGCGAACGTTAAGTACCTATAGGCATAAAAAAATAAAAATAAACATGTGAAACTTCTGGCCACCAAGCATGTTATAAGTTTGAATCTATTTCACACTGAACTAGGATGGCCATGGAATAAAAGCCAATCTGAGAAAACTCACAGGAGGTCACTTATTAAGTTGTAGTATAACTTAGGGAAACATTATACACAGAATACTATACATTTTAAGCTAAGGTAGCCTGCGAAATTCATTTTTTGGTGGCTGGTTTCTATTTTTGCAAAAAACGTAAGAAAATTTGTGTCTATCCACCCTGAAGCTATTGCCTTAATACGTAAAGCCGTGGAACAAATTCATAAACTTAACTTTAGACAAACGATCATTTGCAGAAAATGTCAGCTGAAACTCAGTTTATTAATAAAACACGATGTGAGCACATTTTCATGTTCATCACTTTGGGCACGTGTACTTACTAGATATGTGTAACACTACCCAGTTTAAAGTTTTTACCGCTAAACAAAAACGTAGGTAGTTACAGAATTTCCACGCTGGACGATGTGGTATCGGTGACCACTTTCCATGAACTTGTTTGTACCAATTACATACATAAACTCACGCGCACTCATATGCACAAACTACAGAACGCCACCTGCAACGATCCTTACATACTCCTTTTCCTTCGTTTACGTTCATACATCTAGAATATTTATTTATTTTTTATTTATTTATTTAGATAACATGGGAGACTTACAGCTAAAACAAACAGATCAAGGACAGTACAAAAGTCTGAAAGCCAATTACAGGTCTCCACTTATAAAATACAGAGAGAAAAAAAAAGTAAATTCTATATCTATCTAGATATAGATAGTGCAATCCACGACGACGCGCCCCACTCCGCTCCGCTCCGTACTAAAGTTCAGCTTACAGTACAGTAATCGAGGAGTGGGGCGCGTCGTCGTGGATTGCACTATCTGTAGATAGATAGATAAATCGCTTATTTAGTGCACACAGAAGACAGAACAACATATAAAAGCACGATTAAATATTGACTAATTAGCTATTATACAAACTATCTAATATACAAACAAATATAAAAGGAAGAAAAAACAAGACATTGTGATGACACTATTGACACACTTTAAAATAATGGATCAACCAACATAAAAAAGTGCGGTGTGCGTCTCAAGGTTGCACCAAATGAGAGTCCAGCTCAGCATGTGCCAGGCAAATATACCTGACGCTGATATTCTGCTGAATCCCTGCAGTGACATACGGACGTCGAGTAGACGAGATAAATATGCGAGTTATTGGTGTTGTGGAAAAGTGAAATGCAATTTAAATACATGCACGCCCGTTGCTACCTAACTTGGCCAAAAAGTAAAGCGCCTCGTAAAAAACCAAACATTTTTCGATGTAGGTCAAGCCTGTCATAACTGTGTAGGGACCTTTTCACACTAATCTATTTAGTGGCAACACCTACACAGTTACATAACTTACGCTAAGTGTTCTTCAATTTAAATTGTAGGAAAACATTAATTAGGTATAATAAATACTAGTTTAAGTTTAGTAATTGTGAGCGTGTTCTGTTAAATTTGTATTAATAATACCAATACCTAATCCCACCCACCTATCTATACCTTTATTAGGGTTACGTATCATGCAGCGAGATTAACGGTGGTTTGAGGTATAAACTGTGGGTAAATTAATAATGATAAGATTTTAAATTAAGGAGTATTTTATTACAAACAAAATTAAGATTAAGATCAGAATAATTAGTTGTTGATAGAAAACCTTATGACTACAGGTAGCGATAAGTGAAGTCATATTTAAAGATTAAAAAACCCCGACACAAACATTTCCTCATTTCTCTTTCCTACTCCATCACCAGACCCTGTTCATCATTTAGGTATCTATAACCTATTCATTGAGACCATTCAAAGGAGATACATGTGCTGTAAGTTGGTAAGGGAGTTGGGTATCCTGCAAATTCCAGGTAATGCTGCAACATCAGTTCAAGGTTACTATGTTCTTCTAATAACTAACATAATACCAAATTTAAAATCTATCAGACTTGTGGAAGACGCTCACATCCACTCATCAACTAGAAAAGAGCTGATAATCTTCAAACGGCTGAACCGATTTTGATAAAAGAAGCATCGCCAGAAAAACTCCTTTGAAATACAAAAAACCGCATTGAAATCGGTTCACCCGTTTAAGAGCTACGTCGTAGGGCTACAGACAAACCCATAACCACACACACATAGACTTATACACATACGTAAACTTGTAACACCCCTCATTTTGCGTCGGTGGTTAGAAAATGAACTTGTGAAGGACTTGAGTTTTCATATCGATGAACCTCATTGGTATACAGAGTTTAGGTACAAATTGAAAAAAAAAAAAACGCCACTATGTGACAAAGGTAGGTATTAGAATTTAGAAAAGGCTTACGTGCTGGCCACGGACAATTCGCTATAGCGAAAATTCGCGCGGCGCGACCGGCGGCGCGTCTTGCGAATGAATCAAATGTATGGAAGGGGAAATTCCCCGGTCGTCTCGCTGGTCGCCGCTGCGCGTGGCATGCCCAGTACATTTCCATACATTTGATTCATTCGCAAGACGCGCCGCCGGTCGCGCCGCGCGAATTTTCGCTATAGCGAATTGTCCGTGGCCAGCACGTTACATTCTTCGACATTCTGCTTTCTAGCGCTATTTCAAGATCAGTATTACATAACTGCGTATTATACTAGAGCCAGTGGAAACCATTTTGCACGACTGGAACGAGCTCAAAGAGCCGTGCTGAAGGTCTTACTCTCTCGGCCTTTGAGATACTCTACAGTACAGTTATATGCAGAATCTAAAGTGTTATCAGTCAGGCAACTGTATATCCTCCAGTCCATGCTCCGTAAGCACTCAAATCGTCCGTTATTAGAACCAAAGGGTAGGGTCAAACATACGGTCTTCCCGTTAGAGTCGTATAAAACTTCCTTCGCTACAAGGCATTATTACATCAACAGTACGAAACTTTACAACCAGTTAAATAAATTATTAAAAATGTTCCCTAAAACTAAATTCCAGTGTAAATCTGAGTTACGACAATATCTGCAAAAGCTTACTTACCGTATGACCGAGGATTTTCTGATTGGAAACTATTCCAAGCTCAACAGAATTTTACAGCTAAAAATTAAATACATCATAAGTTGAATTTTAAATACTTATATACATCTCGCTCACACCCACTTTTACAAACACATACACACATACACTTACTCACAAATACTCTCACTCACTCAATTTCAAACACACACTTCACCAATTAGTTATAAAATCAGTTTTATTTTTCTCTATTTTATTAAGTTCCTGCTTTTTATTATATTTCCCTTTAACAGCCTAATTTTGCATTGTATCTTTCATTTTTGTTTTATACTCTTTTATTTTGTATTATATCATTGTGTCATATCGAGGTATAAATTATAAGGCTTATTATATCCATGCATAATTTAGAAGGTACACTGACTTCTAAGATACAGGTTTTTACCTAGTTTAGAGGTCAGGGTCTTTTTTACTGTATATCACTTAGATTAAGCCATTTTTTTTCTTGTTCAATGTAATGTTTGTGCATTTCTGGGATCAATAAAGATTAATAATAAAAAATAAAAATAAACTCTCTTTATAGATTGACCACTGGATTTGCAACAACCCTGTATAACACAACAACTGAACAGACAGACGAGACAATGTAATTATCATTAGACATTCGCGATACACTTAGACACAAGCAAGAAAAGGGAAGCGCAACAGTGTTGTTTGTCATCCCACGAACGCGCCAGTTGCAGGACTACACAAACTATACCTAATAGAGAGGCACTGCAGGGAGTGGAACTAAAAGTTTATGTCTGGCATCAGCCTTGGTTACAGATTGTTCATATACTATAACTTATGAATATGTAATGTATGTATCTATTGTATATGTAGATGGTACACCGCTGGCTACCTGCAGTATTGTCTCTCCTGTTACCTTTAATCCATCCAAAGGTTGTCTGTAAAATATCGCTTTAAGCAATAAGACCGCCCATTGTGTCACCCTATGTAAAATTTCTAAATTTGTGTCTGTAATTTTTATGGTGTACAATAAAGAGTATCTATCCTATATATCTATCTATTCTATCTATCTAACCTTCCCACAGCTGGGACACCTCTCTGTGAGTGGGAATGGACCTAAATCCCGGGATCCTGGATCCTAGTTCCATCACGCGGATACAGTGCGGTTTAGAGGAAGTCAGATCTCTTCGTTCTAGCAAGTATCGGTTTCCTCACCTTTACCGTTTTGAGAGTAGTGGTGATAATAAATTGTGCCAGCCTTGGTTCGAACCTTCGACACCTAACTGGACTACCACAGCTCTCTATCGATTGTTCAGCATATTTTGACGTTTGAAAAGTGCTGATTCTCAGCCTAGCTTAGAATAAGTGACTTGAATTTTGAATTTTATTAATCGAAATACCTCGATCAACTTTACCAAAAAACGTTATTACAAACATAACATCACGCTTGTTATCCCCGAAGGATTAGGCAGAGGTACTACTAATAATCTGTAAAGTTTAGTTTAAATCTCAACCAAGTGACTGCATACAGTTTGTAAGAGAACACAATTTTGCGAATTCTTTGCGAATGCTCACCTCGACACCGTTTCAATTACGAAGTGATTTTTAGAATATAACAATACTTAAGAGCAAGTTTTTATATCACTATGAATACACAAACAAAATTCGATACACTATTCAAGAATATGAATAAAAAACTGTCAATAAATGACCACTACACAAAGTTATAAGAAGATACTTTTTTTCTTATACTATCAAGTTTATAGAAGCGGATTATTGGTCCATAAATCACTCTTAGTTTACTACTATATCTTTGATTTACTGCTCAATAACAACGAAGAAATGGTTCTAAGATGATGTTGATACAGCCGTAAATTATATATTTGTATGACAGGCGATATTTTTGAGTACGCTATCGTCAATGATTCCTTCAGCACGAGCTCTTAAGGCGACAAGGTCAGGAAATAAGGGCACTGGTCGAGTCCAAAAATATTCGGGTAAATACTGAGCTTTAGTACTCGTGTCTTGGAGATTTTTTGGTTGGTCCCCACTAAGAAAAATAACTTATCATATCACCTATAATCCCCGAAGTGTTAAGCAGAGTTGTGTGACTGGTTGTCAGACGTTTGGACTTCATTACCCGTAACGACTGTCGACGATCTACGAATGACAGCCGACCAACGGAGGACCAACGGCTTACCGTGTTTTTCCGAGGCACGGACGAGTCTCGATATGTAATGGATAGTCACCCAGCCGTGCAGCCGTGAGCAGTGGTAGCCTAGTGGTGTGACCGTCAGACTGACAAGTCGTAGGTCTCGAGTTCGAACCCAAGGCACGCACCTCTGACTTTTCGGATTCATGTGCGTATTATATAATTATCACTTGCTCAAAAAACGGTGAAGGAAAACATCGTGAGGAAACCGACATGCCTGAGAGATATTTCTCGACGGCATGTAAAGCCAAGTCAGAGGCCCGTGGGCGGCTTTAAAACTCTGACACCAGGTTAGTTTACTAACCACACGAAAAAAAGAAGACCCAGCCACGAAACGACCGTGGTAAGCCTTAACCTTCAATCAACCCGTGCAGCTGTTACCATTTAGCCACGAGCACCTCGAGCCATTTGCCTGTAATTGCAGCGGTTATAAGCCAGTGACCATTTGTCTCATTAAAAAAACCGTATTATTTCACGTATCATATAAAATGGCGGTACTATCTCGGGTGTCGGGTACTAACGGGCTGTAAAGTGACAAGTAATAAACGAGACCGGTCACATTTACACCACAGTATGCTAAATATATCTCCTATATGAAAGGGATGGAACTGCCCTAAATGTGAATAATTGTGGTAGTTTTTGGGATAAGCGCAGTTTTATTGAGCTAGGCGCGATTTATTACGCTAGGCGCCGTATTTTTTGTCACCTTTCAATTTTTTTCTAGGCTTTAGGCTCTATTCACTAACTTCGATACGTAAAATTTTCATATTAAATCATTTTCTCGAAAGAATTATCCGGTCTGCGTGGTATATAATAACTTTGCGATGTGATATCTCAATATTTTTGTATTGAGTGATACTAAAAGAAAAAACACGTTTTCAATGGTTTTCGCCAAAGAATCTGAAAATTTGGACGGTGACTAAAAATTCAGCCTGTATATGTTACTAGCTGCGCCCCGCGGTTTCACCCACATAAGTCTCGATCCCGTGGGAATATCGGAATAAAATATATTCTAAATCCTTATCCAGGTCATGGTCTACCCATGTGTGAAATATCATCCTAATCCGTTCAGCCAGTTCCAGTTTTAGCGTGAAAGCATAACAAACTAACTCACTTTCGCATTCATAATATTAATAAGTTACGATTATGATTCTATATTTCTTTATCCACACTCACTATCAGCCTTTCGTTCCCACTGCTGGTTCACAGGCGAGGAGGCCTGTGTCCTCTATCTAGAGAGGAAGTGGGCCATAATTCACCACGCGGACCATGTGCGGGTTGGCTGGTGGATGTCACATGTCTGCGAATTTTTGGTTCTTCTAGGACATGCCGGTTTCCTCACGATATTTTCCTTCACCGTTTATAGAGTAGTGGTGATGAAATAAATTACACAAAGTAATGTGCCTGCTGGGTTCAAACCAACGACCTACGACACGTAAGTTGTGGCCCTTGCCAGTGGGCAATCACCGCTCTCTATCCACTCTTTATCCTCACTCATGTAAATGTCCAAACTGTCATGAAAAAACGAACAAGAAAACTCTTTGGTTAAAAGCTTTTATAGCAAGCAGAGCCACGTGCATTTCTAGTTACAGAACGGAAGGACAAAATGAAATAGGAGATTTGTTTATCACCGAATAGTGTGAACCTTGGTTGAAAGGAAATGGCTTCCATAATGTTTGAAAACAACGGATAAATATAGCGGTTTACGAGAATTGCAATGTTTACTGGCGAAGATTTAAAGGGATTTAATTATAGGTATATATGGCTTAAGGTTAAAATCATATTTTAAATGGAAGGGTATGATGTTATAAACATATCTGTGCTTAATTTTTATCAGGTTATTACACGTGACTACAGGACAATTCCATATTTATCTATCTAATGCAAAAATGACTCAGTTAAAGTGACCATTTTTATGTGTAAGGCATCTTGCAGGTCAACCTACGAGGTGGTTGGCTGCTTAACCGGACTATCCAGTGGTTGCCTTAAGAGGAAACAGGGTCTGCGATTCTCCATACAAATGAATTCCCCTTTTTTCTTCCTGAATAATGCCTCTAGGGCAAACATTTTTTTTCCATTAAATCAAGGTCTGCTGTAGACACGTCCTTGTTATTTCCTTTTTTTCAGTAACTTATTGGTAATGAAAATATGACCTTCCAAAAATTACCTTGGCCTTACTTAATAAAGTAAGGCCTCCAGGGCAGAAAACTTATAAACTAAGCGACTACACGTTAAGGGCACCTGTGGGGTACGGATAGGGCTGCCAACCTTTAAAAACAGTATCTTACTGTTTTTCACTTTAAAATACTGTTTTCACTGATATCCAAAGCTATATCTAAATAAAAAGGAAGTCGGCGGCAAAAAACGAAAATACAGACCAACGACACCGACTTCCGAAATTAAAGTCACTACCTATTTTTCATTTTGTAGTTTTTTTTTTGGAAGTTGGTTGTTTTTTTTTTTATGGACTTTTTTTCCGAGATACCTACTGTTTATTTTTCCGAAATACTGTTTATTTCCCCATTTTTACCATAAGTAGTTTATTTCTCGTACAAAAAGTTGGCAACCCTAGGTACAGACCTCGGCTTATGCTGTCGCTGGGGGAGGACAGCAAGTTACAGGCTGGATCGGATCATGGTTATTTAGGGACAAATTGAAAGCCGCAGGCTCAGCGGCGTGAGCTGGCTCGAGCAAGGGTCGGGGATTAAACATGATCTTCATACAAACAAACTTTTAGCTGCAATATTATTTTTGGCAGTAACCTAGGGTATAATTTAAAGGTACTATTCCATAGCCGACCGCAGGCGGCAACTGCTGGTGATGTGTCGCCACGACACGACTGGTTTCTATGAAATACCTTCCGTAGCTAGCGACCCGTCATCTACATAGAAATAGGTATATATAAGAATTTAAATAGAAACAAGTCGTGTCGCAGCGACATGTCGCCTGCAGTTGCCGCCTGCGGTCGACTACGGAATTGTACCTTAACAATAAATAAGATTAAATTATTTAAATCCCAACTACATTATTATATATCGTAGAAGGGTTAAAATAATCTTTATTGAACATAGAAGCAATGGAGTTTCTTAGCTCAAACATGAAATCCGAATCCAAAACGGAAAAAGAAACTAAGGACATGAACTTCATTTTTCGTTTCCATTTTATAAAAATGCAAAACCAGAATAGAATCGCAAACAAAAATTAAATATTTATTTGCTACGACACCGTATAGTCTCGTAAAAACCGCATTAAACAGTATTTCTTATTAGAACTATCTCTAATAAGTCAATTATTGACTAGAACTTCAGTCGAGACACTTAAGCCATTGGGCTTAAAGTCTTAGACCAAACAAAAACGGACTGGATTTCTTAAACCAACTGGCTTAGTACCTAAGTTTGCGCTTTCGGAGCATTATGGTATGGCATAAGATGGGTTTTGCCTGAATTAAAAATGATTTTTATTTTTAATTTTTATTATTATAGTTTTCATTGAATATTAAATGTTGAAGAGAGAGAGGTTTTTCACTGGTGCAGTTTCTGACTAGTATCTAGTGTTGATATAACAATTTTTTGCCTACGACAAAGACATCAAAAATAGGTAGAAGTGGAGTTCATCATCATCATCATGCCCTCATGCTGATTGGCATGCAACTGCAACAATTTGGGAGTCAGCGCAACATATATTTTTCTACCATACTTCTCAATTAGTCACTCCTCATCTCGGTAGTCACTTCCTTTCTAGCCATATCATCTCTCACACAGTCCATCCATCGTTTCTTTGGTCTTCCCTTAATCTTAAAGCTATCGACATTCATACTCAAAACTTTCCTAACGACAACGTTTTCTTTTTTGTGTGGGAAATAATCTAATGACGTCTCCCGCTCTGGGTGGAGCGGGAGGGCGTGTCAGACTCTTACTGACTAAAACCCACCCGTGTTCCTTCTGTGGCCTGTGCAATGCCACGGTATCCCTTTCGGACTTTCCCGCAACCCCGGCAGGCAATGGTCTCATCGGACCCCTTCACTCGCTGACACTCTTTGAGGCGCGCGTGACGGTGAGCAATGGGTAGCTCGCCGTCCTTACCGGACGGTGAGCTACCCATTGCTCACCGTCCGCAAGCCCGCGCCTACGGTGGCCGGGAATCAGCGATTGATTCCCGACGCCCAGGGCGTCTCCTCCTGCGGCGGCTAGGGGCGTGAGGGCGCGATTTGCCCCTCTCCCTCACGCGTTCCGCCTCCTCCTTTGCGAGCATTACTGCTTCGCAGAAACCTGGACCAGGGCCGGACGCGAGAGATCTCCGCCACCGATCGCCTCCACGAGGACACGGCGGTGCTCTGCCCAAGCCGGGCATACCTCCACCGTATGCTCCACCGTGTCCTCCGGGCGATCCACGCAGTGATGACACCCGGGCGTTTTCTCCCGCCTTATCCGAAACAGGTACCTCCCGAAACAGGCGAGTCCAGTGAGGACCTGCGTCAGGCGGAAGGTGAGGACGCCGTGGCGCCTCTCCAGCCACTCCTCAATTTTCACACACAATTGCATCATAGTTTGACTTGGATAAGATCAGGGATTTTTTTGACGTATGAAAAACCTCAATGTTCATGAAGACGAAAATACAGTCCCATTAGACAAAGGTGCTACATAAAGTGTAACTGATGAAGTGTTTGAGGTATTCGGGGAAAAGCCAACCTTAACGCTAAATAATAAATTAATTAGGAAAAACTAACATTTTATAAGGGTAATTTAGGAGCACATTTCAATTAAGAAGTAGTAGAAATTATGTGGATGCCTGATCTATCAGGTCAGTCAAGCTTAACTAAATGTTTCCCCCATAATCATGTGCGACTAACATCAGTGAAACATTTATTTGCCGACTTCCAGCAAAATTACAGCACCTTGATTTAAGGTAATACTTAGTAGTAGGTATAGTAGGTAATGACTTAGTCTTAACATTAAGCCAATAAACCAAAAGTCCCTTTCATAGCCTTCCACACCTTTCCCTCATTAAATGTTTTCTACTCTTCCCTAATTAGCCACCCACGGTCTGGGTTACCCTCTATTCACTAAAAATACTTCCTTTTAAAGAGATTACATTACCTTTTCCTTCACTCACATTTCAGGGTTAAACAACATTTTTTCACGAGTTAACCTCCTAAAACTACGTGTTTTCGAGGAAAATCTTCAAAGACTTTCGAGCACTTTTCGGACAATCGCAGACCCACTCTTTCGACGCGCCAAAGTGAAAAGGGACAAAAGCGCGAAGTATTTTTGAGAACTCAAACACACTTTTTAACAATGGTGTATAAAAACAAGACGAAAATAAGTAAAAATATTTAATTTTTTTAGGCTTGAGAGCATTTTCAAGTCCGCCAAAGGCCAGAAACGCGGAGTGTCTTTATTTACAGAGACCTGAGAGGGACCTGTTTTCGGAGTGGGGTCGTTCCCACTTTTGATAGGAAAGAAATGTTGTTATGTTAGGGCGACGTCAGATTGTCGCAAGCCGAAACTAATTAAGTGGTGACGTTGACTTTTTGGCGGTTACAAAATTAATTGCTTCCCGATTTTTTCACGTTTTCCTTCTAGAAGACTTTTAAGGTAATGAAACGGATGATTAGACAACTCGTAGGTTCAACATTTTATAATATTTCCAGAGTTTAATAATATCCTATATTATAATCTGGGGTCTAGTTGCGCTGCAAAAATGATAGTTAACGTGTCTTTATATTTAATTAATGTGTACACTACACATAAATTCTACGTGTGCTGTAAGTCGAATAATTGTTTAAGATTTTTTCATGACCCTGATAATTTACCGTACAAAATCTACTACGCTTTAAATGCGAGAACCTCGTCCAAAGTTTGAGTACCTACACCGCGATTTCAATCATTCCATTAATTTCCTGAGCACTCAAATTCTGACACGACTCGCGATAAGCTCGTCAGCTGCGCGATAATCGCGTCAATCTGCCCGAGTCCTTACCGGTGTTTCGTAGAATCAACGTCAAAATATATAAGTTTTGCCTTATTCGACGTATTGGCAGTTTATCCCAAGTTATTACAACAGAGAAGCGATTTTGTGACGTTTGTTTTCTGTATATCCAAGCCCTTTGAGCGACATTTTCAGACGATTTCTTTTGCTTGTTATTTCAATATATTTTTAAGAGGATCTTTGCTGTTCATTTTGGCGTGTCTTTTGTTATTTCTTTCCGGGTTGGTTGAGCTTAAATATTACCAGGTTGGGAGATTTTTTTTTTGTAGACAATAGTCTAAAGAAAATGTGAATGTGAAGGGTGGGCGTTTTGGGGGACTGTCTCATGTAATTTTGACGTTCGAAAAGTGCCGATTCTCAGCCTAGTTTGAATAAATGACTTTTGAATTTTGAATTTTAATAAATGCCGCAGCGCTGGTATTCTGGTAGGGCCCGCAGTGATGTCACGGAAAGATAAAAATACTAAATAAAAATTAATAAAAAATTAAAATGTCCGCGTGTCTGCATCCGACGTAACATCAGTTACTTGTCTATGCCCTTACTTCTCTCATTTCAGTTTAATCCGTAGACTTACTTAAAATAATTGGACAGATTTTGTTTTATTAAAAGCAAAAGAAATGAGTAAGTATCATTGGTGTATTTACAGATTCATTAAACGTATTTTGTTGCTACAAGATTTTTGGTTACTAATCAGCAGACAGTTACTAAATTGACAAATAAAAAAGCCAGTTTCACTAACGATAAAGTCCCTAGTGAAACCTGTAGAGTCTGAAATCCTGAATAAATTACATCCACAGTTTCTAAAGCCAAATAACAAATATCATGCTCAGCAACATATTACATCACGTTAGATGCCACGTGTCATCTTCATGTAACGTTAAGGCGACTCCCAATATAACGCATTACGTGACGACATCACAGCCTCGTTGGTCGAGTGGTCGCAAGCGCTACTGCTGAGCATGAGGTTCGATACCCGGATCGGACAAAGTGTTATCGGGTTTTTCCATCCGGAATTTCTCAGTGGCAGCCCGGAGTCTAGATTTGTGCCCAGTTGATGGCAATAGGCTCGCCCCCTATTACTTGGGACATAAATATAACTGGAGAAATGTGGGCATACGAGTACTATAGGTACACCTCTGCCTAACCCTTCGGGGAATACAGGCGTGATGTTATGTTATATTATCACTGCTTCATCATATAGTCGACCTCGTAACCGGCTTACCCTTTTTTGACAAATAATTCCCAGTAAATTTAAACTTCACTTAAGTTGTAAGTATCTGTAACTGTTACGAGTACATAGACATATTTGGTTATGTTATAGTTAGTTTAAAAAATTGAATAGAAATGAAGGTATGTTATTATTATTATTTAATATGGCAAGCAAAAGCGATATTGACCATTCTGCCAATATCTAAAGTGAAATGAAAAAACTAGTGAGCGAAATAAAAAAAAGTGGACAAGAGCTAGTTGAATTCGCGTGGGGAGTATTCCGTGCGATCAATATGTTATCTACCATGTTTATCCCAGGAACAAACTTAACATTGTAGTTGAAGAACATGCCGTGGAATGTATTGAAGTCATTCCAACTGCAAATGTAAGTTTGTACACACAATATTGAGATATTTAGCATGCTATTGTAAGACCATCATAGACTTCATATATATTTTCTTGTAATCTCCATGTAAAAAACTATTTTCGTTATCAACATTTTAGGCTCAGTAGTTTCGGAGATAATAGGGAATGGTAAATTTTCATGTATTTTCTTTAATAACTTTACATCTAGGCATTTATTTTAAAATTACTTATATAAAATATATTTAAGACCGTCACAACAAAACCTGTAATTCAAAATGTCACACAGCACGTTTTCAAAACTATTAAAATTTTCTAATTTGCCCTACAAAAGTGACCCCATAATCAAAATTCATTTATTTGCGTTATGCGTCCGTATTTGTGTCACAGAAATTCATAAATGTGTATCGAATTTCAACTTAATCAGTCCAGTAGATTCGGAGCAAATTAGCTGTGACTAACGGATAGACATACACACGAGTGATCCTTTATGGGTTCCGTTTTTTTTCATTTGGACGTACGGAGCCTTAAAAACAACAACTACAGATGAGTCATTTTATGCCGTGCAAGCGACATTCAACCTCAGGGTGATAAATAAATGAAGCGGCTCCTGCCCAATCTTGGGGGTCCAAACGCCTCCTGCCGGAGGCTATACGCGGGGATCGTGCGGTCCATGGCCCTGTACGGGGCACCGGTGTGGGCGCATTTGTTGAGGCGGCGGCCTGCCCGCTGGTTGAACGCGTCCCAGAGGGTCATGGCCACCCGGCTGGTCCGGGGATACCGCACGGTCTCCGGTGAGGCGGCGAGCCTCCTTGCCGGATTGCCGCCATGGGATCTGGAGGCAAAAGTCCTCGCGCATATTTGGGAGTGGCGCGGGGAGGCGAAACGCCGGGGCTTGACTCCGATGCCGCGAGAAATCGCGGCACAGCGGACAGAGCTCCGACGGGATCTCATGGCGTCATGGAGAGTGCGATTGTCGCAACCCAGTGCTGGGCACGCCACTATTGCGGCGATAAGTCCCCTCTTTGAGGAGTGGCTGGAGAGGCGCCACGGCGTCCTCACCTTCCGCCTGACGCAGGTCCTCACCGGACACGGCTGTTTCGGGAGGTACCTGTTTCGGATAAGGCGGGAGGAAACACCCGGGTGTCATCACTGCGTGGATCGCCCGGAGGACACGGTGGAGCATACGGTGGAGGTATGCCCGGCTTGGGCAGAGCACCGCCGTGTCCTCGTGGAGGCGATCGGTGGCGGGGATCTCTCGCGTCCGGCCCTGGTCCAGGCCATGGTACGGAGCGAGAGGGCATGGGAGGCCGTCACCTCCTTCTGCGAAGCAGTAATGCTCGCGGAGGAGGAGGCGGAGCGCGTGAGGGAGAGGCAAATTTCGCGCCCTTACGCCCCTAGCCGCCGCAGGAGGAGACGCCCCGGGCGTCGGGAATCGATCGCGGATTCCCGGCCACCGTAGGCGCGGGCTTGCGGACGGTGAGCAATGGGTAGCTCGCCGTCCGGTAAGGACCAAGCCCGGTTCGACGGCGCGTTGTGTTCCACGCGCGCTTCAAAGAGTGTCAGAGAGTGAAGGGGTCCGATGAGACCATTGCCTGCCGGGGTTGCGGGAAAGTCCGAAAGGGATACCGTGGCCCCCTGGCATTGCACAGGCAAGAGAAGGAACACGGGTGGGTTTTAGTCAGTAAAAGTCTGACACGCCCTCCCGCTCCACCCAGAGCGGGAGGAGTCATTTGATGATTTCCCACCCAAAAAAAAAAAAAAAAAGGGTGATAAATAAATAACGTGGTCGACTATACAAACTTCCTTCAATATTAGCATATTTAGCATACATACAAGTTCTCGACTGACTGAAGGTAAGGCGCCTGTTAGTACTTTGATATCGGAGCAAGATATCGATATACGTGGAGCACTCGCTTTGATACTATCCTGATAATAAAATGAAACGATGCAGATGATCTGATTTTACGATGCAGTCAATCGCGAAAAAAATATGTGAAAGAAAAAGAAAGAAAATAAATTTATTTGACTCAGGTTTGAGGCACACAATATTCACACAAAAAAACAGAAAAAGTAAATAAAAAATAACTTAAAATAGTGTGTTGTATGAGCACTCCCATACATTTGGGTCGAGGAGGTATTGAAGTTTTGTTGTAAGATGGTTACTTTTTTCCGTATACGATGTTAGTCCCATCGAGAAAGTTCTTCAGCTTGTTAGTCTATACCATACCCAGAAATATGACCACACCTTTCTGAAACATGCTATAAACGAGTATAGCTCAATATGCAAGTTACGCGGAGTTTCTGTAATATTATTTGCAAAGATGACCTAAACTCTCTAATTTTAAAACCTTTCATTAGACGTTCGTTATTTGTTTAATTTAAATTCTGAATATTGCGTCGATTGACACTTGTTGTAATTTTATATAACATAACACCACGCCTGTATTACTCGAAGGGTTAGGCAGAGATGTACCAATAGTACACCCACATTTCGCCAGGTATGTTTTTAAGTCAGAGTAAAAAAAGTAAGAGAAATTCCAGATGGGAAAACCCAATAACAGTTAGCCCGACCCGGGAATTGAAACCAGGACCTCATGCTCAGCAGTAGCACTTGCGACCGCTAGACAACTAGACTATGACCAGGGAAAAAATATTATTTTATTTTAGCATGACAATATTTTTTATTGGATTCACTTCGTTATCGAAAAGTTTTGATTCCAGCTGGAAAGTTTTCTCATTATTAACTTTATTTCTCTCAGACTTTTACAACACAATTTCATGTATGTTGGTGTCAGAAAATCAACTCAATTTTTAATTTTTATTAAAAAAATATTCATTTCGTTTTTACCTTAGGTTATCACTGTATTTTGAGAATGTTGGTTCACCTGTTATTAGCAACTATATAAGCACATAACTGTTAACTACTCTTGTTTTATATTTTGTATACAGAAGCTGTTGGTGTACGTTTATTAATAAATAAATAAATAAATTGCTTTACAATCATACTGTAAATGTTCAATCTCCTTAAATACCGACTATTACGTCGAAATATATCAGCCTGGCCTTTTCCCAACTGGCTCGGCTCTCTAGTCTTACCGGATGCAGCTGAATACCAGTATTTTACATGGAGCGACTGCCTATCTTACCTCCACAACCCAGTTACTGGGTAACATGATAACCCTTGGTAAGACTAATTGTCAAACTTTTGGGCTTCTAACTACCAACGCGAACTTGATATACAGGGTGTCCAGTAAATAGCACGACATACTGCAGGGGGTGATAGCTTGGGTGCACTACCTATCAATACAACACAATATATGTTCAGCAAAATCTTACGGATTTACAGTTTTACAAAATTTTCCGAAATATCGAAAAATCTCTACCTTGAAACAGATTTTTAAGCATCTCGTAATGAAAAAATCTTTTTCTAGAACTTTTTTTACATCAAATTATTCGTGAATAGTTACTCTACTCATTATAATATATATTTTTTTTTGATCAAAAACAAGAATGTTTTGAAGAAATAGTTTTTTTTGTTAAAATTTTCACAGAACAATTTTCTTTTCGCATAACTTTAACCTACAGTAGTGAAAAAAAAAATGTATGTGGCAGTTTTGTACAACAAACTTAAAAGATAGCCTGTTTAATGGTGATTTAGGAAAGATACAATAATAGTGCATTTTCATTAAAAAATACAAAAAAGTTATATTTTAGTTCCAGAGTTTGCCCTTCCAAATGTTAGAAATCTAGGACCCAACATCGTCTTAGATAAAGAGGTACTTGAAACTCGGCAGTTTTTCTGGGCATAACAGTAGGTGCCAAACTTCAGTGGGGCCAACATATATCGAGCCTAGCGGGAAGGCTCAGTTCAGCCGCCTACGCCGTCAGAAAAGTAAGACAATACACTGACGTTGATACAGCTCGGTTAGTCTATTTTAGTTATTTTCATAGCGTTATGTCCTATGGTATTCTGCTGTGGGGCAAAGCTGCAGATATTCAAAATATATTTGTCCTCCAAAAACGAGCTATTCGAGCAATTTACCAGCTAGGTGCCAGAGTTTCTCTAAGAGATTTTTTCAAAGATATCGGTATTCTCACAGTGGCATCACAATTCATCTTCGCCAACATCTTATATATTTACAAAATATACACTTATACACTAAAAACAGTGATATTCACAATGTTAACACAAGAAGTAAGGATAAACTACGTGCTCCATTTCACCGGCTTCATAAGGTTCATAACTCATTTGTTGGGCTTGGTATAACCTTTTATAACAAGCTACCCTCTTCTTTGCTAGATTTGCCTTTTAATGCGTTTAAAACTAAATTAAAGTCCAACCTTTGTTCAAAGGCATACTATTCTATCAACGACTACTTAAATGATAAGAATAGATGGTCGCTGTGATTAACTCAAGACAATGTTTAAATGTTCTTTCTCCAGAATTAGTTTACCTACTGACAGGTTATATGAGTTTATATAATTGTTTATAATTTTACTTTATAAGTCAATTTATTTTAATTTTATTTTAATTTAGTGCTGACATAATCTACTCATTACAATGTTTTTTTTATGAGTTGTATTGCAATATGTGGTTAGCTAGCGACCTCGACAATTATTTATTTTACCTCGATGGTCCTAGTTTATCAATTGTAACTTCTAGTTACAGCTATATGTAAGCGGGCACGCCCTTTATGCCTGGAGGCTTTTTTTTTTTTTTTTTAGATATTGTTTACTTTTAGTTATTTTTATTTCTGCTTGAGTATAGTTCTCGATGCTTTTGGTTGGTATATTGGCGTGTGCTAGCTGTCATATGGCTATTAATTATAGCTATTTAATTTAAATTATTTTTTGCATATTGTAAATTGTCTTGCATACTGTTGTATAGAATCATTTTTTACTTATTTTTTTCTAACTGAACAGACAGCTGTGCTGCTGGGGAGTTTGTTGCGCCACTTCTTCTTCCCAGCAAAAGCACTAGGAAGTGGTGAAGGGTGGGCGTTTTGGGGGACTGTCTTATATAATTTTGACGTTCGAAAAGTGCTGATTCTCAGCCTAGTTTGAATAAATGACTTTTGATTTTTTTTTGAATTTTGAATTATAAGAGAAGCTGATTTTGATGAAAATGTAATTAACGTAATTTTGACAAAAACCACTATGAGAATAAGTAATAGCTGCTTATTTACGCGAATTATTATAAAACTAGTTGTGGCACGTAAAATGCGACATGCACGTGTTATATAAATGTAATTATTGTGTCTAAAAATAAATAATATGATATATAAATGTAATTATACTTGTTATACCTATAAATGTAATTATTATCTATGGTTAATTTACTAAATGAATTTAATAACAAACTTATTTTTTGTAAGTCAAACACTGATTTGACTCAACTGTTGTGTTATTGTCTCCAATATCTTGGTTGAATTATGTAGTAGGGTCACACTGATTTATTTGTTGTTCCTATATTTAAATATTAAATGATTGAGGATACAAGTTCCATTAAATTATTTTGTTAGAATAGCTAAGAGATTAGTTTACGTATAAATTATATTTTTGTAAAAGCATTATTAAAGTTTATAGTTTAAAAGTATTTGTTTTGTACTAATAGTTCAGTCCATTTTATCTGTGGCAATATTCATGTTAGATAGGGGAAGGGTAGACAACTGTCATTTGAAATGTTTTAAAAGGTCGTGTAACTTAATTCTTGCTCTCTTTTCTGTACGTGTCACTGGACTGGTAACAATATAAAAGCTTATGTTAACATCTAAGAACAGACCCTGAGTGATGTCCATGTCCGTAATATTGAGTTGCTAAAAGCTAATATAAGGAAATAATGTTGCTTATCAGAAGTTCTGCTTTTGTTGTAAAATGGATTGAAATAAGGATCATCAGATCACTTCTTGTGAAAGATCGACTGACTACAATGTTCATGTAAGTTAAATTGTCATTATATCTTGATTATTGCTGATAACTATGATGTTCTGTATGTATTAAAATATTGCTAATATTGCTACATAAGTGTTAAATCGAATTAAGGAATATTCATATTCTATTTGTCATTGATAAAGTTGTTAGCTTTAAGAAATGGTCCAAGAGATTAATGTAATAACAAAACTAAATGCTAATGTAAAAATGTGTTGATAAAATACTTCGAAACAAGCTTCCGTGGAGTTTCTTATCCTTCTTCTCCACGAAGACCTAGATTTGGAACGGATAACTAGCTTACTCATTAACAATACCTATTTATTGACGAGTCTAATTGAAATAAATGCCTAGTCTTGTCTCCATGTGCTTTCTTATAATCCTTTTCCCTACACACCATATTCATAGATATTAAAATACATAACATAACATGACATCACGCCTTGTTTCCCCGAGGGGTTGGGCAGAGGTGCACCTGTAGTAGGTACACCCACATATTAAAATACCTACATGATTAAATAATTAACTAATAGGTAACCTGAAAATCCTGACACTCAAAAGTTGATAGTTAAGTGGATATCAATGCCTCTAAATGTAGTATATCTAATAATCTTTTTCTCACACACGCGTAATGACCCGACCCGACCGGTTACTGTCTAACAAAATAAGCGCATGTGCTATCCCGCTCTTTCTTGCATTGTGATTTTGTATCTCACTCTCAACCTTATTTGCGACACTTGTCAGTACGCTACCTTAAGCCGTGCGCAACGCATCTCTGTGTTCACAAATTATTGTTTCGTACTGACGACTGTTTTGTGCCTTGGACCCCGGACTTTGTTTGCCTTACGATTTGGATTTTTTATTGTGACCACTACGACGACTTGGCGATCACCTGGACTTTTGTGTTTTATAACATGGCCAACCGCCGCGTTTTTCCTGGTTATACGCAGCGAGAGAATGCTGAGATGCACCTTATTTACGGAGAAGCTGGCCAAAGTTCCCGAGCTGCTGCCACCCTCTACAGAGAAAGGTTTCCCGATAGGAGACATCCACACCATGAAATGTTTACCAGAGTGCATAACTCCTACATTGAAGGCAGACTCCCTGGTCAACGTGGCGGTGGACGGCCTCAAGTTGTTGACGAAGACATAGTGCTTCAGGAACGAGAACAAGACCCGACAACTTCGGTTAGGGCGATACAACGGCGCACAGGGATACCGAAGTCCACTGTTCATTCAGTACTTAAGAGGTATGGATACCATTTATTTCACGTACGACGCGTGCAAACTCTTTTAACTAGAGACTACCTGCCGAGAGTTTAATTCTGCCGCCGCATGCTTGAAATGCATCGGGAGGACCCAAACTTTTTTAATAAGGTGTTATGGAGTGATGAGTCAGCCTGCAGAAAGACTACTTGAATTTGCATAATTTACATGTTGGCAATTACAAAATCCGTATGTGTCAAGAGAAGACAGGTCCCAGTACCAATTCAAAATAAATTTATAGTGTGGGATTTTTAATGGCCAGATTGTGGGTCCCGTCGAGCTTCCACCTACATTAAATGCCAATAATTACTTGGAGTTTTTACGAGAAACCCTACCCACGCTCCTTGAAAATGTTCCGAGTCAGCTAAGAGAGGTGATGTGGCTTCAAAATGATGGGTGCCCTGCTCATTATGGCCGGGAAGTAAGAGCCTACTTAGATGAAGCTTATCCAGGCAGGTGGATTGGGCGACTGGGACCGATATTATGGCCACCTAGGTCTCCGGACCTAAACCCCCTGGATTTTTTTTATTGGGGTGCCATGAAGGACAAAGTCTATGAAAAACCGATCCAAAATGACAATGAATTGAGAGCAAGGGTTAACATTGCAGCAAGAAAAATATCGGAAATAAGCCTGAGAAGACTCAAAAGCTCATTTTTAAGAAGATGCCGAGCGTGTATTATGGCACAAGGGAAGCAATTTGAGCATTTATTGTAATTTATTTAAATAAATGTTTATTAAAGTTAACTCCTCTGTTTTTTTTACTATCACCTTATCCTTCAAGATGTCATTTACAGACCGGCCGGCCGGTCGGCTGTAGATTAATTATTATGTAATTCGAACCGTAGTACGACCTTACAACGATTCGAATTCAAAGTCACATTTATTATTATAACTTCTAGTTACAGCTCTATGTAAGCGGGCACGCCCTTTATGCCTGGAGGCTTTATTTTCTTTTTTTTTTAGATATTGTTTACGTTTAGTTATTTTTATTTCTGCTTGAGTATAGTTCTCGATGTTTTTGGTTGGTATATTGGCGTGTGCTAGCTGTCATATGGCTATTAATTTATAATTTAATTATTTTTTTGCGTAATGTAAATTATCTTATAAATTATTGTACAGAATCATTTTTTTTTTCCTAACTGAACAGACAGCTGTGCTGCTGGGGAGTTTGTTGCGCCACTTCTTCTTCCCAGCAAAAGCACTAGGAAGTGGTGAAGGGTGGGCGTTTTGGGGGACTGTCTTATGTAATTTTGACGTTCGAAAAGTGCTGATTCTCAGCCTAATTTGAATAAATGACTTTTGATTTTGATTTTGATTCATTACTTGCATTTAAAATAAAATGCTCATAATATGAACTAAAATAGCTTATTTTTCGTATTTTTAAAAATGAAAATGCACTAGTATTGTATCTTTCCAAAATCACCATTAAACAAGATTTTTTTTAAGTTTGTTGTACAAAACTGCCACATACATTTTTTTTTCACCACTGTAGGTTAAACTTAAGTGATAAGAAAATAGTTCTGTGCAAATTTAAACGAAAAATAGTATTTCTTGAAAACATTCTTGTCTTTGATAGAAAAAAGACTTATCAATGAGTAAAGTAACTCACGAATAACATATTCACGAATAATTTGATGTAAAAAAAGTACTAGAAACGGATTTTTTCATTACGAGATGCTTAAAAATCTGTTTCAAGGTAGAGATTTTTCGGTATTTCGGCAAATTTAGTAAAACTGTAAATCCGTAAGATTTTGCTGAACATATATTGTGTTGTGTTGTATTGATAGGTAGTGACCCTAGCTATCACCCCCTGCAGTATGTCGTGCTATTTACTGGACACCCTGTATAATGGACCCATCCACGAACCGACCGCGGCAAGCGTAACTTAACCTACCATCCACTAGTGCAGCTGTTATCATTTAGCCATGACCCCACCTAACCAGACTATTACATCCTTGTAGCTTTTAACATGACATTTTTAGTCAAATTGCAACTTTAACTATTAGCCACGAGCCAGTCAATTTCAATGAACAGCAAATTAAGATGTATGGAAGACATTACCGTATCCTATATCTCGAAATGTATGCATCAATGCAAGATAATGATATTATGATACAATTAAGGGGAAGTCGAAACGTGCCAGAACCTTGAGTGGCTTTTCCGAGATATCGACTATTAGTCTTATTTTTCCTAATTGCTGGGATACGTGACGTACTCGTAGGAGGAACTCCCGCGAACGTGTGTGTGACATAAACGTAACGATAATTTGAAAGATTTTCGAATCGAAAATACAACTATACACAAGGCTAGAACGTAGAACATTTTATATGAAAACTTTATGGAAATTGTTTTACCAAAATCGCGTCGCACCGTTGCGTGGCACAGTCGTAAAAATCTACGAGCTGTTTTGTGTACAAGCCCTGGCCTTGTACACAAAACAGCTCGTAGATTTTTACGATGCGACTTCGTATCACAGTTTTGTGTACAAGCCCTAATGCATTTAGGTTAAAAAAATTGCGACAAGCACAATTACTATCACTTATAGATATGAATAAAGCCTTAAAACTAAGAAAATAATATTATGTGCGTAACGAGCTTTTTATATTTTAAAATTGTTAGTATTTTACGTAACTTTTTCTCAGCCCGTTCGTGCTAGCTCCTGTTTCAAAACAATGTCGTCTTCGGTGACAACGTTCCTTTCATATTAATATTATCATGTTTTTCGCAATTACATACGACCTTTTTGAGAATAACTGAACTGGTTAGTTTGATTTTTTCGAGTTTACAGGCAGTTATGTACTAGATTATAATTCTGAAGTGTTTTCTTATTTACATTGTAGTTATCAAATTATTTGCAGATATTTTCTTCAGAGATAATAGTAATAAGAGAGGCGCTCGTGGCTAAGTAATAACAGCTGCACGGGTTGATAAATCAGATTAAGCTACGCTTGCCGGGGTTGGTCTGTGGATAGGTGACCAAGACCCCCCGTGCCTCGGAAAGCACGTTAAGCCGTTGGTCTCGGCTGTGATACAGATTCCTTTTTTTATTCTTCAGAGATAATAATTAGAAGACAGATCTCAGTCTTCTAATTATTACTAGGTAATTATGTAATTACCTGGTGAAAATGGAAGACGAGACGCAATTTGGTAGATAGTAATTAAAACGAAAGTAACATCAAATACATAACATCACGCCTGTATTCCCCAAAGAGTTATTCAGAGGTGTGCACGCTATAGTAAACCCACATTTCGCTGGCAGTGCAAAAGTAAATTGGCCAAAAGCAATACGTGCATTTAAAGCATGGAAACCAAATGAATAAAAAGCAGGTAGCTCGAACTGTTTTAGAGTAACCATACATTATCGTAATTAAAAATGGACACCGCACTTTCTTCCACCTTTAATTACCTCAAAACAGCTCTCTTAATCAAAATGTACTCTAATAAATGGACCATTCTCAGAATAGCTACTAAAACTGTTCTCAATAATGATAATAGACTGCCGAATATCCTTGAATTGGATTACTTCAGGAAACTGCCCTAAAGAAAGCATTTCCATATATCTCTTACAGACGTTTTATTGCTAAACTAATTTATCCCCTGGCGATGTAAGTAGGACTATGGAATTTATTTTACGATGTCGAGTTAGGAGATGAAAAGGTCAAGGTCAATTATTTTTATGGGTTATTGGGTGAAAAACGAGCAGGCGTCCCGCCTCGTGGGTCACTCCCACCTAAAGTCGTCTGTAGTACCATAGGCGTTTCAAAAACAAAGCTGGAATGTATCTCATTCCTGTATTCTAAATACCTAATTTCTTCCCGGGACTTCGTCCGCGTGATATTTCTTGATGCCACCGACCTATTGCGTCGCATCGCATCGCACTATTACTTCGTTTTCGCGTTGCGTTCTTTTTTACTTCTTTTTTTTCTGCCTCAAGAATTGGAATCAAAAATGCAAAAAGAATTATTTGAATCCGACTGGTATTTCCAGAGATTTGGCGCGTTCAAACAAGCAAACTCTTCAGCTTTATTATATTAGTAAAGATTCGTACAATTTTATGTAATATTTATGTCATTTGATGAAGGGGTTTTTAAGTTTATCGAAAACCGAATTATTCTTTATTGGCACTGCCAGTTGTCAGCATCAAAAATCTAATTTCAGTGCGGATACATACTTGAGTGGATTTGATCGTTCGTGCAGAATAGCACTGCAGGCAGATTTAAAAACAAAAACTGTGAACATTTAAATAAAATAAATTTAAATAAAATAAATGTGTGTGTGTTGTATTTATTTTAGAGGCAAGTGAAAATAATGAACATTGTTCAAAAAAATTCACTACAGCTATCATAATTTCAATTATTTTATATGGAACATAAATTGAGATCACCATTCTTAGAGTTCCAATTATTAAGGCTCCTCTGTTCGTCCGTCCGTCTGTCACGGGGCTGTAAGTTTTGAACAGTAATATTTTATTTTATTTTATTTATTAGGGACACGCTGCAGATTACAGATAAATACTTAAACTAAGATTTATCAAACATGTAACCCACACCATTGTCCTCATTTTAACTAAAGATTAAACAGCAGTGCTGATGACAAGTTATAAGTGCAAAAACAAAAACAAAACAATAGGCGCTACCACAATAACGCTGTGTTGCTAAGATTAGCTCAACATAATACTTAAATCTCGCCAGTTAAAACATCAAGAGCCAATTTCTTAAATAATTGCTTTGATTGAGAAAATATATCATATAATAGGTAGAAACTTGAAATTTTCACAGAGTGTGTACTACTTACTATGGCCGCTATAGCAAAAAATAAAATTAAAGGCGGTACCCATACAAAAAACGTTTTTTTACTAAAGTATTTTAAAAAAAAAAACATACAATCGTCCGTTTATGTGCGAGTCCGACTCACACTTGGCTGGTTTTTGGAATTACACACAACCTTTATATGGATACTCATCAAGATGGATCTACACACAGGTCATTCACCTCACATGCCAAAAAAAGACAAAAACCACCAAGAACATATCATCACAATGAAAATATTAATAGTGTCAGGACTTATCGCACCCGATCGACACCTCTGTAGCACACTGAAGGCTTTCCATTAATTTTATGGCACCATAAAACTTCGTGAAGTGAATGGGTATCTTGAGTCATTGACACCAGTGTAGACTGTCATGTGTTTATTATCACCCTATGTTTATTTATTCGTATACAGGGTGTACCAAAAAAGTGTGCTCAGCTTGATGTGGTACAGAACATCGAACTCAACAACTTTCTTCGAGGGACCTACATCGTCATCGAGAAGAGTCTATTAACTGCTCCCAAATTGCCATGTTTATTTTTTTTACATTCTTCCTTAACATAATCTTCCTATTTTTTTACATTATATACCTACAATTTAATTTGAACTCTTTAGTGGCTTTTGTGGACATGATAATTATTCAGATTTGTAACAGTTGTAATAGAAATCATGTCATTTTGTTTAAAATAGGTTTTTATTTTTATTAATTTATTTTTCTTTTATGTAGATAGTTTTCTATTTTGAGAATGTGAGAACACTGTAGGCTTAGTACCTGTAATCTTCATCGCGATTACTGTAATCGATGTAATAGAAAGTACAATATTCAATTTTAACTTTTATGATAATGCCCTAAGCAATACAGCCTTGACTTTATGTAAAGACTAAGACAAACATCAATATCTACGCTGGGTGAGCGTGACAGGCGACAAAATTGAATCTGCATCCTGTTAATGGTGGAAAAATGACCCAGATTGGTTTTAAAGCCCTTAGCGCGGAGAAACTGATATCTAGACCAACGAGTAAAGGCTCGTGCAGACCAGCGCGACGCGACGGCGCATCGCGACTCGAACAATACAATTTCTAAGAAAACTTCACGGTATAAAAATAGCCAGTGTCGCGTCGCGCTATCGCGTCGCGCTAGTCTGAACGAAGCTTAATTTTGTAAGGCACATTCAAATTTATTTGACTCAGCAACCGCGGACAATCCAGAGTGTTCATTATTTTGTATAGGAACAGATGATCTAGAAACATACGGCGATTTTCCAGACTCATAAGTTTGAAATGTTTCAAGCTGTGTATTTTGAATAAATGACTTTTGATTTTGATTTGGATTATGAACCTACGAGTTAGGGATATTTGTCCCGCATCGCATTGGCCAGAGCTTTATGGCTCATGGAGCTTACCATAAAAAATGTACTAAAATAAAATACTAGGTAATGTTCAATATCGAGTTTCATTACAAATAATTGATTGTGTCCTTAGTGTGGAAAGAGATTGAGGAAAAAAGCAGAGCTTTGTAAAATGAGCCAATTACTACATCACTACAAAACGCCGTTCATATTACCGTCGCACGCAAAGGCATTATTAAAAGATCATGCATTCAAAGATGCACTTCGAGTGTAATGCTTTGGAATATTAAGTAAATATTTAATTACAATCTATTATTTCAAAGAACAAAGGCAAGGCAAGGACTGGTTTTTTTTTATTTATCTATCAGTTTTTCTCAGTAGCAGACTAGAGTCTGAATTTGTGCCCGGTTGATGGCAATCGGCTTGCCGCTTATTACATGGGACTTAAACATAACTGGAAAAATGGGTTACAGGTGTGATTTTATGTGTTATGTTGTGTTATTTTATTTTATAAATTTTATTTAATAAAAACCTACTTCAGGCACCACTCTTTCCGCGAGAAATCGCGGCACAGCGGACAGAGCTCCGACGGGATCTCATGGCGGCATGGAGAGTGCGATTGTCGCAACCCAGTGCTGGGCACGCCACTATTGCGGCGATAAGTCCCCTCTTTGAGGAGTGGCTGGAGAGGCGCCACGGCGTCCTCACCTTTCGCCTGACGCAGGTCCTCACCGGACACGGCTGTTTCGGGAGGTACCTGTTTCGGATAAGGCGGGAGGAAACGCCCGGGTGTCATCACTGCGTGGATCGCCCGGAGGACACGGTGGAGCATACGGTGGAGGTATGCCCGGCTTGGGCAGAGCACCGCCGTGTCCTCGTGGAGGCGATCGGTGGCGGGGATCTCTCGCGTCCGGCCCTGGTCCAGGCCATGGTACGGAGCGAGAGGGCATGGGAGGCCGTCACCTCCTTCTGCGAAGCAGTAATGCTCGCGAAGGAGGAGGCGGAGCGCGTGAGGGAGAGGCAAATTTCGCGCCCTCACGCCCCTAGCCGCCGCAGGAGGAGACGCCCCGGCCGTCGGGAATCGATCGCGGATTCCCGGCCACCGTAGGCGCGGGCTTGCGGACGGTGAGCAATGGGTAGCTCGCCGTCCGGTAAGGACCAAGCCCGGGTCGACGGCGCGTTGTGTTCCACGCGCGCCTCAAAGAGATGTCAGCGAGTGAAGGGGTCCGATGAGACCATTGCCTGCCGGGGTTGCGGGAAAGTCCGAAAGGGATACCGTGGCCCCCTGGCATTGCACAGGCAAGAGAAGGAACACGGGTGGGTTTTAGTCAGTAAGAGTCTGACACGCCCTCCCGCTCCACCCAGAGCGGGAGGAGTCATTTGATGATTTCCCACCCAAAAAAAAAAAAAAAAAAAAGGCACCACTCTTTCACGTAGTTCACTCCTAGACTGTTATCTTTATTAAGTCGCTTGTTATTTGTACTTCACATCAACTCGAAATTTATGGTGTAGGTATACGCATGTATTTAATCGAACCTCTAATAATTCTCATAACGCGCTCCTAAAAATATTATTCAACACTTTAATATAAACAATCCGTTTCTTTTTGTGAACCAAATAAATAATTCATATTTTTTTGGGATTCTAAAAATACTAAATTACTAAGTGACTGCGACTAATTTGGATGTAGCACAGTTCTTACCTAACCTAACCCGTTTCGTCGGGGTATCCTAGATTAGTGATTAAAACGAGGTCCTTTTATTTTAAAAAAGCTTGCATGAATAAAAACCTAAAAAGGTTTTAGAGGTTCATTAATTTTAAAAAGTTAGCATGATTATAAAGTCTGATTACTCAGGATTTGTTAAATATTTCACAAAGAAAAACATTCTCTGCCGCTACCATCTCCATTATTGTGGGCGTGTTCGATAAAAAGGGAACGAGGTATTGGTAAAAGGAAATTGACATCACGCTTTGCAAGAGACCGTAGAACGATGTACAACATCTATGTAGGTACATTCAGCTGCACGCGTGTCCATGGTGATAATTCGACATTGACAGCGACTGATCCATGCGTCATGTTCGTGAACGGGTGCCATCAGTTTGGAATGGTGATCTCTTAGCTGCCACGGTTTTATTAATATATTTTAAATTTTTGAATCGTTAATTGTTTTTACCTTTTTATTACGGACGCTCTTAACGTGCACGTCTTTCTACATTGTTCTCACATGTATATTCGGTCTCGCGGTAATATTTAGCCTTAGATGGAGTTTACCACCCACTTAGGGCTGCACTCTCAAGCAACCTTATTTATAATTTCAACATGAATGATGTAACCAATATTTTTGTATCATTTTTTTGAGTTTCTTGCCCGTTCTTCTCCATAAATACCTACCTACTATACTTTGGAAAGGGCAACTAGCTTCATATTTCTGACTGACCAACTCCTTTACAGTTCAAAAGTGCCTGTGAATGGTTTAATTGAAATAAATGCTTTGAGTTTCAATTTGACTGGAGCGAACTACCGGTTATATTATACCGAGACATAGACTCAGAAATAAACAAATGTATCACACATAAAAATATCAAATGTAAACTTAAGCAATATTTTTTAGAGTATTATATAGGGATGATTGTAACTATTTAAGGAACTAAATATAATATTATCTGTATCGGCAATAACGCGTACATAAAATGCTTCATTGTATAGTTAGATATTGAGATAGACTCATGATAGCACAAGTTTAAACCTTAGTGGTTTTTGGTTGATATTTAATATGTAATCCTGTGTTCTGTTGTATAAATGATAAATAAAAAAGGTAAATTTTGGTTTCCTATGAAAGTGTTGAACTGTCATACTATAAAGTTTGTCCAAATACAGAGCGTTTTTTGACACCTCAATGACAGACACGAGCGAAAATTACAGATTTTCATTACAACCGTTACAATATGACAGAACCGCTCTTCTAGGAAACCGTAGCATAACAGGAAGAACGGTTTTCGTATTTCAAGTTTTACCACCAATTTGCGGTTCACTGTACCTCCAATGTGCATCCACAATACTGAGATGATAATTTATAAAGATTTATGAGAAACGAGGATGATCTACGCCAACTGTTATTTTTTGCACAAAGTTACTCAGTTCGATGTACATATAAGAGGTAAGAGGAACAGGGTGTAAAGTTCACTCATCCTCTATCGAAAAGGGAGGATCCTCCAACCAGACGTGTGTTGTATCTGGTGAGTGACTGCCCGACGATTCTGTTGGGAAGTTGTATACGAGTATATACTCGTCGCGCGGTAAACTCTGCTTGCGCGATGCAGGATTGTGCTTCACGCCAGAGTGATTCGTAGTTCGCATGTGGCATTGTACATGCTGCCACATACAGAATATGTAGATCACGGCTTCATGGAGGGTCTTGTTACACCCTGTAGGCGCTGTGTTGTGATTGGCTTGTACAATTCAGAAAATAGTCGTTTCGAAGATAGCGTCATGTAAAGTTTTCATATTCCAGCGTATATAGAAGATGACTACTTCACTACTCTCCTATGACCTGATATTAAAACCTAAAGGTAGGTAGTGTAGGTACTCTGAGCAATAAAATCTGTTTGACAAGCGAGCAATACAAAAGCAATATTCAGTGTAGTGGTGTATTGTGTGAGCTATATCAAGTCTTTTGGCTTGCGAACGATGCTCAAAAGATATTACAATTTCTTTAAATAGATATAGGTACTTTTTTTCCATCTACATACCTACATAATATGACATCACGCCTGTATCCCCCAAAGGGTTATGCATAGGTACTACATACATAACACACATACACACACAACACACACACACACACACACACGCGCACACACATACTCACTCTACCCACTGCATGCATTAAACCCCTTCACTAATACACAAACTCTAAATAGGAAAAATAAGTAATAATATGCTAGATATAGTTAGATCGACGTTACTACTCACTTTTTTAATTGTTTATATCATGTTTTGAATAAACCTCATAGCTGAACACTGTCTCCTAAGATACTTTTCACCCTAGTTTAGGAGGCAGGGTTAATCTATTTTACATATCTTGTGACATAGTCATAATATTCTACATGTCTGTTATAACAAATCCGCATATCATTTCCTGTACCAATCTGTATTTTTCTGAAAAATAAACATTTTTATAAAGTACACCCACATTTTTCCAGTTATGTTTAAGTCCTATCTAAATGGGGCGAGCCTATTGACATTTCTCTCCACATCATTTTTTCAAACTATATTTCAAAATGACAAATTTCCCTTGTTTATAATTCGAGAGAATGATAAACTTCATCGTAAATCTAACAGTAACAATACGTCTTGTGGTCGACAAGTAACTGACGTCCATACAGCTAAATTGCCCGCAATCTGTCGACGCACCACCAACGGTAATAAATTGTTTCTCATCGCTGGGAAGAAATATCGAGTTATTCCCATCGGCTACGCTTCAAATAAAATGTGAGTGCCTTCCGTTTTCTCATAATTAAGATTATCACATTATTATCTGCATGTTTTTTCGATTTCCATTTTCCCTTTTAAAGGCTTAAATTACCGTTTTAATATTTGTATTTTTTTTCCTGAATATATATCTCTCAGTAAAACCCGTAAATTATAGCCTACTTCGAAATTCTATAGCGTACGTTTCCTTTTACTTTATTACCATTGAATTCAACGATGAAACGCCGTAACTGGGAATATTATATTATTTATTCCCATTGAATACGACATGTTGGGAATTGTAATGAAATATGTTACTTTTTACATTGATACAACCATCGTGTTTTTATGTAATAGTCGGTAATAAACAAGGCTAAAATCAGTTTTCCGTTTTCTTTCAAATAAAATATTATTAAGGTTTCCATTAAAGCTCTAAATTAGCGGTTGATTTTGAACAATATCCATAGACTAAATTCAAAAGGTTCAAAGAGATTAAATTAATGTATTTCTCTGATATCATTGCAGACGGCTTTAACTTCGCGGTTACAATGTGTCGTCTCCTTTTGGGAAGAATCTGATAATATATTGCACCTATTAAAATAAATTGATATTCATCAGGGTTATAAATGTTCAGTTACACCTTTGTTTCCGTTTTGGTGGTTTATAACAAACGTACATACGTACACAAACTCACGCCTTCTTCCCACAGAGGTAGGCAGAAACTACAGAACGCCACCAGCTCCGATTTTGCTTCGTTTACGTTCATACATCTGGTCATACACACACGCCAGTTGCGAGTACTACGCAACTGACCTTTCTGAAGAACACACCATTAAGCTCACTAGTTTATAACAAAAGTGACAATTTATTTGGTAAAATTTTAAGGGTCACGTGCGAGTCAAGCTTACTGCATTGTGTATGAAGGTTGTTTACAGTTTTGCAAGTTTGGGATTTTGGTAAAATATCTTCCCTTAATTTATATTCTAAAGATGTTCGTATATTTTAAACGTAAACGGAATTTTAATGTATTGTTTTGACTTTTTGTTGTTTCATTGTTTGTTTATTTAGTTAAGCCAAGGTTATATATATATATATATAATTATATATATTTTTTAATCTTGCCCCACACTAGGTATTTCTCCTGTATTGTGGGTGCGTTTACAAACATTTAAACTCACTTACACACCACACCACAGCCAGACCCGGAACAACTACTTGTAGGTCATACAATATTTGTTCCGTGCGGGAATCGAACCCGCGACACGCAAAATTTTGATGATTCTAATTTTAAAGTACCTATTTTAAGATCTCTTTCATGAGGTATGTTTCAGTCAAATTTTAAGTAAACAGAAGAAGAGCTTTTAAATATTCATTTCATATCCATGTGAAATCATGATTCCTTTGCATTTTCCCAATATCCTCAAAAACAGATAAGTCAGATTTTCCACAGATTCACTAACCATGTAGATTCGAGGAACTGAAGTGATTTCTTACCTTTTGCTTCAAAAATCATTGCATGTGGTTTACACATCTCTGTGAGACGAATATGAGGTAAATATTATCTTTAAAAAAAACAAACATCCCATGGGAAGCTGGAAACCAAATTCACACGAGTGAAAACTAGTGTAGTTTCTATATCACGTAGCTTGCGTTCCACGTGAGAGATTTATTCAGCTGGGTAGATACGGAGTGATAGAAGAAAATTATGGCTGTTATAACTAGATTTTTCAATTTTCACTATATTTAAAAATCTGGATGGAGGTTTTTAATTTTCTGTTTAAAAATAACATAGTTATTGGTTTAAGAAAGTATTTCAATAGTCTTATTAATATTATACTATTTTTAATAACTAATGCGCTAAAATTTTAGCAATTGAAATGAAAAAATGAGTGTTTATCAAAATAGTATTTTGATAAACACGTCTTATAAGCCGTTAACATTGTCTTAAAAGCCGTTAAGTTTTAAGATTCATGTAATAATTAAAACTATGATACTCAGAACACAGTGTAGAGTAAAAAAAGTTATATGAGTCGCTACGTTTAGATAAAATCGTCCGGGACTCAAACCCGTTACGACTTAGTACAAAAAAATGAAACACGGAATCCCAGGTCAAAAAACACACACTTATAATAAAAAAGGAAAAAAGGGTGGTTAAAAAAAAAAGATAGAAATTAGTCGTCCGAGATGATTTTTAAATTAACAATAGTTCAAAATGTGTAAGATTTTAAACGAGGAGTTTAGTAATAGTGAACTGCATTGATCAATGTTTATCAGTGACTTACGCGCTAGTACTAACAGTGACTAACGCGATAATATAACAAAGGTGAAATAATTAGGATTACTGATATGACCAAATTTAGGCGTTGGTTAAAACAAGATATTTTAAAACTATGGGTACAATATAAGAGAAAATAAAAAAATAAGCCTGTAAGATGTTATATCCGGACGATACAATAGAGCGCCGGTGGAAGACGTTGAAGACTTGATCACGCCTGTAGGACCACCGGCGACACCACTGGTCATTTGGTGCAGCACCCGAATCCGCGCAGTCGGCGATAGCGCAGGAACGGGCGATGAGCCCTGAGAACCCTGGCAGTGTAGGCTTAAGGCGGTGGGGAGGAGGGAGAGGCCAAAACTGGCCTTTACTGTACAGATCCGAAATAAAGAACAATATTATAGGAGGGCTGTGTGTTAAATAGGTGGAATACTCACATAAAAATAAACACAATTATGAGCTTGTTTTAAATAACGTTCACGAACCAAAAATTTATGGCTTACTTCACTGAGGAGCTATTGAATTAAATATTCACAGTTTCCATTACTCTCTAATAAAAAAAATACCTCGTTTTCTATTCGTTTTCAAGATTAGCTGTTAACCACTGACTCAAACAAAACCGAATCTTTTGCGGGCGCGTCGTCGTGGATTGCACTATCTATAATAATAACTTCAAGTAGGTATCCCTTATCAATACAGCAACAAACAAAAAATAAAACAGTTTTCCAGTATTTTCATTGTTTTTCTACAAACTCTAGTCCTTTTGTGTCCAGGGATACATTGCAAAAGTTTTGTATTGGACATTATTATCTACTGTAGATGCATAGTGATGTTGCTTTAGTCGTATTCAGTTTTTAATAACTTCTCTCCGAGGAAGACGACAACAGCTTCAGAAAGAATTTCAAGGTAAGTAGTGGAACCCAGTGTGTGTCACAACCACTAATATACTCACTGTGCATTTCCTTTATTATTTCTCATTTGTAGCAGGTTAGGCCAAATTATTTCTAAATAGTAAAATTAAACAACCATTTTCTCCTTTTTTCCTTATTAATTGTATCACATTTCATCCTATCTTGTAACTTTATAGTCATCCCCTCAGTGCTGAGAATCGTAAAACTAAATAGATATTCTGCGAAAATCTTGCTCAAATTTGTCCTTGACTGTAAAAATCGCAATGTCCAGAAATAAAGAAATACGTATAATTGTATTAATAGCTTGTTACGTGAAATATGTCATTGTGTCATACATTATTTACGTTCTTAATGTAAATTCTTTGTATTTCATGAAATATTACATTACTATGCTGACATGAATGAAGATGAAGATACTTTTTCGTTTTGAATGGGAATTATTCTTTACGGAGGGTGTAACTTAATTCCCATTGAGTGAGCATTAATGGGATAGAGTACCATCGAAGAAGTTCATATCTATACACCGTAAGGACTATTTCTGCTTGCAGCGCTCGGCCGCTATAGAACCGGGGTGGTAACAGATGTGGTCATTGTGTTCACGGGATTTTGTTTTCAAACTGCTTAGATATGAAGTTCTTCAATAGTACATTATAAATTATATGCGATGGTTATTATAAGTAATGAAGGAGCAGGACAGACATTATACGTACAGATATTTGAATCTTACACAACACTAGTCGTTGTCAGTTGAATAAAATTAAAACGACTATAAAAATCCGCAAATAAATTTAGGTAGGTGTTGCATGTTATTTCACCAGTGGTTGTAACTTTTTAAATATGTATTGGATTTAATTTTATTTAAAAAAATACTTTTTCCACGTTAATCGTTCAGTTTGCTGATTCGTAAAAAACACCGACTGTTTTTACGCCAACTCTTTTTTTTCTGAACGTATTTAAGCGGTCTAATTTTGTGTACCGAATGCGAATAAAATATTTACGTTTTTCCCATTAGCTACGCACCGCTGGGATTTTTTTGTAACGCTGGCGTGTGTTTTGGAAAACAAACAACTTTCTATGTATTTCTGATAAGAAGAATTTATAAGGCGTGTAAATGACTGATAAAAGCTTTCAAAGAGTTTCTAGAGGAATGTACTGTTTTAAATGCATCACTTTATTGATCATAAATTATTAGCCAGCTTTTCTTAATTATTAAATTTATCGACAGTAAAACAATATCCATATTTCTTTAGTTATCTCTGTAAACTGTTACTAAAAACCTATATTCATACCGAAACGGTATATTACCCAGTAAGTTTGTGCTAACAACTTTAGTAGGTACTTTCACTTAGGCATTTGTACAATTTGGAGTGACACGGGTACCCAGTACCCAAGCAATTTGAAAATAGTTCGCACAGTTTTCAATCTCAGCGGGCATGTAATATGAGTTTTCGGAATATTCCTGTTTCTACGTTCTGGATGCAACTGAACCTGTGACAGTTAAGTTCAGTGCGAAATTGCGTGTTTGTGTCAGCTACAATCAAAACAGGGCTTGCGATTCTCCATACAAATGTATTCCCCTGTTTTCTTCCCGAATAATGCCACTAGAGATTTTTTTTTTTCATAAAATCAAGATCCGCTGTAGACACGTCCCTGTTATTTCCTTTTTTTCAGCAACTTATTGGTAAAGAATATACGACCCTCCAAATACCGCCGTGATTAGAGGACTACCAGACAAATTCGAAAAGTTTTTAACATAAAAGAAAATGATAGGAACCTAGACATACACTTTTTTTAAATTTTAATGTAAAAAGTAATTGAATCAGCTCAGGTTTCGAGGAGAAAAAAGGGGAATACGAAACGTCGATGTCGTCAATTTTTTTTTGTGATATAATCGGTCTGAGCTGCAGCTGTCCCTATCGCACTCTACGGAGGCAGTTTTGAGGAAAGACGGCAATAGTTTCTCCAAATACCTATTTTACAAATTCCTCGCCGCACCCAACACTGTCTTAGATTCAAAAGTGATTTTCTAACCGTTCTGTAGTTTCTGCCTAATCTAATGGCAAGAAAACTTGAGTTTACGCATGTATTATCGAAATTATAATAATATGAAATAGATCTTTAATTCTCGCTTATGAATTTTGCGTTGAATGGATAATTTAAAGGATATGTTGCTATGTCACTCGTGCCTTAACGAGCCTGTTTATAGAATCGTTTATGCACAGGTACGAGTTTCATGAGAAAATGCATCGTTTGAAGTAACTTTAGGAGCAGAATAATTTTAAAAAAAATACAAAAATGTTTGCACTTAATCTGGTAGTTGCACGGTTCTAATTTGTTGAATACTGATGTATAAAAACTGAAAAAACACTTTAAGATAAAATAAGTAAACATTGGTGCCGATTCTCTTGTACACCAAACTAAACTATCACTAAAATTCCTTACTTTTGGCTATGAGAATCTTAAAGCTATTCTGTAGTAAAAAGTCTCTAAATTTAAAAATTATTTTGACACAACTAAATCGAATTTGACAATTGCGACTCTACGTGGTACATACTTGTTTGCCCTACCCCGTGAATTTCGGGAGTCCAGTAACTGGGTAGAGGAGGTCAGATAGGCAGTCGCTTTATGTAAAATACTGGTATGCAGCTGCATCCAGTTAGACTGGAAGCTGACCCCAACATAGTTGGAAAAAGGCTCGGCAGATAATGTCTGTAGAAAAAGATTATTTTTATTTACGGGGAAAATGTTTATCCCGTACGGCTGATTCCATAATTGCTAATCCACTTTTTTACTATCAAAATTCAATTTCATCATTATTCTGATGTCCCATGTTACTCTGGGTCGGTGCAACACGTTTTATGCTCTCATCTTTCAACAGTCACTTCCTTTTTTTCATTTATTATTATCATTCGTCAAACAATTCATCCATCTTTTCTTTGGCATTCCTCTCTTCAAGAATCATTTTATATTCTCTAAAAAAAACTCAGCTTAATGTAATTAAGTAACAACGTGTAATGGCTTGTAACTCTACGAAGAGATTTACTGTCCTAATTTTCCCTGACCCTTTTTTGTAAGTCCATAGGTAGGTTATTACGCAAGCAGTGATAGCCTAGTGGTGTGACCGTCAGACTGACAAGTCGTAGGTCTCGAGTTCGAACCCAAGGCACACACCTCTGACTTTTCGGATTCATGTGTGTATTATATGATTATCACTTGCTCAAAAAACGATGAAGGAAAACATCGTGAGGAAACCGGCATGCCTGAGAGATATTTCTCGACGGCATGTGAAGCCAAGTCAGAGGCCCGTGGGCGGCTTTAAAACTCTGACACCAGGTAAGTTTACTAACCACACGAAAAGAAGAAGGTAGGTTATTTCTAGTAAAAAGTCTGGAACTAATATAAACTGAAAGACTCAAAAAGAACCCGACGCGTGATATAAAGTTTTACAAAAGTCTAAGATTGACTACCATCCTGTCCTTGTTTTTAATTATGACTACTGAAACCCAAATGAAACCTACAAGCACAAACTTTATTTATGTCGTACCTTATTTTTACGATACGTATAACGTCAATACGTTCAAAACTACAGTATTAATAGTAAAAGTTTCCCCAAAAAGCATCGGTTGATGATGTCAGAACTATCTAACTTTCTGTGTGATTGATGGATGACTACATAAATCTACATATATATACTTTTGGTACTCCCGAGACTTCGTTAGGTAGGTACTCGGTAAGAAACTTGTACCAATATGCTGCCTGGTTTGAAAACAAGGAAGTGCTCTGTCGGAGATAATTATGGAGTTTCAATATGTTTAAGTGAAATTAGACATGCTAGGAGTTGGTTGGTTGTTGGTTGATTATTTTGCCGTAATAGTTTGTAGGGATGGTAATGTAATCTGGTTGTGTTGTTTTATTTGTCTTCTTGACATTTAAACACATCTGTATTTGTCTGCTTGTTAGAACGAAAGAACCTATCCGAGTACTAATAAGTGTTTTATTTTGTTAAACGAGGTTTTAGATAAATAACAGTGGTATATTGAATACAAGTAAAAATAACAAGAGAACGACTAACGAACTTAACTATGGCGGACATGCAAAAAAAGAGGCGAGCTAGATAGCAAGTAAAAAAAGAGCTATAGGACAGTAACCACAGATTAGACTAGAACATTGTAATGCCATGTAAAAACGGCTAAAGATTTACAAGTACTCTACCTAACATGACACGCACATGTCACATATTTGTTTGTTTGTTTGTTACGCTTTCACGCTAAAACGGCTGAACGTATTTGGATGAAATTTAGTACACGGGTAGAACATGACATGATATTCCCACGGGATCGAGACTTATGCGGGTTAAACGGCGGGGCGCAGCTACTTTGATACAAATTTCAAGTCTTGGGCATACTGACACTGACAGACAGGCAATGAAGTGATCCAATAAGGATTCCGTTTTTTTCCTTTTGAGTTATGGAACCCTAAAAAAATAACAAACCTAACAAAACAAAAAAAAACAAAACCTATGCGAGGCCAAAAAGGCTCCTATCTCAGCATGATGCTGCGATATTCTGATAGGGCCCGCTGTGATACCACGGACACGTCTATGAACATAAAATAAATTAAACTACATAGACAAATAATTTTACACATATGTATAACATTAACATCATGCCAGAAGATGTGTAAATGGCAGAAGTGTACATATAGTACACCCATGTCGCAAGTTGTCCCAAGTAATAGAAGTACTTTATTTTACTTTAACAGAAAATGGCCATCGGCTAATTAGTTAAATTCAAGTAGGATTTTTTACAATTAATTGACACCCTACGTCAATTTGCCGTCAGACATTTCATACAACTGTATAAAATTTGCTTAACTACTACTAAGAAGATTAATTTCGCTGACTATGATTAGTTAGAGACATGTTAGACAAAAAATATACATATATCTCACAGAACTCCAGACGTGCTAACAATATGATCTACTTTTATTCGCCTTATTGTGTCTCAGTACAAAAAACATAACCATTTCACTACATAGCTACCGTACCAGAAACACAAACTCAAAAATCTTTCAACCTCTTTCTCCAGTGTTAAATACCAACTAAACATCTTCAAACAGTAATAGTGAATGTTTTTAATACGCCACGCCCTCTTTAAACAGTCATATAATCCACCTTAAAATACTGGCAGAGTCAACATTGTTGAACAAACACGTGACGTGACACACTTAGGAAATTCGCAAACAGGATCAACATTGTGATGTTAAGAATAGTTATTAATTTAACGCAAATTATGAGGTCATTTTGAAGCTCGTGTGGAGCCATTTTGTTTAAGTGTATGGTTTATTTTATAGGAATGAATGTGATGACATGTCAAAACATCGAGGTTTCAGTGCTACTTACCTATATCTAAGTCAAATGTTAGTGAAAACTTCCTGAATAAATTCTTTACATTTTGGGGTAAAACTGCACCAAAATTCATTGTATAGTTTAGAAAAACTTAGCGGTCGCACAGGCGCGGACACGAAAAGTGACTTTTGTTTTACACTATGTATAAAAGTAAATTAAATTACCTAGCCCCAGCCATTTACGTTGAAGAAAAATACTAACTATAGACTAGACAAACGAGGAGTTTTTAATTTTTTTGTTAAGACCTGTAACAAACATATGCCCAATAAGATATTAAGATAAAAATATGTGGGTATTATTTTAGTATATTGTGGTGTCTTACGACTTCCACGCGAACGAAGTTGCTGACTGAAGTTAGTACTAACTATACATCTTATAGTTTTAGGAACTTACCTTTTTTGAAAAAAAAAATATATATACTTACCTATATTATTAAATTTAATACTTTTTTATTTATAATAATATTATAAAGAGAAAAGATTTAATTTTTTGTATATTTGTTTGTAATGGATAAACTTAAAAAATACTTATAAAAAAGGCGTATACAATTTCTCAAAAAAAAAAAAAATAGATCCCTTCGTAAATTGCAATATGTTAGAATTTAATTAATTGGCGTGCGCTGCGAAAACTATTGACGAAACATAAAATAATGTACTACATTTTTATAGCACTCATCATTACCCACAAAAAAGTCCGCTATAGGATATCTAACTATTATATTTAATTCACAATAACCTTTTTTGTTAAAATTATTCAATCAAAACACCGTAAAATCGAAAGATGATGGTATCATGTTAGTAATTGTTATCCAAGTAAATAGTCTCATAATCAGAGTTGATTATCATCACGCTATAAAGTAATAAAGTAATAATAAAGTTTATTCAAAAAATAATGTAGTACAGTAAAAACATTTTTCGTAATTCTATGTAATAGTTCACAAGTGTTACATGCCTGAACTAGGACATCCTGTGTTTCAGGCGAGAAAAGGTAAAACATTATATCTAAATAATCACAGTAATCACATCATATACAAAAGGTAAATTAGTCAACTAATAGGTATGTAAAAGAGGTGTAAACAGTATAAAAATCTTACCTGCTAAAATCTTAGTATATTAATTTAAGCTAACTAATCATAATAAAAAGTGCAATTAATATTTATTTAAGTACAACTAATAACTTCTCTGTATCTTCATAGGACAAATTTTGTAATGTTTCCTTCAGAGTTTTCTTGCAATTTACAAAATTTTGGGAATAAATTTTTGCTTTTGCATTAAGTCTGTTATAGAGTAGTGGTCCCAGAAAAACAAAAAATTTGGCTGTAAGAGCATGTTTTGTGCTTTTTGTGGGACAAACTATATCTTTCCGTCTCTTTTTAATAAGTTCAGTGCTGAAGCGGAGGGCTGCGTGTTGTTTTAGTACAATGCTCATTATGAATAACTGCCTGACTGTTAGTACTTCACAATTTTTATAGAGCTGGTTAGTGGGAAAAAGGAAAGGGCGGCACGTAGACACCTTGAGAATCGCTCTTTGAGCTCTTTCGACTTGTATTAATAAAGTTTTACCTGCTCCACCCCATGAGGTAATGCAGTATGTCAAAATTGACTGACATAGAGCAAAGTAAACTTGCTTAATTATTTTTGGATCCGCAATATGTCGCAGCTGCTTAAATACAAATATGAGCTTACGAACTCTATTATTTAAGACTTCTATATGTTGTTTGAAAGTAAGGGTCTCGTCTAATATAACACCTAGGTATTTTATTTGGTTAGTCTTATTAATATTAGGACACTTTAACGGGCATTCTGCGGGGACTGTGCAACAATGAGCATATAGCGTCGAGGAGTAATCGGAAGTTGGTTTGCGCATGGAAAACTTTATATAGTTTGTTTTATCCGTATTTAGGGTTAATGTGTTATGTTGAAGCCATTTATTTACAATATTGAAGCCGTTTTGCGCAAGCTTGTGAACTTCATGTTCCGATTCAGCCGCAAAAAGAAGAGCAGTGTCATCAGCGTAAGATATTACTGTACCGTGCTGTAGTTTAAGATTACAAAGGTCGTTTATGTATATCAAAAACATAGTGGGTCCTAATACACTTCCTTGGGGAACACCAAAAGACGTGTTTTTTTGGTCTGCGCTGAGGACATTGCCAATCTTAACGCATTGAGTACGGTCTTCTAGGTAACTTTTGCTATGACTCTAAGGTGCCGAGCAAAAGTAAAAGAAAATTGAAAGAACGCTAACTGAAAACGAAGTACCGGCTCAGGCGGGCGATGCGAAGGAACAAGAAATTTCACGCGGACGAAGTCCCGGGCTGCAGCTTGTTTTAAATATATTGAATGTGAGACCAAAACTAATAAAAATCCAGTAGATCCTATCAATTAATCATTCTGTCGCTAACTAAATAATGAGATACCAGACAAAAAAAAAACAACCATCTTCAAAAAAAAACACTATTAAGTGAAAAATAACTTCATTTCAGAAGCTTTTTTTTTTTAATTTTCGTTTTTCCCTTCGACTTCCTTTCTTCCTTTATTCTTCACTTTCACCTGCTATGTGAATAACAGTGACAGGAACTTAAAATATCATCCATATAGACTAAGTGGAAAAATACGTATTATTGAAGCAAACACAAAAACTATCCAAGCAGAGTTAGTCAAATTTATACAGGGCTACTTCGAAATCATACCCTTTCAGCCAAAAAATAATTTTCTAAATCGGTCCATTATTGACGGAGAAATCGGTGGAAAAAAAAAAAAAAACATACATACGCTACGAACAAAGAATCCCCTTCTCCTCCCTCCCAAAACGGAAATTGTTTAATAACAGCAAAAAGTTTTCGAGAAAATAATGCCATAACAAAATAACCAAGATTGGTAAACGGATCGGTGTGTGCATCATTTATTATCGTCGAACATAAGGATTCAATATACTCTCTTGACAATATGTTCCGTAATATTGCTTTTAAACTCTCACAGCAACTCAGTTCACCATTTATTCATAAACACAGCTTCTTCAATCTTCGGCTCCTATATTTCCCCACGGGGTAAACAGTTCCCAAGACGTGTTCTTTAAAATTATTATCCTCATTTATATTCATATAGGTAACTTTTTTGATCGCTTCCTATATTGCGCTGAATTTCGATGGTTAAGTTCAAGCTTGCCCTTTTTAAGGCGACGGTAACTGACTTTTAATGTTTCTGTACTGAAGATCACGTCTAAACGAGTAGTGTTAATGATTTGGAAAATATATTTATATATATATAATTATTTTTTTTAAACCTTGCCCCACACTAGGATTTCTCCTGTATCGTGGGTGCGTTTACAAACATTTATACTCACATACACAAACAGCCAGACCCGAAACAACTACTTGTAGGTCATACAAATATTTGTTCCGTGCGGGAATCGAACCCACGACATGCAGCGCAGCAGTCAATCGCTTAACCACTGCGCCAACCGTGCCGTCAATATTAGATTAGAACATTTTCTTAATAACTTATTAGATGAATATTTTAGATTATAATTATAATACATAGTGAAATTAATTTGTAAAGTTATTTCTAACGCGGATAAAATATGAGAATCACGCAAAATCTGTCAAACGTTTTTTTTCTGGCACCTTCACCATTTTAAAGATGATGTAACTATTGATCTTCTAGTATGTGTTTTATTGAAATACCCTTTGTTTTATGTATAATAAATTAATAATGCGTCTAATTTGGGACAGCGCTCCTTGATGGGCGAGTCCTATTACTGGCTGGACGTACGAGGCGATGCGTGAGCTCAACACAGAACACGCAAACGGAACGTCTGGGACTTGGATCAGGTATCCGGCGGATCCGGTAATTTTTTCGGTTCCGGCCGGGTAACGGGTAATAATACTCGGCAAAACCATTATTTATCCCATGTCTAGTTCATACGCATAATAATATTAGACGGGTAGTCGACCTAGATAAAACTGTAAGAGAATGCTGTTGAAATTGATAAGTAAAGCATATAGGATAGGACCGTACGAAACTATTTCCCGGCTTATTTGACAATATTGCGTTCTGCGCCATTTTATTCTTCCCCCGGGTTGGGACATAATAAAATAGTGCAGAATTTGATTCTTACGGTCTTCTCCCAGCGCCGTACTTACCCCAACATACCATAGATTTTGACATCTGGATTTGATTTGAACGTTTATTAATGCTGAAGAAACAGGTAACTAGGATAAGTTTAAGTCTATCGCTACCTTATCAACCTCACTGGCAGGCTTATTTTTTCGCCATCGGCAAGGGCTGTTCCTTTCGTAAAGCTATTACATCAAGGAAAAAGAAACCCCGGATACGAATCTTAGAAAAAACATTAATACTGGCCGAGGGAAAGCTATTTCCTCAATGTTTTTGATTACATCAAACCCATGAGAATAAACAGTAGGTAGCTACAGGTACACGTACACAAACCTTCTTTAATATATATAAAAAATGATTTTTATTTCGGAACAATGAATCCATAGTGTGTTAGAAACATAATATTAAAAATTCTTCGGCAGAGCTCCGGACGATGCCTATTACGAAATATAATTTCCACGAAATAATAATTTGCTAATAGATCGATTCGCTGCAAACTTTTCGTATTTTCACAGAGTAATTACGCAATATATCTGTCTGTGTGTCTTTGGTCTTCCATTTTCTGCCTGAACATACAAATTACCGTAATCGGGAGTAAAATATCTGGTATTATTATTCGGGTTTAGTTGACTCGGGCCGAGCTGTCACTGACTCTTAAATTCTAGCCCTGATAACAAACAATGGACAACATTGACAAACTTTTAACCTTTATTTGTGTTACGAGGCTTTTCGCTACTTCATATTAGTGTGTGTATTTTATGTCTCTATTTGTACTGTGCGTTTTGTTTGTTCAGAATAAACAAGTTTTCTTTCTTTATTTCTTTCTATTTACCGTTTTGAGCTCAACTTTGCCATTACCAATAGATGTGTAACATGACGAAACACAGAGAATATATCATAAAAACAAAATATCAAGTAAAACTATGACATTTTCAGTGGAACAGCACGATGGAGATAATAGAGTCGACTTCAAAAGTCCGACGGAACGTGTCTGCGAGTGTAATGACTGACAGTGACAGCGCAAACCATTTCAAGTGTAGGGGCGCCATAATTCTGGGAAATATTGGGACTTTTTCTAAAATAATTTAATTTAAACAGTATTTTTTTCTGTATATCCCCATAAAAATCTTGCGTTGTTGTGTTTATAGAAAAACTAGCTTCTGCTCACGACTTCGTCCCCGTGAAGTTTCTTGTTATAACTCCATTCAACTTTCGATTTGCCTTTAGAAGGCGATAATAATAGACAGTCCATTGTGTCTCGTTAGTGACAGCATAACTCATATAAAATATATATCCATGACACTTGGAAACTGTATTTTCTGATTAGTAAAAGAATTTTCGGAATCGGATTAGTTCCGAAGCTTACCCCGTACATACAAACTCACCACCTCTTTTTAATATTATATAAACTCGTATTACATAAAAATTATACGTTAGATGATGTTTGATGTATTCTTGTGTTTTTGTGGGTTGGAAGAATTGACGTTAAATGGTGTTACGCATAACCCAAATCACTGATGATTATCAATACAAATGATCATCAGTTTAGAGACTAGACATTAATTAAATTTAGGTACCTCATATTACTAGCGTTATCCAAAGACAGACTTAACCATAACCGGCTTCCCGGATTAATTACAATCATTGTTAAATTCTGATGAAACTACAATACCTGCTACCGTCTGTAGTCGACGATTATATCTAATTGATAGAATCTTAGTGAGATGAATATGAATCAATATCCGATAATAGATAAATCGACGTCTAATACAGTACAGTTAGGAAAACTCAAGGTAAGTAGTTTCCCTTGTTACACGTCAGCCATTGAATTAGTAGGCCATACAATCTTGCTTAATACTAAACATTTATCAACGGTTAATGTATTACTGTTTCTGGGAAATAGACATGGGACATTAGGCATATAAGTTACACAAGACGAGACAAACAGGTTGCGTGGAGCTTTCATGATACTTGAAAAAATGATTTCTATGCAAATAAAATAGCTTCATAGCCTATTATTACATAATTTAACGTAGGTAATTGCTAGACTAGATCCGAAATTGACTCGAACATAATCATGACTTTTTGTAACTGAACAGACAGCTGTGCTGCTGGGGAGTTTGTTGCGCCACTTCATCCCAGTTATAGCACTGGGAAATGGCGAAGGACGGGCGTTTTTTTTTTTCCGTTCATCTCTATGTCCGTCTGTCATCCGTAATGTGACATCACATAGCCTATAACGGACCACCAGCGGATGATCAAGACGCTTCCAAAGATACCTCATTTGTCAAATTATGATAAGCTGTTTAGAAGTTATGAGGTAACAGATGAACATACATACCGGTCAAAATCATAAACCTCCTTTATGCTTCGCCGTAGTCGGGTAAAAATAAACATTATAACAATAATCAATAATTACACATACATACATTCTGGACTTTAAAAGAGACTGTGACCTCTGAGTTTGTTTCGGCCTTTCTTCTCAGAGTAGTCAGATAGGAAACGCCGACCTCATCTAGTTTTTAAAATATGATTGACGTGTAAAAGTGTTTGTACAAACCTACTTGCAGAAATAAATCATTTATCATTTATCATTTACAAGTAAAAAGTAAACCTTTGATGTCTACGGAAAGCAGTTCCGTCATGTTATAACGGCCGTTATAAAAATCTTTCATTTTCACCAGTATTAGACATTAATGTGTCAAAAACCGCTCTTTATTTGGACAGACGTTATTGTGTGACCGTTCACCGCTTTCATAGGGAACGTTTGTAAAACGACCAAAAACACAACAAGATATAAAAAAATATATGAAGAATTATGTATATAAAATAAAACCATTGTCACACTACACATGAGTAACTATCTCAGCTTTTCACAAATACCTTCACGTGAGAACGAACTATATTGTAATAGGAACAGGAGCTGTTTTACTTTGTTTCACTTTATATTCACCGAACTATACGTAGCTCATATGTATCGTTGTCTAGTGCGATGTTTTATCTTTTTAGTGCTATGTTTTAAAGGGTTTGTCCTCATCAATGAGTTCAAGAACTACATAACATAACATCACGCCTTATTTCCCCGAAGGGTAAGGCATAGGAGTACTTATAGTACACCCAAATTTCGCCAGTTATGTTTAAGTCTCATGTAATAGGGGGCAAGCCTATTGCCATCAATCGGGCACAAAACCCACACTCTGGGTTGCTACTAAAAAATTCGAGATGGAAAAACCCAATAACTCTTTGCCCGACCTGCATGGGAATAGAACCCAAGATCTCGTGCTCTCCAATAGTTCTGGCGACCTTTAGCCTGATCAACGCGGCAGTCAGGATCTACTTGCAATTTAATGCGATAAATTTTTATGTTTCATTGAGGGGACCCAATGCAAGTCCAAAAGGGATACCGTGGCCCCTGGCAACGTACAGGCAACTGAAGGAACACGGGTGGGTTTTAGTCAGTAAGAGTCTGACACGCCCTCCGACAAGTTATTTGATAATTCTACATCCAAAAAAATGGGGACCCAATGCCACAGAGTTGAGTTAGTGTCCATGGATTTTCTTGCCAGTTCTTCTCCATAGGAAACTACTACACTTTGGAAAGGGCAACTAACTTCATCTTTCTGACTGACCGACCGACCCTTTGACAATTCAGAAGTGCTTGTAATTGGTTTAATTGAAATAAATGTTGTTGAGTTTGAGTATTAACTCGTGTGTATGTATTCTCATTTCACGGATGGGTAGGTAATAAGCAGTCTCATTATAAACCCTAAAAACGGAAACTTTACGGTCATGACATAGATAATAAAAACACAATCGCACTTCAGTTCTTGTCTATAAATTAATTGACCCCCTATACTCCAAAAACTACATCCATCGTGCAGTTTGAAAATAAAGCTTTAAACATACTTTATTCTAGACCCTGTGAGAACCTTAACTCACACACTGACTTGTTAAAATGTTAGGAAAAGTGTCTATGATTGCAATAATATTTTTAAATATTTGAGCACCACGTATTTGAATCTCAATCAATCTGCCTAATCTTTTCCAAACTAAGTTGGGGTCGAATACCAGTATTTTACATGGAGCGACTGCCTATCTGACCTCCACAACCCAGTTACTGGGTAATAGGATACCCCTTGGTAAGACGGTTATCAGACTTTCAGGCTTCTGACTACCCGTATCGACTGCCAAAGATGACTGCCACGAATGACAGCCTGGACCGACGGCTTAGGCACGGAGGAGCCTCGGTATGTAAAGATGGTCACCCAGCCACGGACCAACCTCGGCAAGCGTAGCTAAACCTGATGGATTGACGTGTTAGGATGTTATTACTTAGCCATGAGCTCCGACAGCATTATGTATCTATCAACATAATTAAAGTTTCTGCTTTATTTTTATCTGTGTACCTATTGAGTTTAGTCATTTTATTAAAGGTGGGATAACCGTCTTCACTTATGAGGGATTATAATTATTATTATATACAAAATATTGTAAAACATTTTAAAAGAGTAACTTTGGTATTTCTTGCCCATTCCTCTCCCTACAAAAGACCTTTAGGAACGGGCGCCTAGAATAAATTCATCTGTTTTCTTGTAAATTTTGACATCCAAAAGTGCCTTTTAATAGGCTTAAAGATTTGACTTTGACTTTGGAAGCCACAAGTCAAAATTAGAAGCCCACTTTAGCAGTAAACCAATGCATGCACAAACATACATGGCCGTAAATTCGTACTATCAAAGAGGTTCATATCTTAGCAGTTTGAAAACAAAATCCACGATGACCACATTTGTTACTGCCCCGGTTCAATGGCGGCCGAGCACTGCAAGCAGAAATAGTCCTTACGGTGTAAAGATATGAACTTCTTCGATGGTTACATACCTAAAGTTCCCCTAAGTCACAACGAAATAATAAACGTACATTCCCAAATAAAAAGTTTCTAGTTTCTGACATTCCTTTTGTATTTTTGACGAAGGACTTGACGAAGGCCTTACAAAACAAAGGACTATTGTTACTTTTTGTCAAAGAAATTGAAAATAATTGACTGATTATTAAGTCCAATGTGACTCGTTTTGTTTAAAAGTTTAGAGCTTTTACCCTTGTTTGTTGGGGAGGGGAAAGAAACGAGTGTTTTGATAATTATGTAGGTATTTTCGTTTAATGAGATGGGTTGGTAAGCTTATTGATTGATTCACACGAATTAACTAGCTCGAAAAAAAATACCTTTTTGAGGCAATTTGCACGAATTAATTTTAAAAGTAAATATAATTTAAGTATAATAAAGTTAAAAAATAGTAGACTAACTTTACTGGATAAAATTGCTAATGCCAGTTGTCTAATACGTATTTCTGTAGTTGTCGATTCACCCACAAAAAATGACTTCGTGCGAATCGCCTCAAGAATATTATTTAAAAGTATCGATTCGCCCGTTCTGGGCAAATAAAAATTTGTGGGAGGGAAATTGGGAATAAAGCTAGGGGAATAATTACTTCCACTTATAGACCCTTGTGACACCGAGGGTTCAACATTGCGTTAATGTAATTAGAAAGTAATCATAATGGGTCATGTACCTTATCGGAATGTCTACCGTAAACGCGCGACGTACTCGTAAACGTAACGTAAATTCAATTGATTTAGAATCGAAAAAACCATAGTGTAGCATTTTTTTTTTGCAACTAGCACAGTCAGTATCACCATTGATACGAATAAAGCCTTAAAACTAAATAAATACTACGTGCGAAACGAGTATTTTTAATAATAAAATCGTTGTATTTACGTTACATTGACGTCATGCATTCGTGCAAGGCCCACAGAACAAAGCAAAGCTGCTTTATTACAGAAATAACATAACATAACATCACGCCTATAATCCATTAAGGGTTAGGCAGAGGTGTGCCTATAGTACACCCTCATTTTGCCAGTTATGGTTAAGTCCTATGCAATAGGGGGCGAGTCTAATGTCATCAACCAGGCACTACAGCTCTGCAGAAATATCGCAAATAATTAAAAATAAACTAACTCCAACTAGAATAAAAGCATCCCCTACGTAATTACAGTGCACAGCAGAGCATATTGTGTAGTAATAGCATTATTAGCAATAAGTCTGCCATCTTGATTGAGTTACACACAAATTGAGTTAGTGCAACTACACGAGAATGCTGCAGACTCCATTTTAAATTGAACATGCTGTGTATACCATTACTAAAGAGTCTATTGACACGCCCCTGCTTCGCATGGTTTAAGATTTACAAATCATCACGACTTGACAAATCATCGATATTTTTTTTCCCTCAAATTGTTTTTTCATGTTTTTTCCTTTCCTATATGTACCGCAAATAAACGTATTTTCTTTCTTTCTTTATGTGAGATACAGGCCAAGAGGTTACCGTTGTGGATAAAAAAAAATTTAAAAAAAATTGGCTGAGAATTTCCATTTTTAGAACCTCAAAATTCCGTAAGGCAGTCTTTCAAATCGGCCGCCCTCCGCGCCCTTAAGTTTAACATCTGTTATACACATAAACCTTCCAGAATGAATTCTCTAAATGGTGAAAAACGCACCAAAATTTGTTGCGTTATTTAAAAACCGGCCAAGTGCGAGTTGGACTCGCACACGAAGGGTTACGTACTTACCACTATCTATAAAAACGGCAAAAAAATTATGTCCGTTGTATAGGAGCCCCACTTAAATATTTATTTTATTATGTTTTTAGTATTTGTTGTTAAAGCGGCAACAGAAATACATCATCTGTGAAATTTCAACTGTCGAACTATCAGGGTTCATGAGATACAGCCTGGTGACAGACGGACAGTGGAGTCTTAGTAATACGGTCCCCTTTCTCCCTTTGGGTACGGAACCCTAAAAAAGAACGTTGTCACAAACAGACAGACACGAAAAGCGACTTTAATTTATAATCATGTAATAGTTTATGTTTGTGCCAGTCAGAATGACAGATAATAAAGGTTTATTTTGCTATTATACAGGGATGAATAAGCCTTATAAATGAACGAAAGAATAATGATTTTCCTCCAAGAAATATGAACAAATAAATAGCGTTCTTAGGAAAATATTTCCTAATAAGATAATAACCTAATTAATGTCTAGTTTATCTAGAGAGAAAGGTAAAAAAAAACATTACATAATAAACCTGCGTTCCCTGAAAGGTAAGGCAGAGGTGTACCTTTAGTACACCCACATTTCACCAGTTATGTTTAAGTCACACAAATCCAGACTCCGGGTGGCTACTGAGAAATTCGAGATGGAAAAACTCAATACTTAACACTTTGCATGATCAAGAGGTCCTATGTTCACACTTTAAATATACACTGGATCGCAAAAAATCCGGGTCGCTAATAAATTGCGTGATAGTTTCTTAAATACATAAGACTAATTTGAGAAACTATAGTAAGTATATTGTAGATGACTGATTCATATATATTAAAAAATGTGTAACACGTTTACACTATATAACTTTAGTGAAATAAACAAATATACACTTCGCAGCAAATCTTGAAAAATAAAAGATTTTTTGTCAATTTAATATTTTATATTTCCTCCACGAGCCCGTATCACTTCATTAAGACGATGTGGCATGCTGTAAACCAAATTTTTAATACAATTTTGGTCTAAGTTTGCCCATTCTTCCACTAGCGCATTCCTTAACTCGTGTAAGGTAAGGAGAGCGTTGACTCACGCATCTCCCGAGTTCGTCCCATGCAAATTTTATGAGATTTAAGTCTGGGCAGTGAGCTGGTCACTCCATGCAGGTAATACCGACGTCTTGAATATACATAAGGACCAAACGAGCAGTATCAATAGTGGTCGGACCATTATTGATCCTCCACCGAATAGCACCTTTTCTTCAAAACACGCTTGATGATACCATTCTCTTGGTAGAAATACTCTTCGTCTCCCGTCGTGTGTAAATAAACAAAATCTGGACTCATCGGATAACATAACCTTTGACTGTTCTTCATCTGTTCATCGAATGTGTTCTGGAGCAAACAGTAACCTGGCAACTCGATGTTCTCTGAGCAGTTTGGGGCCGTTTGCTGGTCTATAAGGCTTTATATCAGCTTCACGAAGACGTCGCAGAATTGTATCAGAGCTCATATTGTTGTGGTGAATTTCTTGAAGACTGTTTCGGACCTGAACAGCCGTGAGATGTCGATTTCTTAACATATTGCTCACGATGAATCGGTCTTTTCGTGTAGTTGTGCACGTTCATGCCGGTCTCTTGAAATCGCTAGAGTACTCTTTGGACCGTTGATAAAGATACTCCTACTGTTCTAGCAGTGCTACGCAGATTTCTTTCTTCTTGGTAATAATCCGTGTACATTCTTCAGGTGTTAACGACATATTTTAAATTAAAAAAAAAAACAAAGTGCAGTTTTTTTTTAATCTGTTACTTGTTACCTACATATTATTTATTCTAGCGATCTAGGTATGTAATTTATGGAGATATCACGATTTTGATTAGCGACCCGGAATTTTTGCGATCCATTGTATAAAACAAATACTAAACAGAAAACTCAACAGCATTTTAGTTTATACCTAGTTCATTTAGAGTTAGTCAACATTTTTGAAATTACAAAACTTTGTCAGTGAATCATGTTGTCAGCTGGAATTTTACTGCATAGTTTAAAATTTTCAGCTCCATACATATTTACACGTTAAGTTTGTAAATTACTTTTTTTTATTTACAGAAAAATTAAAAATGTTAAAATAGTTGGAATCTGCTTTTTAGATAAATAAAACACAGTACCTATATACTTCATATAGGTACACCGCTCTTTTAGAAAACCGTAGCTATAGATTTTGAACAATAATTTCAGATTGATACTCGGTTTTCAAACCATAGCACAGTATTACTTACTTAAAAAAACGAGTCCATACACAATAATAATTATTATCAAAGGCTCTATCGTTCACTAAAATCAAACATATTATTAATCCAAACACAAAAACTAATACGTTAAATTCTGAGAAAGGTAAATAAAGCGTTTTTTTATCTTTTGTTGGAACAACGTTATCAACGTGGGTGTTCGTAGATATTAAATATGAAATTTTATCTCGTTACATGATTATTTGTGTTTGCTCTCCGGATAACATATGTGTCGGCACGAACTTCACTTTATTTCACTCTCTCTTATTGAATTGTTAAAATGGAATGTACTGTAGAAGAGTAGGTTTATGAAAAATACATGCAGTAAAATAAAAATAATAGTTTTAATAATATTTAAGTATCTGTTACTTAGGGGCTTGTGGCTAATGAATAACAGCTGCACGGGGGTCGATCAAGCAGGTTATGCTACGCTTGCAGCGGTTGGTCCGTGGATGGGTGACCATCTTCACCGCCATTGGTCCCGGCTGTCATTAGTGGACCTTTGACAGTTGTTATGGGTCGTCAGGAGCCCGAAAGTCTAACAACCAGTCTTACAACTGGGTTGCGGTGGTCATAAAAGCACTCACTCCATACTTGTATTCAGCAGCATCCAGTTAGACTGGAAGCCGACCGCAACATAGTTGAGAAATGGCTAGGTAAATGATGACGAATACTTAATCATCTCTGCATTGTAACATTTTCTTTTATAGGTTAGGAATGAGTAAGTATTGACCGCTGCGCTTGCTCACCCTACATTGGCGATAGAAAATTTCCGATGAAAGATTGTGGCGGCATTTACTTCGCCACATGCGAACTACGCATCAAATACCTGACGTCACACAAAATCCTGACGTCACACAAATCCTGCATCGTGCAATTAGAGTTTACCGCGCGAGCGACATATATAAGACTATCTGACATCAACTACTGGGCACCCGTCCTATCCGCGCAGGAGTCCCTCAAGGCTCTGTGCTCTCCCCCCTAATCTTCACGCTTTTTACCAGCGAAATCCCAAAGAGTAGAAGGGCGCAGTTGGCTCTGTTCGCAGACGATACAGCCATCTACTACAATGGTACCAGCTCTGACTCGATAGCCCTTACTCTCCAGACCTCAGTCGACATGCTCGGCGCCTGGTTTAGAAAGTGGAGGATCGCAGTCAACCCGGATAAAAGCCAAACGGTTCTCTTTTTGAAACCGCGAAAAAGGTTCAAACCCCCCCGACCAATCACCATGTTTGGCAAGCCTATCCCCTGGGAGAAGCGAGCCAAATACCTAGGTATTGTCCTCGACCAGCATCTCACCTTTAGCGATCACATAAAGCAGGCCCGCTCGCGAGCCGCTTTCGTTCTCGGTAGACTTCACTCTGTCCTGAATGCGCGTAGCAAAATGTCACTTAGGTGCAAATTGCGTACGTACACGGCGTGCGTTCGTCCCATTATGACCTATGCGGGAGCCGTATTTGCACACGCAAAGCCCCGCCATATCCATAGGATGCAGACACTCCAAAATAGATTCCTCCGTAAAATCACTGGTGCCCCCTGGTACGTTAGGAACGAGATCCTCCATCTCGACCTAAAAATCCCCACAATCCACCAATTTCTCAAACGCAATTCCAAGCGTTTCTTTGAGTCCGCCGCGAAACACAGCAACCCTCTGGTTGTCGAGGCCGCCACCTATGTCCCTAGGGACCATAGTTGGCGGATCTTACTGATTCTACTAGTAGAATCAGTAAGATCCGCAGCCCGAGGCAAATCCTTACCGACCCAGACGACCCCATAACCCTCCTCCAGGAGAGCAATAAGGCCACAAGTACAGTGCACAAACACAGACACCGACCCGCATTCCGACCTTGCCACCGAGGTCCTCCGCGATCGCGACCCGCCCGAGTAAATAATACTCCCCCCCCGACCCTTGCCCGTTGATGCGCCAGCCCGCGTCGATGCTGAGCCAGTAGCTATAAATTCCCCGATTAATAATAATGAATTATCTTTGATCCAGCCTGTCCAACTTGCTGTCCTCCCCCCAGCGACGCCCTAAGCCAAGGTCCGTACCCCACAGGGGGTTCCCTTAGCGAGCGCTCGCCTAGTTTTAATTAGAATAGTTTTGCCCCTGGCAGGAGGCTTTGAGCTTAAGATAACACAGTGGCGGTGGCTTGCCGCAGGATTGTCCGGTTAAGTAGTCATCACCTCAGAGGTGAGCTACGAGATGCCCTAATAAAAAATAAAAAAACTACTGGGCAGTTGCCCGCCAGACACGACACCCGTCTGGTCGGAGGATCCTCCCTTTTCTAAGGCGGATGAGTGAACTTGACACCCTGTTCCTTATGCCACTAAAAGAAGACGTATTCATGTCAGGGATCCTTTCAGGATCCCTCCTACAACTTCAGGTGATGACATAGATCGACCAATCATAGGTTTCAGCCTAATACCAAATATTATTTAAATAAAGCAAAATAATAAAAAAACCAAATAAACAACAATAAAAAAAAACCGAGACAACATTTATTGTTTTGTCAAAGGTTAATAATACCGCAAATAAATAAAAATTGAAATTCCACCGAACATCAATTCCCAAAAGATTCGCCTCATTGACAAAGGGAAAACAATGCAAATAATAGATTCCACGATATTCTTTTTGTCAACATAATTATATTTTCCATCAGAACACAAATCTCGTGGTATTTGTACCACAAGACTGTGACAAATGTAAATAAGTACCGACAGAGGTATTCACGATACGGCTTATTGATTTATGCCTAGATTTCGATGCGAATAGGGCTGTCTAAATGAAATTCAGAATAATAATTTACAAAACTTGATTTGGCTGACACAGGAGCATGGAAATTGGTACAAGAAAAGTGGTTTATGTCCAAGAAGAGGTAAAGTCGGCTGTGGAAGATGTTGATAGTTATGGTGATGAAACTCGATGTCGGATAATGTCGTGTGTCAGTAAAATAGAGGCGTTGAACCGTAACAAAAAAGAAAATGTAAAATTTATCAACTGCGTTGTTTTAGTTATACGAGCAGTTTTTCGCTGTTTACTGTTTTTTTTTTAACAAACATTAATATTAAGAGTTGTATCTTCTCGTGTTAATAGATTATCTCAACCTGCAGCCAAAATTTGATAGGTTCATCTGGTTTAGGTCAAAGGTAGTTATTTTTCCACTCTGCAATCGGCATTTTGTTTTTGCTATGATTGTTTGTTTGTTGTCATTTGCCAGCGTCGGAACATAGATTACGCAATGTAAATTTTCTTTGGAGTCTGGCCCTGACATCAAGCAATAGATGAGATTGTCAAACTCCTAGAATACGAGGTTTTTGGCTACTTTGTATGTATGTGTATTTTACATAACATAAATTGGAAACAATTATTTGAATAGACCTTAAGTATTTCATTTATTAATTTAGATGTAGTATAAAAATTGTGTATTAGGTATGTTGAAACTGTTGTTACTCCCCGTCACTTGTGCATAACAAATTTCTAATGAACCCGTCATTAGAAAACCAGCGTAAGACAGCATTAAAGGAGATTGCCCGATTTGTAAGGAAAGTTGGGTCCCACTGGAAAATTGTTGTGCCCTGAAGATTTTGATTTTAAATAATAGTAAAAAACATAGTATTTTCATAATCAGAAACCATTTTTATTTATTCACCCTGGTTCAAGAGATATCATTGTTTTTCTGTTGTAGCACTAAGAGTCAAATATCTCACAAAGAACAGCACTATTTAGAGTCAAATAACTCACAAAACGTAATGCACTCCAGGAACTTAATAGCTCAACTCGGTAGTAGCAGAAAAAGCACGTATCGTAAATAATAACTAAGTAAAAGATTACGGAATTCAAAACTCAAAGTATCTAAACAAAGCAATGATGCACGTAACGAACCACAGAACATACGTAAGTATCTCTATGTAGTCTGTGCACAGAACGAAGTCTGCGAGTTCTGTGACATGCACAAGTAAATGTTGCCAGATATTTTTTTTTTTATAATTTATTAATAAATCGATATAGATCAATCGATAAAAACTACTTTTCTACTAAGGAGTTATCTAAATAAACATGGCTATTATTTTTGTGTGTATTACTTTTCTGAACATTTATTATTTATCAATGAGTATTATGAGTTCAAGCAACCTATTATTGTCATTGTTCTATCGGTTTTACTCGCATCGACTATGAGCATTGTTTATTTATCCAATAGTGTTCGTCATCAAGAATACTTTACATAAACTCATATTTGGCGTACACGTATTGTTGTTCATTTCAGATATCTATGGTACAATAATACGTATACAAGGACAGGGATAACATAATTCTATCTCATCGTCCTAAAACAAAATACTAACACAGTAGCGTTGAAGTTGTCAAATGTTGAGATCTAATTGAGATGTAAACTGCCCATAGGTTATATATAATTAAATAAAAAATAATAGTTTTTTTTTATTATTTAACGTTTTAATTAATATCGATTACTCAATTGATTAAAAGATAGCTTTAGTTATTAAATTCTTTGATGCCTGGCAACTTTTTTTTGTATGTCAATCAAACCACAGACTACATTGAATCAAACGGATGTCGACGTAATGTTTAACTATTAATTAACTTTATCTTTATTCCCGGGGTGAAATAAATTGTATAAAAAATACCCTGTACACAAAAAAAAATAGTTATATTTTTTGGTTATTATTAAAATCAGGCACCCGATACCACAAAAGGGACCTGCTCCGTGGCAATCTCCTTTGTCGGGCATTAATCCTGAAATGAACCTTTTCGGCGCAGCCGTGAGGCACACACTATTATTGCTATATGATTATTTTACCTTTTTATTTTGTTATTATGTGTTTCACGAATTGTGTCCAAATAAATATTATTCTTTCTTTATGTATTTTGTTGTACTGTGCGTTTTGTTTATGCAGAATAAACAATTTTCTTTCTTTTTCTTTCAAATAAGGAAACGTTTTGATGTGATTTTTCTGAAACCCAATCACGTATTTTCCCCCAATCTTACAATCGAGGTTTTAATTTCTGGACTGGTGCTATAGTATTTCTTGATTTAGTTTTTTAAAAGAAATTGTTTAACAATTTATGTCGAAAATGATTTAAAAAAAAATGCCTTGCAGCACCCCTTTGTCATAAAAAAGTCAAGGACAAGGGGTTCTTAAATATCAAGTTTTAGGGGTTAATTTATACACAGTTAAAAATTCTAACATAATATACCATCACGCCTTGTTTCCCCGAAGGGTTGGGCAGAGGTGTACCTATAAGTATACCCACATTTCACCAGTTATGTTTTAAGTCCTATGTAATAGGGGGGCGAGCCCAACCGCGCACAATTCCAGACTCCGGGTTGCTACTGAGAAATTCCAGATAGAAACATCCAATAACACTTTGCCCGACCTGAAAATTGAACCCAGGACCTCGTGGGCAGCAGTAGCGCTTGCGACCACTAGACCAACGAATCAGTCAAATTAACATATTAACATATCATATTTCTTATATCTTCACAATCACACCATTAAATTACCATAGGTAGGTATGACGAAAGTATTCATTATTCAAGTACCTATTTATGTAAGAAAAACACCGTTACTATGTTAACGTAGTTTAAGTATTCCATTGCTACTGCCTATACCACCGCAATACCTACCTATTCCGCCCGTTTATTACTTACAATAACAGCCAGAAAAACCTTTTCATTATACCTTCAGAAATACCTTTTTATTAGCAAATTAACAAAGAACAAGCAACTCATGAATAAAATCTACCAACTAAATACCAATTTGGCTCGTATACCCAACAGTCTCAAATATTTTTATGTTCCACTTTTTGTAACCTAGTCATTATTTCATTCGTACATGGGGGGTTGAGTCGTAAAATACATAATTTTATATCACCATGAATGAACCTTTACAATATCATGTGTTTACTATTGTTATGGGTGTTCCTTTTCATAGTTTCCTCAAGGTTTATAGATATTTATTTTGTTATGTTGTTTGTTTCCTAGTTCTTGTCTACAGGGCGGTGATTTAGTGACCTGCATCCGTCAAGGGGGTAATTTTACCTGTCATACTATACAAATTTCACTATTAAACACATTTAATACAATACGTAGAAAAAAAAACAGTTGTTATATTAATCGAAATTGTCTATCAACTTTTGTAAAATAGGAATTGTTTTTTTTCCAGAGTTTCATTGAAAATTGTTTATCTATTTCCCCATGAAACAGGCAGAAACTACAGAATGCCACCTGCTACATACATCCTTCTGCTTTATTTACGTTCACACATCAACACCGTAATGGCGTAATACACTTTCAATCTTAATCTGCAAATATTGCTAATCCATTGCGTCACATGTTCGAAAAATTTGTCTGCTCAACAACGTGAATAACCCAATGAATGTTGTTGAACTTTCAAAATGAAAGCCATTGCTGCTGTAAGTGTGTTACGCAATTACCCCACAAGTGATACATGCACGCCGTTGTAGTACTACGCATCTGACCTTTCTGAAGAACATCACCAATAAGGTCAGTATAATTATGGCCATGTTTCTTTTGTTAGTCGCCTTTCATGCATCCTTTCAACATGACCAAGTCAGCTCAGCGTGCTCTTTTAAATTTTTGTCATTACATCTTCTTTTAAACTTCAACTTCGACCTCGTGGTCTTATCATTTCTCAATCCAATAGAATACCGCTCGCAAAACTAGGTCCATTTAGACCATGGCGATAACCAAATAAAAATCAGCTATTTCATGGGCACTCGACCCATTCTCGATTTTAGCCGTCACTGCATTCTCAATTACTTGTTCGACAACTACATACGCATAAATATACTTCTCTATAGATCCCTGATATTATTCAATTCAGAAACAGACACATGTTTGTTCGCAAGAACTTTAAATAAACGTTATATATTGCGTCGCGTAATCGAAAACAAACAGATTAGATATACAATACACAATGCAGTATTATTTCGCAGTGAAATCAACCATTTAAATTAATTCTGATTTTGAAAAAAAAAACAATTGAGTTTAAAAAAATACATGTTATTTCATGAAGATTGCATAGAATATCTTCATCAATTTTTTTTTTCAATTTAATAAAAATCTTAAACAAGATAAGAATGTCTAAATCCAGTGGGTATCTCAAGTAGCAATCTTTTATACTTTTAAGACCTTTACAAAGATATTAGAGTATTTCAGAACAAGATAATAATATTTAAAGAGGAATCTTGCTCGAACAAGTTTTCATAGGTTATGAAAAATTTACTGTCAAATAAGAATCAACTTTGTACGCTAGCGTTTTAAGTATATACTGCTTTGTGTCCTGAGTTTTATGAGTACTTCAAGAAGGTATTGTGTCGTATGTAGGAGTTTTTCGACAAAGAAAGTACTCGTCACAAGCACTCGCTCATAGCATGAATAATGTTAGGATTATTATTTTAAGTGTTCTTTAAAACAAAAGATACGCTGTTTTTGGGTGAATTTATTAGTACCTACTTATAATATTTCGTCAGTACAAACGTAAGTAACAAAAACTAGCTATTTAATTAAACCTCAATTAATTCCCATCTTGCTTTCCTTAACATATAATTGAGCACTCTAACGTAATGAATGCGCTTCTTTTTGTGAACCTCTAAGAATACATATTTTGTTTTCCTTAAAATACTAAATAGCCAAATTACTGCAACCAACTTGGATGTAAAGTCTATTCAAATCCTTGTTTCCAGTTGATGTTATTTCCACTTAAACAAACATCAACTTTATGCTAGTGTAAATAAAGTTGATTTTACTCTTGAAAACATCATACAATATGATGCCAACAGGCATTTCTGTTGTTTTTTTAAAAACTCGTGTTTATTTACATGTTTGGCAACAAAATTGCGAATAGTTATTGCGACCAATTCAGACCGAGTGTGGTTGTTCACAGTTCTAACCTAACCTAACCTGTTTGATCGGTATACGAGTATTCTAGCTTAGTTATTACGAGCAACTGTGAAAAAAGGCCAGAAACCTAAAATGAGACTCCATTATTAACAATGTGTGCATCCATTAGAAGCTCAAAAGTTTTAGAGGTTTTTGATTTAAAAGAGTGTCCGTGGAGTTCTTCTCTATAGGTACCTACTACGCTTCTTTTGAATGGGCAACTAGCTTCATATTTCTGACTGACCGAATTCTTGACAGTTCAAAAGTGCCTGTAGGTAAACGGTTTAATTTAAATAAAAAAGGCTTGTTAATCTGAAGATCAATTAATTGATCATATAATAATTAGAAGATCTGAAGTGTACATCATAAGTTCAACAAATTTTAAGAGGATCAATGAAATAAATATTTTCCCTTTAATAACAACACATAACATAACATTAGATAACACATTGATTTGATTGCTTGATAACATTATGCCTGTGTTGTTTGTTATGAAAAATAATACCAAATTAAATAATAACAATGAGTTCACGTTACACAGGTTTAATTATAACATGTAAGGGTTCGAATTCGCCCTCCCTCACCATTCTGACAGTACCTACGTTGTCCTATTTTCGCTTTAGATCTCGTTTATTTTTATTACAAGAATGAAAACCGATCTAACAGTATGCGTATTTTTTTTCTAATTATCAGTTTTATTTACTTTAAATCAAAGCCTCACGCTGTAAACACACTGACACCCCACGCAATGACGTCAACTGTCATGTTTCATTAACCACGATATCCCAGTTATTTGAAGTAAGTTTTTTACAATGTTTACAATATAAAAAATATAAAAAAATGTTCGTTTGCGGTAAACATGACATTCTGGGTGTCATTCTCTCTTTTACATAATATCACCAAGCTTCTCGCCGATGTCGGAAATTATGCCACGGGAACGTATTACCGAGATAATAAGTTGACTATATGTTAATCCAAATTATAAACTATCTGTGTGAAAAAGGAGGATGGCGAGATTGGACCACATTATTTATTAATTAACGTAGTGCCATTCACTTGCATGTTAATATTAATTATAATTAAAAGTTTGTAAGAGGATTATATAACAAATATGGAGTGACTAGGAGATGGGAATTGAAAGTTAGAACTAGTATGATTTACTAAAAAAAATTAGTCATGATGCTGCTATGAAACGCACCGTGTTTCGTATTCATTCCAACCTACTTATAACATGACTAACGTTCTTACGTTCTTACATTTGTAGACGTTTAAGCTTGTCAATTTTTTTTTAAATAATCTTTTCGAGTTAAATATATGAAAAAATACTTAAGTTAATATTCCGGGTCTGGCTGTTTGTGTATGTGAGTTTAAATGTTTGTAAACACAATCACGATACAGGAGAAATTCCTAGTTTGGGGCAACGTAAAAAAAAAAAAAAAAAATACACAAAAATGTAGAATATTAAAATCATTACGATTATATTTTGTGATATCTTAGAATGGAACGTTACGCTGTCAATAGGGGTTGGCTGTCAGTGTCAATAACATTAAGTCATATTATTCATACGTAATACGAGTATCTCTAAGTAGTCTGTGTGTTATTCCATTGTTTGTTTTCAACGGCTAGTGGGATTTATATTATTTTCTATGCGATTTTGTGGATTCTTGACGACTTGGCTTTACCTTTGGACTGACTATTATATATACCGACTTAGACAACCGTTTTTACCTTTGGATTCCGATTTGCAAGCGGTTTATACTTAGTTACCCGATAAAACACTTCTACACAATAGGCATAACGGACAGTCCTCTGTGCAGGGCGTGCATGGAAGCTGAGGAGACCGTTGCACACGTGCTCTTTGAATGCACGGGCGTCACCCAGATTAGAACAGAAACCCTCGGGTCACCCAGATCATACACAGACGTTCTAAACAAACCAGGAGACCAAATAATCTTCTGGAGGGAGGTGGGCTGGTTGGAATAACCACCAAACGGCCGCTATGGCCCACGCACAATGGTCCACCTGACGGACTGAGTGCGGAAACCAAGCCCCATAACATAGAACATACAGGTTATCTAGGAACGAACAGTAACAAGATAGAATGAAGATACAATTATTGTATCTGTATTATTATAATCATCATCGTCCTGCCCTTATCCTTTATGTTGTCCCAACCTGTGTTTTTAAATGATCACAATGATCACAAACAAAATAAATGTTTTTTTTAAATATAAATATTGTTTTGTTCAACAAACCTCTTGTTTAAAAATCCATGGAAAATCAAAAAATATGGAAATTCGCGGTATCAGCCTGAAGTCTGAATTTATGCCCGGTTAGTAACAATTGGCTCACCCCTCTTATGTAAGATTTAAACGTATGTAACTGGCAAAATGAAAGGCGACTAACAAAATGTATTTACAAGGCAGATGTGAATGGAAACGCCGGGAGGGGACGCCCTAGGAGGACATATATTGACCTTATTGGTGATGTTCTTCAGAAAGGACAGGTGCGTAGTACTCGCAACCGGCGTGCGTGTATGACCAGATGTATGAACGTAAACGAGGCAAAAGGAGTATGTAAGGATCGTAGCAGGTGGCATTCTGTAGTTTCTGCCTACCCCCATGGGAAGAAGGCGTGAGTTTATGTATGTATGTATGTATGTAACTGGCAAAATGTGGGTGTAACGTGTAATAAATCACTAATAATAATTTAAGTAATTGCAATCACTGTAATTCTAATAATTGTAATTCAAATTTTCTTATAAATTGTAATAATTCTAATAGTTCTATTAATTGTAATTATATTCAAATGATTGTGGCAAATTAAATTAAATTAACTATACCTATGTAACTATAATTTTGCATGCCCATAATGAGGGTGAAATATGTCCTGCGCTATAATTTAATTTAACATCTTGTGTACCCACCATATTTCAGGCAAATAAATGATTTTTCTTTACTTTACTTTTAAGCGCTCTTAGATTCGTTTTAGGTTATAATCTTCTACCTTGCATATCTTTTTCCTCCCATCTTCTACGACTTACTGTCCATTTGCTTTTTTGTTTTTTTTTATAGTTCTACAACTAGTTATAAGTTTCCATACTGTACGATACTCCTATCAGTGGGTCCCATTGTACATGCAATCTCGCCACCTTCCTTTCATTCAAATCCGTTCAGCCGTTTTTGCGTGATTGAATAACAAACATCCAAACACAAACTTTCACATTTATAATAAATGGATGGTAAAAATGATATAATAAAATAATAATACAATATAATATTATATATTATGTTATAGTAGGATACTGTTCACAAATACTGTCTCTCTTTGGAATTAGAAAAAAATATTATTATTTGGCTTGTATTTTCACGTATTGAATATAGTATTGTTGGTTTTGCTCAAACGCGAAACAGTCAAAGAACTCAGACATAGCAAGTAACTGATATAGTATAATAGTAGCAATAACATATTAAGGAAATAAGATCTAAGACTTTTAATAATAATTTAAGAACGGCGGGATAATTGCGTTACACAGATACAATGGCAATCGATCGCCGTTGTTCAGCAGACAAATTGTTCAAATCTATGAAGCAATGGTTTAGATATTTCCTTCAAAACCCTTGAATTGTGAGTGAACATAATATGTTATTTTCTGACAGGCATTTGTCAGGCATGTTACTGTTCTGCCGGGGTTGCGGGAAAGTCCGAAAGGGATACCGTGGCCCCCTGGCATTGCACAGGCAACTGAAGGAACACGGGTGGGTTTTAGTCAGTAAGAGTCTGACACGCCCTCCCGCTCCACCCAGAGCGGGAGACGTCATTTGATGAATTCTCACCCAAAAAAAAATAGGCGTGTTACTGTTAAGACAGGCGTGCGGCCGGTGCTAGCTGTTATATGTCTATTCATTTATAATTTAAATTACGTTTTGTGTTGCTTAGTGTAAAATACCTTCCATACTATTGTATAGAATCATTTTTTTCTAACTGAACAGACAGCTGTGCTGCTGGGGAGTTTGTTGCGCCACTTCTTCTTCCCAGCTAAAGTACTAGGAAGTGGTGAAGGGTGGGCGTTTTGGGGGACTGTCTTATGTAATTTTGACGTTCGAAAAGTGCTGATTCTCAGCCTAATTTGAATAAATGACTTTTGAATGTTGAGTTTGCTAAGCTGCTGAGATAGGCATTTTTACATAACACAACATCACGCCTTGTTTCCCCGAAGGGTTGGGCAGAGGTGTCCCTGTAGTAGGTAGGTACACCCACATTTCACCAGTTATGTTTAAGTCCCATGTCATAGGGGGCGAGCCTATTGCCATCAACCGGGCACAAATCCAGACTCCGGGCTGCTACTGAGAAATTCCAGATAGAAAAACCCAATAACACATTGCCAGGCCCGGGAATCGAACTCAAGACCTCATGCTCAGCAGTAGCGCTTGCGACCGCTAGACCAACGAGGCAGTCCTTGTATAATAGATAATATTGTATTATTTTTATCATCATACTTTAATATTGGGCGTGGGCGTTTTTGGGGACTGTCTTATGTAATTTTGACGTTCGAAAACTGCTGATTCTCAGCCTAGTTTGAATAAATGACTTTTGAATTTTGAATTTGCTAAGCTGCTGAGATAGGCATTTTTTTAATTCCATAATAGGTAAAAACACAGTTGAGTAAGGAAAGGAATCGCCTGACAATAGATTCCGTAAAACCGCTATTAGTAACCCGAGAAGACTTTAAAAACGTTTCGTGTTAATTTTTTTTTTTTTCTTTATAATATATATAGAAATGTATGTTTTCGGAAACATATCATTCAATGTAGTAAGTTCGTTTTTTTCTAAATTAGTTTAGTAGTCGTAAATGTTGAATAATTTTCAATTTGAATGTTAGTTTTTAAAACTATCTGTTGCGTTTTATTTATTTTAAGACAATAATCAGTCCTTTTGTATATCGAGGCATCATCCTTTACATAGATGGTAATGTGGTGACCATGGGAGGCCGTCACCTCCTTCTGCGAAGCACTAATGCTCGCAAAGGAGGAGGCGGAACGCGTGAGGGATAGGCAAGTTTCGCGCCCTCACGCCCCTAGCCGCCCTGGGCGTCAGGAATCAATTGCTGATTCCCGGCCACCGTAGGCGCGGGCTTGCGGACGGAGAGAAATGGGTAGCTCGCCGTCCGGTAAGGACCAAGCCCGGGTCGCCTGCGCGTTGTGTTCCACGCGCGCCTCAAAGAGTGTCAGCGAGTGAAGGGGTCCGATGAGACCATTGCCTGCCGGGGTTGCGGGAAAGTCCGATAAGAGTCTGACACGCCCTCCCGCTCCACCCAGAGCGGGTGACGTCATTTAATGATTTCCCACCCAAAAAAAAAAAAAAAAATTGCGGGTGAACACGTTGTCACGTAGGCAAAGTTAGGCTGTATTTCAAGACAAGAGCCCTACAGAACTAAGGTACAAGCACCTATTTATGTATATTAAAACGCTTTGACAACAACAAACTAAATTGAGGAACTTTTGAAGAGACTTTCTAACTAAATTTGAAAATTATTAGAAACCTCTATTGTGTTCTAAATAGGATTAAATTTTAAGCCTAGTTTTAAATAATACAAGTACTATGAAAATAGATGCCAAAATAATTAATGTAGTACAAAATAATTTGACATTTTACTAAACTGAAAAGAATATGCTTAGATGGTTTGTTGGTGTTAAGAGTATAAGTGAAAAGCGAATTACAAAAGCTATTTACAAGGCACATGCGAGTGGTAACGCCAGAAGGGGAGACCCTAATAGGACATAAAGTGACCTTTTTGGTGATGTTCGTCTTCGAAAAGGTCAGGTGCGTAGTAATCACAACCGCGTGCGTGTATGACCAGATGTATGAACGTTAACAAAGCAAAAGGAGTATGTAAGGATCGTATCAGGTTCGCCCGGAGAACACGGTGGAGCAACGAGGCGATCGGTGGCGGTGATCTCTCGCGAGCGAGAGGGAATGTGAGGCCGTCACCTCCTTCTGTGAAGCAGTAATGCTCGCGAAGGAGGAGGCGGAATGCGTGAGGGAGAGACAAATTTCGCGCCCTCACGCCTCGAGCCGCCGCAGGAGATGCCCTGGGCGTCGGGAATCGCAAGCCGATTCCCAGCCACCGTAGGCGCAGGCCTGCGGGCGGTGAGCAATGGGTAGCTCGCCGTCCGATAAGGACCAAGCCCGGGTCAACGGCGCGTTGTGTTCCACGCGCGCCACAAAGAGATGTCAGCAGAACTGGCGGGGTCCGATAGGACCGATGCCTGCCGGGGTCGCGGGAAAGTCCGAAAGGGACACCGTGGCCCCTGGCAACGTACAGGCAACTGAAGGACACGGGTGGATTTAAGTCAGTAAGAGTCTGACACGCCCTCCTGCTCCGCCCACAGTGGGAGACGTTATTTGATAATTTCACACAAAAAACAACAGGATCGTAGCGGGTACGTATTTGAATATCGAAGATTAAAATACCTACTGTTAAAATATCGATGTTCAAAACATCTAAAATGGGAATATCGAACGACCATAAAACCGAAAATTAAAATAACGAAAGTTTATACTATCGAATGGTTAAATATCCTACGTCCAATATATCTAAAATCTAAATATCTACAAAAGTTACATCGAAAGATCCAAATATCGAAATACAGATTATCGAATTCCTAAATATCGAAGTACGAACTATCGAACGTCTTAAATATCGATGGGTACATATATTATTTGAACATCGAAAATTAGTAAACCTACGTGTAAAAATGGGTTAATTTTCAACCTTTAATACATTCATTAATTCACCCTAAAAATACGTAAAAATATCGAACAAATTTTGATATATGAGAGGTAGTATGAGTGGAAAAATGTTGCTTCTGCAACGTCTCCGGCGCTACGGGAAGTGCAACCCCTTCGCCCTTGCGTAACAAAAGATAGGCACCCATGTTCACCTCCGCAGCTTCGGCTTGCTGGTCGCTTCCAGCGTTGCCCTCCCTTCGCGCCTCCGGATTTTTATATACACTCTAGGGGTAACTGCCAAAAGACTACGTAAATTCGGGGTGCCCCAATTCGGTTTTGGAACAATTTCGACCTATTTTATCCATGAAAATCAGTGTCCAGTGTACAAGCATAGGTCAATCGTGAAGGTATTATTTAGGTCTTTAAATTAAGATATTTTCTTGAAAGTCTACTATAGTTAGTGACAGAAACGTATCGCTGCAAAACCGCCTCCACATAGTCTTGTCTGCCCTATCCCTAGAGTGTAATTTAGAATCGCGTAGGCGCGGAGGGGCGAGGCAGCCCGCGAGCTGAGGAGCAGGTGGTTTTAACACCCGCTGGTGAGCGTTTAGACCATCTGCGACGTTAAGCTCGCGTGGGACTGCCGGAGCCCTGCAGCGCCTGAGCCGTGACAGAAACCATGCTTGCTTGCATGTTGCATGATTGCTGCATGCTTGTTTGCTAGATGGTAATCAGCTACTTTACAGTTTTTTTTTCTCGGTATTTTAACTAGTAGGTATTTTTAACGTAGATATTATGAACTTAGATGTATTAAATGTTGATACACTCGAGAGCAATGAATCCGGGTCACTTAAAGAATCCTAAAAATCTCGGAAACTAAAAATGCTAGGTTAATGCAATAAATTGTATTTAATAGACAATGTAATACTCCTTAAATGAAGGTATTAAAACTTCTTCGTTATTGTAAAGTTATATCATAAAAAAATCAAATTTGAAAAAGGGCCACTTTCGAAGATGGAACTACGAAATTACAGCATTTGGTTTTGCTTTTGTTTGTAATCTGTCATTTATGTGGGTACATAAACCATGTTGATAGTGCTCTATATTCATTATTCAAGCTGAAATTTTGTCGCTTACGCCTGAAGAATGCACCAGAATACTTACAATGCTGGAAACCGGCCGGAGTCAGCGCGATACAGCCAGGACTGTCGGTGTGTCGCTGTCAACAGTACAAAGAGTTCTCCGACGTTACGAAGAAACTGGTTCTAACCTACGCAGACCAGGAACGGGCAGAACCAGGTGTACCACAGCACGAGAAGACCGATACTTGGTGAACACCATGCTTCGAAATCGCTTTCTTACAGGAACTGAACTCACAAATCAGTTTCGACGCCTCGGAGGAAGTAACCCAAGTGCATGGACAGTAAGACGTCGGCTTGCTGAATCTAACTTAAAACCCCTTAGACCTGCAAACGGCCCTAAACTGGAGCGTGGGCACCGTATTTCAAAACTAAGATATGCCCAGAGCCACGTAAATTGGAGTATTGAAGATTGGTCAAAAGTTATGTTCTCCGACGAATCAAAATTTATGCTCTACAAGCACGATGGAAGACACAGAGTGTATCGAAGACCAGGGGAAAGATTCAAGCAAGCATGCATCGAAGAAAAAGTAGCCTACGGTGGTGGGTCTGTACTTGTGTGGGCCGGAATTTCTTCTGAAAGTCGCACAGAGCTGGTGATCATAGAAAACGGCTCTTTAACTAGCGAAAGATATGTGGAAGAAATCCTCAATGATCACCTTGGTCCATTTATGGTCAATTTAGGTGAGGATGCTATATTTATGCATGACAATGCCCGACCTCATACAGGTAGGATTGTGAATGACTACCTTCAAGAGATGAACATTACTCGTATGGAGTGGCCAGCGCGCAGCCCGGATATCAACCCGATCGAGCATGCTTGGGACGAGCTAGGCAGATGCGTAAAACAACGAAACCCTCCCCCAATCACGCTTCGTGAGCTCAAAATTGCTCTCACAGAGGAATGGGAGAATATTCCCCAAAATCGTATAAGGAACTTGGTGTACAGCATGCCAAACCGCGTAAACGCAGTAATGGAAGCACGAGGAGGCAATACGAAGTATTAAAATTCAAGAAAATCGTAATAAAGTTCAAAAATTTCATGTTTCCTATTTTTGTTTTAAGGAGAGATCAGCAGTTTTTTTCTTTATGTAATTTTGTGTTAATAAAATGTATGGTGACTCATATTTTTTTTACTTTCATTTAAGGAGTATAACATTGTCTATTAAATACAATTTATTGCATTAACCTATTATTTTTAGTTTCCGAGATTTTTAACATTCTTTAAGTGACCCGGATTCATTGCTCTCGAGTGTATTTTGAACTTAGGCATAATGTCATTCGATATTTTGAATCATTCGAAATTTTAATCACTCGGCATTTCAATCTTCGAAGTTTTAAGCGTAGGTATAACAATTTTCGACATTTTGATATAATAATATTATTATTATTTTGATGTAATTGAAATTGAAGGAGATTAACTTTCCCAAAGAACTTATAAATTTATTTAAATGTTGGTATGGGGGCCAAATCAATAGTGTTAAGTGGGCCGGTTCACTGTCGGAACCATATGGGTTGGAGTGCGGGGTTAGGCAGGGGGGGTTGAGCTCCCCCGCACTTTTTAAACTATATGTGAACGCTCTGATTGTTGCTCTCAGCAGTCATCATGTCGGCTGTCATATTGATGGAGTTTGCCTAAATAATCTTAGCTATGCGGACGACATGGTGCTGCTGAGCGCATCGGTTTGTGGCATGAGAACATTGTTGCGGATTTGTGAGACGTATGCAGATGAACATGGTCTTAAATATAATGTGACGAAAAGTCAGTTCATGGTTTTTGGGGCCGGCTCTAAATCTCCTATAGCAGTACCTCCCATCAAACTGTACGGGGTTCCCTTGGTCAGAGTGGACCATTTCAAATACCTGGGGCATGTAGTAACAGCCGGTCTCAGAGATGATGCTGATATCGAGAGGGAGCGGAGGGCTTTGACTGTAAGAGTCGATCAAGCAGACCCTTTTCAGGGCTTATTGTACCTCTCTGTACACGTGCAGCCTGTGGGTGAATCACACTCAAAAGGCATACGAAGCCCTCCGCATCATATATAACAACGCATTTAGAGCGCTGATGGGGCTGCCGCGACATTGTAGTGCCTCGGGCATGTTCGCTGTCGCTAGTGTCGACTGTTTTTATGCCACGATGCGTAAGCGGAGCGCATCCCTGGTACACAGAGTTCGCGGCAGCTGCAACAGCGTGCTGGTGATGATAGCCGACAAGCTCGACTGTCCATACATCAGACGCTGCAATGACCTGCACGTCACCTACAGTCATCGGCTATCAACATAAATGTGTTTTGTGTGGTTATTGTTTTGTGTTGTATTGTAATGTTTTAATTTATTCTGTGTGTTTATTGCATGTGTTTATTAATGAGTCCTTGTAACTTGAATATGAATTATTATTATTATTATTATAATCGATATTTAAATTTTCGATGTTTTGAACATTGGTATTTTAAGCGTAGGTATTATAATCTTCGATATTCAAATACGTACCCGATCGTAGCACGTGGCGTTCTAAAGTTTCTGTCATTTTTGTTTCATTCCAAGTTCACGCGACATCGAAAAAAAAATGCCCTACCATTGCCACCTGCACTAAATTATAAAATTAAAAAACAAAACTGCCCTGCCAAAAAAAGAAACTAAAAAGTAAAAACAAGTTGTATTAGTTAATCTGTATAAACAAAGCGAAAGTTCACTCATTTATTCGCTTACTAAACAGATAAAAATAATTTCATTGCTGTCGGGGGACCGTTGTGTCGTTGTGTGGAACACTTTTATAACTAAGAGGTTTAAAAATTATATCCTATGTTACTCGGGATGATGTAAGGATTCTAACATTATCCCATACATAAAAATCTGTTCAAGCATTTAATAGTTATTCAAATTCAAATAATTTATTTCAGACATGCGTCCATAGTGTTAGTATACAAGATAACTTAAAGACTATTGTTAGTAAACATGAAAATGAATTAAGTTAGTATACAAAATAACTTAAAGATGCTTGAATTATGGTGGAACAAAGAAACTCACATACGTAAATACTAACTCACGTTATGTAAATTATTTTGCATAAGTACCTACTTATTGTATAGAATCAAGTATTAGTAATTAAGTGTTTATTTATTTTACCTCGATGGTCCTAGTTTATCAATAATAACTCTAGTTACAGCTATATGTAAGCGGGCACGCCCTTTATGCCTGGAGGGTTTATTTTCTTTTTTAGATATTCTTTACATTTAGTTATTTTTATTTCTGCTTGAGTATAGATCTCGATGTTTTTGGTTGGTATATTGGCGTGTGCTAGCTGTCATATGGCTAATAATTTATAATTTAATGTTTTGTGTTGTGTTATGTAAATTATTTTGCATAAGTACTTATTGTATAGAATCATTTTATTTTTCCTAATTGAACAGACAGCTGTGCTGCTGGGGAGTTTGTTGCGCCTCTTCTTCTTCCCAGCGAAAGCACTAGGAAGTGGTGAAGGGTGGGCGTTTTGTGGGACTGTCTTATGTAACTTTGACGTTCGAAAAGTGCTGATTCTCAGCCTAGTTTGAATAAATGACTTTTGAATTTTGAATTTTTTGAATTTTGCAGTTAGAGCAACAAACTTGTTTTTTGTTTTGTCAAGTTTCAGTAAAATGGCCTGTTACTTGACCTAGGTGAATTTATTGACCTGTGCATTTACGGCTCACTTTCGTGCTAGACCCTCTGAATACAATTAGTGTCAATAAGTTTGAGCCTCGCTACACTTGTAAAGCTTCAAGACTTTACATGACCACAAAAATTCCAATTAATTATTTCAACTAGCTAATGCTGAATTTATTCTGAACTTTTCACTTCAAATAAAGATAATGGAAGTTTAACAAATAATTATCTGACCATTCAATCAACACTTAGTTATAAAGAATTTTATCACGAAAAATAACACGTTTAAAAAGGAAAAATCTTATTAATGGCTCGCTAATCAGATAACAGTAACAACGTGAAGAATGACATTGCTAAGTAATTAGTTTTAAAGGTTTTAACGGGATGGAATACAATGTTATTAATTACACAACACCATTGCAAAGGGACTATTGCAATTAGATACATTTTGTACTTCTAAGCTATGCTTGTCTAAGCTATTCTTATTCTTCTATCTTTCTTTTGCTGAGCATGGGGTCCTGGGTTTGATTCCCGGCTCGAGCAAAATGTTTTTGGGGTTTTTTTATCTGGAATTTCTCAATAGCAACCTGGAGTCTGGATTTGTGCCTGGTCGTTTGCTAGCCTCCTATTACATGACCTGAGTCAAATAAATTTATTGTCTTTCTTTCTTAAATGGGAGTTAAACTGAGCAGTGGAGGCCCAGTGATATCGGCCCCAATTTACGAGATATAGGTCGTGAGTTGGGTAGCAGCCCGGAGTCTGGGTTTGTGCCCGGTTGATGTCAATAGGCTTGCCTCCTGTTATTTGGGACTTAACATAAGTCTCTCTCTCAGAGAGACAGAGAGAAAAAAGCTTTTTCGTAACGTGAAGATCTCTACCAGTTTACACCCACCGCAAGCTGCGTTAAAGAACTTCGTTCCAAAAAAACAAATCAGCTTGACACGTTTTCTTAAGTGTATTCAATAGGTACTTTGTACTAAAATTTCTATGAATAATTTTAGACTTAGGCTAATATAAATAAATTGAAATCTGGCCGGTGACTGCCCTGTCACCTATAACTTTGATGTCAAAAGACTTTGGTGACGCGTGGGCAGATAAAACAACTTCAGAGAAAATTAATAATACTAAAAATGTAAATGAAAACAAAGAAAAATCAAATTAAGCTATTTGGTCTGCGTTTAAACAAATAACTAAATTATAAACGCGAAAGTGAGTTTTTTTGTTTATTTCTTTGTTACTCAATCGCGCAAAAATGGCAAGCAACAGCAGCTAGTCTATACTAATATTATAAAGAGGAAAGATTTTATTGTTTGGTTGTATTGAATAGGCTCCGAAACTAGAGGACCGATTTGAAAAAATCTTTTAGAATAGAATAGAATAGAATAGCATTTATTTGCAAATATGGGTTATACATAAGTAGGTAGTAGTAGGTTTTCATCAGAGTTCTGCCATATTTCACCATTCGGCATGCAAACATTTTCATTTTCATTACATTATAAAATTGTTAAAACTTAAACTCTTATTGGAACATTAAATTAGTTATGTCATTATCATTAAATAAAATTATTAAAATTCAAATATTACATAAATAAACAATCAAACATCAAAATTCCAGGTCATAGACAACACACCATAAATATTCCATACGCAAAACAATAATTAATTAATTAAAACTTCGAGGTGGTCTGATAAAAATTGTCCGTTAAAAACTCAGTTACACTGTAATATGCTTTATGTATTAACAATTTACGAAGTGTACTTTTGAACTTTTTACCATTAGAAAGCTTAGTTTTCAGGGAGTAACATAGGCTACCTTTTATCCCGGGAAAAATAACGGGTCCCGCGGGAAAGACCATGGGAGCGAAGCCACGGGCAAAGTGCTAGTATGAAAATAATTTTAAAGTGTATTTTCTGAAAAAACATTTAGGTGTCACTTTAAGCCTCTTGTCGAGCCCGGGCTTAAAACCTTTTCTTGTTATTTTTTGTGTTTGTGTTTTTTCTTTACGTCATGTTTACCGAAAATAAACGTATTTTATTTCTTTTCTTTCTTTGGTTAAAAACATTAAGCAGTTGGTTCAAACATGTAGATGTTTTTATAATAACTGAAATGGAAAACTTAAATAAAGAGTGCCAAATTAAATTAGTTAGCAAAACTTCGCAGACGTCATGAATATCGATGTCAAAACATGAAAAAAACCGGCGCAGTGCGTGTCGGATCACGCCCAATGCGGGTTTTCGTGGTTGGGATGAATTCTCTTATACATTCCAAATGTAAGTTTGTACGCACAATATTGAGAGATTTACCATATACTTCTTATAGGTTTCATTCTCTGTATTTTTTTCAAAATTTTAGGCTCAGTAGTTTAGGAGATAAGGACGGGGCTGGTCAATTTTAATCTATTTTCTTAAATATATTTTAAAGTTTTTTTTTGCATACTGTACCATGTGACATATCAAATGAAAGGTCATTTGATATGTCACACGGCACAGTATGCAAAACTTTATTTTTCCAATTTGCCCCTGAAAAGTGACCCCCATATTCGAAATTCATTTGTTTACGTTATACGTCCATGTATGTGCCCACACATGGAAGTATAACGTTAATAAATGAATTCACAGAAATTCATATGTTTACCAAATTTCTACTAAATTGGGATAGTAGATTCGGAGCAAATTGGCTGTAACAGATGGACAGATGGACAGCCAGCCAGCCAGCCAGACAGATAGACGTGACACACGAGTGATCCTGGGTTCCGTTTTTTCATTTTGAAGTAGGTACGGATCCCTAATAAAATAAAAATTTAGCAAAAAACTTTTGTTTGGGGTTACAACCGTAAAATATATGTAGTTACTTTGAAGTATCAGATTTAAAAAAAAAAACATTTTTTTTGTGCCTACTTCACAGACGTGCCTAATGGTTATCGACATCTCGAATCTGTTTCTTTTTTGACGTCGACTCATACTTCAACTACTGTATTATTAATTAACTTTGTTTGATAAATCACAAATACCTGAATTGCACAATCAGCCCACTTCTGGGACACAGGCATCCTCTTTTCGAGAGGGAGTGGGTTGTAACCCACCGCCATGCGGACCACCACCACCCCCATGCGGTTGCATCATACATCTGCATGGGTTGATAGATGTCACAATGTCTTCGAATTTTTTGGTTCTAAGGACATGCCGGTTTTCTCACGATGTGTTCCTTCACCGTTTTGAGAGTACAGTGGTGATGAAATTATATACCTATACAAAGTAAAGCCCGCGTAGAAGTCGGAAATTATCCCACGGGACCGGAGTACGGGGATAAAAAGTATCGTTCTAACCCAGGCGGTAAATCCATGTTCCAAATACGTTCAGTCGTTTTTGCGTGATTGAGTAAAAAAAATCCGAACATACAAACATTAAAATTTATAATGTTAGTAGGATTCTAAAAAGTCAAGCTAAATAGCACAGTAACACAAGTAAATAGAAAGGACGCTAAACTGCTCTCCGTTAAATTTAAATTCTTCGGCACACAGAAATAAATTAGGGATTTTCAAGGATGATTTATGCTGACCGTACCGGATTCAGGGCAATTCAGGGCATGAACGTGGCATGGATGCATAATGCTGTATATATCTGTGAGCTTATTCATATCATCTCACAGTCTGTACTGTGAAGACTGCATACTGAATGACGAATGATGGAGATCCACGGATATCGAGGGATATGCCTTGGAGGCGTGGCACGTGGTACGGGTAAGTATATAATTATGTATTTTAAATCAATTTTTAAATCATTTACTAACTTACGAACTAGCCCGAATCTTTCCGAACGGAACGAACGTTTTGGATTTAGAGAGGTGCAATCGAGTGCGTGCGGCTGATTTTATCGACATGCGTATTATTGCAGTCGAATCTTTTTTTACAGAACTCAATGGATATTCTCGTATTACATGTATAGTATATGAGTTAAATTTGTTATTAATTTAAATTTTGTTTGAAGCAAATAAAGACATTGTTATTTCAATACAGTTACTCGTGCATAGCATAATATTTAACAAAGAGGGTTCCCTTTACCCGGGCAAACAATATATAAAAAAAAAACATTTTATTTTAGTAAAAAAACCCATATTTTCGGATAGGTATATAAAAACAAAATAAATTATATAACGAAAATTAAACGAAGTTGATAATGATACAAGAATGTGCTAAAATTAAATATCGATAAAAATTATCGACCATCGCTTTCGACTCCATAATTGCGTGCGTGTGCATTGAATGTTCGCAAATAGCAAGTGTTTACAAGTGAATGCCCCGCCCATTCTATGTAGGTATGTGTGCTATTAGAAATTGATTTAGTGTAGCTGCTTTCTTCTTAGTGTGCGAGTTCAAATTTTAAGTGTGTGTCGTAAGTACACTATTTGTTAATGTTGTGATTATTTTGGTGGGAGATAAGCGGTGCCACTAGGATTCCTTACTATTCCGCAATGAAGGCATATCTCTGGATATCTATGTGGAGATCTATGTAAGACCAGATTATGCCGCGGCTTCAACCGGGTGGGCCCTAATTATTTTAAGAAGATTTACTCCTTGAAATATCAGCTATCTGCCAGTGAAAGTCTCGTCAAAGTCGGTCCGGCTGTTTTGGAGATTAGCCAGAACAAACACACAGACAGACAGACTTTATTTTTATTTTTTATTATTATAAGTAGGTACCTACCGTAAATACTTTCATACCCATTTATTAAATTAGCTGTTATTTTGAGATTACAAACAGACTTCTGTTTTGAAATGTCATAATAACTGCTTTATACTAATAGTGCATTACTGTCGCGGCCTGCAACACGGGCATTGACGATCGTGAAAATACTGCGCATACGTGAGTCCATCAATGCCTATTTGCGGCCAAGGCTTGTATAGTATTTTTGTCAAATAACGCGCGGAAATTCAAATTGAGTAAATTAATTAAAAAAACCAGAATCAATGACGAACATCGGTAATTTTTAACGCGCCAATATATTCATTTATATCTACTTTACTTTAAACAGCTGTATTTGCAAACAAAATCGAAATTTAAATTAAATCTTTTGTATAAACCTCCCTGGTTGCCATGTGTTGAAGTAAAAAGTTCGTTCCATTTTTAAATACCACGACAATTAAGAGTTTTCATAGTTATTTATTTGGCCGCTAAACACGACAGATATTACAACTAGAGCACAAAACGAACCATTTTTATCCGAGACTTTTAGCAGCCTGAGACGAAGGCGAGGGCTGATAGTAATGTCGAGGATAAAATGGTTTTGTGCACGAGTTATAAACTCTGCTTTTCACTTCGATTGCGAGGAAATAAAACAGTAGTATAACATAACATTTCTTTAGTTAAAATTCAAAGTAAAATTAGTACAGTTTTGAATACTGAAGGAAATTATTTATGTCTTACAAAACACATAAGGCAAATAAATTATAATAAATACTATAAAATAATAAATTCTATCCATGAAATTCTTATTGTGTTTGGCTGTATGGCTCATTTTCTTTGCCTTAATATAGATACATTTATGAGTAGATACGTTAATGCACTAGTGAACAAAATTCGATTTTGTGCAGCCTATATCCTGCACAAATAAGCACTGTCAGAGCATGAGAAGTGAAAAGGATTTTTATGCATACACTGGTGGCCGGGCGCTCGCAAGTATTTGACCAGACCGCCATTTCGATTTATCTCGAAGAAGGTTGTCAAAATAACTGTTCGAACTTCCAAGCATGTTTGAGAAAATGTATTTTCTAATGTAATATTATATTATTATATATTATATAAGTATGTCAAATTTGTATAGAAGACATGGTGCGCCGACCGTAAATAAAATGGGATAAGTGCATTTGAATATTGACATTTTTTTTAAATTTAATTATGTCATTATTATTATTACAAGTTACTGAATTTGAAACAGTTTATGCCCAATGGGTATTTTAAAGCAAAATATAAATATTATAGAAGACCTACCTGTAGGGTATCTATCACCAAGAAAACCCGTCAAGTGCGTGTCGGACCACGCACACAGCAGGGTTCCGTAGTTGAGATAATTTTTTCCCAAAAACAAACATATCATTGTAGTTGAAAAACAAGTTCGCCATACATCGATACAAATCACGGTCAATTCTGCAACTGCAAATGTAAGTTTGTAAAAGTACAAATTTATGATTTTCGGATTTTTTCCTTTACTTGTGCTGTGAGACCTTGTTTCCTGTCAAATTTCATGATTCTAGGTCAACGGGAAGTACCCTGTAGGTTTTGATTTATTTGCGAGTATCGAAATATGTCACATAATAGCCGTTTTTTTACTGAGGCTCCGCTGTCCGTCCGTCCGTTCGTCTGTCTGTCTGTCAGCGATCTGTATCTCATGTGTATTTCTGTTGCCATTAAAACAAAAGTAATCAAAATTAAATAGCCTAAAAAATTATCACAATGCAAGATTTTTTGGTGTTTTTTGCTCGATCATAACACGGCACAGAGCCCTTAGTGTGCGAGTCCGACTCGCACTTGCTCGGTTTTTCCTTTTGAGGTACGGAACCCTAAAAACAATACGGTACGCTGAGTTTACGTTTTCTCTTTTGTTAAGGTTCCTACAATACTATCCCAATCACACAACTTTTACCTTTTTTTTTACTGACACACGACAATATTTGAAATCGAGTTTGACATAACATCCCGAATTTCATTTAGACAGCCCTATTCTAATCGAAATCGAGGCGTATACGAGTAACAATAAGCCATATCGTCAATACCTCTGTCGGTACTTATTTACATTTGTCACAGTCTTATGGTACAAATACCACGAGATTTGTGTTCTGATGGAAAATATAAATTATGTTGACATAAAGAAAATTGTGGAACCAATTATTTGCATTGTTTTTCCCTTTGTCAATGAGTCGAGTCTTTTGGGAATTGATATTCGGTGGAATTTGAATTTTTAATGTGGGGTATTATTAACTTTTTTTGGTAAAATAATAATATCAGTCTCACCGACTCAGTTGACCCCATAACCCTCCTCCAGGAGAGCAGTAGGGCCTACAGTACAGTATACAAACCCAAACGACGACCCGCGAGAATCACCACCGAGGTCCTCTGCGATTGCGACCCCTTGGAGTAAATAATACTCCTCCCAACCCTTGCTCGACGATGCGCCAGCCCGCGTCGATATTATGACATAATAATGCCTCCATTATTCCAGTGCGAGTGAGAGACGGAGCTATACAAGGCCGCTAGCACCTTCCTTTTTTCGCAGTGGAATAATGATGGCATTAATACTTCATAATAAGGCCACAGATAAGCAGAAGCAGAGGTTCTTACCCCACAGGGTGCCCTTAGCGAGCGTTCGCTTAGTATTAATTAGTTTTAGTTTATGACCTAGCTGGAAGCTTTAAGTCAGTAGCTTAAGGCAGCCACAGGAAAGCCCGGTTAAGCAGCTACGACCTCCTCAGAGGTGAACTGTGAGATACCATTTAAAAAAAAAAAAAAAATGTGGCTCACACTGCGTTCGGCGCTTAGCTTGTCCGGGTTCGCAACAAGTCGATCGTCATCCTGAGGATGCCTCGTTCAGAGGTGAAACACGTGTCGATTTCTTACAGGGTTCTTTATGACTCTTTAAGAACGGTTAAGCGGATTAGGTTACTAAATATACTTCGTCTATTGTATTTTATAATGGATTTCCGCAAAGACACGCCTACCTGAGTCACTTGCACTAATAAATGATTTGATAATGCTGCCGATTCTCTTGTCACAAATGCCTCTAAACTAGACTAAAAATCACCAAAATTTAGTTTACTCCTGTCAAACGATGATTTCCCATTCTGAAATAGACTAAAGTGGCACAACTTAACTATATTTTAGTTTAACAGCATTAAGATGATACTGAGATTTTAATTTAGTGAAAATGACCGTTTTGCTATTCTGAATTTGACGTTTTTCACCTACAATTTTAATTGTTTAACTAAATCTGCCTAATTTAATTGCGATTAAAAATGGTGTAGAATAGTATTAGTTGTCATGAACTAAAATTTACACGAACACCTCGACTTTAGGTGAAAAAACAGTACTGAATTTTTTTCTTTTCTTTTGTTTATATCTCGAAAATGGTGTTGTCCTATCGCAAAAATAATGAAAATTTCGACTCCCTTTATAAAGCCCTAATATTCAACACGTAGGTAATATTTTTTAATATTTTCTATACAAATAGTGAAAAATTCGATATAAAACACGTCGAGGCTGGCTACATGCGCGCCTCCGGCTCTAAAAAAATTTACGGGGTAGGGCAAACAAGTACGTACCATGTGGAGTCGCAATTGTCAAATTCGATTTAGTTGTGACAAAATAATTTTTAAATTTAGAGACCTTTTATTGCAGAATAGCTTTAAGATTCTCATAGCCAAAAGTAAGGAATTTTAGTGATAGTTTAGTTCGGTGTACAAGAAAATCGGCACCAATGTCGATGAAGAGTAAAATTCAAAAATCTAACCCGCTCTAGTTAAATCATCCCTTTGTTTAACTTAAATATTTACTTCATTTGTTTGGCATTTTCTTCTAGTCTAGTTAACAATTTTAAGGTTTCGCATCAAACGGTTATACTCATTTGAAGTCAAGTTAACAGATCATTTGAATCTTATTACTTAACAGTCGTTATAAATACTTGGCTGAGCTTTGACCTTTTCTTGTCGCGTGGGTATTGGCTCTTATTGATACAGAAATATCTTGATGATGAAATGTTCTTGTCTTAAGTTTGTCTCACTAATTAGACGAGATCTATCAATAGAATATTATTCCCTAAATTATGTATTTACCGAGCTCCTGATCTCTTGGAATCGGTAGACCAAAATACTACATATATTTCAAGATTCAAGATCAAGATTGTCTTCCCAAGATTCCACGAGATTGAATCTCGAAATTAGGCTCGAGATCTCGCAAGATAAGAAACCTCGCGATTCGCGTGATCGAGATTTTTTTGCCTGAATATAACGTGGAAAGCATTTACAAATAAGTTAGTTCAGTGTCGTAAATCTAGAAATTAAAAATCTTGATAAACATGATATCAATAATTAAACTGCCTAGCCTTTTCCAAACTATGTTGGGTTCGGCTTCCAGTCTAACAGGATGCAGCTGAAGCACTATTATACATGGAGTGACTGCCTATCTGATCTTCAAAACCCAGCAACTGCGCAATACTATACCCGTTGGTAAGACTGGTTGTCAGACTTTCGGGCTTCTGACGACCCGTAACGACTGTAAAAGATCCACGAATGACAGCCGGGACCAACCGCTCAACGTGCTTTCCGAGGCAAGGAGGAGTCTCGGTATGTAAAGATGGTCATGGAGGACCTAACCAGAGCAAATGCGAACCGAAACCGGGTGTTGGAAAATGCCTATATCCTGCCCTGCACTGGACTAGATTGAGTAAATTAATTGATTGACATGACCGATACTCAATCAAAACACTGACTTCCGCATAGCGCAAACACAAAATCTTCACAATCAAAGTATGACTAACCAAACATAGCTTAATAAAGCGTCAACGCTTCTCGTGAAAGGCGACAACGAGCGTGTCAGATGACTTCTGGCAGAAACTACAAACGACTCGAGCGTCGTAACTGTAATCTACCGTGCGACAACTACGGACCGTCACATGTCAACCGTGCGGTTTGTAAATGGGTGAATTTCCCAAACAGAAAATTTTCGTGGCGTGGATGAAAATGCCACTGCTGAAAGTTAAAATACAGTCGACATATTTTTTTTTCTAAATAGAAAATGTTGCTACTCACTTGAGGCAAAAATATTTTTTATTTTAGATTTTAGTTATAAAGTTAAACCACTAAATTTGTCAACGCCGTGGTTGTCCCTAATACGATTCTGATTGCCTGATTCTGATTTGCCTCGTAGAAGAAAAACTATTTGTTATTTGTTTTTACATTTACTTTTGGGCTAGTTGTTATAGTATTGACAAATAGTGGTATTATTCTTATTCCTACCCAGTGAAGTTACTGTTAAGTGAAAATATTTTGTCCCGCGAAATACACTCGTCCCGGTGAGCAAACGAGTCACAGGCATATTTTGCATCTAGGGCCCGCCCCCCCTCGCTTATCTACCTGTAGTCGGTCAACGCTAAGCGCTCGACGTGGAGCAACGGTCGCTACTTCGCTGCGTCTTCCTGCTCAAAACGTAAGTAATTCATTTCGGTGAATGAGAACAAAAAAAAAAATCGTTTCGGTGGTGCTTTTAACTTCTTTACCGAATGTTTATAGCTTTTATTTTTGTGTGTCGTACACAAATGCCACAATGTAGGTACCTTACGTATATATTTACTTGAGTGGTGCTCATTGTGTCCTAAACATTTTCACTATTTTGTAATTTTAGTTTTTTAATATTTTTTTCCTGAATTTTTGATGTTCTCATAATGATGGATTCGGTGGGCTGAAACCACCACCGATATGAGAAAATGGACCTTAAATGACGACAAATCTCATTTCGGTGTCCTACACGTGAATTCGGTGGTCATTTAGCTCAACAAAAAAAAAAGAGATATATTTATTATGGTGTCTTTATCATATCTGTTATTCATTGACTATTAGTCGATACCGTAATTAGGTGATGCTTATTTATAAAGAAATCTCTTCCAGCATACCTGCGATAGGAAAGTGGATAAAAAGAGATGTAGACAACGTGTGTAAGAGTAGAAGAGAAAATATACATACTCGTACATACTTCTAAAATAAATATTTAATTATAATGTAGTTTATAGATTATTAGAGTGATCACTAACATTTTTATGGAAAGCAAAATCTGAATTATTTAAGGTTAGATTATGTACATGCCAATAAATAGTAAAAAAACATTGACTATCAGAATTAGACTACATTCAGTTTGATGAATATAATTTTGAAAATAACTCATTCTAGGTTATTGATGGAAAAGAAGTGGCTAAGGAATGCAATCAACGACGTGTTATTGGGGAGCCCAGATTTACGTAATACAATTTGCAAACTGATATGACTGACTAGGCAATTCAACGATCTTTCCAAAGTGACTGAATATAGACCGATAATATATTATAGTGACTGAAGTGCCACTGGAAAGCCTAATGTCCAGCGTTGGACTGCTATAGGCTGATAGTGATGATGTTTAGCATAAGCATGATAGAGAGATACTCTTTATTGTACACCATAAAGATTACAGACATAAAAGAAATTTTACATAGGGTGACACAATATACAATAAATACATACAAAGATATACTTATATAAAATTATAAACATGAAACAAGAGCAAGGAACTATATTATGTAATGATGATGTTTAAGGAGAGAGGAAGTGTTTTCATGATCATCATCACTTCAGCCGAAAGACGTTCACTGTTGGACGTAGGTTTCCCCAAGCGTCGTCACATCGACCGATCTTGTGCTTCTCGCACTCGCCTTCATAAGGTCGTCGGTCCACTATGTGGGAGGTCTTCTAGCATAAGCAAAATCAGCATATAAAGTGCCCACTGCTGGTGCCCACAGCGGCAGCAGTTGCTGGCTCTCTTCGAGAGGGGGTACGCCATGATCCACCTCCCGGACCCAGTGTGGGATGGTAGATATATTACACTATGTCTTAAAATTATTGGTTGTAGGACGTGCTAGTTTCCTCAGGATGTTTTCCGATAGTGATGGCTGTTGGCCGAAAATGTCGCTTATTGCGTTGATACGCGTCGTCCCCGGGAATGTCCCGTAACAATAGATAATGTATTCTGACTCATACATCTTAATTCTGACTGCTTCTTTGGTCTAGTGGTCGCAAGCGCTACTGCTGAACATGAGGCTCCGGGTTCTATTACCAGGTCAAACAAAGTGTTATTGGATTTTTCCATCAGGGACTTTTCAAAAGCAACCTGGAGTCTGGTTTTGTACCCGGTCGATGGCATAAGCTAGCCCCTATTACATAGGAGTTACACTGAGCAGTGGAGGCCTGACTTACGAGATGTAGGTCGTGGGTTGGAACCCAAGTAAGCGCTTTACTTTGTCTAAGTATTTCATCACCACTGCTCTCAAAACGGTGCAAGAAAACATCGTGAGGAAACCAGCATATCTTAGGTTCTAAAATTCGAAGACAAGTGACATCTACCAATCCGCATTGGACCTGCGTGGTGGATTATGGCCTACTCAAAGAGGAGGCTTGTGTCCAACAGTGGGCTACATTAAGGGCTGATTATGCTAAACAAAGTTGGCAAAATGTGATAGGTAAACGGTTCGGGGAAACAGTGGCGTGATTTTATGCCATCCAAAAGTTTAGATACAAGAAATTGAGCAAACAAGAGCTATTTCAGCTACACTCGAACAGTGTTAGTTTTACCCACAATGCAATACGGCACTAAATGACATATCATTGGCACCACGCCAGATATAACAATACGCTGTGGCGTATGGCGTACAGTTGACAGTTTATGAGCCGAATGGAATGTTAAGCAGTTGATATTTTGGATTTATTAAGGTGAGTTTCGATTTGATTGATTTTGTAATGGCTGGCGTTGATTTTGATTGATTTAACTACAAAATGTAGTTAATAGGCACAAGAACAATCAGAAAAATTATGAAAGAATTAGAGGTAAACCTAGGATTAAACTTTTAATATTTAACCCACATATGTGGGAGGGTTAACTCATTAAACGCTGGGTTAGTGTTAGTAATGTCAAAATAAATTCAAGTTATGAGCTACATACAGCTGATAACTTATTTTGTATTTTATATTGTGTTGCGTAATTTTGTCTCATACTATAATTTCGCAATGATCAATGAATTGATGTTTTCTGATAATAACGAAGAAATCGTTGAGTATATTAGTTCAAACTTCTACGATAAAAGGGCTGCACAACGATCTAATTATTAATCATTCACAAAAAGACAAAGATTTTCATGGAAGATTTCAAGTCGAAACAGAAAGTCTTTTTAATAAATTAAATACATATTACAGTACACGGACAGTGACAAGTACCCTAATTACGTAATGTGTAATCAATCCGAATCTGAATCGTTTTGAAACAGATTGCTAATCCATTGCTCCGTAAGTTCGAAAAAAAAAACTGCAGAGCAACGTAAATAACGCAATGAATGTTGTTGAACTGTCAAAATGAAACAGATTTGTCTTTATCGTTTACGAAAATATGTTGCGTAATTAGAAAGCAGATCCTTCTTTTGTATGTATGTTGTTGTATTTGTATGATAATTGCCATTAGCTTGAAACAATTCAAGTTTAAATTTATTTATCAGTGATAAAAATACCTAAAATCACACGTTTTACATAAAATAAAATGAGCTCTGACCGCAAACGTGAACGAAACAAATTATGTAAATACAATACGATTATAATGAAATGTCATGTTATAAAATTCAAAGACAAGAAAGTATTACCTAAAGTATTGTAGTGTAAGAGAGATAGGCATACAAGTTCCGTTCATTGTTCGTTCATTGGTTTTTGGCTCGATTCGATTGGACTGCAATGTTCCCAACTCAAAAAACACAAGTATTAGGATACTCGTAACTAGCCCAGTGTTACTCTTTAGTGGCGCAGCGCGTAAAATGAGTTAATTAAATGTTAATTACATAAATCCAAGTTTAAAAATTCTAAATTTATTTAACTCACCCTATTAAATGTGAAAGTGGACCTAAGCGTGTTTGAAAGTTTTGGTTTTAGAACTTTATGACTAATAAACATTTTTAATGCGTTATTTTTTATAATTAAGCAGTATTGTATTTTTAGATTTATACACTGATAGCCAGAATAAAAAACAGTGTTCATATAAATTAATAAGAATATACAACGTGTTCCTTTTGATGTCCCATAACTCTAAGGTTTTATTCTATAAAAATATAACTAAAAATAATACAAAAAGTCCAAGAATAAGTTCCAAAATAACATAACACGACTCTCGATGTATTGATAAGTAAGAGTTATTTAATCATTTTCATTCAAACCAATTATTCACATTTTGTAGCTAAGAAAATGTGATGTTGTAATTTTTTTTGGACAAAAATTGTCTGAATTTAATGTTTTTTTGTTTTGTACTTGATGGTTTTTTGACGAATTATTTTATTTACGACATTTTTTTTATGTACGACAAATGAAAAAAAAAACTTATGCCATGGGATATCAAAAGGAACACCTTGTATATCTACTTAATTAAAAACCAAAAATATTAAATATTTTAAATAATACAAGATCATTGTGATTTATCGAAGATGTTCCGTCAACGCGATTTACAGATCAATCCAAAACTGTTTAATCACACTAATAATTATCAAAGCAGAGTCAATCTGTGCGCACCTTAAAGTTCCTGAATTAGCGCAGCAGTAAAGTACCAATTAGGCGTATAAATAAACATTTATGGTCATAGCCACTAAGTTTTCATAGTTTCATACTGTCGACGGAGCTATTTACACATACAAATCATATGAGAAAACAGACTTAATATGAATGTTTAACTAAGTAGGTGCTAGTTAAGGTACTGAAAAAGAAAGTTTCAGCTAGATACTTACTAAAATAGTGGTTAAGATAAGATCTGAGATACTGCGATATATTTTTTAATTCCTTGTTCTTGTTTAATGTTTCACATTCGCTTTGCGATACTTTGCGTTAAATAAATAAATAATTATTTATTTCAGACTTGTCTTGCGATTACATCATATTTGTTAGTAAAATTGCGAGCTTACAAACTAGTGTTAGTAATAATTACATAAAACTCCAGGTGGACTCCCCAATGCTGGTGAGAAATCACTACACGACTGCGTGCAGCCGTATCCAGCGAGCCAGCATCGGAGAGTCCCACCGGTCCGCCAGCGCGCGCAGGATGGTGTTGGGCCTGTCGCGCGTGCGGCGCAGGATAGAAGCGCACCGCTTGCGCATGATGGCCGCAAAGCCGTCTGTGTCAGCCGCCGCGAACATAGCGGAAGCGCTGCAGTGGCGCGGCAGTCCCATCAACACCCGGAACGCGTTATTGTATTGAACGCGCAGATCGCTGTTTGTCCGCTGCGTATAGTTAACCCACAGGCTGCAGGTGTAAAAGGACTGACAGTACGCTTAAAAAAGCGCGATTTTGACAGTCCCCGTGCACCGTGAAAACCTGCGTGTCAACATGTTGCATCGGACAGACAGCGCTCTGCGCTCCCTTTCCATATCCACACTGTCCTTAAGGTCCTCAGTGACCCAGTGGCCCAAGTATTTAAATTGCTCGACTTTGATTAAAAGTAATGCGAAAAGATAAAAAAAAATATACTTGGAGTAACCCTGCAAATTTGACAAGGCCGTTGTCAGATGGTCAGGTTTCAAGATTCTCCACTGCGTACCTATGCACCAACCTAAGTATCTTCTAGGCAAAATTTTAATAGAAGTGTTACAATTCCCGCTTGCCCATTATAATACAAAGTTGGCGACGCAAGGTCAAATCCGTAAAATAATACAAAACTAAATTACTAAAAATAACTATAAACCCTTACCCTACACTGTAATCAAACCCCGACCCAATAACAATAAAACCACAGCGCCACATGGCACACCTGATGTAACTCAAATAAGTTTGAGTAAGATTTATTCAAAGGTAGTACTGTAAGTCTCGTAACACGTAGCCTATTGATATTCGCCGCATGCACCATCCGGAGGTAACTTGTACCTAGCAGGCGTAGCTTCATCTGACTATTGGTAACAAGCATAGATATCTGATGGATGCTTGCATGTTTATTAATTTATTTGATAACATGTAAAACACTGGTTAGTAGGCATGCATTAAAATTTCATGACACAGTATTAAGACATGCACCCTGTAAGGGCACTGCAAATGTTTCATATGAAACGATTAAATTATAGAAGATTCTAATTATTACAATTTAACATTAGTTCTTTAATTAATACATTTTATTTCAAATAAATCATTATTATTAATTCGTTCATTCATTTTAGTCATTATAGGTAAGCATATTAAAGTAAAGTCATTTATTATTTCACATATAAGTACGTCAAGCATATTATTACATGGTCAATCGAATCACAATCTTTCAAGCTTTAAATTCCTCAACGGAATAGGAAGTTTTTTTTATCAACAGAGATCTCAACAGCTTCGAGAAAATTGAATTATTTGGTAGGGATTTATAGTGTTTTCATGAATATTTTACTGTTGTATCTAGATAGATAAAACACTATACGCTACTACTTGCTACGTGTTAAATTATACAGGGTGGCTCATTTAGATTGGTCAGTATGGGAAAGTCTGAAACTATAAGACACACGAAGATCTCTTCTTAGGAACCATGTCATCGATTTTAGTAACAAGAAAAACTGAAAAATGCATGCTTGCTTGCAAAAGAGGAAATCGAATGGTTGTGTGGTCACAGTTCTAACCTAACCTAACCTGGCTGTTTCGAATTTGACAAACTGTCTTTAGTCTACGGATTTCAGACCAAAAATAATTTGATTGCAGATCGAATGCCTTAATGACATTATTTTTGTACAAAACAATAAACGCTTCTAAATTATATAAAATGTCGCATAAGTCAGGTATCGATTATGTAATGTGTTACTTATAGAAACTAATGATACACACATGTTATTATGTAAATAAGTTGATATGACAAGCGTTATTAGTATAAATGATAATAGTGCAAGTAAATATTACGAGGGGGACGATTATGGAAAACAATAATAGTACAAATTATTTTATGGAAAACAAGACAATAACGGTTTCCTCACGATGTTTTCCTTCGCCGTTTTGTGAGTGGTGATGAAATGATTTACACAAGTAAAGCGACTGCCTGGGTTGGAACCCACGACCATTACCACTGGGCTACCACTGATCTCACAACCATTGTAAAGAGCATGGAAAGATTGTCCAAAGCGTAATTCACTGAAGAGCATTTTTCTCTTATCATTCATCGTACTAAGTCACTTCCTATCATTTACCAAAGGCTCAACCGATTAAGAAGACGTCCTATTTATCTACCTAGTTAAATGTTAACGATAATAGTACTATCCAACTAAAACATTTAAAGTTATCAGCAGTTCTAATGGCACATATCCGGCCGCTCACCGCCCCTAATGCTCCTATCATCGTGACAGTACCCCGATAGGAAACCCCGCAATAATTGATGTGCTCCAAAAACCGTGTTTTAAAAGTATTTGGCATGAAATTCGACGGTGAACGAAGAAAGACAAAATAAAAAAATTAAAAATCGCCTTTTTTTCCATCTGTCTTTCAAGATTGGTGAAGTAATGGTGAAATAATAAGTGTTCCAGATTATTTTTACGTCATTCGTCAGAGCAAAAGGAATGGCAAAGTAAATAAGAATAAGACAGATAGATAAGGATACTTCTGACGTTTTGAAAAATACTATTTTGCTTTGTCATTGATACCATTCGATATTATTTTTCAAAGCCTGTGATGTCCTACTGCAGGGCAAAGGCCTCCCTACTCTCTTTTCACTTATCTCTATTCAAAAGAAAAAAAAGAGAAAAATATTTTATTTGGGATCCGCACATGAACATAAAACCGGCCAAGTGCGAGTTGGACTCGCACACGAAGAGTTTCGTACCACCATACATTATTTAACTAATAAATGAAAATACTAAACGAGGAATATGATTACAAAATTATTTTTGCAGTTGTAGAAAATCACCGATATTTAAATAAATACCTTATGAGTCGGCGTTTTTAGTATTTGTTGATTATATAATGGTACATGGTATACAGAAGTTTAAAATTCCTATTTTTTTTTATTTGTTGAGATGGATCAGTTACTGGGTTATGGAAGTCGGAAGTCAGATAGGCAGTCACTCCACGTAAAATACTGGTAATCAGTTGCATCCGGTTAGTCTGGAAGCCGACCCTAATATAATTGGGAAAAGGCTAGGCAGATTGATTGAGAGAGTTCGTACCAAAATGGTCTAAAACTGACAACTTTTACGGCCCGCTATTTCATCATTTTTGAAGATAAAAAAACTCACACTTGCAAACATATTGGCATTCTTGCATCACTCATCACTTACTCCTAACTTATGTATAAACGTTGCATAAAGTTAACGTAACATCACACCTGTATTTCCCCAAGGGTTATAGATAGTGCAATCCACGACGACGCGCCCCACTCCGCTCCGCTCCGTACTAAAGTACAGCTTACAGAACAGTCATCGTCATGGATTGCACTATCTGTAGGGAGGTGTAACTATAGTACGCCGAAATTCCTCCAGTTATATTTAAGTCCCATGTAATAGGGGGCAAGCCTATTGCCACCAGCCGAGCACAAATCCAGACTCCGGGCTACTACTGAGAAATTCCTAATGGAAAAACCCAATACATACACTTTGCTCGACCTAGGAATCGAATCCAGGATCTCACGTTCAGCAATAGCGCTTGCGACCACTAAACCGGCTAGATACTAGAAGAATAGACGTCAAAAAAAAACATCAAATGAATACTACTTCATTTTAAACTACTTTTACAAGTAAGAGGGGATACTACAGGTACACTTCTGCCTAACCCTTCGGGGAATACAGGCGTGATGTTATGTTTGTTTTACAAGTAAGGACGAAAAAAAACATTATTCTTTATTATTAGCTTTCAATTGCTTGAATTTGACAGACAACATGGTGTTTATAATGCGTTATATTAACCGCTAAATGGTATTTATTATAGTCGTTGCTTTCTTGTCCTCGATGATGATTGAATACTCGTACATTATGTAGTTATTCGGACGAGACAGCTACGAGGGTCATTCAATAAATACTTAGCCTACAAAAAGTAAACGAAAATTTTGGAAAAGTGGCAATTTATTTTTCAACATAGTCTCCTTTTAGTTCGATACACTTAGCCCAGCGATGCTCCAACTTTTTTAACCCATCCGAAAAATAGTTTTTGTCAAACTCTGCAAAATAGGCCTCCGTGGCGGCGATGACCTCCTCATTCGATCCATATCTATTCCCGGCGAGTGATTTTTTCAGATTAGGAAACAGAAAGAAGTCACAAGGGGCCAAATCTGGAGAATACGGTGGATGGGGCAGCAATTCGTAGCGTAATTCGACCAATTTGGCCATGGCAACGGCAGACGTGTGAACCGGTGCGTTGTCGTGGTGAAACAGCACTTTTTTCTTCGCCAGATGGGGTCGTTTTTTCTTTAATTCGGCGTCAAATCGGCCTAATAAATCGGCATAGTAAAGCCCTGTAATTGTTTTACCCTTCTCGAGGTAATCGATGTAGATCACACCTTGTGAATCCCAGAAAACGGTGGCCTTAACTTTTCCGGCCGATTTTACAGTTTTCGCCTTCTTTGGAGCACGTTCCCGGGTCTGGATCCATTGTTTTGATTGCTCCTTGGTCTCTGGTGTGTACCAGTGGATCCAGGTTTCATCTACGGTCACAAAACGACGCAAAAACTCCGCTGGATTCCGCTTAAACAGCGCCAAACACGTCTCCGATGTGGTCTCACGGTTGCGCTTGTTTTCTGGTGTGAGTAAACGCGGCACCCATCGCGCCGACAGCTTTCTCATGCCGAGTTCCTCGTGAAGAATATGATGCACTGTTCCTTCTGAAATGCCTACAGTCTCAGCTAGCTCCCGAACCTTCAATCGGCGATCTGCCAATACGAGATCACGGATTTTTTAAATGTTTTCCTCCGTAGCAGCTGTTTTCGGTGCACCTGGACGTGGTTCATCAAAAACCGACGTACGGCCACGTGCAAACTCGTTGAACCAATTCTTGACGGTGGCCATCGATGGAGAAGAGTCACCGTACACAGCATCCAAGCGCTCTTTGATTTCGATGCGCGTTTTCCCTTCCAAAAATAGGAATCGAATCACCGAACGATATTGCTCTTTTTCCATTTTTGTAAAACCGATCGACACGTTCGCTTCCATAAGTTGTCAAATTAAAACAAATGAAGGGATTGGAATGAAAATTTGAAAAAAGAATTAAAAAAGAATGTGCTACACTGTGGTAAAACTCTTTTGAAACTACAGCGCCCTCTGGCGATGAGGCTTCACTTACAGGTAAGTTCGTTTGACTATTAAGAGGGAACAGGGGCTGCGAGGAATTTGAAAAATAGGTATTTGAAGAAACTGTTGCCGTCGCGCTGCGCCCAAAAAACCGAGTTAAACCCCGTAAAGTGTGATAGGGACAACTGCAGCTCAGACCGATTATATCACAAAATTTTTGACGAAAACGACGTTTGGCATTCTCCTCGAAAACTAAGCCGATTTAGTAATTTTTTACATTAAAATTTTAAGAAAGAGTATGTCTGGGTTCTATTTTATTATATTTTCTTTTAAGCTAAAAACTTTTCCGAATTAGTCTGGTAGTCCTCTAATCACGGCGGTAAAAATGGGGCATTTTTGTAATTTTTGGAGGGTCATAGTTTCCTTACTTATTAAATTGCTGAAAAAAAGGAAATGACAGGGACATGCCTATAGAGACCCTGATTTTATATAAAAATAATGACAGCTCTAGAGGCATTATTCAGGAAGAAAAACGGGGAATACGTTTGTATGGAGAATCGCGGGCCCTGTTCCCTCTTAAATAGATGACAGTAAGCTTTAGTACTCGGTAGAGTCACTTATGGAAAAAGTTCGTTCAGGAAAATACACAACTACGTTCATACTTAGACAGCTATCTTGAAAGGTACTAGTGCCACTGAATTTTCAGCTACAAAAGACTTTTGAAGTTTGTCTATAAAGTCGGCAAGCTCCGCTGCAGGTGACGGTAATAGCGACCGTAAACATTTTTTGAAAAGAGTTGGTGCACTAGTACTAAAATAATACTATTAAAAGTTTAAAATTCCTACAGTACATTCTAAGTAGGTATCATCAGTAGTGAAAGGTTCATTCACGTTCATTAGCTGACATAAAAAAAGATTACTTAGTTGAATGTGTTACATAGTGCCTGTTAATTGACGTCATCGCCAATTTATTGTGAACCAGTTTTTATTACATTTTCCTCCTTGGAGGTCACACAAATTTGGTGAATGAATCTGATGAAAAAATTTAGATTTACAAAATTTAACTCTTCAATGAGCCAGCAAATCAAAAGACTAAAGTCAAATTTTCATCAGTTAAAGTTACAAGCAGATACTGATTTCATACCCACAAACCCTTGACCATTTTCGAAAACTATCAAAAATCATTACCAAACACCATTTGATTACCCACCACCCATAAAAGCGGGACCAAATGAGTATGCATGCTTGTGTAACCCATAATACGAGGACTTCAGAGGACCCCTCTCGAGGACCCTCAGAGGTCAACAGACCCTCCGGTCCTTATAAATACTCACGCTATTGTCGAATGAGCGAAAAGGGTTCCTCAGGATACTCTTCCGAAGCAAAAACGATAAGTCGCTGAAAAGGCAGATTTTTATGATATTACTTGGTGAGTTAGGTACGTAGTGAGGCATTAGTCTTTATTTGGGAATTGGAATACTGAAAGTTTTGTTAGTTGGCACTTTTTGTAGTTTAGAAGTTTTTTCGTTGGAACTTTTTGGGGAATTTTCGTTTTCCGATTTGGCAGACGTTTACATAGGTCAAAATAGATTATTGGCAGCTAAAGTTTGCTCAAAGCATAATCACAGGCAAACAAAATTCTGAAATTTATTTCATTTTATTCATTTATTTAGTAGAAGTTATAAAAACATGATCTGATAAATTCTAGTGCCAAGATTATTTTGTAATAAAAATATAAGTATAGGTACCTAGTTAGCAACAATGCCTGTCAGAAGACTTAGAACCTAGGTCATTGTAATTTCATTTGATACTAACTTTACCTACAACTTCGTCCGCTAGCCTATAACCTTCCTCAAGAACTGGGCTACCCAACACAAAAATATTTTTTTCAAATCTGACTGGTAGATTCCGGAGATTAACCCCTACATACAAACTAACAAACAAACAAATTTTACCACTTTATAATATTATTATTAATTATTATATTATATTATTATTAGTATAGATTAACTTCTGCCCGCGACTTCGCCCGCGTGGAAGTCAATTATGACCTAACAAAAAACATATCTTATGACACTCGGCAATAATGTAGTTTTCTATGGCATGTATTTAACGCGGTGACAAACTAATCTGATTTAAAAATAATTAAAATGGGTAGCAAAAATAATAGGTTGGCAGCTACAAGCAAGTAGCATTTTAAGTATAAAGTAGCAGCTTTGTATTGAGTTGTAAGCTTTAAATTTAGTGAATTTATTGCTAAGCGAACACTAGATACTGCGAGCACTCGCCGCCCGCTGCCGCGGCACCGCTCGCTTCGCTCGCTCGGCTCGTGCGTTGTGTTTTCACACTTCTAACCTACCCTACATTTCAGTCATTTTCATTTTTAGCCAAGGTTTTATATGGATACCTATAGTTAACTATAATACAATGTATGTTATCCCACTGCAGTTAATATTAGTCACCATGTCATTATTTATAGTCCCTAATAGTTAGTTAGTCGCCTGGAAAATAATTTGCCGTTTTCTATCAGAGTTTTTTTTTTAAATTGGATGATTAATTTCGGAGATTACCCCCTACATACAAACTTACACATTTTACCTTTTTATAATATTAGTATAGATGGCTGTCCCTCATGAAAAAAACGGCCAAGTGCGTGTTGAACCACACACAATAAAGAGTTCCGTAATTGGGATGAATTTATCCCAAGAACATACTTAACATTGTAGTTGAAATACATGTTCTCCCATACATTCTAACTGCAAATGTAAGTTTGTACGCTCAATATTGTGTATTGTTTTTACTATAAAATTATTAAAAATAAAAATTGAGATCCTCACAAAAAGCCCTGTCATTTTTCCAATATGCCCTGAAAGTGTCCATAGTCAAAATTCATTTATTTACGTTACACATCCGTGTTTGGGTTACAGAAATTCATATGTGTACCAAATTTCAACTTAATTGGCCCAGTAGATTCAGAGAAAATTGTCTGTAACAAACGAGACGGACAGACAGACACTTATAAGGGCTCCGTTTTTTTTCCATATGAGGTACGGAACCCTAAAAATAACACATGGAGAACTAGACAAAACCAGCTTGAACTTGGACATAATATAATAAATAGTCCCTTACAGACATAAAAGACGAGTAAAGTACAATTTATAAGGTGGCGATGCATTACGTCAGATGTTTTTGATTTACGTGGCGCCACCCGGCGCCCGCCAGATCTATGACACCCTTTAGTGAGTCTAGATTTATACAGTCTTATGCCTGGAGAAGACGGCTGGTTACTGCTGTTATGCCCTGCATTGTTAGACTCACATATTTTTGTAATCCTAATAATGTACCTAATGTTCAACCATGACCTAAGATAAGATAATTTATTTGCTCAAACATGAGTACAATACATACAACACAAATTGTCATCATGCAAGAGATGTTACAAGTAGAGGTAAAAACAGATCATCACGTTTGCATTAAACAATGGCATGCAAATATTAACAAAATAAAGTATGTCAAACCGAGTCTAACTATTTCAAAATGTTAAAATAGATCAGTAAAAAACATAATCAAAATCATGTTTTCATTAGACCTTTTTGTAAAAATAAAAAAAATACTGTACAAAGGCGGACTTAATACCTGAGACACCTAAAGGTGAAGCAGGGACAAAAAATGGCAGGTGTAATGTACAAGGTCGAATTAAACTAGCTAGCGAGATGTATACATAAAGCAATAAAGCTGAATAATTTGTTTATTTGCAAGCGCTTATCTCTGAAACTGCCAGTTGGATTTGAAAAACTCTTTTTGCCTTTTATAGGCCAATTCTTGGCTATTTAACATCACGCTAGTTCAAAGAACTCGTGGCTAAGTAAATACAGCCGCACGATTCGATCCATCAGGTTAAGCTACGCTTGCCGAGGTTGATCTGTGGATGGGTGACCATCTTAACATACCGAGACTTCTCCGTGCGTCGGAAAGCACGTTAATCCGTTGTTCCCGTCTATCATTGACGTGAATCTTTGACAGTCGTTACGGGTCGTCAGAAGCCCAAAAGTCTGTCAACCAGTCTTACCAAGGGGTATCGTATTACCCAGTTACTGGGTTGTGGAGGTCAGATAGGCAGTCGCTCCACGTCAAATGAAAGAACGCTAAGCGATAACGAAGTAAGGAGGCACAGCTATAATTATGATAAAAAAAATCTGTTAAAACAAGAAATTTCACGCGGTCGAAGTCTCGGGAAGAATCTAATATAATTGAAAAATAAACAAAGAATATATTAACATTATTGGCTGCAAAAGAATTTACCAGATGAAAAGGTCTGCCGTACCTACTCTAATTACATAACTATAATAACTTCAAAATTAACTGGAGATGGTGTGATTTGCAGATGACACATCATTGATCTTTAAAATAAACCGACCGACCGACGGTCACAAAATCTTGACGACGTGAATAGCTCTATTGTTCAGGTCCAAGATTGGTTTACGGTAAATAATTTGCTACTAAATAATAAAAAAACAAATGCATTAGATTTAAATTATCTAGTGTTAGAAGTAGCGAATGTGACATTATATTTAATGGAGAAAAACTGGAATTTTATTCATCAAACAGTTTTCCTAGGAATCACGCTAGACGAGAAATTACAATGGGGACCCCATATAACATCTCTCGCGGGGCGGCTAAGCTCGGCCGCTTATGCTGTTAGAAAGATAAGACAGTTAACAGATGTAGAAACCGCGCGTTTGGTCTATTTTAGCTACTTCCATAGTATTATGACATTGAATCCATCTTTATTTTACAAAAGAGAGCTATCAGAGCCATATATCAAGTCTACATCTTTTTAATAAATTTTGTGATAGACATAATTTTAATACTAGAAATAATTATAAAATAGATCAACCATTTTTCAGATTATCTAAAGTACATACATCTTTTATGGGGTACTGTGTTAAATGTTACAACAGAATACCTTGTTATATATTACAATAAAATGAAAGAAAATTTAAGACCCTTATTAGAAGTACACTTTGTAAACACGCGCTTATTACAAATTAGAGGATTATATCCAAGAAAAGAATGCTTGGAAACATGCTATAATTGTATTTTTTATATAACATTGTATTATATTGTATAATTTTACAATGTTTGTAAATATGTGAGCACCATGTATCTATCACAAAATTAATTTATCTGTCATTGCTTCATTTTAATTCTTTTTACCTATTGTAGTATAGTAATCTTATTCCAGGTGCATCGTCTTCACATATTATTTATACTAACTATTGTGAAAACATTTTAAAAGACTAACGGTGAAGTTTCTTGCCCAATCTTCTCCATACGAAAACTTTCTTTTGGAAGGGGCGACTAGAATCAAATCTGTTTTTTGTAAATATTGACGTTCATAAGTACCTTTTATGTGCCTAACTGAAATAAATTATTTGATTTTGACTTTACTTGACAACAGCCATCACTTTACGTTAAAAGTGGACTTTTCCTTTTCCGGGGAACCTCGAAGAAATCACCTATAATATAACAGAGTCGCAAAACTTTCTTTTGTGAAATAAAATCTGCCCTTTCTACATTTTGACTACCCATTGGCTCATTTTTTCTAAACTAATCAATATAAAAAATTAAAAATGCTGTTGTCCGCGGCGATGACCGCGTGGATGTCGAAAATTATCCCATGGGAACGTACTCAACGTAATACCGGGATTAAAAGTATTATATGTGTTAATCCATCTAATTACGCAGCACATTTTCGTAAATGACTACAACAAATTTGTTTCATTTTGACAGTTCAACAACAGTCATTGCGTTATTTACGTTGTTGAGCAGATTTTTGTTTCGAACCTATGTAGCATTGGATTAGCATTTTTTTTCAAACGATCAAATTCCGATTGATCGTGTATTACTTAATTAGGGTACAGGTTGTAAGCTATCTGTATGCCAAATTTCATTCCAATCAGTTTAGCCGTTTTTGCGTGATTGAGTAACAAACATCGAAACACACAAACACACGAATTTGGATGAAATTTGGCACATGGGTAGACCATGACCTGGGTTAAAACATAGGACTCATTTTATCCCGATATTCCCACGGGATTGAGACTTATGCGGGTGAAACCGCCGGACGCTGCTAGTCTTTAATAAATGATTCTGATCAATAACTTTTTCTTTAATTTTCCACTTCCTTCTCCACTAAGACGGACTCTGTCACATCCCTAGTTTAAACCTTTTCCTTTTCCAGGTAGTTAAACGGGTTCACCTCTAATTAATGAAGAAATTGAACAAGCAGCTTATTTCTAACCAAGAATTCACAAAAAACTGCGAGTCGTGTCACACGAAGGGTTCCGTACCTCCGTACAGTTATAGATACATTTTTACATAAATAATTTATTGAAGAAATATCTTATATGCGGCCCTATTTATTTATTTTTACCTTTGTTGCTACTCGAAAAAGGGCATTTTATTCATCGATAACAGTGAATATAACCCTCTTTTACTCACTGAGTGAAAATCACTGAGTGGACATTTTGAATGTGGAACAAGCACGAATTATGTACAAAAAATAAATGAAACGTGTTGAAAGTACCTACTGGCTGGCTAAATGGAGCTATTTCAAAGAACTTTAGACTATTACATTTAAAAAAAAAACTCGCCAATTATATTTAGGTTGTTTTCTATCTGTTATTGTGGTTGTTTAAATGTCATTGGAAAATCTATTAACATAATTATAATAATAAATTGAGTTCTTGCAGTGACGAAAATGAGACACTGACTCCGGAATCATTTTGTTGTAAAGCAGCAATTATAGTACTTAGATAATTTGTGCCGCCAAAAATATGATAAATATAAATAACATTAAATAGTTTCCCTGAAAGCTTGGGCAGAGGTGTACCTATAGTACATCCACATTTCGCCAGATATGTTTTTAAGTTGGGAGCGAGCCTATTTTCATCAACTGGGCCCAATTCCAGACTCTGGGCTGCTACTGAGAAATTCCTGTTGGAAAAACCCAATAATACTTTGCCCGACCTGGGAATCAAACCTAGGACCTCATGTTCAATAGTAGCGTTTGCGACAACTAGACCAACGAGGCAGTCATATAAATACTTCAACTATGACAGATAAATATAAATACTATACTACAATTAATTTTCTCGCAGTCAATGGTAAAAAGTAAAGTACAAAATTCGTGAAAAAAAATAAAAATATCGGTCCTTGTATCCCTCGCCCCACCCAGGATTTTACTCTAGAATCCTTCGCTGCTCTCGGGATACAACTTAATTCCTAGAATTAAATTCCCTTTTTTCACTTGTTATATAATCTAATAATACTTCTTTTTTTAAATTATTCTTTTACATAGGGGTCATAGTAGTACACACGGTGAGATGTCCGTCTGTTACAGCCTGTGACGTGTCACGAACAAACAGCGGAGCCTTAGTAATATGGTCCCGGTGGCACCTTTTGGGTACAGAACCCTAAACATGTACTTAGCATTATTTCATCAACGGATCTCCTTTTACAGTATCTCAGGGCGAATGAAAATACCTTTCTTTTTCTCAAGAGACTCAAATAAGATGATTTGTTTCGTTTTTCTGTTATACAGTGGACGCTAAGCTGGGTCTCCTTAGCCCTTTTCCAATACAAAAGTAATTTATACAAATAGCACTTATTTTTCTTCGAAAATACCTTGATGTCCCTAACATCAAAGTAGGTATTTTCATTTACAGTTGTAGTAAATGATTAAATAGAAACGAATAAAATAAAATATTTTGCGAAGCAGGTTTACTTGCTTTTGTAATTTAATTTTATTTCAATGACGGGAGTTAATGGCCGGTTGGTCTATTGTTAGATTTGGTATTCATAAAATGCTAATTCACGCCTCAAATAAATTAAAGGTTTTTTATTCTTTTAAATCGGCTTGTTTACCGAATTGTTTTTCAATGTTTTGTGTAAATATATTCTGTGTTTTTAGGAAAATTACAAAATATTATTATAATTATATAGTACCATATTACCCTATCATTACCGTATGTAATTTTTTTACATTTTATATCTGTTATTTTATGGTGTACATAATTGAAAATATTCCATCTATCTTTACCACCACACCCGTTGGTTAGCAGAGGTGTACATATAATACACTTACATTCATTTATTTCACTAGTTATGTTTAGGTTTTATATGGGAATATAATAGGGGGCGAGCGTATCATGCCACTAACCAAATAATAAAAAAACAAATCCAGAATAATATATATTTTTTATTTAAAAAAAATAAAAAAAATAGCACACTCCCTACGAAATCTAATACAATCAGTCACGTCCCAAGACTGATCCCCAAACAAAATGCTGTCATCACTATAACTCTAAGAAAATACGTATTTTATCACCAGAGCCACGCGTGAAACGTAGAATACAGAATAATTTAACAAAAGAGAATATTGCCAACTGTGGCAAAAGCAACGGGATTACTAACATAAAGCGGTGTCTTCATATAAACCCAGGGTTATCCACACTGAGATGTACCTGGTTTAATCAAAAGATAAACATTCTATTGCCTTTAAAGCTGAAGAACTCTTTTAATTTTAGTTAGGACGTCAATGACTGGGGTCTAAAATAGGATTAAAAGAAGCCCTACATTTATATAGGTATACGAGGAATTCTGAAAGAACTTTTGAAGTGAAAACTTGAGCGAATTTTGGTGATATAAGTCACCGACATGCTAATGTTAACAGTATATCTGAAGCAATGAGTATATAAATTTTAATTAATCATTATAATTGACTAATTATGAAATTTTAATTAGTAGTACCTACCCACTACAATTAATTTGAAAATTTAAAAAAAAATCTCTGTTATTTCATAGTTTTAAGTGTTCACTTTTGTCGGCAGTCATTGACAGCCATTTTTTTTTTCAGAGATCATGGTTGTCATTCTCTTAGCCCAATTTATTTGGGGACGGATCGAAAGTACCTCTGTATTACGAAAAGCATAAAAATAATATTTTGCATAACTATAACCATAAAATCCTTTTACCGATAAAATCATCAACTTTACGTCCGTACTTCCCAAAGGTGAGAAAAAATTCACGAAATAACGGCAAACTACGTTTTAATGCTCTTCGTTCCGGTATAAATTCCGGTTTACCGGTTCTCGAAAATGCATTTTCCCGTCCTTTTCACATTCAAATTCTGACATTAATTTGCAATGCTAAATACTGCCAAATACTATGGGATTATTTGTAGGGTGCTACTTTATCTGTCCCAGTTTTTATGGTTAGTTTTGTTATTAAATATTAATTTAAAATATATTAAGGAATTATTTTTAACATAAAAAGTCATCAGCTTTAAATTGTGGTAAATAAGTAGTCTGGTTTTTTTGGAGTTTTCGATTTTCGCTGAAATAAAATAATACGGTTATTTTCGTTTTCGGCCGGGAAATCAATTATTTAGTAATCATTTCATTGTCCGTTTGTGTGTTGTGATATTTCGTTTACACAAAATACGATTATAACTAAATGGGATTGAATTATTTTCTTGTTGATTTTATATTTTGGGCCTATTCTTTTTTTTTTTTTTGGGTGGGAAATCATCAAATGACGTGCGACGGAGCGGGAGGGCGTGTCAGACTCTTACTGACTAAAACCCACCCGTGTTCCTTCTCTTGCCTGTGCAATGCCATCGGTAACGGTAGGTATCCCTTTCGGACTTTCCCGCAACCCCGACAGGCAATGGTCTCATCGGACCCCTTCACTCGCTGACACTCAGGCGCGCGTGGAACACAATGCGCCGTCGACCCGGGCCTGGTCCTTACCGGACGGCGAGCTACCCATTGCTCACCGTCCGCAAGCCCGCTCCTACGGTGGCTGGGAATCAGCGATTGATTCCCGACGCCCAGGGCGTCTCCTCCTGCGGCGGCTAGGGGCGTGAGGGCGCGAAATTTGCCTCTCCTTCACGCGTTCCGCCTCCTCCTTTGCAAGCATTACTGTTTCGCAGAAGGAGGTGACGGCCTCCCATGCCTCTGGGGATCTCTCGCGTCCGGCCCTGGTCCAGGCCATGGTACGGAGCGAGAGGGCATGGGAGGCCGTCACCTCCTTCTGCGAAGCAGTAATGCTCGCGAAGGAGGAGGCGGAGCGCGTGAGGGAGAGGCAAATTTCGCGCCCTCACGCCCCTAGCCGCCGCAGGAGGAGACGCCCCGGGCGTCGGGAATCGATCGCGGATTCCCGGCCACCGTAGGCGCGGGCTTGCGGATGGTGAGCAATGGGTAGCTCGCCGTCCAGTAAGGACCAAGCCCGGGTCGACGGCGCGTTGTGTTCCACGCGCGCCTCAAAGAGTGTCAGCGAGTGAAGGGGTCCTATGAGACCATTGCCTGCCGGGGTTGCGGGAAAGTCCGAAAGGGATACCGTGGCCCCCTGGCATTGCACAGGCAAGAGAAGGAACACGGGTGGGTTTTAGTCAGTAAGAGTCTGACACGCCCTCCCGCTCCACCCAGAGCGGGAGACGTCATTTGATGATTTCCCACCCAAAAAAAATACACATACACCCATCAAACACACAAAAACAATTTGGTGCTCAAATAAAACACACAGTACCCGAAAATATACGGAAACTTACATGTCACAAATTAACACCGAGTTATTTAGAAAACGGCTCGACGAACACAGATATTCGAAATTCAAGACGAATACAAGGTAACCAATACTCCCATTCCAAATTCGAAATACTCCAATCTTAATCCCGAGGATTCGAAATCCGTGCACCAATAAGCGCGCCGCATATAACTTCGAAGAAATTCACGCTTGAATTCGGAATCCACGTTTGATTAGGAAGTAATGTTTACTAAACTGTGACTTGCTGTAAGATGAAGGGAAAACGATGTTAGGTTGATAAAATGCGTTGGAACCTTTTGAGGCTTGGTAAATAAGGATAAAAACACGCTTTTAACTTTAGATGGATGAATTGAAGAGTACGAAAAGCTGACAGAAAATATACCTACTTACAGTACGGCCGATGATCATGGCCGGTGTGAACGAACTATCGCACTTGTTTTCTCACTCACAGTCGCCATGTCACCATTGGATTCCTAAAAAATGTTATTGCGCAGGGTTCTATGCAAACTTCAGACCAGTCATGATTTATTAACCATACTGTAATTATAATTTTCCACTAAACGGTCCCTGTTTCTACATGGGACTCACAATAACCTCAATAAATCGGTATGCAAAGTTTTTTAAAACACTATGTCTGTCAGACGAAATATTAATTGGAGTTGACATATTAGCAGAAAGCAGGATTTCGGATTCATGTGTCTATTGTATTGATATTGTTTATTGTATTGATATTGATTGATTGATATTGTTATTATCACTTGGTTCAAAAACGGTGAAGGAAAACAAAATGCCTGAGAATCGTCACCTGCCTGAGAGATATTTCTCGACAGCATTTGAAGCCAATTCAGAGTCCCATGGGCGGTATAAAAACTCTGATATCAGATTAGTTACTATCAATCAATCAATCAATTAATATCTTTATTGTGAATCATAGGTAGGTACATAATACAGGTCTAAAATAATTAAATTGTGGTTATGTATGTCCCGCCCTTAGGACATACAATAGTTACACAGAAATTAAATTTACATTATTGGTACAAATTATTAAGATTTCACAAAATATATAAAAATAAAACGGAATGAATTGAGGTACACATACGTGGGACACTAACCACACGAAAAAGAAAAGAAAGATGAGGAATATAATAAAATTGTTTTCACTCCTCTTGCGTCTGTTTTCAACGAGCCTGCTAACACGAAAAAGTCGTTTCGTACCACTTGCTCAAAAAAGTGACATTCTATGCCACAAAAAGCGAATATAACAATAGTCATTTTTAATCTGTTAAAAACAGGGAAAGAAAATTGTACTGAATTTCATTCATCCTCTAGGGGGAGAATGTGATTTAAATTTGGAATACTTACCGAAATTTATACTGAACTACATCTGTGTTTACACCATTGAGTTTGTATATAAAGCATAATACATATTTTTGAAAAAGGAATACGAATTTATTATGCATTTCACATTATTAAATAAAATTACGAAAACCGACGAGGCCGTATGAGCTTGATGCCTTTGCTTTTCCGACAAAAAAATATTAGTCTAGGAATTTGCCGCGTTTTTGTTTTCTTCAAATACATAAACGTTAAGTTTATATCTCATATTATTATTGTGTTAATTTTTTCGCAAATGGTACGAAAAGTAGAGTATTTTCCTCGGTGATAAAGCTGTCTTAGTCTTGGGTGAACTTAAATTCCTCGCTACACTCAGGACTCGTCTTAAATCCAGAAGACACTGCTTTATCCCCTTGGTTAATAATCTACTATTATTCATATTATTATACAATAATCATGATTAAGGACTCGACTTATTACTGATTCACAAAAAAAAAGGGGAAGATTTTATTTTTGAAAATGGAACTCACATTTGTAACCGTTTTTTTGTGTTCATAGCTTACATTTTGTAAACGTTTTTCTATTATTTTTAGGAGTGAGCGTTGCGGCAACAAACCGTTTACAAAGACCGTTTTGTGTTCTGCGACGATGAAACTGTTTTACGTCCTGGGTTCAAACAGTCTTCGTTGCACAAACCATTCCTCGAATTACTTGGTGCGAGTTTTTATTTTACGCCTATGAAAACACAGTCGAGAACGCAATGGTACAATTTGACGACGATACGCACGACAAACGAGTGTGATAGATAATCCCACTCGTTCGTCGTGTCGCGTCGTCGCGTCGTCGCGTCGTCCTTCGTTTCGCGTTCGTTTACAAAACAGTCCTTACAATAAAAAATGAACTTTTCGTCAGTAAAATACAGTCGATAATCTATAACCAGTTGTCAATGCAGTCGTTCGTGATGGGACGGTCAAACCCGTGCAACCTTATGTTTGTTAACTTAAGTTCAAAGTCGACTTGCATGAACGATGAATTGGGATAATCGCTAAATTTCCTGGAATTCGCGCCGGTGGTTATTAATTCATTAAAAAGATAAAGGTCTGTCCCAGAGCCAGTCCTAAGCCTTTAAAAGTATGAAGGAAAGTTCATTTCATCGTATACTTAGTAAAATCGATCAATAAAACGAATTGTGTATTTAGCTAACCATTTCATACATTTTGAATCGTTGACAGTTGTAAGAACTAACAAACTGCAACTATTTCACTCGACGAAAACCTCAAAAACGCAATTCTATTCCATGTTGGATAAGTTTCGTCCTTTAAGCCGTCCTGACACCAGTTGCAACGACGACCGTTTTCTGCAACCGTTATCGTCGTCAGGAAAATGGTTGCGTTTCGTTCGTCAAAAATGCGACAGCGACCCACCACTAATTATTTTCACTAAACTAAATTTGTAGGTACCAACAAAATACAGTTTTAACACACTTATTTTTTGTTTTACAGGTTGCTTTAATTTTTGGGATCAGCCTGCAGAGGGATAGAACTGGCTAATATTACAGTAGAAGATGTCGAAACTGATACCCATCCTCAAGCCATAAATTTGCCCAATACAAAGAAATAAGGAGAGGAAATTCGTTGTAAGTGGAGAATTTCTAAAAATTGTCATAGCCTACCAAGATTTATGGCCGAGTGGAGATCGCCACCTATCAAAATTTGCCTAATCCGGAACATTACACTGGCCATCGTTTCCGAAGAACATCCGCCACTCTTTCGGCGGATTCTGGTGCAAATATAACAACGCTAAATCGCCACGGTGGATGGCGATCCGATCAAGTGGCGGAAGGTTATATAGAGAACTCCATTAAAAACAAATTTGATATCAAACTCAAACTCAAATCATTTATTCCAAATATACCAATTACAGGTACTTTTGAATTGTCAAGGGGTCGGTCAGTCAGAAAGATGAAACTAGTTGCCCATCCCAAAGCGTAGTAGGTTTCTATGGAGAAGAACGGGCAAGAAACTCCATGGACACTCTTTTAAATAAGAATATTGTTACAAAATATTGGTTACATCATTCATGTAACAAGGACAAACTACGAGCTCCCTTTCACCGGCTTCATAAGGTTCATAACTCATTTGTTGGGCTTGGTATAACCTTTTACAACAAGCTACCCTCTTCTTTGCTAGATTTCCCTTTTAATGCGTTTAAAACTAAAGTAAAATCCAACCTTTGTTCAAAGGCATACTATTCTATTAACGACTACTTAAATGATAAGAATAGTTGGTCGCTGTGATTGGCTCAAGACAATGTTTATGTTCTTTCTCCAGAATTAGCCTACCTACTGACAGGTTATATAAGCTTAGGTAAATTGTTCATTTTATTTGACTTTATATGTCAATTTATTTTAATTTTATTAATTTTTTGTTGACATTATCTACTCATTAGAATGATTTTCATGAGTTGTATTGCAATATGTGGTTAGCTAGCGACCTCGACAAACTGATCATTTTTTTTTTTTCCTAATAAACTGGCAGGAATTTCGTCATGCTCCCTTAGATGTCACTGCTTGCGGTAGCGTCGGGGGTCGGGTTGCTTCCTTCCCTCAAATATGGCGAGGGGGGTAATGGCTGATCTTTGCGTTAAGCTCGTGAACGAGTGCTGCTTGTGGTGACTGGTCGTCTTGCTGATCATGGTTTTGTTATTGTTATTAGTAATTAACTGTTTATTTATTTTACCTCGATGGTCCTAGTTTATCAATTATAACTCTAGTTACAGCTATATGTAAGCGGGCACGCCCTTTATGCCTGGAGGCTTTTTTTTTTTTTTTAGATATTCTTTACGTTTAGTTATTTTTATTTCTGCTTGAGTATAGATCTCGATGTTTTTGGTTGGTATATTGGCGTGTGCTAGCTGTCATATGGCTAATAATTTATTATTTAATGTTTTGTGTTGTGTTATGTAAATTATTTTGCATAAGTACTTATTGTATAGAATCATTTTATTTTTCCTAATTGAACAGACAGCTGTGCTGCTGGGGAGTTTGTTGCGCCACTTCTTCTTCCCAGCAAAAGCACTAGGTTGACGTTCGAAAAGTGCTGATTCTCAGCCTAATTTGAATAAATGACTTTTGAATTTGAATTTCATGTTGAAATTATACATGTGAGAACAATGTAGTAAAACGTGCACGTTAAAAGCGTCCTTTAAAGATATAAAAACAAAAATAATTTAAAAAATTAAATAAGCCATGGCAGCTAAGAGATGACCAGTCCCCATTGACGGCCCCCGTTCACGAACATGACGCATGGATCAGCATCATTTAGCTCAACCATTTTGAAGGGAACTTAATGATCCAACACACACGCCACCACCAGCGAGACATTTGAGTGAGCATGACATACTCTCAGCCGCCAGGGCACATTCAAGTCAATGAAAGACGTATTCAGTAAATGGTAGATTTAAAGTAGGTAAACAGTGCTCATATATGTGCAATGCAATTATATAATACTAAGAGATTGAATTTATACAATGTAAATTATAGTTTTTCAATCTTCAGCAGCTCCAACAATATTTTCCAATGCGAATCAATTAGTTTATGCACCCTTGTGGAGCTGGACCAGCGTTGAGCCAAGCATTTTTGTCAGCGATGTAATCCCCCAACTTATAATATGCTTGGCAGCATAGTGTGCGTTTTATGCAAGATTTAAATTTCGTTTCATTCAATTAGAGTATATGGGAAGGTATTTTATTGTAACATTTTACACAGTACCCCATGAAAGATGAGTCTACTTTAGCCAGTCTGAAACCCGGTTGAACTAATTGGTCCCTATTTCTAGTCCTATAATTGTGTCTATCACCTATTTTACTGAAAATACTTAGATTTTTCCTTACGTACATGATGTTCTCATAGATATATTGACAAGGTATCGTCATAATGTTAATATCTTTAAATAGTTCCCTTAGAGAATCGCGTCTGCGGAGGCCATATATTGGCTCTTTTCTGCAGAATAAAAATTGATTCGATATCTGCAGCCCGTCCCCATAGTAAAATACCGTAAGACATGATACTATGAAAGTAACTGAAATAGACTAGCCTCTCGGTATCTACATCAGTACATTGACGGATTTTTCTCACAGCATATGCTGCTGAACTTAGCCGTCCTGCAAGAGATGTTAAATGAGGACCCCATTGCAGCCGTGAGTCGAGCGTGATCCCAAGAAAACCGTTTTATCGACGAATTCTAGTTTCTCCCTATTCAATACTATTTCACAAACACTACTTTTAACATTCGTTAAAGCAAATCTTATGCATTTAGTTTTTTTCCCATTTAATAGTAAATTGTTAGCAGTGAACCAATTTTGGACATGCAGTAGGGCGTTATTTACGTCATCAAGATTTGATGCACGTCTATTTATCTTAAAAATTAGAGAAGTATCGTCAGCAAATAACACCATTTGTGTTTTGTTTTTTAATAAATGGGGTAGATCATTAATATATACTAAAAAGAGGAAAGGACCCAATATTGAGCCTTGTGGAACACCCATTTTTACTTTTAGACCGAGTGAATCGACACCGTTAATTTGAACTTGCTGTTGTCTATCATTTAAATAAGATTTTACCAAACTGAGCACAAGCTTACCTAGTCCGTAATGCTCAAGTTTCAAGAGTAAGGTTTCGTGATTTACGCACTCAATTGCCTTGGAAAGGTCACAAAAGATTCCTATGGCATCTTGGGCCGCCTCCCATGCTGTAAATATGTGTTTTAATAAGGCGACACCGGCGTCAGTCGTACAACGTCCTTTGGTGAACCTATATTGCTGATCGTGTAAGATTTGGTTGGTGTTAAATGATTAAGCATTTGATTGAGCATTACCTTTTCGAACACCTTGCTGAATACCGGCAGCACGGATACTGGTCTATAATTGTTGGTGTCTTTACTGTCCCCAGATTTAAAAAGTGGTTTAACCTTACTGTATTGCATTAAATCCGGGAAAACTCCTTGATCCACGCAGAAATTAAATATTAAAGCTAAATATGGTGCTATAGTCTTGATTATGGATGTACAAACTTTCAAATTCAAATAATTTTATTGTGGTTCATAAGATGTTGTGCTAAATACAAGTAAGTCTGCTATGTCCCGCCATTAAGGCATACAACATTGATGACACAAGTAAATATGCAGTTAAAATATAATACATTTAATAGTCATGCAATACATTATGATTAAATTATTGAAATAGTTAAATATTTATATCAAATTACAAATGATTAATTCAATGGATTCTCTTTAATGTATTGTCATCTAGAAATTCTCTTATAGAGTAATAACATTTACTTATCAATAATTCGTGTAATTTTTTTTTTGAAGGTATTTATGTCGCTCATAATTCTGAGAAAAGGTGGAAGATTATTAAAGATACGTGGGCCCATACAAAAAATGCTTTGGTGCAAAAGCTTTGTTTTTACTGGCTACGGTGCGCAGCTGATTGATTTTATGAACATTACAGTTTCATAATTATGTAGGTACACACAAGGGAGAGTAAATATTTTTAAATTTGTGAAATGTGGTCTACATGAATCAAACTTTGATAGATAATGCGCAATAGATCTTCAGTCAATTTGATTTTGATTTGCCGAAAAGCTTTTATATCTATCATAGGATTTATATGTTTAAATTGAAATTCAACCGGGCAGCCTGTAACGATCACCCAGCGTATCACAGAACGCATCAATATTCTCCCAACTAGCCCAAGAGCATCGACATCAAGGAATCAGTCAACTCAGCTGATTCTCTATTCAGATCATTCGAACGAGGGACCCTCAAACCTAGAAGTTTGTGGGGTAAGCGTGGGAGATACACGTAGTATCTCCCACATTTGCCCCACAAACAACTCAAAATTCACCTTCACGTGGCCAGGAAAAAACATCTCGTTAAATATCCAGAATTGTACAAATTGTACATTTAATAGTTAATTTTTAATATAATTGGATTATTTTATTTTCTCACAATTGTACTGAAAAGTAGACAAGGCGCTAAAAACCTAGTATAACTCGGTTTCTGTTTACTCCCTCGCTAAAGGTTGGAAGTAAAACTACCTCGGGGTCATTTTAGCTCCTTGTATAATAATCTACTATTGTTTTGTTTGTAAGATGTAATTTGTGGAAGTATACTGATCCGATTACAAATTTTTTATCACTGATAGAGAGAAAGTTTTAACTTTAGGCGAGACCAATAGTATAATATGTTCTATGATTATCAATATGGTATTCTTGATTTTCACTTGACTTCATTTGAAATACCGTCGTGCCAGCGACACGAAGAGGGAAAGAAATTGACTTCCACGTGGTCAAAATTGCCGACAAAAGCTAGTTACTAATATAAAAAGAAATGTCAAATTCCTGTTGTTTGCTAGGTACCTATTTGTATAATAAATCTAAAGTGTCTGTAAAAATGTGTAAATTTTAATGTGAAGTGACTGAGTAACTGCCTCGTTGGTCTAGGTAGTCGCAAGCGCTACTGCTGAGCAAGAGGTCCTAGGTTCGATTCCCAAGTCGGGCAAAGTGTTATTGGGTTTTTTTATCAGGAATTTCTCAGTAATGCCCGGAGTCTGGATTTGTTCCCGGTTGATGGCAATAGACTCACCCCTATTACTATAGTTACGCCTCTGCCTAACCCTTCGGGGAAATAAGGCGTGATGATATTATGTCATATGTTAAGTTAAATCTGGAGTATTTAGTATTTGTTTACTGTGCTGGCATTTGCTATAGTCAGGAAGAAAGTTATTGCACCTTTGAGGCGACAAATTGCTATGTTCGAGATATTGATCGCTACAATGGACCATTACTCTCTTGTAAGGCTTTAGAAGCTGCAATGGAAGGCGAACAACAACTTAAATAACAGCAATATCTTGTATGAACTGGCTTTGAATGTGTAATAAAAACACGTGCAGTTATGTGTCTCCACAGTAAAAGCACAATAGAATAAAGTAAACTGTGTTAATGCGTTCGTAATATGAAACTAAAAAAGGATTTCAGTCAGTAGATTTTCGGTCGTGGTCTGGTTGAGATCGCAATCAGCGATAAGAATAAGCTACTGTTTCCCTATGAAAGAAGTAAGTAGAAAGAAGTATTGTAAATAATAATAATTCATTAATTTTCAGACAAAGTCACATTACAATTACATTAAATTAACATAATAAAACACTTTAACAATAAAATAATACTCGAACATTCGGGTTAGTAGTCGATTCGCACGAAAATTATTCGTACGATCGTGCGAATCGTCCCCTTTCAATAAAAATATTTTTTTAGTAGGCGATTCGCACAGAAGTATTTAAATTGCGTGCGAATCGACCCCTTCAAGAATTAGTAGTATGCGATTCGCACACTTAACAAAATGTGCGAATAATAAATCTAAGTACAGTCATGTACAATATTCTAGAATATTAATATTAAAATTCAATAATTCTCTATTCGCATCGCAGTCAGGCACAAAATACTAGTTAAGAGGTAAGATGAAAAGTTTTGTCAGTATTTAATATGAAAACTTATAATATGAACACCATAAATGAGCTACATAAATAAATAATAATGTTACATTTTTAAGAACTTTGTACCTATTAATACTACAGATTACTCTGTTTAACAAACTGTGATTTTGTGATTGTTTTAACTTCCAGTGATGCCAATGCTCCTATCATCGTAAAATTTTTGTGTTAAGAAATATTTATAATATTGTTGATTAGTTAAGTGTTACATTTTTAAGAACTTTGTACCTATTAATACAACAGATGACTCTGTTTAACTGTGATTTTGTGATTGTTTTAACTTTCAGTGATGCTAATGTTCCTATCATCGTAAAATTTTTGTGTTAAGAAATATTTATAATATTGTTGATTAGTTAAGTGTTACATTTTTAAGAACTTTGTACCTATTAATACAACAGATGACTCTGTTTAACTGTGATTTTGTGATTGTTTTAACTTTCAGTGATGATAATGCTCCTATCATCGTAAAATTTTTGTGTTAAGAAATATTTATATTATTATTGATTAGTTGATTGTTATTTTTTACCTATTAGAGCAAAATATTGTTGTTATAGTAACTGTGATTTTGTGACTGTTATTTTATTACATTTACTATAATACTCCAAAATTGTACTAGTTAATACTTAATAGAGAAAAAATATTTTGTTTTTGTTTATTTAATTGCCACATTTAAAACCATACCTTAGCTAATTAAAACGATTTTTATATTGTTATTACGAATATTTAAAAAGATTTATATATTTATAGTTTCGTTATATTTTTCGTTGTTTTTAAAATTAGCTTTTAGACCATTATAACGTTAATTATTTAATTTTGACTTACCTTTTCTAAACAACATTATTTTTAACAAGACTCAGGGGTTCATAAAAAGTTGATTTCGGTAAAAACTCTAATAAGTAGTAATTTGTGATGATTTAAGGTAAATGCAAGTGTACGGAAAAAGAGTACTTACTTGTAAAAATGCAAAACCAAATATTTGATTATAAATCGTACCTACTAACTGTGATTTTATTTGTAATCTTGGTTATAATTATGGTTTTAAGTTATTTAAACTGTGAATGATGTAAAATCACTTTCTGATAGATACAAAGTAAAATATAAAAACTTGATTTCCTTAAAAATCGTTTTATTTGTGTCCTGTATTAAAAGAAAGCATTTTGTACGTGATAGTACTTTTTTCTTGAAACTTTTCGATAAAGTATAGGTGTGTGCGAATCGCATACTACTAATTCTTGAAGGGGTCGATTCGCACGCAATTTAAATACTTCCGTGCGAATCGCCTACTAAAAAAATATTTTTATTGAAAGGGGACGATTCGCACGATCGTGCGAATAATTTTCGTGCGAATCGACTACTAACCCGAACATTCAATTCAAATAAAATAAATGAGTTGTGCATTAATTTTGACCTACAATATAATGCAATATCGTGTGATAATATTGCGTTCTATTTATCTATTATCGGCTTGAATTTATTTGACATTGCACAAAACATCGAATTTTTGACCACGAGTTTTACGATCACTGTAGTAAAAACACTTTGTACTCAAGTTTTGTACTCTGTAAAATGTTACCGAGTACAAAACTTGAGTTGTGCATTAAACTTGAGTACAAAGTAGTTACAGATAGTACAATCCACGACGACGCGCCCCACTCCGCGATCACTGTAGGTACTGTAAGCTATACTTTAGTACGGAGCGGAGCGGAGTGGGGCGTCTTATCCGATGAAGCGCCAGGCCGCGCCGCAGCTGAGCGCGTAGCTTTAAATTCCCCTCATAATAATAATGATATATCCTTGATCCAGCCTGTCCCATCTTGCTGTCCTCCCCTCAGCGACGCCCTAAGCCGAGGTTCGTACCCCACAGGGGGTGCACTTAGCGAGCGTTCGCCTAATTTTAATTTAGAATAGTTTTTCTCCTGGCTGGAGGCTTTGAGTGTAGTAGCTTAAGGCAGCCACAGGACAGTCCGGTTAAGCAGTAAATACCTTAGTGGCATACCTGCGAAATGCCATAGTTAAAAAAAAAAGAGTGGGGCGCGTCGTCGTGGATTGCACTATCTAGCTAGGTATATAGGTACTGGAGTAACATAATCTAACATCATTTTTTATCATATAATTTCTTCCTTTGTATAATTTGCCCCAAAGGGTTAAGTAGAGAACCTACCCTACTACTACTCCCACATTTCTCCAGTTAAGTTTAAGTCCCATGTAATAGGAGGCGAGCCTATTGCCATCAACCGGGTACAAATCTAGACTCCGAGAAATACCTCAAAAACCAAAACCACTTTGCCCGACCTGAGAATCGATCCCACGACCACATGCTCAGCAGTAGTAGAGTTAATAAAAATTAATCTAACACACCATTGACGTCAATTTCGTACAATTAAGTCCAGACTTAATAGTACGAAATCTACATGCATTACGCAAGCAAAATGATAAATCGTTCCCTCTTATTTAAAAGGTATTTGCCCTCGAGTAGTAAAACTGCAGACCAGAAATATTCTGCATCGTTGGTCTAGTGGTCGAAAGTGCTACTGCTGAGCGCTAAGCATGAGGTCCTAGATACGATTCCCGGGTCGGGAAGTGTTTTTGTTTTTTTTCCATCAGATATTTCTCAGTAGCAGCCTGGAATCTGGATTTGTGCTTGATTTATAACAATAGGCTTGCCCCCTATTACATTGGACTCAAACATAACTAGCGAAATGTGGGTGTACTACAGGTACACCTCTGCCCAACCCTTCGTGAAATGCATAATAATGCAAAAAGAATATATTCTAACCAAAGTAATGTAAAGTGCGTCACAACACAAACCAAACTATAAAGAGCCTTCAACCACCCCGTCACATTAAGTTTAACTTATTTAACACGAGAAACAAAATGGCGGTCGCCAGCGTACCCTCCCCATTAATATTCCATCAATATAGTCGACCTCGGTTATTATAAGGTATTGCATAAAACGCAATTAGATTATGTATAGACCAGATTAAGAACGGTTTTCCGTACCCAAGAGTGGCGGTTTGAGAGATTAGCTAAGGCGACTGTCCCAGAGCCGACAAACGAGCAGGGAGTAGAGCTAGCAACTAAAAACAGGTTGTCGAGCAACAAGTGCGCGACGCCCTCGATGATTACCCACTGGTATGCGTTTACCAAACGCCAGTTTCTCGTTGCGAGCGTGTGTGCGAGTACTCTCTTTGATATCTCTTGTCGCTGCGATAAACGACTCGCCAGCTTTGTGAAAAGTCAGCGACCAACTATTACGTGTATCTCTTTTACTTTCACAGGACCTACAATCTTTTGTACGTTTCTGGAGCGAGAAAATAATTGATAGCTAGTTGCTTTCTAGTTGGTGGTGGGACAGGTGCCTTGTAGGGGCAGAGCTCTCAATTTGAGCTCAAGCTTTAGTCCAAGAATATTGATTTAAGCCGATAATTATTTAAGTTTGAAGACCGGCTTAATGGTCTAGCATTTAGTCTGAACATGGTACTCAGGATTTTATATCAGGATATTTTCATCGGCAGTCCGATATCTGAATTTGTGCCCAGTAAAGGTCAGTTCATACCGCGACGCGACGCTGCGCGTTCTTTTAAACAAATATCGAACTTATTTTGTTCACGAAAAGGTATAATTTCAGTGTGAGCGTGAACGCTTGTAGATGCACGCTGAGATGCGCGCTGGTGTGACGCGCGTGTACCATAATATGTAGTAAATAAATTCGATTTGTATCGGATCTTAAAAAAGGGCGCGTCGCGGCGCGTCTCGGTGTGAACTGACCCTTGGGTGACAAGTGTTGCTGCTGAGTACGAGGTCCTGGGTTCAATTCACCAGGTCGGGCAAAGTGTTCTAGGGTTTTTCCATCATGAATTTCTCAATAACAGCTCGGATTCTGGATTTGTGCCTGGTTGATGGCCATAGCCTCGCCCACTGTTACATGGGACTTAAACATAATTAGCGAAATGTAGGTACAACTCTGCTTAGCTCTTCGGGATTACAGGCGTGATGTTATGTTATGTTAGTGAGAGGACTTTAACTTTACTGATTAAATGTGCTTGTTGCTATTACCTCTACCCCTTGACTATAAAATTATGTTTTCACAAATCTGTTGGTGTAGTGTTCTATCTTGATTTTCCACGATACATAGCCATATTGCGATAAATCTGTAATCTTCTGTAACGCTGGCATAATAGTTACATCATCTGAACAACACAAACCTGATAACAAGATGTCATGTATCCATACTATATAATACTATATCCTATATTACTACACGCATCAAAAGTGTCAAGGGATCAAGTACATTTTTTTCTATAAAAAGTATTCAATTAATATTTACCAAATCTAGTCTTCCAGACTGGTTTATTACTTTAATTCCCATATTTACAACCTACCAACCACTTATCGATATATTTTGTAACAATTAAGAAAACATAAAATTTTTGCAAATTGTGGGAAATCAACCTAAGTTATTGTCGTCAATTAAATGGCAAAATTAGGATTTTTAACTTTTTTAATTGTAAAGATAAAAAAACTGTGTATCACTGTGTATATGTGTGTAATCACAGCGACTTAAATTGGCATGCTTAAAATCAGTTCATCAAAATGGCCGCCCACTTTCTTTCTAACAAGTCAAAAAGTTGTTGTGGGGTATGCACGGCATCCATACTCGGCTATATCTTCTTTGGAGCATATCCCATGCGTGCTCAATTAAGTCGAGGTCTGGCGACTAAGCAGGCCACGGCAGAACGTTGATGCGAGAATCGGCAAGAGTGCGTGTTACGACTCTAGCCATGCCTGGACGTTCATTGTCGTGCATTAGTCGAAACGAATCACCCAACCGGCTTTGCAAAGGGATGATCACGTCTGAAACAATCCTCTACGCATAAATCTGAGCATTGAGGTTGTCCCTGATCCAAATGAGATCGCTTCTGCCACCGATCCAAATACCGGCCCAAATCATTGTTGTTCAGGACGTCCTCGAGTTTGGAGGATTTTGCCAGGAAGTTCATTCATATGGACCCCCCATATGAATGAACTTCCTGGCAAAATCCTCCAAACTCGAGGACGTCTTGTATCCGGCCTCATAACGAAACGAGATTCATCGGAAAAGCAACGCTTTCTTCCCCCCAATTTCTGTGTTCACGAGCGGATTGTAAACGGGTCCTACGATCACGGGGTGGAACTCACAGCGGCCTTAGGGAAACAAGGACCCAAGAAAAAAAAATCGCTCTATTATTTATTACGACTTTCGTTCTAGTCTTAGTCAACAACAAAGTTATGATATACTTCGATTAGCCTTTCATGATGAAGACCCATCACGTGCCACTGTTTAGAACTGGTTCAATGAGTTTAAGCGTAAGTTGTACGAATCTTACTGATAACCTGCTTGAGCGATGTCCTGCAACGGCGACAACTGATGATAACATCATTACAGTGCAGCGCATGATAGAAGCTGATAAGAGAGTCACCAACAGATTTGGACAAGCTTAGGCATTGATATGAGTTAGGTGCAAAAAATCTTACATGATCATTAAAGCGTCAGGAAGTGGTATCAACGTTGCCCAGAAAGGAATGGAACATATTTCAAAAAACCAGTAAAGGTATTATTGCTTCATTCAGTTTTTTTTCCTAAGAGCTTTCAGTGTGTCCCACGAACAATACTATTGTTAACATTGTTTTGTTAGATGAGGATCAACAAGACAACTCGTACATGTTTATTTACCTGTTCGCTTGTAATAAGATTGTAAATTGCGAAGATCCTAGCACGTGGCGTTCTGTAGTTTCTGCCGACACCCGTGGGAAAACAGTGTGAGTTCAGGTGTGTTAATGCGCATCACGAGGTAGATAAATGTAGGCACATATGTAGTACATACCTAAATTTATCACTATAGAATGATGTAAAAATGACGATTGCTGAAAGTTTCCAACTATGTTATATTTATTTTTTTACTAGCTGCACCATGCGTTGTAATGCCACTTTTTTATATAGTTTTTTTGAGCCAGTAGTCCTTCCGGGCATCCTCAGAGAACCCTACCAAAGTTACATCAAAATCGGTCCAGCCCTTTCGGAGTCCATAGAGTACAAACAAACAAAAAAATATTTTTACCCAACTACGGCGAAGCAAAAAGGAGGGTTATGATTTTGACCTGTATGTAGGTATGTATGTTCATCTGTTACGTCATAACTTCTAAACTACTGATCATAATTTTTGACAAATGAGGTATCGTTGGAAGCGTCTTGATCGACCGCTGGTTATAGGTCATGTGACGTCACATTCAATTCAATATGGCGCCCTCTAGAGGACATGGTCATGAAATTTTTATTTTATTTTTTATTATGCTTTGTTGGGTATCAAATGAAAGAACTTGACGAGAAAATGTCAAATATATTATAAGTACAACCCCAAAACAATTTAAATAAAAATAAAAGTTATAAAAACTAAAATCCAACTACAACAAAAAAGTCAACTAAAAAGGTATAAACAAGACAATACAGACAGACTAATTTAAAATCCAGTCACACGTGTTAGGGCATAAATCGTAGGTTACGTGTGATTCCGGATGTTTATTAGTCTGTCTGTGTTGTCTTTTTTATAGGTACCCTTTTAGTTGACTTTTTTGTAGATAGAAGATATATTTATCCTCTCACTGGAACGCCATACAGCAATTACACCAATGCGCTGCTTTCCATCCATCCTGTGCGCTGTGGACATCGAACGGATGGTGATGGATCACGCATGCTCAGGCAACGTCTACAAAATGGCGGAAAGGAAAAAAAGAAAGAAAGAAACATAAAGTTATCCGTGAAGAATGAAGATGGTTAGTGACGTGTAGTGAAGTTTGGTGTTTTTCGACCTCCACGCGGATACTGTCGCGGGCATAGCTATAGTCTGTCCCAAAAGTATCTTATGGAAATATAAACAAATGGATCAGAAAACATATCTATAGATAACAGTTTCTAGTGTCACTAACTTGCAAATTGATTGCTTTGATTTGACTATTCGAATATGTAGCGGTTACACCGCCACATACGAACTACACATCAAAGACATGACGTCACATAAATCCTGCATCGCGCAGTTAGAGTTTACCGCGCGAACCACATATATAAGACTATCCAACATCAACAGTCGGGCGGTTGCCCGCCAGACACAACACCCGTCTGGTCGGAGGATCCTCCCTTTTCTATGGTGGATGAGTGATCTTTACACCCTGTTCCTCATGCCACTAAAAATACTTAAGCCCGTAATTCTATTTTTAAATAACCTTAAACTTATTTTTCGTTAGACAGTAATACGGTTAATTTTATAACGTCAGCTTGAATTGAAAAATTACAATTAAAATCTTCTTATAGAAAGGAAGCATTTAGCACCACTTTAATCTCGCTCACTCATTGCGAGATAGCGATTTTAGATTATTTGCGTCTAAGTTTCCTCAAGATTGCTATCAGTCGGTGATGTCCTAGAGTAACTTGGAAATTAGATTTTTCTGAAAAATGGTGTCCGTATGGATTAATAAGCCAAGTCTCATATTCAAACGCGGGTACTTTCAACATCAGTAAAGTAATTTTGTAGACCCGATCCTGGATTTTGTAGTAAAAGTTAAGTTAGTTGCTCTTCAATTCAAACGTCAGAATTGAGTTCTAGGGCTGGTGTAGTCTAGTTTTCTACTTTTAAGGTGCCTCTATACAATGCTTTGATTGATCATACAAATCCATAAATTTCACCGCGCTTCTTATTGGAAAGTAATAAACCAATTAAAACACATGTTAAGTATCATTTACTAGTAAATAAATATTCTAATTTGTAGTATTCAAATAAAATGATGACACATTGTTGCTTTACCATGTTCAAAGTCTTTAACCTCCGGTCCATTGGGACATTAGATAGAGGAAATGACATTAACTTGGTATGATCAGATACACTGCCTACTGCCTATCCCCTTCACATAATCTATTAGTCGTTTATACCTCCCATCTGTGATAGTACTATACAAATACTTAAACACAGCTTAGTAGATGAAAAGGGTTGTCCCTTCTGTTGACTGATATGGGAGGGTTAACGCTACTGGTTTATGGGATTACAAGTGTGATAACCACTATGCTACTAAGCTCTGATAAGGATACCTAGGTAAACATTAGATTATTGTGATAAAATGGAATGATCGACAATGATATACGGTTCACTTATGCCTTTTAATTTGGATGTCAATGTTGGTTATTAAATCAAATCAGATCAAATGATTTAATTTCACATAAACCTACATGGGCACTTATGAAACGTCAGAAGCTAGGTGCACGGTTCCAATTGGTCGTTTCCTATGGAGAAGAACCGGCAAGAAATTTCACGTTTACCCTTTTAAAAATAAATGGCTTTTAAATTGATGTATTAAAAGGAGGAAGATATGTTACGCGCTAACATCGCAATCAGTAAACTTGGGCTCGGCGCACGACTACATGCACCGAAACTCACACATCTGTGATCAGTGTCATCTCACAGTCGCAAAGCTACAGTTACCGATAGACGAGGATAGAGATAGGAGACGGCGCTAACGTGTGAGCGCATTGTGTGCGTATCGTGTCTTTCACGCATGTTTTAATATCTATCTCGCTCTCACAAATATGGCGAAGCAAACGTCAAAATATGATTGTAATTTTCAACAAATTAACATTTTTGGCTGTACTTACGAGTGGCAGGTAATCCCATGTGTCTTATTTTTCTTTCTTGCATTATTAAAGCACTGTTTAGCTGCACAAGAAGTCATTTTGATGCGTATTTATTACAAAAAAACTGAAATTATTGCGCTGTGTGATCTACAATGTTCCGTGCGCGACTGAGTGCCAACTACGGGCAATCCCGTAGTTGAGTAGGACCAGGCGCTGTGACTAAGTCCCGTATCTACCTCTTTTAATACGTCAATGGGCTTTTACAATGTTTTCAAATTACAGTGTTAATAGATGTATTATTTAAAACGGCGTTATATCTGTGGGAAGAACAGTGTAGGCCTGTCAACAAGTACCAGGTACTTAACAGAATAGAAAATGGTCTACAAATTTACAGTCACTCGGCCATCATCATCTATCTAGCTTTTTTCCAACTATGTTGGGGTCGGCTTCCAGTCTAACCGGATGCAGCTGAATACCAGTATTTTACATGGAGCAACTGCCTATCTGACCTCCACAACCCACCAGTTACTTGGTAATACGATACCCTTTGGTAAGACTGGTTGTCCGACTTTCGGGCTTCTGACGACCCGTCTGTCATTCGTAAGATTTACGAATGACAGCCGGGACCAACGGCTTAACGTGCTTTCTGAGGGACAGAGGGGTCTCGATATGTTATAAATGGTTACCCATCCACTCGTGCGGCTAACCACGAGCCCTTCTTCTATTAAATCAAGTAAATTGATTTACTTGACCGGGCATTATTGTCATATAATTATAGTCTGTTTAAAAAATATCTGATGTAACTATAAACAAACCACAAAGGTTAAAGGTTCTTACAAGCTATCACCCACTACAGGGAATTACTAATAATATGTATTTTAGAGGTTACAACTTCATATCTCACCATTTTTTCCAACCATTATTGTTTGAATAACTTAGGTATTAAATTGTAATTAGACGTGACTTAACATTTAGTTACAAAAATGAGAAAAGCTCGTTCTTCTCTGTCATGAGAAGGCCAATGTACTGTAACCTAAATTAGGCACACTGTATTTTAAACTTTAAAAATCTATTACTATTCTTCTGCAGTGTTATTCAATCGATTTCAGTTGTCCAGGCAATTCGGAAGTCACTGTAGGTGCATAGTGACCTCAATAGTGAGTTAGTGCCGAATAGACTGACTGTACCCTGTGTCACAGTATAAATAAGTACCTACAGTATTCTATCTTCATAGAAAACGGCCGTAACGACGTGCTTCAAAATCTCAGTGTAAATCAGTACGCAACAGTATCCAGTGCGCGGTAGTTACGCATGGATGCGGAAGGTTTATCTACCGAACGGCCATAGGTTTCAAAGTCGGTGCCAACAGATAGTCTAATTTCATTTGACATAACTTTCATCTATATCTTCTATACATATAATAAATCTGTAGTCGAAGCGTTTCTGTACATTAAAAAAAAAAAAAAAAAAAAGTACTTGGAGTGTTCAATAATAACTAACAGATACCATTTCTATCATTTTTGGAATTTTTGTCTGTTTGTCTGTTTGTCTGTGAGGTTTGTTTTTTCCAGTATCACGTAAAAAGTACAAAATCAATATGGTTAACTTTTACACTCAAATATTGTTTGTAACTTGAAGTTTCATTTAGTTTTTGTTTCATCGCAATCGCTTCAAAATATCAAAAGATATATGATTTAAAGTGTTCAAGAAGAAATTGTCATTACGTAATGTACATACACGTAACGACATCTATTGACGCAAAATAATACTAACGTAAATTCAAGTAGATTTGTGAGTTCGTAATGTTGTTTTAGGATAATTATTTTCGCATACTTCGCGCGGTAACTTAACACGTTACATTGTGAATAAAATAAAACTCCCAATGACCCAATTTAAACTTAGATTAATTCAATTTTTCCAAAAGCGATGTTTATTAGTTTAGTAGTAGTGCGATAGGTGGCGCTCCCTATCTTTCAAATCATGATACAACTTAATTATTTAAGATATGATATGATATGAAACAATAGTGATAAATGTTAATTTCTTAAAAACAAAAATATTTTGTACTTTTGGACTTTTCTACAAAGTTTAGTTAGCTTATTGAGTGTTCGAACGTTTTCCAATATATTTTGACAGTATTACTTCGTGCTCGATAGATGGCGTTGTTCATTTAACGTAATTTTTTGAATCGCGGTGTTAAGATTCTCCGTAGAAGAATGACCTTAGCCCATTTATAGTACTTTCTCCTTGAAGAATTGGGTTTCTTTGTTCTTGGTCTCTTAATTGTCGGAAAAAGTTTGTTGTGGTTTGATCGTTTATTCGTTGAAATTGTTCTTATGGTTGTTTCGTTTCGTTCGTTGGGTCAAATTACGAAGTCAAGAAACGAGTCGTTACTTTACTTCGTAATTCGTTCGAATTGGTTTCGTTTCGTTCGTTGGGTCAAAAAACGAGTCGTTACTTTACTTCGTAATTCGCTCGAACTTTTGGTTGGTTGGTTTTAGATATTTTCTTGAAAATGCCTTCTAGAAAAAAATCTAACCTTTCGCAATGTAGTCGAAAAGCTAAAAAAATGAGACTAATTATATCTCAAGAATCCGAAGAGGATCGTGAAGCGAGGTTAAATGCTGTCCGAGCACGGCAAGTTAGAATTCGCGCATCTGAAACGCCTTTCCAGCGTGAGTCTAGACTAAGAATACAGCGTGCTCTTACGGCGGCTTCTCGGTCACGGGAGAGCACAGAGGATCGCGAAGCGCGGTTATCGGCTCAGCGTGAGCGCCGTTCACTGTCACTCGAGTCTGAGGCGACTTTACGCTCTCAAGAGAGCATTGTGGAACGCGAAGCGCGGTTATCGTCTGACCGACAGCGCCACGCACTGTCACGTGAGTCCGAGACTTTTACGGAAAGGGAGTCACGCCTTAGTACACAAAGTCTCCGGACCGCGACTTTACGCTCTCAAGAGAGCATTGTGGACCGCGAAGCGCGGTTATCGTTAGACCGAGAGCGTCACGCACTGTCACGGGAGTCCGAGACTTTTTCGGAAAGGGAGTCACGCCTGAGTACACAAAGTATTCGGACAGCAACTTTACGCTCTCAAGAAAGCATTGAGGATCGTGAAGCGCGGTTATCGGCTGACCGAGAGCGCCACGCACTGTCACGCGAGTCCGAGACTTTTACGGAAAGGGATTCACGCCTGAGTACACAAAGTATATACTCGGACAGCGACTTTGCGTTCTCAAGAGACCATCGAGGATCGCGAAGTGCGGTTATCGTTGACCGAGAGCGCCACGCACTGTCACGCGAATCTGAATCTCTCTCAGAGAGAGAACGAAGATTAGTGTCAGCCAGAGATAGCTATGTACGCGCTCGGTTGAATGATGAAAGGTATTTAGCGTCCGAAAGGGAAAGAATAGACGACTTGCGACAAGCAGAAACAGCACAACAGCGTCAATCTCGCTTAGAGGCTGACCGAGCTCGGTACAATCTGAACAGAATTACAACTGAGGACGCTGACGAGTCTCTGGAATATGATTTCACAAATGTTATTACAACTTGGGTCAATAAGGAAAAAGCAGGTTTTACTTATTCACCTAGAATTGACTACGCTGATTTCGCCTCTGTTGGTGGTATGACCGAAATTTGCAATTTTTGTGATGCTCTGAAATGGAATAAAGAGACAAATGGAATGTGCTGTTCAAGTGGAAAAGTTGTCATTACAAATTTTCAAGATCCTCCAAACTTTATTAAAATCCTTCTAAATGGCGATCACCGCCAATCTAAACATTTTTTAGATAATATCCGTTCATATAACAGCGCATTCCAGATGACATCTTTTGGGGCAAAACAAATAACGGAGGGACCGTTCATGCCAACCTTCAAAGTGCAAGGCCAAGTTTACCATCTCATCGGATCGTTACTGGCAGAAAATGAGCCCAAATTTCTCCAAGTTTATTTTGTGTCTGATTACACTGAACAGCTCAGTGTCAGAAATCGTCATTTTCCCCAGCTTAATAGTGACCTTATATCAGGACTACAGAACATGCTGCATCAAGCAAATCAGTATGTGCATAATTTTAAAACTGCATTGGAGTCCATTCCGCCTGGCAGCAATGATTTTAAAATAATCATCAACGCAGATAGACGTCCTGTTGGTGAACACCGCGGGAGACACAATGCACCTGTCACAGATGAAGTTGCAGTTGTTTTAGTCGACCAAGAGTGTGAGAGGCGTGACATCGTGTTGCGCACTCGCGACGATCGCCTTCAACGAATTTATGAAACACACCGAGCATACGACGCCCTGCAATATCCGTTAATATATTGTCATGGTGAAGATGGGTACAATTTCGGGCTCTACCAAGTTAACCCTACTACCAGGGTAGCCAATTTTAATAAAAAGATATCGGCTCAGCAATATTATTCATACCTTTTACAAATAAGGCGCAATCGCTTCGTCTATTTGCAACGATTTCGTGGTTTGTTCAGCCAATTTATTGTAGACATGTATGCAAAAATAGAAACGGAACGTTTAGTTTACATTCGCACTAACCAACGTCGTTTACGCGCTGAAGAATACGTTCATTTGCGGGACGCGATGCAAACGGATACTAACGTCGAAAACTTGGGGCGATTGGTCATCTTGCCATCCAGTTTTACAGGCGGTCCACGATATATGCACGAAAGAACGCAAGATGCTTTTTGCTACGTCCGTAAGTACGGCCGACCGGACCTTTTCGTAACGTTTACAACAAATCCAAAGTGGACCGAAATTTGTCAGGAACTTCTTACAGGACAGGCGTCATACGATAGGCATGACATAATTGCAAGGGTCTTTCATTTGAAGCTCAAAGTTTTGATCAATCTCCTTACAAAAGAGAAACTATTCGGTTCAGCTCTATGTTTTATGTACAGCGTCGAGTGGCAAAAGCGTGGTTTGCCCCACGCCCACATTCTCCTGTGGCTGGAAAACAAAATTCGTTCCGATGCTATTGACAGTGTCATAAGTGCTGAATTTCCAGACCAAAATGAAGATCCAATTTTGCATGACATAATTAAGACACACATGGTTCACGGGCCATGTGGTGTTTTAAATAGGGAATCACCGTGCATGCAAGATGGTAAGTGCTCAAAAAAATACCCTAGAGCACTTTTAGCACAGACTATGTCGGGGGAAAATGGGTATCCGTTGTATCGGCGCAGATCAGTCTCGCAAGGTGGTTTCACAGCTTCTACCAGGTTCCGTGGGCAAGAAATTGTTTTGGATAATAGATGGGTGGTGCCGTATTCGCCAGTATTATCTAAAACATTTCAAGCTCACATTAATGTTGAAATATGCAATAGCGTAGAGTCGATAAAATATATTTGCAAATATGTTAATAAAGGTAGTGACCAAGCAATGATCGCGCTGAGAAATCGCAATGAATATGATGAAGTCACGAGGTATCAATCTGGCCGGTACATAAGCTCCTCGGAGGCAGTTTGGCGTATTTTAAGTTTCCCGATTCATGAGAGACATCCGCCGGTCATTCATCTCGATGTACACCTTGAGGGCGGGCAAAGAGTGTATTATCAGTCTGAAAATGTCACAGCAAGGTTAGACAATCCAAGACAAACCACCTTGATGGCATTCTTTCGCCTCTGCCAAACAGATAATTACGCGAAATCCCTTCTATATAATGAGGTCCCATCTTATTACACGTACAACAAGCAGCAAGGTGTTTTTAACCGTAGAAGACGTGGAACTGCTGTGGAAGGCGAGCCTGGAGTTTTCAAGGAACACGTGATTGGACGAGTGTACACTGTGCACCCGAATAATTCAGAGTGTTACTATTTACGCCTTCTTTTGCACGTCGTGCGAGGACCTACTTCTTTCACTGAGCTCCGTAAGGTGGATGATATTGAATATCCCACATACCAAGCTGCTTGCCGCGCACGTCATTTATTAGATGGAGATCAGCATTGGGATGAAGCTTTAGCCGAGGCAAGCGTCAGCGATAGTCCATATCGCTTGCGTCATTTGTTTGCCATCTTATTGACCTTTTGTGGATTAACGGATGCTGGGCAGTTGTGGCAAAAATATCGAGAAAAATTTTCTGAAGATTTTTTGAGACATGTACGTCAAAACAGTGATGGTGAAATTCCTGACCGAGTAGTTGAAAATTGTCATAATAGATCGTTGTTGGCCATTCAAGATATAGTTACAAGTATAGGAGGGAACCCGCTCACTCAATACGGCTTGCCCACACCGACAGTCGATGGGGAACGTATAAACAGGGAGTACGCCTCGGAGATAAATTACAATCCCGTGGAATTAGCAGAAACCCTGCAAAACGGCTGCTCAATTTTGACAACGGAACAGCGTCAAATATTTGATCGAGTATGCTGCAGTGTGGATAATAAATTAGGAGAAATCCTGTTTTTAGACGCGCCCGGTGGAACAGGCAAAACTTTTCTAACCAAAGTTATTTTGGCACGAATAAGGAGCCAAAATAAGATTGCTCTCGCTGTTGCCTCCTCAGGAATAGCAGCCACATTGTTGCCCGGAGGAAAAACCGCACACACAATGTTCAAAATTCCCATCGACTTGGAACGAACAGAAAGCCCGGTTTGCAATGTGTCACGCAATAGCGACAAAGCTAGGGTTTTACGCGATTGTGACATAATAATTTGGGACGAGTGCACGATGGCAAACCGTAAGGCTGTTGAAGCAGTAGACCGAACTTTGCGCGACATTAGGCAAAATGACCGGCCGATGGGAGGCATTACGGTACTTTTCTGTGGTGATTTTAGGCAGACACTCCCGATAATACCGCGAGGTACCAGAGCCGATGAAATTAGTGCCTGTCTAAAGAGTTCGATTCTATGGTGCAATGTCATATCAACTCATTTGAGTTTAAATATGCGAGCACATCTGGGTGGGAACCCAAACGCACAAGAGTTCTCAAATTTACTTTTGAAAATTGGTGACGGCACATATCCTACACAAGATGGCAAAGTAATTTTGGTGGAGAACCTATGTTGTTCCGTTGCTTCACAGCTGAAACTCATTTCTTCTGTGTATGGGAATCCCACTGATATCGGTAACCACGCTGCTGCTTGGCTGTGCCAGCGAGCTATTTTGACTCCCCGCAACGACCAAGCGGCAGCAATAAATTCACAAATATTGGCACATGTTTCTGGGGAAAGTAAACAATATACTTCAATAAACACGGTTACCGAAGAGGAAGATGCCACACACTATCCAGTAGAGTTCTTAGAATCCCTTAACACACCCGGTCTTCCAGCACACAAAATTTGTTTAAAAGTCGGAGTGCCAATAATTCTTCTCAGAAATTTAAGTCCTCCCAAACTTTGCAACGGCACTCGGCTCAGAGTCACCAATCTCCAACACAACGTCATCGAAGCCGAAATCTTAACAGGTTGCGGCGCCGGTGATGTTGTTTTTATTCCCAGAATTCCCCTCATTCCCAATAATTTCCCCTTTAGTTTCAAACGTGTGCAATTCCCCGTCAGCCTATGTTACGCCATGACCATTAACAAAGCTCAGGGCCAGACATTATCCGTTGCGGGGGTAGATCTTAGTGTTGGTTGCTTTTCCCACGGCCAACTTTATGTAGCTCTTTCGCGTGTGAGCAACCCTAGCAACCTTTTTGTGTACGCTCCAGGTGGTTCCACGTCTAATATTGTATATAGAGAAGCATTTTCATAAATAATTATACAAGTTTTTGGCAGCATCTTAGTTACAAAGAAAAATCACCAGGCCTGGTCGAAAGATTCTCCCTTTTTAAATGAAGGTACACCTTCTCTAAGTGACACATTATTGTTTTCCGACATCCACGCGAACGAAGTCGCGGGCACAGCTAGTATGATATAATTTTCATATGCTATAAAAACATTTAACCTAATTTCATATGATCTAATGTTATATTTGATATAATTTTTATTTACTGTAATTTAATTTAGTATAACGTTCATTTCATATAATTTTCAAATTGTATAATGCTCTTTTTATATAATATTATTTTGACCTAACTTTCATATTAACTAATTTTTTAAGGTAACGCATCGTTCTTGAGAAAAACAAATTATTATATTATTATATATATATTACGACCTTCATTAATTGTTCTTCTTCTGGACATAAGCACAGAATAAATAAGTAGCAGTATTATACAGGGAATTAAAGTAATTGCGTGCCATAGCTTAGGGGTAGGTTCAGTATCGATAAAAGAAGACAGAAAAAAAAAACATTATTATCGCATCGCCGCGCCGTACGAAGGGAAAATTCGAATTGTAACTTACATACCGTCGTAGCGTTAGTTCGATTTGCGTTCGATAGTAGGTAAGCAATTTAAGCATTTAAACAAATAAAATAATTTTAATTCTAAACGATTGCTATTTTAAGTAAGTAGTTTTTTTTTTTTATGGCTTCCTTTATTGATACTGAACCTACCCCTAAGCTATGGCACGCAATTACTTTAACACCCTGTATAATACTGCTACTTTTTTATTCTGTGCTTATGTCCAGAAGAAAAACAACCAATGAAGGTCGTAAAGCCCAGGGAATTCCTAGGATCCTACCTACTTATTTCCTAGAATGTAGGTACCTACATAAAACCGACAGATGACAGGCAATCCGACAGCTTTGTAAGATTTTTCTGGTTTCTTAGACAGCACCAGCTGTCCTGAAAATGTGTAAATTTTATAATATTTTGACAAAAACATCACATTACCAACCAATGTTAACGAAAATATATGTAAGTAACTTGTAAAATTTTCGAATTGTTGCATTGTCGCTTGTTAACTGCCTGTCGGTTACTTCGTTCCACGATACCTGTTCCCGACATTTCGTAAATTATTATTTCTCATTATTAATTGTTCATACCAATCTTTCGTGACTTCCGAATATTTAATTGCATTATCCGGCTGCCATTGTTATTAAATAATTGTTCATAATTACTCTCCCTTAAGGTCGCACCTAGCTTTTGCCGCTAATAAATGGTAGGTATAGAGCGGGATAAAGAATGGGTGGTTCGCGCGCTAATTTAGATATTTACTCCATATTATTAAAACATTATATGCATTTTTAAAATGTAATACGTATACATTATCAAAAACATGTAGTTTTGTTATTATTAATGTTGTTATGTTTATGTTGTTTTGATTACATTGTTTTTTTTTTTTGTATCGAGGAAACTACAAGTACCTAATCGTTTTTCTAAAGAGTATGATGTTTAGAGTGAATCTTTAAATATCTTACATATTAATTGCATACGATGTTGCAAGAGATCAACGTTAACGAACGCAATTATTTCGCAATAAGCTCCGTGCGCCCTTAATATTAAACAGATGGAAAATATTCCTTTATTAAAAATGGCAAATTGAACAAATTCTGTTCCAAAAAATTCCGTCTCAAATTTTTTTCAGTGTAACGCACAGCTTTTTCTTTCAGCAAAATATTAATATTCGTCACAATGTTTCAATTTAATCACAATTTTCATTTATGTAGTATTTTTGTCTCGTTTTTGACGACAGCTTGAGGCCAATTGTGTTTTAACTTTTGTTTTGTTAATTCTGGAGGAATTGGAGATGATCTAAATGTATTTTTAATGTAAATATTTTTAAGGTTCCTAAAGTATTCTATAAGTTATTTTTTTATAATTATCCATTACAGTTATTACTTGCAGCGCAATTAGGTAGTTATACTTAACTAGCTTCTGCACGCGACTTAGTCCGCGTGTTTTAACGTAAAAAATATCCTATGACACTTGGCAATACTCTAGCTTCACTTTAGTAAAAGACTTTTATAATAAAATTGTAACAAAGTCAAATCTATATACATATATCATGTGTTTGAAAAAAAAAGTTTCTCCGAAGTGTGGGAACGAGTCTGATACCGAAAATATAATTTTCAGAATTTTTGTATATATAGTATCTGTTTGTCTGGATGTATGTTCCGGATTGGCGCAAAAACAGCTGAACAGATTTGGATGAAAGGACGATGGGCAAACATTTATGGAAGCTGGTACCCGAAAACCAATGGCAACCAATAAAAATAATTCGTAAACTGTTTTAAAATAATCTAATTTGTAGAATAGTAGTCGTTAGAGGGGATATTCTCAATTCGCTGTCCGTTCAAAGATATACAATCTTTAACATTAATATGAACAGGGTCTGCTGCCGCAGACGCTGGTTTTCTAATGAACCCCTATGGACAAGTGACAAGGAGCACGAACAGTTTCAACATACCTAATACATAATTTTATACCTCTAAATAAATAAATAAATTAGTAATCAAATATGAATTAAAAACAAAAACAATCCGAAATCAACAGGAACTGTCCAAGTAAAAACCTGTAACAATCATTCAATCCCAAGCTGGTAAGTTTGAGTTCCTTTGAAAATAATTAAAGCGGACACTCTATACGCTCATCAGACATTTGTGCGTATAGAGTGTAACCGCTTTAGTTTTTTTTAGTAGTATTAGTACGAAAGTATTAAGTATACTCTGTTAGTACGAGTACTAACACCGCCATCTTGTTTGTCAATGCATTTCACAAAACGCTTGCTCAAATCTTTGCCAACATCGCCTCCCTGTAAACGATATTCGAGCGCCAAAAAATCCTAATAGCAGTGTGGTTTGCTTGATATGTCTTTGTGACATTCACCAATCAAAAGATTGTATGGTTACAAGTTAATGTGTATTTAAGGCTATATGATTGTACCTATGTCCTACGCAGAAAACTAAACCGCCGGTATAAAATCCAACATACTCGTAAATCCAAAATACTATTGTCCTCACTATCGGTTCTCCATTATCACTACAAATATTTGTATGTCCCATAGATTCGAGACCAATAGCGAATACGGACGAATAGTGTCCGCGACACATGGACATCCCAAACGGGATCAATGTAAATGATTCAATTGAGTTTTGGCTATAGTGGATCAGTCGGCTATGTCTGGCTATTGAGGTGACTATTGGTGTCAATTGAGACTGATCATCATTATAAATAGTAGGTTTGCCTGTTGAGAGATTGCCTAGCAACTTTTATGACGATCAAGGACAATATGGTCATCAGATAAGGTTTTAACAGTTCGCTGCTGAAAATCCTAATTAATATTGTAATGGATAACATTTTGGCACATACATGGGTAGACCATGACCTGGATTAGGACATAGGGTAATTTTAGTCCCGACATTCCCACGGAATTGAGACATATGCGGGCGAAACCATGTAATTTATTAGAAATTTACATAAATATTTCGGCGACCCGTTCCATCGGTAAAAGGTGTAGCTGAAGCGACCATCAATGAACGATGTTTTCCGCGAATAGTTCTATCGACGATGGATTTGTTCGTGGAACCAACCGTCGACTAAGAGTGATTTCGGCGAACCGTACCTTCGGCGAAGAGTGATTCGCTATACCGTTCTGAGCTCCAGCTAGTGAACCAATAAACCAGCCACGAATTAATAAATAAGTGACTGGATAAGATATAATGTCGTAGTAAGGTTTGGTAATCGCAGAACAATAAAGAAATTGGCACCTCCCTTATTTTTATCCGACTGCGGTGAAGCCAAAAAACCGGCCGCACACGAAGGGTTCCGTACCGTATTATGATCGAGAAAAAAACACGGTTCTTGTATGGAGACCCCCTTTACTTTATTTTCATTATTTGTTGATAAAGCAGCTATAGTATTACTTAATTTTAGAATATTTCAGCTGGCTACCTATTACGGTTCATGAGATACAGCCCGCTGACAGACAGACGGACGGAGGCTTAGTAGAAGGGTTCCGTTTGGTACCCTTCTGGTACGGACCCCAAAAATGAAGCAAACAGATTTTTAATTACGTGATTGATAGATATGTGTGTGTGTGTGTGTGTGTTGGAAATTAAAATGACTCTTGCCTACCCACTCCACAATTGTAAAAAATATCAATCAATATTCAACCTGTGTTGTCCCACAGCTGGGCAAAAGTCTCCCCCACAGCTTTCCACACTTCACCGTGTGTTGCCTTCTCCGACCATTCTCCTATAAATGCTCTAAGTCATCTCGCCAGCGCTTCCCAAGTCTCCCTCGGCGATGACGCCCGTAATATCAGTTAATTAAAATAACTAAAATAATGGTGAATCTCCTTTTTTGAAGTCTCCAAAAATCTACAAAAGATGCTGCATAGTTTTCTAATTCAGCTTTTCAGTATAACTTGTGGCAAAAAACGTAAATATTGAAAGTTAATTCACCTGTCATCATAACACTATAGCGTCAAGTTTTCCTCAAATTCAGCTAACATGTAGATCTTTGACAGTCGTTATGGGTCGTGAAAGAATCCCGAAAGTCTAACAACCAGACTTACCAAGGGCTTTCGTATTACAAGAGAAGATACGGGCCCGTCCGAAAGTAGTTCGAAATGTCGTAGTGAACCCTACTCCCTATTGATTTCGGAATCATGAGCTTTGAACCGAATCATAGACAATATTCGGGAACGAATGACGCATGACGATAGAGTTGCGCTATTTTACCGGTCGATTATCGGTTTACTTATTTGTGGTTTTCAAGCTGAATAAACATAAATTAATATTGTTGATATTTGAAAAAGACCACATTTTAAATAAGCCATCATCATAATATTGTGCTGTCCATAATTATTCACGAAAAAAATAAGTTTCCGTTACGAAGAAATGAGAAACTCAACCATTATTCAAAATTGGTTTTAAAAAATAGGGTAGAAAATTCTAGATTTCCATTCATTTTCAACCTCAGTTCCCCAATTTAGGTCAAAAAGAATTAACCTTTCTTGTTTCGTACTCCCACTGGCAAAGTTTATTGCGATCGTACGGTCAATTTATACTACACTAATGATTATTTTATTAGAATTAATTGCGTTAAGGAATAACACTGGAACAGATAAAACTTTTTGGTCTTCCGTAGGGTTACGCGATAACGAAACCGATAATTTTCGAAATCGGTTTTTTGTTCATCTATTCAGTGCAAACGTAAAATCTAATTACTGTGTTTATGTACTCACGGTACCTATTGTTTCGGTGTACATAATACAAACGGTTCGTATAAACGGTTGATCAAAAATCAATTTTCAATTGAGTTGAAAAAAATCTATCGCAATCAAAAAGATCAAATAATTCAATAAAATTATTAAAACCTTTGATGTTGTCTCTGGTTGCAGCATTTAACAAAAATAAACATTGCCGTTGACATTTAATTTCGATTAAATCCATTCGCGAATTTATCTTGAAACTCTTCACCTAGGTACTCTTCTTCGTATTTTTCAATTAAAACTTAATTTGAAAAACACACCTTAAAAAAGTTAAATTTCATACAAAGTTTGTCCCAGTTTTGTAAGGAGTTTGTTAACATTTTAATATTTAATCAGTAAAATATTCTTGTCTGCAATAAAACGATAAATTAACTCATTTTTGAAGCCCAATTTATTTTCTGTACATATTTTTTGTACCGTATTTAAATTTGAAACATTAATTTGAAACTGCATTTAAATTTAAATCGTAAGTATAATTGTTTAAATAACAATACCGCAAACTGTAAATGTATTGTATTTTAAGAGCGTCAATTCTTAAAGTGGGTAACGTATTATTCCAGTTCACTAGTTAGCGATATTTCATATTTTCATACAGTAATATTGCCAAATTAATCAAAGCAGCTAACATAATTGACAGATGTTTGCGACGCAACTTTTTGGATGAACGCACTTAAATAAACTGTACGATTAATGATTAAACTTTTTCATGAAAGTTTTTTTATTCATTTATTTATAAAACGTGATTATAAATCACGTTGTATAAATAAATGAAGAATTAAATGATGATATTATGGTTACATAAGTGACGTCTACCCGTAATATTAAAACACTCAATTTAAAATCCAAATCAGTAAGCCCTAGAGACTGGAAATATAAACCTAAAACTCAGTCGTAAATTATGCTAATACTATCAAAATAAAAGTCCACACGTATTTCGAAAATCCAAGCAAAGATAAAACAAACGCGACCACTTTCAGCCAGTAATAAAAGTTGGTTAATAATTACTTACATTACATCATATTTAAGTCCCAACTAATGACGGTTGATAACTTCCACACCAGTCAGAAAAAAAACAAACACTCACTGCACTTTTAATTTAAATCAAGAACACTTCAAATAAAATCGAACGATTTAAAACTCACTCGCAAGAAAACCGAAATTCGAATTTCTCGGATGTTTCGACACACTTGGGTAGTAGGTACGCAACGCACGACCGCTCGCTTCGCCCTCCAATCAACGACTGGCGACGTGAGATTTTCAAGAGAGGAAGAAAAATCGGCTGGACGAATGGTGGCGACAAAATGTTTACCGAAATTATACGCATCTAATAAAATATTGTTTGGACGACAGGAAATCTGTGGAAATGATACCTGAGAAAAGTATATTTTTACTTTTTACGAAAGAGAGATCTTTTGAAACGGCTGCGTGAGTGATTTCCGATGGTCACATCGTCGTAAATATGAGGGCTAAGGTCGTGCGTACATACTTTGGACACGAATTTGTATCGTACGCAAACGTACGATCGTGGTCGTACGAATTGAGTGCGCACACTGAATACGTTTTTCTCCGTCAAATAGGTAGTGTCTTGTTTTGGTTGGGTCTTGGGTTCGATTCCCGTGTCGGGCAAAGTGTTCTTGGGTTTTTCTATTTGGAATTTCTCAGTAGCAGCCCGGAGTCTGGATTTGTGCCCGGTTTATGGTAATAGGCTCGCCCCCTATTACATGGGACTTAAACATACCTGGCGAAATGTGGGTGTACCTACTGCAGGTACACCCACTCACCCAACCCTTTGGGGAAACAAGGCGTGATGTTATGTTATGTTAAATAGGTAGTGTTTGGGTGATATCGCATTGAACGCACGAAAAACTCCAACAAGTTTGGATTGTTTTCGGACGTCGGAACTATACGTACGACTAACTCGCATTCAGTCTTTGCCTTTGTAGTTGGAAAGTCGGGATCGTTCGTCAGTGTTCGTACGTGTTCGCATGAGTGAAATTCGTACGAAAACGCACCCAAAGTGCGCGCGGCCTGACGGCGACATGACCTGACGGATCGACCCGTGCGGCAGTTACTACTTAGCCACGCGCTCCTCAAATAATAACACGAATATTAATTAAAAACACGACTGCCATTATGTGGAATACTTTTTAATCTAAGAGGTCCCCCGACTGCAATGTCAATTTTATTTATCTGTTTAGTCAGGGAATACAACTTGTTTTTTACTTTTTAGTTCATTTTTTGGCAGGGCAGTCGTGTTTTTAATTTTTTTTAATTATTTATTTTTATTTTAGACATTTTAGTGACAAGCTTCATTCATGCTAGGTGGCTTTAATTTAAGAACTAAAGGTGGTTTAATCTCACGGCAGAGCGTGGCGTAGATAGGATGGACGAGAACACGGACGGCTCCCGTTTACTCGCGCGGTCGCGCTTACTCGCGAGAGCTAGCGCTGGGTCGTGCCGGTATGGCCTAGCAAGTCATTGTTAGGGTGATTTCCCAGATTTCTCAAGCGATTTAGTTTGTCTAGACTTTTTATCATGTGGCTCTTGGATAATTTTTCGTGGATTCAAAACGCTGATTGCCAAACCTTCTAGCTGTCTCACGCGACTAAGCACGACATAAGCTTGGCCTTTGGCAAACATTTTAGAGTCTAGATCCACGACGGCTCTGTCCAGTGTCGTCCCTTCCAGCTTGTGCACTGTCACGGCCCAGCATAGTATAAGCGGTAGCATGCGCCGCTCAACTTTACCATGACCCCTTAACGCATCGTCATTCGACTGTACTGGGTCCAATTTTGTCACCAACGCCGACTGTGTTTCCACATGTTGTTATAACATCGAATTCAACGAAGACAGCTTGTAGTAATTCTCCAGGTTCAAATTGGTCACGGCGTAGTGCTGGCCATTTGAATTTTCGGATGATCCCCATAGCGCCATTTACTAAGCCGTGTCCAACGTTAATGTTCTTTCGTAACATTACTATAGATCTAACACCAATATTTTTTTTTAAAACGCGACTAAATCGCTGTTTTATTGGGATCGGAAGGAATGAACTCCACTTTCGGCCGCTGTCCATAGGTTTTGACTTCTATAGATGTATTCACTGCCTTCACTTCGTACATCCGGCCATGTTCTCGAGAGCTCAATGGTCATTGTATATGGTATTGTACTCATCCACTTGTTTTAATGTGGGAAATATGCGCACACACTCGCCATCTACAAATGGACCAGTCACTGGGACTCGACGACGATCCAGTATTTCGAGTTGCTGCATGGTAAGTTGGCCAACCCGCAAATTATTTAAAATATCCACAAAAGTAGTATCATCTGCTTGTCTCATGTTTTGTGGCAGTTCGCAGAAGCTAAACAGCGCCCATAAGTCCATTTCAGCTTCTAAATGCGACGGTTGCTTGAAGCAGTATGCTCCGCCTGCAGATTTTGCGACTGGTGGTAGCTGCATCAGGTCCCCAAAGAGCAAAACATTGACACCTCCAAAATAATGGTGGCTCACTTTCATTTTTTGGAGTCTAAGGTGAACATTTCTGAGAGTCGTATATGGTGCCATTTAAATTTCATCAATGATGAGCCATTTTATGGTTTACCACTTTTTCTCTTTCTGGTTTCTATCCTGCCGCTTTCAATAGGAAGGGCAAAAGTGGAATGTAAGATAGAACCCCCAATCAGTCGAGCTGCTACGCCAGTTGGCGCTGCTACCACTACGGCGTTACCGTTTGGTATTATAACTGAGGCGGCGTATTTGTTCTACCACAACTTTTAGGGTAAACGTTTTACCCGTCCCAGCGCCCTCTCTTACAAAGACTCGCAATGGCTCTTGCTTGCAGTTCGTAGAAAACAGCCGTTCGGAAATGGTTCTGAACAACTGTCGCTGGCACACATTCATTGACCGCACCGCTGCTGCATACTGCTCGTCAGTCATTGACCCTAATATGTTTGTTTTTGCTTTTTTTTTTTACTGGCCTTACGTGCTGGCCACGGACAATTCGCTATAGCGAAAATTCGCGCGGCGCGACCGGCGGCGCGTCTTGCGAATGAATCAAATGTATGGAAATGTACTGGGCATGCCACGCGCAGCGGCGACCAGCGAGACGACCGGGGAATTTCCCCTTCCATACATTTGATTCATTCGCAAGACGCGCCGCCGGTCGCGCCGCGCGAATTTTCGCTATAGCGAATTGTCCGTGGCCAGCACGTTAGTATGTTTCTCGTGTGACGGTGTGATGATGAAAGAATTCTAAAACTCAATCATCTACGAAACCATTCACTCATTTAGACATTCTCAGTCTTACTAAAGTCTGATGAAATCGTTTGCACAGCCAAAGATGAAATGTTTGTTTTGCACGTACACCGTACCTAAGTAAAAGTGGTGCGCATAAATTATATATATTTGGAACGTGCTCATCAAGGCCTTCAATTTGATACCCATATTGTAATAATTGAAGAAAAACAAATCTTATCACTTTTTCAAAATGGAGCCATACTGTCGCCACATAGAATTTTTTAAAATCAAATTTTTTTCAATATTTTCCACAGTTATGGTGGAATAAAGAAACTTACATACATACATACCTACATCAACCCTGAATACATTACACTCCTTTTTGGGCAGTCGTGTAAAAAGAAATCGACTTTTTATTAATCGTTTTTTTTAAATATCTAAATCGATTATAGAAATCGTTTTTTTTTTTAACGATTTTTAATCGATTTTTTCTATAATCGATTAATTTTTCACATCCCTAATCCACCACGTGGGCTCAGTGCGGGTGGATGTCACATGTGATACTCAGTAGCAGGTTTTACACAATTCAACAGTTAATTTGGGCAGAGTAGCGTCCTAGTTCACAATATAATGAATGTTAAAAATGATTTGCCTCCCTTTTTTAACTTAACCGCCATATTCAAATCAACTGTCAGATAATTACTCTTTATGATAAGAAATACTAAATTATTGTTATAAAAATCAAATAAGTGACTTATTATGGAAAAATAAATACAAAGAATATTATTTAGACATTAATGAGAATATTTGAAAGTATAAAAACTAATAATTAAGCAACTACTACTCTAGATAACCAGTTCACTTAGCCACCCAAACCCATAATCCAATATCATTGTTTCCATATCTTGCAATAGTCCTGTACTAACCGGGGGTTGTCCTTGGGTGCACTAGATTAGTGCGTATAGGGATAATCGTCGGTTAGTGCCTCATTTCATTAGACACGTCTAACGGGCCTCTGCGAGTTGGTTTCGGCCCCTCGTACGCCTTCCAAAGGTCCGGGACCCTAGGGTCCCGAGAAATGTCAAAAGCAACTACTACGTCATAGCCGTCGAGTATCTATTTGGTACTTGTTAACACATGTCTTCGAATTTTGGGTTCTAGGACATGCCGGTTTCCTCACGATGTTTTCCTTCACCGTTTTGAGAGCAGTGGTGATGAAATTAAATACACAAGGTAAAGTGCCTGCCTGATTTTGAATTCACGACCACGACTTGTAAGACCGGGCCGATACCATGAAACACAAAAAAAAAAAAACATACTATTCTAAATTAAAGTCGCTTTTGGGCTCTGTCTGTTTGACCGCGTTTTTCTTCTAAACCACGCAACCATGGATTTTAATGCAGTCTTCACCATCACCATCATTAGAAAATTTATTCCGGCAAGTTTATGTGTGTGTGTTATCTTAAATATTTTTTATTATTTATATTCAAGTCAAAGTCAAATAATTTATTTCAATTAGGCACAAAAAAGGCACTTATGAACGTCAACATTTACAACAACAAAAAATATAATAATTGATTCTAGTCGCCCATTCCAAAAAGTCGTTTTCGTATGGAGAAGAATGGGCAAGAAACTCCACCGTTACTCTTTTAAAATATTTTCACAATATCCTGTATACATTTGTTAGAAACTACTTCCATTCTCAAAACTAATAGGTGATTATTGATTATATCTAGAGTAGAAGCTAACCATTTGCAACACTTCAGGGATGAGAATAAATAAGAGTAGGTAAACACTATCATACTTTATCAAAGGTTTATATTTCAAGAATAAACACTAGATTCAATAATCCACAAATTATATTATCACATATTATGTTCTCCATTCCTTAATACTTTTAATTCTATATAAAGATTTACAATATAAACTAATAAGTTACCTTATTTTCTAGAAGACCTCCAACAATAATTATCACCAACTTAACTTTCCACTGACCCAGTCACTTGGGACGACCTGCTCTCATGAACGTCGGAATCAAAGTGCCCCCAAATACCGTTCCCGCGGCTAGAGCCGTTATTCTACATCTTTTTTTAAATCTTCGGTGTTGCCAGTACAGAGAAACTGTTTTTACCGACCTATTTCAAAATATTATAAATACATGAAACTATAATGTTGCCAATAAAAACTAACAATTAATTATTAAAGAATCAAAACCTAACACTCGACCATCCTGACCTTGTGCATGTCCCCATGCACATAAGTAAAACAGAAACCTAACACTTGGCCTTCTTGATTCGACTTTCATGAGATTGGTTCACAGTATCAGTCACTTTAAATCGAGTACTTACAAAACTAAACTGAACAGTTTTAGTTATACATCATTAAATTTTCAACTCATTTTATAACTATTTCATAATTTCAATTCTGACAGTAAAATCAAAATTTCATATCAGTTAAATTAATATTATTATGCCCTTGCGAACCCTCAATTCTCACAAAAGCATAATAACACTTATATGTTTCTATTCTAGTAGCGGTGAACCCTCAATTCTCACAACTAATAGCATAGATTCAAATCAATAACCACATTTCCGTTTTCTAGTTATATAAGCAAGCTATTGTAAACCCTCCATTCTTACAAAGCTTAATCATATTTATTGTTTGCCTATCCAATTGGTGTAAACCCTCAATTCTTACAACCAATTAAATAGAATCAAATTATATCCACAATTCATTTTCATTTTAGGTATATAAATAAGCTATTGTAAACCCTCAATTCTTACAAAGCTTAATCATATTTATTGTTTGTCTATCCAATTGGTGCAAACCCTCAATTCTTACAACCAATTAAATAGAATCAAATCATATCCACAATTCATTTTCAGTTTAGGTATATAAATAAGCTATTGTAAACCCTCAATTCTTACAAAGCTTAATCATATTTACTGTATGCCTATCTAATTGGTGCAAACCCTCAATTCTTACAACCAATTAAATAGAATCCATTACACCCTCAGTTCATTTCAGGGATATCAGGTTGTGAACCAATCAATTCTCACGTTCGGTCTGAAACAATATATTAAACATTCTGTAATAATTGTCCCGTAGAATCCTACGTTGGTGAACGCTATGCATCACTATGTTCGCTGTCATCACTAGATTTGCTAGAATTTGGCCAAACCCTGAAGTTTTTGCATTGAACAAATGTATCGTCGTTTTATCATCTCAACCGTATACGCTAGAGCATTCATTTAAAAATCTATTTGAAAATGACATATATAAAGCACTGACATCTATAATAACATGGCTAATCAATAATAATCTAAAACACACAACATAACATCACGCCTTGTTTCCCCGAAGGGTTGGGCAGAGGTGTACCTGTAGGTACACCCACATTTCGCCAGTTATGTTTAAGTCCCATGTAATAGGGGGCGAGCCTATTGCCATCAACCGGGCACGAATCCAGACCCCGGGCTGCTACTGAGAAATTCCAGATAGAAAAACCCAATAATACTTTGCCCGACCCGGGAATCGAACCCAAGACCTCATGTTCAGCAGTAGCGCTTGCAATCACTAGACCAACGAGGCAGTCGAATCATCTAAAAATAAATATGAATAAACAAATGTAATGAACTACAGCCAAGGACCTCAAAATTCAATTAAATTTAAATTTATATATGATAATAATATAATAAATCAAGTAGAAACAGCCAAATTACTCGGTTTAAAAATTGATAGTAGAATCATTTGGAAATGTCACACAGAAGACCTATGTACACATTTTTATCTTTTGCGATGTACTGTAACTGTATCTGTAACTGGCACCAAAAGAGAGTAGAAACGCATTATTCATGGCGTATTATGGACTAGTTGAATCGTTGCTTAGATACGGTCTAATATTTTTGGGTAATTCGACAAACACCGACATGGTGTTTAAATAATGCAAAATCGTTGTAGTCGGGCTATGTTTAAGATCAAAAATACCGACAGCTGACAGCAGGACCAATGTTTATAAAATATCATAATACTGACACTTCCGTCACTATACATCTTGGAAACAGCTTTATTTGTTAGAAGCAATCCTCACTGTTTTCACACCATTAATATATAATAAGATTCCAGAGGCTATTAAAAATATAAACCAGCCAAACTTATTCAAAAGAGAACTTTAACTTTTAATTTCTTAATTGTCTCATATTTCAAGTGGCTATAATTTAATTTGTACGCTAATGGTGGCAAAACATGTTGAAACTCAGAGATTTCCACTTTTAAATCCACATTTGCATTTAATTATGTAGGTATAATGATACACATGTTTACAAATAACTATATCTATAACTTTATCTTAATTTGTCTTTATCTTTATTTTACTCAGACAAATGTCAATACGCTGGTTTTTCACGTAAGGGTCAAGATTAGAGAGAATATTTTTATGATCAACATTCTTCGAAATTTGTATTTTTATTTCCTGTGCGTGTCCCAAATAAAAATATTTTTCTTTCTTTCTTTATTTTCTTTCTTTCTCAAATTCGGTATGTAAAGTATTTTTCAGGTATTGTTTTATATTTTTATTTTATAGATATGAGTATTTAAAATATATAATTCCAACTTTTTGTTTTTCCAAGCTGTAGTTATTTTTTTATATTTTTTTTTTAAGTGTTTTTCATGCTGACGTCATAAAGTAGGTTGAATAGCTTATGATCTTTGCCACGTATATTACATATAATTAAAACTAAACTTGAAAATTCAGTAAAGTCAAACTGTCTGATTTGACAATTAATATTAATTTGTCATAACAGAGCGATTTTTATTTTTACAGTATCCGTACCTTATTGTAAAGATAAAGCTTATTAATTATGAATCGATCAAAGACTATTTGTGCTAAATGGTTCATTCCGTCATAGACCCGTCATGTAAAAACACCACAACAAATAGCCAAAACAAATTGTTTGTGTACTGAGGTCCATATTTAAAACAAATCCAAAGGGTAGGCAAGCAGTTCCTTATAACAAGCAATGGTCAATGTAGCAGTAAGTATCGAAGTCCGAAGGGAAAGCAAGGGTTATCGTGAAAAGAATTAGGTAACTTATCAAAAAAATCAAAGCACGGTACGCTCAACGAAAGTAAACAGCTTCATGTAAACTTGACGTTGACATTGACGCTTGACACGTACACAATTTTAATACAAGAGGCACTGAAAGTTTCCTATACGGGGAATCTTATAACGTCATTTAGAGGTCAAGTAAAAGTCAAATAATTTTAAGAATTTTTGTGAAAATAAATACGATCTTAAAATTTTAAGACCTAAAAATAGAAAAATAAGGCTTACAAACCTAAAATCTCGAAATGGTTTTGGAATCAGCATAGGTTAATTTTTACTTAACATACCGAATTGATGCTCCCATAGACGGCTGAGATGTAAAACCATGTATAATAGAGTGAACCAAGTCTATAACATCTATAACGGTAAAAGAAGGAGTACGTGACCTTTAATCTTGTGATGCACCGTCGCCACGTAGACTATTGTTGCTCTGCTCACGTGAATCTCGCCTCCGCTTGGCTCTTGTAGCTGATGCTCACGTTGACGCGACCGGCTCGGGCTGCAGCTGTGCTCCCGGCTCTTCGAGAGATGACGGCTCGTATTCCTCTTGTAGGACTTCGAGTGCCACGGCAGCGTACGCCGGAAATATCACGTAGATGATGCGACGAGCACCTTACAGGAGTTAGCAGGCGCCGGCCGTCGGCTGTCTTTGCGACCATGAGGAGAAACATCCCACGACAGAGCGTCATCGTTATTTTTTTTTCATTGCGAAACTGGAATAGATCTCATTTAAGGACATAAATGTTCGATAAAACCAATTGCATAACGTAAAACAGAGAATTTGTAAGACCCAGCTGTCTATCAACACTATCAGGGAGTGCCCCGATCAAGCATGTATACACAACCAGGCTTCTGAGCTATTTACCATCATTGTCAGGGAGTACCCTGACCAAATATTAGAAAAAAATGCCCTTTGTAACAATTGCTCCTAAATTAAATTTTAAAAGTCCTTCAATAAACAGTTGTGTTATTAGGGGGTACCCTAACCAAATAAAACGGCAACTAAAGGTTATAGCAGAAGTACGTTATCACTGCCGGGGAGTGCCCCGACCAAATGGTAAAAAAAACCTATTTTGAAAGATTCACAATTAATCACACCCTCATCTCGTAGCTCTACTATCAGGGAGTACCCCGATCGAATAAGTCCGCGACCTAAGGCTGCCCTAAATTAATAAAACCACACCACAAGTCTACAGAACAAGATAAAAACGCAGTCCTCACCGTCTTATTATCGGGGAGTACTCCGACTGCGAGCCTAAGGCTACCACATGTTAATTTTAGCGTAAAGAAATTCAAATTACAGAGATGCACCGTAGGACTCATTCATACTTTTCAATATTAATTACATCCGTCACTCATTGCACCGCAAGATTCACGGATCAAGCACTCACACTTGCCAGCCACTGTACGACTTCCAATGAATGACCTATGACCAACTATATACTCCACAAATAAGGTGTCTTTTATACTACTTAAATGATAAGAATAGTTGGTCGCTGTGATTAACTCAAGACAATGTTTCAATGTTCTTTCTCCAGAATTAGTTTACCTACAGGTTATATGAGTTTATATAATAATCTACTCATTACAATGTTTTTTTTTTTTTTTTTTGCATTGCAATATGTGGTTAGCTAGCGACCTCGACAATTATTTATTTTACCTCGAAGGTCCTAGTTTATCAATTCGTTGGATCACTATTACAAGGTTCTATGTTACAATTTTAGCACTTATTGAGATAAGAATGCTACAAGGTTCTATGTGTCATTAGCCACACTTTTCAAAAAACAAACCACTAGATAGCAGCACTATTACTACAAAATATAAATTTTCCATAGTCCTATGTTGTATTTTTACTACGCAAAGAAATAACGAAGTTCCATGTTAAACATAGAACCTTCCAATTTTGATTTTATAAATTTTTACGATAACACGGTTCTATGTTAAACATATGACTTTGCTTAGAGAAAAAACATCAACGTGTCTATGACCAAAGTTCTATGTCAGCTGTCAGTGTCAAAGTCATCTCAATTTCGCGGTTAATGCTACGGGTTTATTGTGTCATTATAACGGTTATCCCTTCAATTTTGTGTAAAATGGATGAGCGGCGTATAATTATGGACTATTCGAGTGATGACTCAGTGGCAGATAAAGATTTCGTGCCTCCATCACCTCCTTGTCGTATATCCTCAAGTTCTATGAGTTCCACAGATTCTGACGAAGATAGGAGGTGAGTTCATTTCAATTTCATACTAAACAGTTCAAGAAGTTTTTCAATTGATAATTTTCATGAACTAAACTAGTTCGTTTATTTTCAGATCTGTACACAATTAATCCAACGTTGATGAAGAAAATGTTGTGTGTGAAGCACAACCTAAAAAACGATCACGTAAGCGACAGAGAAATGAACAAGAATGGAAGGTTAATAAACGAAAAGATGCAAGAAATAAGGGGTTAAAAAATGAAAATGAAAAAAAAAAAATGAAAAAGTGTTTATTCACAGAAATATTTTTTCCAATACACTATTACCTCTGCCAAACTACAAAGCAGTTTGTTGGCGTAGCGTAATACGTGTCTAGTCGAAAGAAGCTAATGCCGGCAAAGGAGATAAGAAAAAGCAAGGATTGTCTAAATAAATGTGTGTTTAAATGTAGCCAAAAGATTACTGATGATGAAAGAAGATCAATTTTTACTAATTATTATAAATTATCTTCAGAAGAAAAACGAATGTTTTTGTTGAATAATACGAATTGTTTACAACCTGACAGGAGACGCAAAGGAAAGAATGATGAAAATTCAAAGAAAAAAGTCAGCTATCAGTTTTTTTTCACTGTGAATTCTGCGAAGATAAAAGTGTGTAAGAATTTCTTCTGTGATACTTTAGTGATTAGCCAGAAACCAATATATAATATACACAAAACAAAGAATAATATCTCAAATACTCCTGTACCCAGTAACCAAGGAAAACATACAAAAAGAGCCACAGCTGAAGAAGATAGACTGCTTGTTAAGGAACACATTAATTCATTTCCCCGGGTTCCATCACATTATTGCAGGAAAGACTCTTCTAGAGAGTATTTAGAACGCTTTTTGACCATCAAAAAAATGTATTCTCTGTATATTGCCTGGATTGCAGAAAAGAACAAGCTTCCAGTTAAGCAAGAAGTATATCGACGTATATTCTGTAATGATTTCAATATCTACTTTCAAAAACCTAAAAAAGACAGATGTGATTTATGTGAGGAGGTTGATATAAATTACAAAGAAGGACATACATTAACATTAGATTTACAAGAGAAGATAAACAGGCACAAAACAGAAAAGATGGCTGCTAGATCAAACCGTGATAAAGACAGAAAAGGTACAATTCCAGTATTGTGCTTTGATCTAGAGAATGTTTTATCTTGTCCCAAGGCAGAAGTAAGCAATTTTTTTTACAAAAGTAAATTTTCTACTTACAACATGACAGGCCATCTTTCTACTAATAAAAAAGTGTACTGTGCCATTTGGAGTGAGAACACTGCTGGAAGAAGTGGAAATGATATAGCAAGTGCAGTATACAAAATTTTGACACAGGTTCTGCTTGACAACCCCCATTTCACATCAATTATATTATGGAGTGATAGTTGTGTTCCACAGAACCGCAACAGCATCATGAGCTTTGCTTTAAGACAGCTTATTGATACATTTTCTACATTGGAACAAATTACCTTAAAATTTTCAACACCTGGACATTCTTGCATTCAAGAAATTGACAATGTGCATAGCTGTATTGATAGAGTCCTCCTAAAAGCTGAATATTATTCACCTGTATCTCTCATGAGATTATTATTGCAGGTAAATTCAGCTAAACCCTATTCTATCATGCAAATGAGTGGCAAAGATTTCTTTAATTTTCAAGAAGCCTGTTCAAGGCTAAAATATTCACTAGTTCCTTTTTCCAAAGTGACAGAGCTTCGATTTACGAAGTCACAACTAGAAGTGAGTTTTAAATGTTCACACACTGCAGAATCATACACTGTAGCTAATCTGAGACCCCAGAATACCCGAAGGAATGTAAACACAAATTTTTTTACCGAACCAAAACAGTTAAAAAGACCTGTGTTGTGCAAGACTAAAACGGATAATATACGGTCTATGTATCGGTGGATGCCTACATTGGACAAGGAGTACTATGAGGCAATATTCAGAAAATAAAATGTGACTCATAACTTTTTAATATTGTCTAAATTTAACTTTTAGTGACTTATTTTGTCTAAATAAGCATACTTTTTTATGATAAATAAACATATTAATGGTATAATGTTTTTTTAATGCTACTGTGACATGAAAAAAAGAGAGGCCTATACTATAGGTACCCAGCAGTGGGTGATTCTGGGCTGAAATGATGATTTCTTTCACTTATTTCAGAGGAACAAAGTCCTAAGTTCTGGTTTAAAATAAATAAATAAATATTTTTTCAATCACAAAGTTCTATGTTATTTTAATTTCGTTAATATTTCAGAGTATAAAAGTCGATATCCAATTTTTTGTTCCTAGAAAGCATTATGTAGTCCTAAATTAAGATATTAAAATGTCACTTAGGCATTAGGGCTACATGTATACATTTTACTAAAGTCAAAAATTTAAAAGTAAAATTACTCAACTTCATTAAAGTTAACTTAGAACCTTGTAATAGTGAGCCAACGAATTATAACTTCTAGTAACAGCTATACGTAAGCGGGCACGCTCTTTATGCCTGGAGGCTTTATTTTCTTTTTTAGATATTGTTTACGTTTAGCTATTTTTATTTCTGCTTGAGTATAGTTCTCGATGTTTTTGGTTGGTATATTGCGTGTGCTAGCTGTCATATGGCTATTAATTTATAATTTAAATTGTGTTTTGCGTAATGTAAATTATCTTGTATGCTATTGTATAGAATCCCTTTTTTTTTTTCTAACTGAACAGACAGCTGTGCTGCTAGGGAGTTTATTGCGCCACTTCTTCTTCACAGCAAAAGCACTAGGAAGTAGTGAAGGTTGGGCGTTTTGGGGGACTGTCTTATGTAATTTTGACGTTCGAAAAGTGCTGATTCTCAGCCTAGTTTGAATAAATGACTTTTGAATATGAATTTGAATATCACCTACCTAATCAACTTGATCATTCTGACGTTGACTTGTGTTCTTATGCACAAGCAAATAAATTATTTACTTTTACACGTTACAATTTCTAAGTCTTATACTCGTTTAAACTATTTGCAATCCATCCTTGCAAGAATATGACATAGAACACAAATTAAAGAAATAACATAAATATCTAATAATCATGATGGTTGTGAACCCTCCTTCTCACAAACCATGATGACATTACTTGTGAACCTTCCTTCTCACAAGCAATAAATACATGAATATAATAAATTACATTATTTAAAAGTCACGGTGGTAGTGAGTCCGCCTTCTCACAAACCATGGTGACATTTCTAAACTTGTGAACCCTCCACCAGGTGCACTGCACTGGCCTCTAGCTGCACTGGCGTCCCGCTGCGCAGGCGTCAAGCTGCCCACCCCGCGGTCCACTCACGACGGGCGCTGCGCACGAGACTCAGACCACGGTGACGGCGAGTTCCACGGCATTGATAGGCGCCGCGAGCTAGTCCCTCAATCGCGTGGCATGATTAAATAAAACAGACATTTAAAAAAATGGGTTAGAATTGGTAAACTAAACAAAACTACACGAAAATCGTTACGAAAAGTTTTGCAGGGTATTTTGCAAATATTAGAAACGGTGCGTCTGAGCTCAAAATTAACTAAATTTCAGTACCCTTTTATAAACCCCACGAAAGGGATATTAATGCTATATCCACAACTAAAAATTAAACTTATTTTTCTGTCCTTCCCTCGAATTTTATTAGTGTCACAAAACACTAATTAAACGTGGAATTAATTAATACTAATCACTGGGTTAAAATTAAACACGTGCAGAAAACTATTTGAAGCACTTGTAATGTATAAATAGGCGTGTTCATCCCACTTCTGAAATGTTAGAAACTACTTCCATTCTCAAAACTAATAGGTGATTATTGATTATATCTAGAGTAGAAGCTAACCATTTGCAACACTTCAGGGATGAGAATAAATAAGAGTAGGTAAACACTATCATATTTTATCAAAGGTTTATATTTCAAGAATAAACACTAGATTCAATAATCCACAAATTATATTATAACATATTATTTTCTCCATTCCTTAATACTTTTAATTCTATATAAAGATTTACAATATAAACTAATAAGTTACCTTATTTTCTAGAAGACCTCCAACAATAATTATCACCAACTTAACTTTCCACTGACCCAGTCACTTGGGACGACCTGCTCTCATGAACGTCGGAATCAAAGTGCCCCCAAATACCGTTCCCGCGGCTAGAGCCGTTATTCTACATCTTTTTTTAAATCTTCGGTGTTGCCAGTACAGAGAAACTGTTTTTACCGACCTATTTCAAAATATTATAAATACATGAAACTATAATATTGCCAATAAAAACTAACAATTAATTATTAAAGAATCAAAACCTAACACATTAATTATATAATTATATGTGAAGACGATGCACCTAGATTATGATTACTATACCAAGATAGGTAAAAAGAATGAAAAATGAAGGAATGACATAAATTTATTATGTGATAGATGCATGGTGCTCACATATTAACAAACATTGTAAAATTATACGATATTCTTAACATTTTAACAAGTACAAGTATATATCTATTTTATTTACCTACGTCCGTGTGTCACTGCGGATGCCAACTGAAAACCAGCGCTGGGTGTCTGACGCCCAGCAACTGCTGTGATGGTAATCCTTTGGTGGGCACGCTCAGCAAAATTCTACTGCAATTTTATTGTTATCTTTATTGTTCTCTTTTTTATGTGTTTGTTGTTGTTGTGTTGTGTCTGTGTCTGTGTCGAATAAATGTTTTGTATTCTATTCTATTCTTGAAAATATTAAACAGTATCAGAAGCGCGGGCGGGTCGCTAATAGTCCTTACTAATATTATAAATGTCATAAATGCGAAAGTGAGTTTGCTTGATTTATTTGTTCGTTACACTTTCTTGCTAAAACGGCCGAACGCATTTGGATGAAATTTGGCACATAGGTAGACCATGAATTGGGTTTTTATCCCCATACTCCCACGGGGTGGGGATAAAAACCCAATTCACTTAAGATAACTTGAATACAATATTTAAATTGCGGCTATACTTACATTTCAATCTCACCAATAACTCGCATATTTATCTCATCTACTTGACGTCCGTATTTCACTGCAGGGATTCAGCTGAATATCAGCGTCAGGTATATTTGCCTGGCACATGCTGAGCTGGACTCCTATTTGGTGCAACCTTGAGACGCACACCACACTTTTCTATGTTCGTTGATCAATTATTTTAAATTGTGTCACCACAATATCTTGCCACAATATATAGCCAATAGTGTCATCACAATATCTTGTTGTTCTTCCTTTTTTATTTGTTTGTACATTGGCACCTTGCAGCTATTTCCTAATAGCTAATTAGTAATTATTTAATCGTGCTTTTGTATGTTATGCTGTTTTTTGTCAGCACTAAATAAACGATTTATCTATCTATCTATCTTAAGCCCCGTGCAAACTGGCGGGACGCGACAGCACGACGATGGCGACACCGGTCATTGTTCTACCGTGAAGTTTTCTTATAAATTGTTTTGTTAGAGTCGCGGCGCGCTGTCGCGTCGTGCCAGTCTGCACGACGCTTTATGTGGGTGAAATCGCGGGGCGCAGCTAGTATATATGAAGTTTAAAAAAAAACAGAGGTGTAGCGGAACACCCGGTTGGTACGATGTTCGTTTCGCTTTTGCACACTTTTTTTACACGTAACAAAAGTGTCGTGACGATCAAAATGTTACAATTTTTCGGCGCCGAGTGTGCAGAATATAACAAACAAAAAGAGCAGTGGTGGCCCAGTGCTAATAGCCGCGTCTTATTACGACTTGTAGGTCGTGGGTTAGAACCCTGACAGGCGTTTTAATTTGTGTAAATTATTTCATCACCACTGCTCACAAAACGGTGAAGGAAAACATCGTGAGGAAACCGGCATGTCCTAGAACCAAAAATTCGAAGGCATAATATGACATCAACCGAGAGGACATTATCGGCTGATTATGCAGAATACCGTGCGATTATAAGGAAATTCGATCCAATAAAAAGATACGTCGTTTAATTGTTTCAACATTTTCACTTTTATTTTTCATTTTCGCTGTTATTTCATTCATCTTCATTTGTTTTTCTTGGCCGTACGGGCCAGACCTAGAACGACGTTCAAGTGCGACTCAAATACAGAATGACAGAGGGAAATACTTGAGCACCTTTGTAAGATACGGGCCTGTGTCATCGAATAGACGGTTGACCTATTGAGTGTCCGTGGGGAATTGAACAGGAAATGATCGACTTAAGGGTCATAGGCAAAACATCACGGTAGCATTCGATCAAATTGAACATATACCTACTTACCATAGAGTTTATACTTATTGTCGGCTTTATAAACTTACTAGCTGCGCTCCACGGTTTCACCCGCACAAGTCTCGATCCCGTGGGATCGGGATAAAAAGTAGCCTAAGTCCTTCGCCAGGACATGTGCAAATTTCATCCAAATCCATTCAGCCGTTTTAGCGTGAAAGCGTAACAAACAAACAAACACTTTCGCATTTATAATATTAAATATAACACACTATGAAATAGGATGGACACTAGCTAAATACATTTAATCTTGGCCCACCCTCACACGCATAGGCTCACCTCCTTCACGTTACACCCCCAGAGAACAGCAACCCTTTCATTCGTTTAAAGTAATTATGTTCATATTTGAATATAAACTGTTTCCTTTTGTTCGTAAGTTCATACCCAGTCCGAGGGCTTCAGGCATTGCAGGCTGAAACACAGGTTATAAACCTAGTTCGGCAGCAGATGCTAATAATCAGATACAATTGTTACTGATTTACTTTTAAGCATAATTCTAAGTACCTAGCTAAGACAATGTGTTTATTCATTTTGGTTTAATAAAAATATTATTATAATAAATATTAAGTACTATCACGACTTTATAAATTTGTGAAGGTGAAAGGTGGGCGTTTTGGGGGACGGTCTTATGTAATTTTGACGTTCGAAAAGTACTGATTCTCAGCCTAGTTAGAATAAATGACTTTTGAATTTTGTAACCTGCATGTTTTGGTGAGTCGCACGTTTAGTGGACGAACCTATTGCATTTAAATGCTTGCAATAAAATTGTTAATGCCCGAAAAATTTTAAACAAACAAAAATTTAAAATTTTAAAATCTCCCGACACAAACATTTCCTCATTTCTCTTTCCTACTCCATCACTAGATCCTGTTTGCCTATAACCTATTCATTGAGGCCATTCCGATGAGCCCAAACACGATACTTGTGCTGTAAGTTGGTAAGGAAGTTGGGTATCCTGCAAATTCCAGGTGATGCAGCAGCATCAGTTCAGGGTTACTATGTTTTTCTAATTTTATTGAAGTAGCAGTATACCAAATTTAAAGTTGATTAAACCTGTGGTAGATGCTCACATCTATCCATCAACTACAAAAGAGCTGATAATCTTCAAACGGCTCAACCGATTTTCTTGAATCATAACTAAGAACACTCTCGGTCAATTAAACTTACAAGCAAAAAATACAAAACTACAATCGGTTTAGCCGTTTGGGATGTACGATGGCTCAGACAGACACACATAAAACTTCTTTTTCCATCGGGGTTAATAAGAACCGATATTTTTTTTAAATGCACCAAAAGGTTATCTATTTTATTTTTTTTGTTATGTGAAGCTCAGATGTACTTAAATTCATATATTTTCTTTAATTCTAGATAGAGAACCTAATGATATTTACACCCATCTCACACACAAGCTCCGCGATACACAAAACACTCTCCGTGTCATAAGGAAACCCGTACTAATGAGAATATAATTACGTATTCCTTTATATGAAAACGTCACTTTGGTGGGACGTGTCGCTGACAGCGCTGCCGGCATCTTTTTAAACGACGACATTTAGTCAAAAAGAATTTAAAATGAAAGCAACCTAATTTTTTTTCTTACTTCAATATTCTCATGCTGAGACGACATTGGATTTATATATACTTCGCGAGACGAAGCCGAGGCACACATACGTGAGTCTATCAATGCCAAGGCTTGTATACTGTCTGATAAGCCGAAAGGCGCTATCTCTGAGATACGCCATTTTAGTCTTTTTTCTACCATTCAATAGCTTTATTAATTTCTATCGCTATCTAACTTAAAACATTTAAAAAAAACCTCTAAGAAGTTTATTAATATCTTATTTTTTCCTTAGATTACTAAGAGATTTGGCAAAAATACAATTTACAAAAAGTCAATTTTCTCAAATCTTAGTCCTATTGAGATAGCGCCTTTCGGCTTAGCACTCGGTATAATATTTTTCTCAAACAATGCGCGGATATTCAAGCTACCGCCAATATGTTCATTTGTTTATTTTTTACTTTAAATAGCTCTATTTGCAACCCAAACCAAAATTTAAACTAGGTTGCCATGTGTCGAACTAAAAAGTTCGTCCCATTTTTTAATAACACGACTGCAGTGCTATTCTGTAACCATCTCACCGTGTAAACTTAGGTGAAGTGAGCTCGGAGTGAGCTGTCAGTCCCTAGCAGCAGGTGGAATGACAGCTCACTTCACGCTCACTTCACCTAAGTTTTCACCGTGAGATTTTTACAAAATCGATCGGCAGATAAATGAGTTTATAAAGTAGGTACTTTATCTGGCCAATAAACCCGATATATATGGATTTTCATACTAACAGTCCTGTCCGCCTGCTCGCGAGAACAGCATTTTAGATTTATCTCGAAGAAGGTTGTCAAAATACCGCTCGAATTTCCAAGCATGTTTGAGAATAATACTATTAAATTGTTGAGAAAAAGCTAAGTTCTATTGAGAAGATCAACAGAGTCCATCATCATTCATCATTCTCGTTTTGCCCTTATCCCAATTTATTTAGGGTCGGCCAAAAGATGAGAAATAGAGAACTAGGTATACTTCTCTATTACTCATTACCTCGGTCATCCCCTTTCTAGCCCTACCATCTTTCATAAAGTTCACCCAGTAGATTTCTATGCAGAAGATCAACAGACTGTTGTGTCAGTCATGTCTACTTTTAAAATTACTTTATTAAGTTTAGAAATCCACTTTCGTCAACGGTTGAAAAGGATGTGACGGTTAAATCCAATGTTAAACGCTTAGGTATGTAGGTCACGCGCGTACGTTTGCGAACCTTTTTTTGAAAGGGCTGTCAGTTTTTAGCCTTGACTAAGTAAATGTTTAAAAGAACAGCTCCTTCACAATGCTCTTGGGACAACCTCAGATAGATGAACCATCGGAACGAATTGTTAGTCTGGTTATCTTACTACTAACTAGTAGCTCTGCGAACAGTAGACCTCACGAGCACAAACTTTTTTGCAACAATTAATATACCACTAAAGTTATTTGAAAGAAAAAAGAAAGAAAATAAATTTATTTGACTCAGGTCAAGGCACACAAATATTCACACAAAAACAAAAAAGGACTTAAAACGATGATTATGATTTAAAACGGGATTTAAATACGGATATAGATACGGGGTAAATATCCCGTTTTAAATACCGAAAATAACCATGTCAATATTTAAAATCCTTTGTTTAATTACCTATCCAACTTAAAAAAAAAAAAACGAATGCGGCTGTAGGTAACCTATTAAAAGCATATTGTAGCAAGATGATAATTAAACAGAAATAAACTAACCCACAACCAACCAACTTCTATCTGTTAAACACGAGAGTTTATTTTTGAAGCTTTTTACACCAAACAAAATCAGTCAAACAAAGTGTTCGATAGAACCTAGCCATTTAGAGAGCGACAACGACAGCGCGATCAGCGGTGCACAGTAGCACCATCTTGAGACCTTATTGTAAAACTCGTTGAGTTTTAAAGCCTCGTTTTAGACAATGCCTTAAATTATTTTCAGAATTCTCTAGTTTTTTAATAAGAAGGTGGTCCCAGGTGCTCCATCAATCCCTACCTAGTAATTAAAGGGCCGATTCCACTGGTAGAAATCTAAAAGTGAGCAATTGACTGCATTTTGAGGAGCTATCCTGCTCATCACGCCGAAAATCTTCATCAGCTCTTTACCAAATTTTTATGAGATCAACTTAAAGTTACTACCTTGCAAATAAAAAAAAGAACCATAGAAATCAGTTCTCCTAGGGCGGAGATATCTAGTAGTACCCCTCCAATCAAAAATCCCGACGGCAAAAGATATCTACCTATAAAGTCGTAAAACTTGTATACCAAGTTTCATCCAGATCGGTTGTAAAATAAAACTTCTAGAGGAGTACCAAAAAATTGACACACGAAAGGATTTTTTTTTAGACTAGACGCAGAGACGCTTCGGTCACTCGGCCAATAATTTATTCATTGGATGAATTAGATAACCGCTTTAAGTTTGTGGATTACTACTTTAATGTGACACATGATTCATCATCATCATTCTCTCACCAACAACATGTCTTTTTCTCCCATACTTCTCTATTATCGTCTTCTTAACTAAAACCAACCATATCAAATATCTAGACGACACGATTGATACAATCAAGAATTACCGCAGAACAGAAAGAATGAAAAATAGGTTTATTTGTCACAGAAACACGTGCATAACAACAACATAACTACGCCCGAGATGTAGAGTAGAGGTGCGATGGTTGTTCTGAAACATAGGTATGTAATATCCCCAAAACTGTACACCAATGCGTTGGAGGACGTCTTTAAGACGCTGGACTGGACTGGCCAGGGTATCAACGTGAACGGCAAGTACATATCACACCTTTGCTTTTCCGATGACATCGTCATAGTTGCAGAGACGTTGGGACAGTTACACTAAATGGTGCACAGTCTAAATGGAAGGCTCCGTTTAGACTGTGCACCACTTAGTCTATCTTGGCGGATTGGCCGTCATGAATTTGGACAAGACGAAATTCATGTACAATTCACACGTCTTGCCGAGTCCAATCCATATCGAAGGGTCACTTCTCAAAGTTGCGAATGAGTATGTCTACTGTGGGGCAATTCATCCAGCTCGGTAAACATAACTTTGAGAAAGAAGCAGGCAGAAGGACCCAGATGGGTTGCGCAGCGCTTGGAAAACTTCTTGAAGTCTTCTCGTTTCGGAGAACATTGTGTTGTCGCGCATCGTGGGAGAAGCCTGTCCCAGTCGACTGCGATAGCCTGAGTTGATAATGACGTAAAGACTTTAATATTCTTTGTAAAGAGTTCTCATTTGACCCATTTACCACCAAAACCTATTCTGCTCGCGCTCGGCTAAACGCTGACTTTTTTACAAGTGCATAGTGCTTATTACTTATTGTAGTTTTTAAATATATATATTCTTAATCTTTTTTATCGTGCTTGTTAGTGTTAGTGATCCTAAGATTTCTAAAAAAAAAACTGTTTTTACCCGTGAGAGCCTGTCTTTATGTTTCTTAATCAACTGTTATCCATTTGTTATTGCTGTTGGTTCTCCTATTAATAAATAAATAAATAATCACCTAGGCATTTCCCGGGATCGGCGTGCCTCACGTAGCTTGGAATAAATGATACTAACATTTGTTTATAAGTTTACATTGTTTCTAACAAATATGGAAGTGATTATTATTTATATATCTTAATCACAAAACCCTGACAAAATGTTATTCATCACTTAATGTTTTATTATAAATTACAACCGTGCGCCCGATAAGATTTCCCATCGGCAAAATTTCGAACTTCCATACTATCTTTCAAAGCTTATAAATATAACCCTTTTAGATGATTAATTTTCAAAAATCCTTTCTTAGCGCTCACTTTCGTTATACGAGTACGAGTATAATATACTCTTGAGCAAATTTTTATACCGGCACACCTAGGAGTTCAGGCTGTGCGGTGTCCATACTAAACCCCTTTAGGGGATGAATTTTCTAAAATCCTTTTCTAGTGCACACTAGTTATAAAAGGAACTTGTGCAAAAATTTATGATTCTATGCGTTGTCTGTCAGTGAATTTAAGATTATACACTCGAGAGCAATGAATCCGGGTCACTTAAAGAATGTTAAAAATCTCGGAAACTAAAAATGATAGGTTATTGCAATAAATTGTATTTAATAGACAATGTAATACTCCTTAAATGAAAGTAAAAAAAATATGAGTCACCATACATTTTATTAACACAAAATTACATAAAGAAAAAAACTGCTGATCTCTCCTTAAAACAAAAATAGGAAACATGAAATTTTTGAACTTTATTACGATTTTCTTGAATTTTAATACTTCGTATTGCCTCCTCGTGCTTCCATTACTGCGTTTACGCGGTTTGGCATGCTGTACACCAAGTTCCTTATACGATTTTGGGGAATATTCTCCCATTCCTCTGTGAGAGCAATTTTGAGCTCACGAAGCGTGATTGGGGGAGGGTTTCGTTGTTTTACGCATCTGCCTAGCTCGTCCCAAGCATGCTCGATCGGGTTGATATCCGGGCTGCGCGCTGGCCACTCCATACGAGTAATGTTCATCTCTTGAAGGTAGTCTTTCACAATCCTACCTGTATGAGGTCGGGCATTGTCATGCATAAATATAGCATCCTCACCTAAATTGACCATAAATGGACCAACGTGATCATTGAGGATTTCTTCCACATATCTTTCGCTAGTTAAAGAGCCGTTTTCTATGATCACCAGCTCTGTGCGACTTTCAGAAGAAATTCCGGCCCACACAAGTACAGACCCACCACCGTAGGCTACTTTTTCTTCGATGCATGCTTGCTTGAATCTTTCCCCTGGTCTTCGATACACTCTGTGTCTTCCATCGTGCTTGTAGAGCATAAATTTTGATTCATCGGAGAACATAACTTTTGACCAATCTTCAATACTCCAATTTACGTGGCTCTGGGCATATCTTAGTCTTGAAATACGATGCCCACGCTCCAGTTTAGGGCCGTTTGCTGGTCTAAGGGGTTTTAAGTTAGATTCAGCAAGCCGACGTCTTACTGTCCATGCACTTGGGTTACTTCCTCCGAGGCGTCGAAACTGATTTGTGAGTTCAGTTCCTGTAAGAAAGCGATTTCGAAGCATGGTGTTCACCAAGTATCGGTCTTCTCGTGCTGTGGTACACCTGGTTCTGCCCGTTCCTGGTCTGCGTAGGTTAGAACCAGTTTCTTCGTAACGTCGGAGAACTCTTTGTACTGTTGACAGCGACACACCGACAGTCCTGGCTGTATCGCGCTGACTCCGGCCGGTTTCCAGCATTGTAAGTATTCTGGTGCATTCTTCAGGCGTAAGCGACATAATTTCAGCTTGAATAATGAATATAGAGCACTATCAACATGGTTTATGTACCCACATAAATGACAGATTACAAACAAAAGCAAAACCAAATGCTGTAATTTCGTAGTTCCATCTTCGAAAGTGGCCCTTTTTCAAATTTGATTTTTTTATGATATAACTTTACAATAACTAAGAAGTTTTAATACCTTCATTTAAGGAGTATTACATTGTCTATTAAATACAATTTATTGCATTAACCTAGCATTTTTAGTTTCCGAGATTTTTAGGATTCTTTAAGTGACCCGGATTCATTGCTCTCGAGTGTAGTTAAGTAAGTTACATACAATTTATCATACAATTACATATAATTTATCATTTTTTTATTTCACTTCAATGTAAAATCAATTGAGTATAGTCAAAGTTCGAGAAAAAGTACACACGTGCACACAACACAACTTAAATTAACATTACTGTTATTAAATATATTTACTCAAGGTTGGGTTTGCCCGGGTATTTTCCGTTTGGATTTTACCTAATGCCAATCTCTACCGGCGAATGGCATCACTGAAACGTTATTATGAAAGTAAGTAGATGTGTTTTTGATGTGTGTAGCGTTTTTTGAGACCATGAAGTCAAACGTCGCACGTTGACGTATGACGAGATTGTGCAGAATTTTATTATTAAAATCGATAGCCTTACACGTCCAACTGCGGCCTAAATGATTTCATGTTTTTTTAATGAGTATATGAAGGAATAGAATAATTATGATTGCAGTTTTAAATTACTATGAAATTCACGCTTGTCTTGTTTGAGCAAATTTCTGCAGACCTTTAGGTGAATTCAAAAGTTTTTCCATCTCATTACTCAATACTTTATTTCATTCCATAATGTTAAATAAAACAGTTGATATGTTAAACATTGAATCAATTATGGACCCTGTCGGGCACAGCAAAGTTAAATTAATTGGTAATAGGAGAGAGGATGAAGGCGCTATTTTGTTTTTAAATAGTAAAGAAATATTAAATTTAAATAGTAAAATGGCTTTTGTAGTATTTACATTTTATATAATAATTATATTTAATTGAGTATTAATAAATTTATTTAAATTTGTATGAGTCTTATATCTCTCTTACAGAATCACTACGTAGTAAATAATCAAAGCAATTCATTAATCTATTGAGTAATAAATTGGCACACTGCCAAACATAAAAAAAAAACTGAAATACATTTTTTTTAATAACGATATGGTCCTGCGCTTGACCTCGATCTCAAAGAAAAATATTCGTAGGATGTTTTAGGTACAAAGTAGACTAATGTTCAGGACACATCCGACAGTAAAAATGCAATACAAATATTTACAATTAATATCACAAATAGGTATAAAACCTAACTTGTACTACTTATACTCATATATGTATAATAAACAATACAAAACATTACTACACAATACATGTAAAATACAACACGATGTATGTAAAGCGATAGATGACGTCTATTATGGAATGAGCTTGCTCGGAAGAGGCCTGGTGACACTTATTTCATCCATGACCGAATATCAATACGAGCTCAAATCATATATCAGGATAAAAGGCCGTTAAAATTGCTCGGTTTCACGAGTTTCGTTCTGTACCAGGATATTGTAAATAAAAACAAACCGGTGTCTTCTAAATTAAATTAAATTTATAAAATCAACTTCATCTCTTTTCAAACCCTTAATATTCTATCGCAAAAAAAAACTTTAATTAAATATAAGTTCCCTCGGAATTTCAGATTCGCTGAAACATTTTGCTCTAGATATTATAAGAAGTTAGGCCAAATTAGGAATGATTTTGAGTAATTTTTTTACAGGGTCCTGGCTGGTATATTATTTGTGTTCATTTTGAAAAATAATGATAACGTTTAGTCAAGGCTACCACTCCTTCCAGGTACTCTTTTCTCTCACCCCCTCCCCCTTTTTACTTTATTTCTGTTTTTGTTTTTGTGTGAATTTTGTGTCTTGACCTGAGTCCCCTATTTTTGGACGTATGTGTCGAGACTTTCGCCCAGCGACCATAGTGCGTGCGGCTGATGTGACCCGCCCAATTCCATTTGAGCCTGGCAGCATTTGGCCTTCTTATAGCACTTGTTCAGTCACTTATTATATTTAATTAAATGATTTAAAAAAAGATTAGAGCTGATGATGTTTTCTGACGCTTAAATATCAGAATCAACTAAGAAACAATGATTCAGGCTTATAAATATTGACCTAAAATAAGATATTATATTGTTAGGAAGAATCTTAAATAAAATAAATAATCTTGTACAAGGAGCTCGCGCACTTTTGTTTCCTTTTTTATCGGGTGTCACATCGCTCAAAGGGCAGTAATTAGTTCATTCTCTATCTACGGCAGTAATATTTGTCGTTTTCTATGGTTGTCAAAACTAGATAATTAGAAAACATCTCCGCTTCTGATTCCTAAAAATATTTTATCTATGTCCCATAAAACGCAATTAGTGTAAAAGAATACTTTAAACTTTATTTATAACATAGTTGATTCAGGCCTGACCTTGTGGAAATCCATTATAAAATACAATAGAATAAATATATATATTTAGTAACCTATTCACTCAGCGTCAGGCGATCGGCGTGGCAACACGCCGTATTCGTGTTCGCGACAAGTCAATCGTCATCCTGAGGATGCCTCGTTGAGAGGTGAAACACGTGTCGTTTTCTTAGAAGGTTTTTTATGACTCTTTAGGAATAGGTAAGCGGGATAGGTTACTAAATATATTTACGTATAATTGTATTTTATTTATAACACCAGCCTATATTGTCCCACTGCAAGGCCTCTATTCATACAGAGAAGGCAAGAGCATCATGCTCATTCGTCTCGCTGGTGGTGGCGTGTGTGTTGGATCGTTAAGTTCCCTTCAAAATGGTTGAGCTAAACGGTGCTGATCCATGCGTCATGTTCGTGAACGGGGGCCGTCAGTAGGGACTGGTCATCTCTTGTCTGCCATGTCTTATTTTAATTGTTGAAATTGTTTTTATATTTTCATTATGGACGCTTTTTACGTGCACGTCTTTCTACATTGTTCTCACATGTATAATTTCAATATGAATGATGTAACATATATTTTGTAACAATATTATGATTTAAAAGAGTGTCCGTGGAGTTTCTTTCCCGTTCTTCTCCATAAGAACCTATGCTATGGAATGGGCAACTAGCTTCATATTTCTGACTGACTGACCCCTTGACAATTCAAAAACCATGCAAAGCAATGCCTGTAATTGGTTTAATTGAAATAAATGCTTTGAGTTTGAGTTTGAGCATATCACCACGCTTGCTCAAGACAGGTTGGCGATTTCAGGCTTATATAAAATACCAACTTCTGCCCGCGGCTTCGTCCGCCTTGGTCCTCGTCGCATCTCATTGCGAGCCAGCCCTATATTCATTTTCGTTTAGCGTTATTTCTGACTTTTTTTTGTTTCGATCGACTCCTAAAGGTCCTAGTGTGATTATATAGGTAGACTTCGTCAAGAATTGGGATATCAAATGCAGACAGTTTTTTTTCAAATCCGACTGCTAGTTCCAGATTAGCGCGTTCAAACAAAAATAAATAAAATTCTTCAGCTTTATTATTAGTATAGATAGATAAGATTATAGATAGAAAAACGTCGTGAGGAAACTAGATAATTCTAGGTTTCCTCACGACATTTTTCCTTCACCGAACAAACTTCATTTGACTTTTTAGTATTCAAGTGTGCTTATAAACATTTCCAAAATATGTGCAAGTAATAAATTAAGGTGAGCTCACGATAATACAATGTTCAGTTGAGAACGTACGGTCGGCAAAAACATCGTTAAATACATGTGACACTAGGAATACTTTGATGCTTTTTTTTTTTTATTCTTCGCTCATAAATTCATGACTGATTGATGGAAATAAACAATATAGGTTTTGGTCACCACGCTTGGTTCAATCTAAAATAATATTGTCAAAGAGGTAAAGTTTGTTAGTTTGGATGTAAGAGATAATCTCCGAAAGTGCTGATGCGATTTCAAAAATTATTTCACTGACAGCCACACTACTACCGAGTGCTATAGGATATATTTTATTTTGTACTAGCATTTGCTCACGGCTTCGCCCGCGCAGATGTCGAAAAATGTCCCAGGGGAACGTAGGTCACAACGTGCCCGAGCCCGTGTACGTACGGAGTCATGAGGTGCAGCTGCCGAATATTTCTGTTATGTTTATTTACGTTTATATTGTTGTCTTTTTGTATGCACGTGTTTCTGTGACAAATAAACCTATTTTTCTTCTTTCTTTCAAGGTACAGTCTGTTGTCAACATTATCTGACCCACCCTAAAAACAAACAAATTTAGACCCTGTGCATGTAACATTAAGGTTTATTCAATTTATATGAGCTTATCAGACAGTGCTGATTTACAAATACAATAATAATACAGACACGCAAATTTGATCTTTAACACGTACCGTTAAGGTAAACCCACCCAACATTGTTGGAGCCACCGGCATTATATATCATTTTGTTAAGCTATTTTAATCATTATCTCGTTGACATTAAAGTTGAAAGCTTTTAGTCACACTACATAATTACAACCAAATTAATCTTTAATTTCGCTTATTCCCAACAAGTTCTCGTGGCTTAGCGGTTTGATGCTGGATTGGCAACGAAAAACATGTGGGTTCGTAAACAGTCCACCTATTAGTAGTCGGAAACAGTCCACCTAGTTCCTTTTTAATTAGGTTGTCATTTCTACAATATTGCTTGCATTATTAAAGAACGACCAATATGATTTACGCCTAATAACTTAACTTGTAAACAGGTGGGTAAATTAAAAAACTTTAAGTTCACAGAATTTATATTCACCAAGAATGGTTGGATACGAAATAAAACATACATTTGCTTCGTGAGGTAGATAATAAATTCATCTAAGTGATAATAGTTACACTACGCCTAATAGCAGTGTCTGCGCACACACATTTTGTAAATCGTTCCACATAACTCGTTAAGTATTTTTAAGCAATTTGGTGTAAAAAAGCATCATATCGCAACTTGATGACTACCTATACCAAACATAAAATCATATTTTTACATGAGCAGAATGTTGGAATTAGAGAGATTGGTCGTCGATTTTATATTAGCAGTAAGTGTTTTTTTTTATTGATTGTGATTAATGAACGCGTAGTTGGCTGTTTTACCATTACATTCACTCCTTACAAGTTACATACACGGTTCCAAAAATGTTATTTTTTTTTGTTTTAGAGAAATACGGTCAGGCTAAGACGTTATGGAGACAATGAAAATATTCAGCGGATTCGTCAAGGAGCTAAAGTCATCTAGTATAGTTCTAAATTCGAACGCCATCGAGCTATTGTTTCAAGCCATGTTGAAAATCCATTTTTGCGCAATAAACCACAATATTTCAATGGAAACAGTGAGAAGGCACACGCTGCTGGGATAATGAATTATAAACCGGAACAGAAAATTGCATTGACACCTGCTCATCGTGAAGAAAGGGTCCGTTTTGCCCAGGAATATTTAAATTTTAATTATATTTATTATTATTTTTGTTATTAAACACACCATGTAAGTAAATGCTCAATGGATTGTTTGTTAAACCATTAGAATGTTGCAGATTATGTGTTGATGTTATTGTTATAAATAGATTTTTTCTATTTAAATAACATGTTTATTCACTACCTAAATCTGTAAAGCATTTCACAGATGAATTCATTTTCTCTACAGCAAACTTTTAAGCACGCCTTTTTTAATGTTTATAAATGGTTAGATTTGATTATGGCATACTAATATAATATGTACCTAGGTATATTAATTTGGAAATTTATGAGCATTTACTTACTTTATCTTACAAACTTTGTTTTAATGAAATAATAAACATTTTAAACCTGCAATTGTTTAGTTTTATTTATATACAAACAGCCCGTTTAAAAAGACAAGACTCCACGTTGTCCATTAAAGAAATGTAAAAAAAGTGTAATAAAATAATTAAAAAAAACAGCTGAGCAAAAAGCTTTACTTAGGTTAAACTTGGTTCGAAGTTAGATAACGATGAACATCGCACAACCTTAGTGACCACAAGACCAACTCAACTCTTTTATATCGTATTGAAATTTAATCTTAGTTGTAATGCTACACGCAATATTCTAAAGAATTTGAACCTTATAGTAAACATTCATAAAGTTTATTCTTGCACAGCACAAGCAGCCAACCTTCTCCTCGTGCAAATATATTATTTTGTTTTTTAATAATCACCCCATTGAGCCAGGATAGTAAAAAAATGCCTATAAATTAGAAAATAAAAAATTGTAAAGAGACGTTGTTTTTGCAATTTAGTAAGGCACGGTAATATAATGTTTGCGCGTAGTCACTGCATACCCTTAGGTTTTATAATGAATACGAATATTTATTTTTCAACTACCCACTTATTACAAGTTATGCGAAAATATTACCATTTTAGAAAGTTTATATTTGAAGGTTATCTGTCTATAGTTCTTTACAATAATACAAGAAATAGTTTTGGAATAAATTCTAAATTGAAAGCAAAACAATATCTTCAACGCAGGATTTGATATCGCAACTTGTTTTTCTCGGTCTTATACACAGACCACGAGACCAGACTTACTTGAACTCAATTATTAAAATAAGCTATTACACTAATTATATTATAACAAGTAGTTATAACATAAACCTAATGCTAACGTTTTAAAGATCAAATTTGCGTGTCTGTATTATTATTGTATTTGTTCATCAAGTCCTAGCACTCGCCTGATAAGCTCATATAAATTGAATAAACCTTCATATTAATGTCAGAGGGTCCAAATTGGTTTGTTTTTAGGGTGGGTCAGATAATGTTGACAACAGACTGTACTACCTAAAAATCCTGGTAGGCTACCAGGATTTTTACCAGGGTTTTCATATAACTCTATTGGTATACGCGGCGCTCACCAGTAAAGCTCCAAGTCCGCATTTTTTCCGACATCTTCAACAATCATTGTCATATATCAGCCAATTTTCACAAAATTTTCTTCATGCATCTCCCTTCATTAATTAAAACCGTATGACAATCAGCTCGTTAGTTTTGGGTTTATCGCATTCAGACAGACAGACGTGGCGCGGGGGACTTTGTTTAATAATATGTAGCAATAGTGGTATTTGGCTTCTAGTGCTGTATATAATGGCATTTGCAGACTTTAAGTGGCTAAGTTATAACAGCTGCATGAGCCGATCAATCATGTTACGATATTTAGATATCAGGACCCTTCCGTGCCTCGGAAAGCAGGTTAAGCCGTTGGTTCCGGCTGTCATTCGTGGATATTTGATTGTCGATACGGGTCGTCAGAAGCCCGAAAGTCTGACAACTAGCCTTAACAAGGGGTATCGTATTATCCAGTTACTGGGTTGTAGAGGTAATTCGGTTAGACTGGAAGCCGACCGCAATATAGCTGGAAAAAGGCAGGGATGATGATTTGCAGTTTTGAAGTTTTCTACACGATGTTTATATTTACTTGGTGGTTTTAATTTATGAAAATGTGAATGGTGGAATTTAAGTAAGTGAATAATATGACGAAGAACGTACTTATTCAAATCTTTGATCAGTAAGATAAAAAAACTTTTATAAAGTGACTTTTCTTGCTGACCGTACAAGCTTACCTCAGCTATTCTGCGCATGTTTTGATAATGCCCAAAATGTGAAATGATGTTGGTATACGTTACCGGTATGAAGGTACTTAGTTTAAATGCATGATACTGGCTTTTCTTTTCTGGAAAAAGTGAAGCACGTTTGCGGTTAATTTTGGGGTGAATTTTATGTTAGTTGAAGTAGAGAGAATATTTCTGTTACTATGTTAGACTAACAATAAAGAAACGGGTTTGCGTCAAAGGGATGTGATGCACAGTTTTCCTATCTAGGCTATCTTACACATACCTAATTTCATTAGTTGCATACATAGACTCGTCACGCCTTGTTCCCAAGGGGGTAGGTAGAAACAACAGAAAGCCACGTGCGAGAACAAATTCTTAGATAACAACAAATTATAATCTCTAATCCGCCTGGCTGGGTTGCGATTTACATTCTCTTCAGTTCAGTACGTAGAATTTTACATGCCTTTTAATCCTAACATTATAACGCGAAGTGAGTTTGTTTGTTTCTAACGGTTTCACGCTACAATGGCTGAACGGATTTGAATTAAATTTGGTACATGGATAGACCATAACCTGGATTAGGACATAAGATAGTTTCATCCCGTTAGTACGTTTCAGTGGGATCATTTCCTACCTCCACGCAGGTGAGTTGCGGACAAAAGCTATAATATTTTATTAAACTAGATTTTACTGCAGTTTACGCTGTTTCGAGCCTTTATCTATTCTATTCTATTCTATTTTGTTTTGCAATAATACCGGCCATTTAAGTTATATAGTTTTTTTTTCTATAAACCATTCCGTCGTCATGACTTTCACAACACTAATTTTCTAGTATCCACCCTTTCAATTAACTTTGACAGCCGTCATATCTATTTGCACACCAGCAAAATTCTCTGACATTATCTGCTCAACGAAGCTCTAATCACATTATTATAATGTCGGTGGCCGTGACCCGACTTTCTCACGCGATTCTGAACGAATTCCTGTGTTCTTCTATTTCAAGACTTTTGAATTTAAATCCTGAGACATCAAACTTCGATTATTGCTCGTGCACTTAGCATTACAATTGCCTGATTTAAATTCGACTCAGTGAAAAGTCGTAAAGATCATTCCTAAGTTTAAGCTAGCATACATATGAAACTAGCTTCCGCTAGTGGCTTCGCCCGCGTGATATCTTCATGAATAGCCTATGTTACTCAATGATAATATAGCATTCTACTGGCATTACAAACAAAAATAAAAATCTTTTACCCTTTATAATATTACATACATACATACCTACATAAAATCACGCCCTCTTCCCATGGGGGTAGGCAGAAACTACAGAATGCTACCTTACATACTCGTTTGCCTCGTTTACGTTCACACATCTGGTCATACACACACGCCGGTTGCGAGTACTACGCACCTGTCCTTTCTGAAGAACATCACCAATAAGGTTAGTATATGTCCTCCTAGGGCGTCCCTCCCGGCGTTTTCGTTTTTTAATAATATTACTGTAGATAATACGTAACGTATTTTCTTTCTTTCTTTCTTTTCTTTTTTCTTTATAAGAATCAGCCTGTAACGTTCCCACTGCTGGGATAGAGGCTTACTCTGTGTGAGAGAGAGTGGGCCATAATCCACCACGGGGGCCTAGTGCTGGCAGCAGTATAAGCTAACTGACTGATAATTGGCTGGATTCTCCGGTTGGCTGACTTGAAATCTTTAAAAAGACTTCTACTCAGACTATCTGAAGCAAGGAAAATCCGCTTATCTCATAGACGAGCACAGGAGTGCAATTTAGAATACCGTCGTATAAGAAAAAGATCCGGTTTTATCGTGAATTGTGGTAAAGAAATGAGCCTAGCACTTTTTTTTGTAAAATTGTTTTTATTTCTCGCTTTTTAGTGATTCTGTTTGTAATGTAATTAAGTTACAATAGCCTAATGTCAACTGCCTATCACCTTTTACAAAATATTAATTTCCCGATGCAGGAACGTTAGTCGTTGATGAGTTCTCCTGGTATATTCACCATCTGCTCCATTTTTCGAGCCTAAATTGCTTTGCATCCATATTAAAGTAATCGAATAGCTACCAGTGAAAAACTTATTATTAAGTAGTTTCGGTGGCCATTTGTGGTCTCATCATCAGTTCCACTTCACCAAATGGTGCTTATTGAGAGCAACTGCATAAGATACTATAAAAAATACCCAAATCGCTATGAGGGTGTGCCTATAATATTTGAAGAGTTCCCTTGATTTCTCCAGGATTCTATGTTCAAATCCTGAGCTGATGGCAATATAAATGCTCCGAAAGTATACCCTTTCAAAATAAAATAAAATTTTTGCAAATCCGTTTATATATGACGGAGTTATGCCCAAACATACATATATATATATATATATATATATATATAAACATTCGAATTTATATTCTCCTCCATTTAGAAGTCGGTTACAAAGAAATTAAAATACTGTTTTCACTCAAAATATTTACGCCGTTTTAAGACTTTATCGATATCAATGGGCGAATTGTGCTTTGCCTAATTTTAAAATGCTATAGAATATTTAAAAACCGTTCGAATTTACGTTAAGTTTCCACGCGTTCGTGCTAGTCCCACGTCCCACTGGACCTAATTCACAAACGTAACATAATAGGGACTAAAAAAGTGGACCTGGGTCTAAGAATGTCACTTTTATATGGATGTTATTGTGCAGGCATTTCCGTAGCGTACATACATTAAAACAAAATGTGACACTGTTTCAAAAAAGTTGAAGTTTGGGTCTGCTTCGATTTTACTTAATTATAACGACCCCCATCGAACTGTATATTTGATCAAATTGAAGAGCTGGCAAACCTAACATTAGATTGAATGTAATAAAAGACACAGTTTTATGTAAATGTAATCTCAAACATTTCTGATTCTGAGTCTGTGATTAGGTACAGTCAGAATAATAAGCCGGTGAATATTTTGGTATCAGCTGTTTATTTATTTGTTTACAAGCCTCGTGCCCGATGGCATTCCCAGCGTCAATAATGACGAATTTCCATACAGACTTTCATCCTCTATTTAGCCTCTTTAGGGGATTAATTTTCAAAAATCGAGGTCGTAACGCTCACTTTCATTAGAAAAGGAACTCTTGTGCAACATTTCAAGCTGCGAAAGCCAGCGGTTAAGGCTGTACCTACGTGTTCTGTCAGTGAATTAATTAATTTAAGATTTTTATTAATTAACAAGATAGATCTTAAGCATAGGAGCTATTTATTAGGGTTGTTTGTGCGAGAAACGTAATCGTGGTTCGAATATTTTTAATTCACAATAAAGGGTTCAAAGAGAGTACCTATTTGTCACGGCCTTCGATGAATTGGCTTAGAGTAAGATCTCGATGTGGTTTCATTAGCATTTAGTTAGGCCATGCTTAGTTTGTAATTCGGTAGCAGCACATACATTGACAACACCGGTCACACACACATATCGGCCCCTTAGTCTGGAGCGTGACCAGCTCGACCTGGAAGCATCTACATGCAGGGGGTCTACATCCTCAGTAGGAAGTGCCTAAAGACATTTATTCAAACTAGGCTGAGAATCAGCACTTTTCAAAAATCAAAATTACATAAGACAGTCCTCTAAAACGGGCACCCTTCACACTTCCTAGTGCTTTAGCTGGGAAGAAGAAGTGGCGCAACAAACTCCCCAGCAGCACAGCTGTCTGTTCAGTTTAAAAACTTCATTATATACAATAGTATGAAAAATACAGTGGTACAGATAGTGCAATCCACGACGACGCGCCCTACTCCGCGATTACTGTACTGTTAGCTGTACTTTAGTACGGAGCGGAGTGGGGCGCGTCGTCGTGGATTGCACTATCTATAGCATAATTTTCACGAAAAGTTTTATTTTTCTGTAGATATAAGATCCTAGCTAATCCTAAGTTCTGAGGACATCGCTGTCGAGGAGAGACTGTATCGAAGCTGGTGTGACTATCTAATCATGTTTGCGGGGTCAACAAACTCAAACTCAAAGCATTTATTTCAATTAAACCCTTTACAGGCACTTTTGAATTGTCAAAGAGTCAGTTAGTCAGAAAGTTGAAGCTAGTTGCCCATTCCAAAACGTAGATCTCTATGGAGAAGAACGGGCAAGAAACTCCAAGGACACTCTTTTAAATATAGAAATTACAAAATCCTGGGTACATTAGTCTTGTTGATTCTATATGTGAGAACAATGTAAAAAAATATATAAAAATCAAAAACTATAATAAGCCCTGGCAGATAAGAGATGACCAGTCTCAACTGACGGCGCCCGTTCACGAACATGACGCGTGGATCAGCACCATCCAGCTCAACCATTTCACTCGCCACCATCAGCGAGACATTTAAGTGAGCATGGCAGACACGTGACTAGAGGTCAGCCAGATTACAGTTTTGGAAGGAAAAGCTACTACTACTGTTAGCATGTACGAGTATCATGCTCTCCCTACGACTTCCAGCGCTTGCGATCCAGTGCTAATGTGAAGCACTTGTCGTATGTTTTGTCCTGCTTGTCCCGTCATCTTCTACAGGTTCCGTACCGATTTACTAAAAAAACATTGATAAATCGTAACTTCATTTAATGAATATTATGTATATTTCATGCAAGCGGTGTTTCCCTTAAATAACAGGCTAAAAGGTCAATGCCAATGAGGTTTTATCAAAGATGATAATTGTGCTGTTTGCTTACTGCTTAGCAAGTATAATTTTTACATTTCACGGTAAACTGGGTATCCAGAATAATATTAACTTGATCTGCAAATATTAAATGTACATTTGTACGTACTCATGAATATTTTTGAGATAGAATTATTCCGCATCCATTTTTGTACGTATTTATTTATTTTGATTATTTAGCTTATGCATATTGTGTTCACACATAGACAATGGCCGTCCTTTATTTAAATTATTAAGCTTCAAGCATGCTACTTTCAGATCCAACATACCATCTATAGTTCTCGCGTTTTAGCGTGGTAATAGCGGTCATTGCCCTTTCCCTAATATCTCTCCGTTACGTAGGAACCCAAAGAATAAACTATGTGCGGTTTTTTTCTTTATTGGAACATGTTGAAGATCATGACAGAAATTGATTCGGAATGTTTACGGACTATTTCAATAAAAAAATGCTAGACAATTTAGAAAGGTCAATGACCGCTATTGTTGTTTTAAAACTTGACACCTACTGTGCTTAAAGTCACAATTTAACATGCAATCAGCCATTTATGACAAATTAAGGTAAAGTGCCAACTAGACATGTCTAAAATGACAGCGCCTTTTAAATGTCTCCTCACAGTTTCTTGTGAGCAAAACCAGTTTAATCCAGTTATATCCAATGTCTTAATGGATTAAGCTGTCGTATGACTATGTGGCAGACATAGTTATCCATTTGGTTTAGTTTACAACGAGCTATTCCGCAATCAGAGGTAAGAGATTGAATATTTTTAAAATTAATAAATATACACTCAATCAAACATTTTATTAAAACATCAACTGATTGAATCAAAGGGTACTAAACAAATGGTATTTACTAAGAAGATGTAAGCGTGAATGCCGAGAGGGGAGGGCCCTAAAAGAAAAGGAAATAACAGTGACATACAAGTGTCAATTGTCAACACAAAAGTTCAAGTTCCAACACAAAAGTTCAAGTTTGAAGACAGCTCAGCGTCGCGTAGCTTGCGTAGCAGTACTTGCTACGCCGTAGCAACTACGTAGCTTACTACGTAAACTTATTCGTTTTGTAGCATTATATAACCGTTTTATTTTTATAGGTACTACTTATCGATGAAGTTGTTTTTAAGGTATTTTTTATTTTTTTGAGTCTTATTGGCATCACTGGGTGTCATAAAATTACGGAATTAGTTTGATATGAATACGGATTCTCTAAATTATACAAATAAAATGTCCTTTGATTGTAATTGCATTCAGATGTTCTAGTTAGGAGTTCGAATTAAAAAAGTTAAGTACTATCCTTTCTAAAGTAAGTCTTCTAAGTACTATTCTTTCGTCTATTCTCTTTCATAATTGTCTCTAAATTCACCATAATTTATCAGTACACACATGGCACATACATTTAAACGTTTAACGCCTACCACGCCTTCCAACTGTAAAAGTGGGACATCTGTAGACGCCTTTGAAGGTCGTTAATCAAAATTTACACTCACACACACATTAAACATACGATATATTTATTGTAGAACACTCTCGGAGCAATAATTCATAGCTCTTTGATTTATAGCTTTATATAGCTTAATGTGGGGATTTAATTTTTGCCGTGAAAGTGACATTTAATAAAAAAACATCGTATGGCCGATTGGGTTATACGGAGTAACCTACGGTTTTATCAATGGAAAACGTGGGTGTGAATAAAAACGTGAGTATTCAATATGTTTCAATATTATGCCGATATCAAATCCATTCATTCGGAATGACCATTCAACCGCCACGATAACTGATAACAGGTTTTTCGGAAAATATGCCCATCACCTGCTTAACAAATTAGTGATGGAATAGAATAGAATATAATATATTTATTTGCTTTACAACATAGTACTTATGGGTCTTATTAATAAAATTACGATCTTACATGAGTCGCCATGAACTGGCATACTAACAACGCTAGTGGGCTAGGGCTGTCGATCTTGCCATACAATGTTTTTGATTTTTGGGTGGGAAATTATTAAATAACTTCTCCCACTCTGGGCGGAGCCCGGGCGTGTTAGACTCTTACTGACTAAAACCCATCCGTGTGCCTTCAGTTGCCTGTGTGTTGCTAGGGGCCACGGTATACCTTACGGACTTTCCTGCAACCCTGGCAGGCATCGGCCGTAGCGGACCCTATCAGTTGTGCTGACATCTCTTTGAGGTGCCTGCCGATCTATTCTGTAAAAATGTCACCGTGAAAACTTAGGTGAAGTGAGCTGTCATTCCACCTGCTGCTAGGGACTGACAGCTCACTCCAAGCTCACTTCTCCTAAGTTTTCACGGTGAGATGGTTACAGAATAGCACTGCTGGCCCTTATCGGACGGCAAGCTACCCAGTGCTCAACGTCCGCAAGCCCGCGCCTACGGTGGCCGGGAATCGGCCTGGGATTCCCGTCACCCAGGGCGTCTACTGCGGTGTCTAGGGGCGTGGGAGCGCGAAGTTTGCCTCTCCCTCACTCGTTCCACCTCCTCCTTCACGACCATTACTGTTTTGCAGAAGAAGGTGACGGTTTCATTTTTCTCGCTCCGTACCATGGCCTGGAATAGGGCCGGATGCGAGGGATCATCGCCGCCGATCGCTTCCACGAGGACACGGTGGTGCCCCGCACAAACCGGACAGACCTCCAATGCTGTTGACGCTGCCCTCTTTCTCATAAGGCATGAAAATCGTTGAAATGGGCTTCCGCGATCATCTGCGAAGCGCTGCAGATGCGCGGAATCCCCATAAACATCCTAAATCCATTACTGACCGTGCAGGACTTTGTAGGCCCTTTGTATATACTTCACCCATAAGCTGCACGTGTAGAAGGTAGGCCAGGCATAGGTAGGCATTAGGCCTTAAAAATATACACCTTCACATCCCCACTACAACATGCGGGCTAACATTGCACCGAACCTACAATGCCCTACGCTCCCTGTCCAAATCTGCATCATCAGATAAGTCCTCCGTGACCAGATGTCCGGGTTACTTAACCTGAGCAACACGCTGCAAAGGTTGGTGACATTTAAAATTGAAAAAAATCGTTCTGTTTAAATTAATATTTCGCTGAAATATTAATACTTTAACGTAAATAAACCAGAAACATTACAAATTGATTTCTCAAAAACTGTCAAACAAAATTGACAAAAACAATACAAATGCGATCATTGGCTTTACAACACAATAAAAACACCATAAAACTATAATATTTAAAAAACTGAAAACAATGCATAAAATAAATGCACCTGACTCTGATTTATACGCTCGAATAATAAACACAATTATTAAGAAAAAAAGTAAAAAGTTTATTAGGAACAATTTATTTATAACAAAACAGGAACACAAAATATGTTTAACACAATCTTAGAATCGAACCCTCAACCGCGCTAGCACTTCACCCTTGGCACTTATATTCATAGACATATCCACATAAAGAATCATTACGGTCCGTTATTTATAGTGCAACTTGTTTGCTGCGACACCTTTGCGTACCATTCTCGATAATATTAAGCACACATTGCGTTTGTTTGCATGTCCGACATTCACAGCTCAAGTGCTTTATACGGGCGTTTCCAGGCGATACAATGGGACATGATAGCGAATGTAGATTTGATTGAATTTTTCGTAAATATACTGATTGAAAATAATTGTGCTTTCAGGAGAGTTGTACAGAAAATATATTGTTTAGCAGATTGAAACACTACGTAAAACCCTGTCAATATTACTTTTATGTGGCTAACAAATAATTACAGTTTCAATTTGAACAGAATATTTAAGGGGCCTGCGGAGCATGCGTTGTTCATACAAACGTAATACCAAAATAATTGGTAATTCAAACATATTCTTAAGATAGTGTGTATTTATTCTTATTGGATTACAGAATATCTAGGCTTCCAAATATAAATTTTGAATGGACACTGATATAAAGACGAGATATGAGGAATTTAAAATTTCTATAGAAAACTTATTTTTCTCATAACCCGAATTTAAACCAGTGTCCATTAAAAATATATGTTTGGAAGCCTAGATATTCTGTAATCCAATCGGAATAAACACACACTATCTTAAGAATATGTTTGATTTACAAATTATTTTGGTATTACGTTTGTATGAACTACGCATGCTCCGTTAAGTTGATTCAGTTGGTTGTGTATCTGGCTATAATTCAGTACAGTTATGGCTTGTATTAAACAAGGAAAAGTGAGTGAGTGAGTGAAAGGGGAAGTGGGATCACATGCATTTCTTTCTTGAAGTCTAAGATTAATTAGCAACAATAATTGGCATTGATTAGCTTTGTATAATTAAAAATAAGAACTCTATCTAGTTACCAATACTGGCTTGTAATTATTATCCATCTTCTGGGGCCCATATGCTTACAGGATTGTTACTAACGTTTTCTATGTATGTTTACCTACCTTTCTTTATGTTTACGTCAATGGTGACAAAAACATTATCTCAGATAGTGCATTTTATGGCCTTAAACATATATACAATGCAATTATGTTTTGGACCCATCAAAACTCAAGATCAAAGCGCTTATTTCAAATAAACCAATTACAGGTATTTTTGAATTGTCAAGGGATTGGTCAGTCAGAAAGATGAAGCTAGTTGCCCATTCCAAAGCGTAGTAGGTACCGAGGTACTATCGAAGAACTTCATATCTAAGCAGTTTGAAAACAAAATCCCGTGAACACGACGACCACATCTGTTATAACCCCGGTTCTATAGCGGCTGAGCGCTGCAAGCAGAAATAGTCCTTACGGTGTATAGATAATATGAACTTCGTCGATGGTACCTATCTAGTTTATATTGTACTAAAAAACTTCGAGATTTCTTTAATAATTAATGTAGGTATTTATTAACGCCAGAGGCTAAGCATTGCCATACAACGCGTGGCAATGCCGCCAGTCTCTTGGGTGCATTACCAGTCGACAGCGATGCGGAGGAATTTTTCGACGCAAAAGTCAAAGTCAAATAATTTATTTCAATTAGGCACAAAAAGGTACTTTTGAACGTCAAAATTTACAAAAAAAAAATGATTCGAGTGATGAGATGAGATGATTCTAGTCGCCCCCGTTCCAAAAGGCAGTTTTCGTATGGAGAAGAATGGGCTAGAAACTCCACCGTTACTCTTATAAAATGTTTTCACAATATCTGGGATACATTAATTTCGTTCTTTATTTTAGTTTGTTTATAGGTATAGTTAAGTTAGGTTATATTTTATTCTAATAGTTTGTTAGTTAATTTAGTTTATGAAGTTTATTTATTTGTTATTTTATCAAGTTCAACCAACAATTGTTTACACCAGTACATTAGCAGCATATTATTTATATTAGGATACAATTGCGGGTGCAACAATTAATTATAGGTTAACACTGCTAGCACAAAAAACAGTGGTAAAACAATTAATTATTAAATTACGACAGATTCATAAAAAAAAATGTGAATTTTAAATTAATAAATTATATCATAAACGAGTAAACAAGATACAAATTGAATAATAATTGATATAAAATTAGATTTTAAATTAGACTAGAATAAAATAAATTATATTGACCATTTAAGAACAAATTAAATTAAAACAACAACAATCCTGACTGTGGTAAGGTAAAAAATATAAAAATATCCAATTCCATAACAAACACAAGAAAAATCATTAAGACATAATCGTTAATTTTTAAAAACCATAGAAACAAAAACAAACAACCGAATTCAATTAACAAAATTATTCTATCAAATGATACAATCATAATTAAAATAAAAAATAACAAAAACAATGAGATTTGAGTATCGATTAAATAAAATTACTGTGCAAATAAAAAATAAAGATAATAAAAATAAATCAAAATATCAACGATCGTTTAATAAAACTACTTTAAGAACAATTAACTGCACTTACACTGGCGTGGTGTATATCCAACAAGTCACTACAGCTATTGAGGATCCTGCTTATCCTAGGAATTGGAGAGTTTGCACCAAGTACAGACCTTCGATATGGCGGGCACAGAGGCGTTATGCTTTTCCTGGGATATCTAGAAGCCATCTTTATCCAGAGTATATATTTTTATTCTCCTTAATGAACACCCAGTGAAGGTATTAACGTGTTTTACACGTTACCTAACCTACCGGAATATATTCTCTAAATGATGGATGGTGAATCCCGCTTATAACCCTTTTGCATAATTTAAAAGAATACGCGGTCACGCAGACAGAGATGGAAAGTGTTTTATGTTTTATTATATAGTCTAAACTATGTATATAATATTTTAAAGAGAAACGATTTAATTTTTTATGTTTGTATGTTTGTTTATAATGAATAAACTCGAAACCTCCTGGACCGATTTTAAAAAGTCTCACCAGTAGTATGCTATATTATCACTGAGTAACAAAAGCTATAATTAATTTAAAAAATCACGGGGGCAAAGTCACTCTAGTTAAAGATAGTCCCGGAGTCACTGCAATTAAATTAAATAAAGTCTTTATTTCAGACCTTGATCCGTCCATATGATGCTATTAGAAGATACGGTAACCCTTTATCTTATGGGGAATAACTATCAGATATAAAAAATATAACTTTTACTGAAAAATTCTAGGGCAAATAAAACACAATTTATTTTTCCATTTCCATAGGCTTCGATCAGTCATAGGCATTATTATTATTTTGACAGCTATAAATAATTTCATAAGAGGGCCTTTTTCCTATATTTACAACTACTAATAGCAAAGAGAAGTACTGAAAGGCCATCTCGAAAAGCGCAGAAGGATCCTGAGATGAACTCAATAAAATACCTAAGGTCAAGAATAGTAAGCGTAACTTAGCATGTGCGTACTTTAGCTAAGCATGTAGGTTCCTGCAGACAGGCGCGACCCGACGGAGCAACGCTATTCTCATAGAACAATTTCCACGAAGGTTTCACCGAAATCGTTCAGCTGGAGTCCATCGCGCCTGTCTGCGGGAGCGTTCATTCCTGTCAAAGTCCATCATCATCATCAGCCTATAACGTTCCCACTGCAGGTACACGGCCTCCTCTCAATGAGAGGGAGTGGGCTATAATCCACCACGCGTGCCCAGTGCGGATTGGTAGATGACACATGTCTTCGAATTTTTGGTTCTAGAACATGCCGGTTTCCTCACGATGTTTTCCTTCACCGTTTTGAGAGCAGTGGTGATGAAATAAATTACACAAAGTAATGCGCCTGTCTGGGTTCGAACCCACGACCTACTGTTCGTAAGTCGGGGCCGCCACCACTGGGCCACCGCTGCTCTCCAAAGCCAAAGTCCACAACTGTCAAATTAAAATTAATGGCACAGCATGAGCTAACTAATGTGTAGTGGTTACTTTTGGTTTCTATACACTAAAAAAAGGTGTTCAAACATAAAAAAAACAAACTGCAATCGGCAATCTGACTGACAGTGACAAGCATAACATGGCAATTAAATTAGGAAGCCAGGCTCAGCAGCACCCTATTTAAAACCCACCCGTGTTCCTTCGGTTGCCTGTACGTTGCCAGGGGCCACGGTATCCCTTTCCCGCGACCCCGGCAGGCATCGGTCCTATCGGACCACTTCACTTGTGCTGACATCTCTTTGAGGCGAGCGTGGAACACAACGTGCCGTGGACCCGGGCCTGGTCCTTATCGGACGGTGAGCTACCCATTGCTCACCAACCGCAAACCCGCGCTTACGGTGGCCGGGAATCGGCTTGTGATTCCCAGGGCATCTCTTGCGTTGGCTAGGGGCGTGAGGGCGCGAAATTTGCCTCTCCCTCACACGTTCCACCTCCTCCTTCGCGAGCATTACTGCTTCGCAGGTGATGGCCTCCCATGCCCTCTCGCTCCGTACCATGGCCTGGACCAGGGCCGGACGCGAGTGATTCCCGCCACCGATCGCCTCCACAAGGACACGGCGATGCTCTGCCCAAACCGGGCATACCTCCACTGTAATTGTGTAACACACTTTCAATCACAATCAAAATTGAAGGATATTGCTAATCCATTCCTTCATAGGTTTTATAAACTGGTCCACTCAACAACGCAGTGAACGATCGCAACCAATTGCCATTCAACAATCAATCATTCATTCATTCATCAATTATTATTGTCATTTTATGTGCGTTACGCAATTACCCCACTAGTCAGTAATAAAGATTTCAGAGAAGTCACTATTGAGAATAAAGAATCAAGTCCATAAATAAGCTTCGTGCAGACTAGCGCGATGCGACAGCGCGACGCGACACCGGCTATTGTTATACCGTGAAGTTTTCTTAGAAATTGTATTGTTCGAGTCGCGTCGCGCCATCGCATCGCGCTGGTCTGAACGAGCCTTTATTTTCTTCGGCGATAACAAATGTTATCCAGAGTAACAAGGTTAGGTACGGTGGAAACAAGAAATAAGAAATATTGAAAATATACCAGAACCCTCGTAAATATCTCTACGTCTCAAATTGGAATTTACGATCCCTTCAGACGTTGCGGCTGGCTGTCACAGCTGTATCTGTGACAAATATCTAGGTCTTGGAGGTATAATGATATAGGTAGCCTTTTTGGAAAAATCGGATCCTCGTGAATTTTTTACAGGTACTAAGTTAGACAACACTAGTCAAGGTGAGTTGGTGAATGCGTGACCATTTTTGACATTGTCTGGCACGATTTTTTTACAAAGAAACAAAGAAATAGTATTTATTGTGACTCGCACAGGAAACCACAAACTAAAGTAAACACGCAATAATAAATATTAATAATTATGTCATGATGTCACTCTCTGTATTTCATATTTTTCTGTGTCCTTCGTAATTGGCGTAGTATATAAAATTATAATAATGTTATACTTACTATCAGTAAATAAATAAAAATATAAAAAACGATATTACGTATATAAAAAGAAAATAATAAACAGAAGGTCCTGTACGAGACCAAAAGGCTCCTATCTCAGCATGATGCTGCGACATGTAAAAATAAGTGTCGCAGCGTTGGCATTCTGATAGGGTCCGCTGTGATGTCACGGCCATATACAGAAAAACTGAAAGAATTATCAATAAAATAGATATATTAATATCATATAGTTATTATTTTATTATGTAGAATATAATCAAATAAAAATAAATATGTTTTAATCCACATTTCTGTATATCTACGTCAGTATTTAATAGTACCGACAAGTACAACAGACAGTTTATTAGTACCGAATAGTAACAGCGATGTGCGATGCTCCTGATGCGGAATTCCGCATCAAGAGCATCGCTTGATTGTTGTCGGTCAGGAGTGACCACTTAGTCACCACTGACTATAGATATCTGCACTACTAGAGGCATCCCAAATAAATTTCCCAGAGTCAAAACTAAAATGTCTTATAATATAAGCCTGTCATGATGCTGAAACCTCAGTGAGGCTTGGGTTTCCTACGACAGTGGTGGCCGCCACATAGAGGCCGCGGTGACGGCCGTTACGAAAATGATGGAATTGGGGTTTAACTTAACGATGACTTGACCTTCCTTATATGATGGCTAACTTATCAAATATAATTCTATTTGCTGACGACACTTCACTAATTTTTAAAATAGATAGACAAGATACAGATGTCTTACATGTCAACGATAGTCTAGCTGTTCTTTCGAAATGGTTCGCAGCTAATAATCTTATACTCAATGCGAACAAAACTAAATGTATTAGGTTCTCATTACCAAATGTACCTCAAGTGGGTCTAAATCTAAAACTTGATGGCAAACAACTAGATGCAATAACGGAAACTATATTTTTGGGAATTACTTTAGATTCAAAATTGCAATGGGGCGCCCACATTAGAACTCTTCAGGTAGATTAAGTTCAGCTGCATATGCAGTAAGAAAAATAAGGCAGTTGACTGATATAGCCACAGCTAGGTTAGTATACTTTGCTTATTTCCACAGTATGCCATTCTGCTGTGGGGATCGGCAGCTGACGTAGATTCCATTTTCATCTTACAAAAGAAAGCAATCCACGCTATCTATAAAATGGGTCCTCGCGAATCCCTTCGAATTAAATTCAAAGTAATTGATATACCTACTGACTCTGCCTGTCTTCTCTTTATATCTTAGAAAGTATTTTGTATGTTCGCAAAAACTTAGAACTTTTCAAAATAAGAAGCGATTTCCATAATATAAATACACGTAGTAGACATGAAATTGTGATTTCCAAATTTAGATTAACTAAAACAAGCAAGTCATTTCTTATAAACAATATCCGCTTTTATAACAAGTTGCCTAAGTCGGTAACAGAACTTAGCGATGGGAAGTTCAAAACCCACATTAAACGCGTTCTTATCAAGAATGCATATTATAAAATTAAAGACTACGTTGAAGACAAGGAAGTTTGGCAATAATTCCTTCTGCACATGTGGCTTCCCTGGTAGCTCATTAACGGCAAATTGTGTAAGAGTCTATAAAATTTTATTTTTACATTCTTCCTTGACATAATCACGCTATTATTTGACAATATATACCTACAATTTAACTTTAACTCTTTATTAGTTTATTTTGTGAACATGATACTTATTCAGAATTGTCACAGAGCTGTAATAGCAATCACGTCATTTCGTAACTAATACGTTTTTATTTTTAATAATTTATTCATCTTTATATAGATTATTTTTATTTCTATTTTGTGAATGTGAGAAGGCTGTAGGCTTAGTGGGCTGTATATTTGCTGACCATAATTATTTTGTTAAGTACATGGTACTTGTTGAAAGACCTGCACTGTCCTCCCATACCTAATAACACTGTCATTTGAAAATATTGTAAAAGCCAATGATTTTTAAAAGAGTAACCGTGGAGTTTCTTGCCGGCTCTTCTGCGACCAATTGGAACCGTGCACCTAGCTTCTGACGTTTCATAAGTGCCCATGTAGGTTTGTGAAATAAAATATTTTGAATTTGAATTTGTCATTCGACGGTAAATTGCGGTAATCGCAGTTTTGAGAAACCCTAGCTTAACACTTAAAACGAGAACATAACAACGCTGCTTGGGAACAAAAATAAGTATGGTGATATTAGTGGTACATTCACGGAGTACAGGCTCTTTGAAAGAATTATAACACTTCTTTTTGTCAATCTAGAACTGTTGGGACCTCCTTTCAACATAATCACGCGCTGGTGGCAGTGAACGAGGGATGAGGGGACAGCGGTGATTCTACCGACCGCACGAACGTGCCTGGACCCCGTCAGCTGTTGCACGCCTCCACGCACGGCTGCGCTTGCGCGTTTTATTAACTTCCATATTTGCATGTTTGCCTTTTAAATGACAGCGTTTGTAATTTCACTTCTTTGCATCATTATACATGTTATACAGTCCACTCACCGTTAATTTTGCTCCACTACGACCTATCGTCGCGATCAAGAACATAAATCCTGCCAGCCTAAGTTCAAGGGTGGCACAGTTTTATGTGCCCCTAATACTTATGAATAAAAGAATATAAAATAGAGAGAACAGTGCGTATCCCAAAACTCGTAAATATCGGTTTGCCGCGTGATTTACGATGGCCGCCATTTTGGGCTCGACTTTTCATCATAAAACAAAAAGCTTAAGTAAATTTGTTTTATCTATTTACATTTTGGTATTCCACTTTATTTTCTAAATAAAAAGAATTGTTTAACTTTGCATTCGCATTGTTTCTGATGCAGACAACATGAAGTACCTAGATATTTTTTCTTTGCGTAGCGAGTTTTTCCTCCAGAAAAATTCTAATAAGCATAAACAATTGTCTGAATATACTCTCAGTGAAAAACAAACACTAAAAAAGAAAACATGCTAAAGAACGCAACGAGCGAGCGAATTCCAAAGTAATTTTAGAAAAAAAACGGCCAAGTGCGAGTCTGACTTTCACACAAAAACCGAAAAAACTTGGAGAGAAACGAGTTTTTTCGGTTTTTGTTATCAACTTTTATTATTAACTTTATATAATTTTTGGTATAGCGGCCATAGAAATACACAATCTGTGAAAACGTCAATTGTCTTTCCATCACGGTTCATGAGATACAACTCGTTGATAGACAGACGGACGAATGGACAGCGAAGGCTTAGGTAATATTGTTCCGTTTGGCACTCTTCTGGTACGGAACACAAACGAATTTTACTTTTTTTAAGGTATGTAACTGAAGCAAAGGCAGAGCTCTAGGCATCTAAGTAATGTATTGAAATTAGCTTTTTCTAACTCATAAACCTAGCATACGGAAACACTGAGACTTTACAAATATAATTAAGTTTGAGTAACTTATTTTAATAAAAATAGGGCTTAGAACGAAATTAGTTAACACTCATTTAATAACCGCGGCATCGGTGGCGTGGAATTTGGAGAATATTCATGTTGCAACTACTCGTATCAACCGATCTAGAAATTTTCAAAAAAGTCTAGTTTTCTTTTGAGGGTTAATTTCAATTGTATTACAGACATAAACTCACGCCTTCTTGCCATGGGGGTAAAAGGAAGAAGGGGGGAATTATAAGACGTGACTACTGCTATGAAAAAGCAGAAGCAGAAAGTAGAAGCATATGGCATTAGAGGTAATGTCTCAAACGTTATCAGATCTTATTTAAGCAATAGAACACAATTTACAGAAATTTCAGCAGTAAATAAAAGCAATAAACCGGAAATTATGTATAAATCAAGGGAACGTGTAGTTAAATTTGGTGTACCGCAAGGTACTGTCGTAGGCCCGCTATTTTTTATACTATATATTAATGACCTACCAAAAGTGTCGACCACCCAATAAAACTTTTTGCCGACGACAGTACCATAACAATCGCTTGCAAAAATAGAGACTCTTACGAAACTGACATTAACAATTCTATTGAATCAATGGTAAAATGGCTGGAAAACAATAATCTTAAGATAAACCTTGGGAAAACTAATATTCTGCATTTTGCCCAAAGATCATCTATACCAAATGTAATTGTCCATTATTGTAACAACAACATAGACAAAGTGAACTCAACCAAATTTCTTGGAGTAACGATTGACAGCAAATTGGATTGGAAAGCGCATACGGAAGCATTAAGCAAAAAAAATAGTAATTCCACATATGCACTGTATAAATTAGCCCCCCTCTTAAATGTTGATGCGCTGCTAATCGCTTATCACGGCTTAGTGTCCTCTAACTAAAGATATGGACTCATTTTTTGGGGAAATTCAACAAATAAGGAAGTGATTTTTAAAACGCAAAAGAGGTGCCTGAGGTCTATGTTTGGACTTCATGCTACAGAGAGTTGCAAACCATTTTTTAAAGCGCATAAAATATTAACCCTTTCGTCGATGTACATTTTTGAGACCATTATGTTTGTCAAATCGAATCCACATCTATTCCCCTTAGTGTCAGATACAGTAGTTCGAAATAGACGCGACAGTAGTAAGCTACGTATCCCGAGATCCAGGACAGCTCTAATGCGTAAAAGTGTATTTTGTATGACGCCAAATCTTTATAATAAGTTGCCAAAACATTAGAGGGAATTAACGACGGAAAAATTAAGAAATAGATTAAAGAGCCTTCTGCTGGAGAAAGTCTATTACAGCACTGACGAATTTCTAATTGACAAATTAATTTGACTTGTATATGGACATCCTAATATTATTAATAATTGCTTTAACATTTGATTTTTTTAATTTGTATTATTTAATATGATGAGCTAATGACACTATTTGACTGTATTTTACTGTACCTGTTAGTTTTGTCACAATATGCTTAGATGAGCTGTTATCAAAGGGTCTAAGTGTAGATATATTGTGTGTAACCGAAAACTTCATTATGACAGGATACGAGGCTTACATAACTATACCAAATTATCAACTAGCAGTTTCGTACTGCAGAAAAGAAAGCAAGAGAGGTGGAGCATGCATCTTGGTAAAGAACGGACACCACTTTATCGAATTAAAGAAGATATCCAACATATCAGAACCCGGAGTTTTTGAATGTTGCGCGATAGAGTTACCTAATTATAACATTGTCCTGGCATGTGTGTATAGGGTTCCTAAATTAACAAACTTCAATGTATGTATGGACAAATTACAATTCCTCCTGCAAGAGTTAACTAAAAAATGCCATCATAACATTGTCATTGCAAGGGATTTCAATATTGACATTTTAAAAAAGAACGCTCAAACAACTGAATTTGAATGCCTATTACTGAATTATAATTTGAAATTAGCCTTGAATCAACCTACACGCCTAAAGAGTAAAACCTGTATTGATAATATATTGCTCATAACTTTCGCAAAGTATGTAAGGCCGAAGGCCTAGAACTTGCTCTATCGGACCATACGGCACAACTAATGACGTTTCCAGTACAAAAAAAATGTAAGATTAAATATTGGCGGGTTACAAGACGTGACTACTGCTATGAAAATATGACAAAATTTAAAAATTGCTTAGATAAATTATGAGATTAATAAAAGAAAACTAACATGTTATTCAAAAGTATTTAAAAAAATTGTACAACTCACTCAAAAGGCACAGAATAACTATGCAATAATTACGTCAGATAACAAATCAAAAGCTACTTGGAAAATTATAAATAACTCGAAATTCAACATTCCGAAAAACTGTATTGACAAAATTTGTGTAAAAAATGACGTCATCACTGACCCAAAGGCTATTGCAGACGCTTTTAATAATTACTTCGTTGACAAAAAAAACCCTATAGCAGGATCTGGGAATAATGCTGCATCGCTGATACCAAAAAGAAAAGATTCCTTTTTTCTCGCCCCATGTCTGCCAATCGAAGTGTTTAAAATTATAAAACAATTGAAAAATACAAATAGTGTAGGACATGATGGCCTATCTACAAAAGTTTTAAAATCTGTAGCGGGAGAAATGTCACCGCATCTAAGCCATATAATCAATCTGTGCATTGAGACAGGTGTTTTTCCCGATGCACTAAAAATATCTACCATTAGGCCACTACTTAAAAAGGAAAATAAAGAGCAAATGCAACACTACAGGCCAGTTTCTCTTATTAGTATAATTTTTAAGATATTTGAAAAATATTTATATAAACAATTGAATACTTACCTCGAAAGAGAAAATATACTCGCTAATGAACAGAAAGAGTTCAGAAAAGGTAGAACAATAAACTTGGCAATCTACGATTTTTTATTTTATGTCATGCAAAAAGTAGATTCGAATATACCTGTATGTACAATATTCTGTGACATGACACAGGCTTTCGACCATGTCCGGCACGACATACTTATTGAGAAAGTAGAAGCATATGGCATTAGAGGTAATGTCTCAAACCTTATCAGATCTTATTTAAGCAATAGAACACAATTTACAGAAATTTCAGCAGTAAATAAAAGCAATAAACAGGAAATTATGTATAAATCAAGGGAACGTGTAGTTAAATTTGGTGTACCGCAAGGTACTGTCGTAGGCCCGCTATTTTTATACTATATATTAATGACCTACCAAAAGTGTCGACCACCCAATAACACTTTTTGCCGACGACAGTACCATAACAATCGCTTGCAAAAATAGAGACTCTTACGAAACTGACATTAACAATTCTATTGAATCAATGGTAAAATGGCTGGAAAACAATAATCTTAAGATAAACCTTGGGAAAACTAATATTCTGCATTTTGCCCAAAGATCATCTATACCAAATGTAAATGTCCATTATTGTAACGACAACATAGACAAAGTGAACTCAACCAAATTTCTTGGAGTAACGATTGACAGCAAATTGGATTGGAAAGCGCATACGGAAGCATTAAGCAGAAAAAATAGTAATTCCACATATGCACTGTATAAATTAGCCCCCCTCTTAAATGTTGATGCGCTGCTAATCGCTTATCACGGCTTAGTGTCCTCTAACTTAAGATATGGACTCATTTTTTGGGGAAATTCAACAAATAAGGAAGTGATTTTTAAAACGCAAAAGAGGTGCCTGAGGTCTATGTTTGGACTTCATGCTACAGAGAGTTGCAAACCATTTTTTAAAGCGCATAAAATATTTACCCTTCCGTCGATGTACATTTTTGAGACCATTATGTTTGTCAAATCGAATCCACATCTATTCCCCTTAGTGTCAGATACAGTAGTTCGAAATAGACGCGACAGTAGTAAGCTACGTATCCCGAGATCCAGGACAGCTCTAATGCGTAAAAGTGTATTTTGTATGGCGCCAAATCTTTATAATAAGTTGCCAAAACATTGGAGGGAATTAACGACGGAAAAATTAAGAAATAGATTAAAGAGCCTTCTGCTGGAGAAAGTCTATTACAGCACTGACGAATTTCTAATTGACAAATTAATTTGACTTGTATATGGACATCCTAATATTATTAATAATTGCTTTAACATTTGATTTTTTAAATTTGTATTATTTAATATGATGAGCTAATGACACTATTTGACTGTATTTTACTGTACCTGTTAGTTTTGAGTATGATCTAAATGGAATTGTTAATTTACTGTATTTGCTGTGTGTAATTTGAATCGAATTTAAAGTCACTTGATGCTGTGTAGCGTCCGACATCTTGTATTTTTACGCCGTTCAGGCAAAACATGACTGTCATAATTATAACTTGATGTAACATCTTCTTCTTCTTCTTCTTGATGCATGCCGTGTGTGTGTATACCCATGTTTTGGACAAATAAAATTATCTTATCTTATCTTATCTTATCTCCTTTTGCTTTACGGTCATAGGTACATCTGGTCATACACGCACACCGGTTGCAAGTGCTGCACAACTTACCTTTCTCTTCACCATTATGGTGCCTTTTTTTTTTTTTTGGGTGGGATATTTTTACATGACTTCTCTCGCTCTGGGTGGAGCGGGAGGACGTGTCAGACTCTTACTGACTAAAACCCACCCGTGTTCCTTCGGTTGCCTTTACGTTGCCAGGGACGACGGTATCCCTTTCAGACTTTCCCGCAACCCCATCAGGCATCGGTCCCATCGGACCCCTTCACCCGCTGACATCTCTTTGAGGCGCGCATGGCACACAATGCGCCGTCGACCTGTGCCTGGTCCTTACCGGACGGCGAGCTACTCATTGCTCACCGTCCGCAAGCCCGCACCTTCGGCGGTCGGGAATCGGTCTGCGATTCCCGACGCCCATGGTGTCTCTTTCTGCGGCGGCTGGGGGCGTGAGGGCGCTAATTTTGCCTCTCCCTCACGCGTTCCGCCTCCTCCTTCGCGAGCATGACGTGCGGCGTGACGGCCTCCCATGCCCTCTCTCTCCGTACCATGCCTGGACCAGGGCCGGACGCGAGAGATCCCCGCCAACGAGGACACGGCGGTGCTCTGCCCGAGCCGGGCAGACCTCCACCGTATGCCCCACCGTGTTTTCCGGGCGATCCACTCAGTGATGACACCCGGGCGTTTCCTCCCGCCTTATCCGAAACAGGAACCTCCCAAAACAGCCAACAATAATAATAACTGATTCTAGTCGCCCATTCCAAAAAGTAGTTTTCGTAAGGAGAAGAATGGGCAAGAAACACCACCGTTACTCTTTTAAAAAATCATTATATCTTGTATACACTAATTATATAATTATATGTGAAGACAATGCACCTAGAATAAGATTACTATACCACGATAGGTAAAAATAATGAAAAATGAAGGAATGACATAAATTAACTATGTGATAGATGCATGGTGCTCACATACTTACAAACATTGTAAAATTATACTATATTCTTAAGATGATAACAAGTAATACTAATAATAAGTCAGTGTGTGAGTTCAAGTAATCACAAAATATAAAATAAATGTTAAAAAAAATATATATTATACAATTAAATTGACTACCAGTTCGATTTTGTCTAGATTCTGAATTGTCCTATGGAGCAGGACCAGCATGTTTCCAAGCATTTTTATCTTGGATATAATCCTCTAATTTGTAATATGCTTGTTTACAAAGTGTACTTTTTATATGAGTTTTAAATTTTCTTTCATTTAATTCTTATATATCACAAGGTATTCTGTTGTAACATTTAACACAGTACCCCATAAAAGATGTATTTACTTTAGATAGTCTGAAAAGTGGTTGATCTATTTTATCTTTATTTCTAGTATTAAAAATATGTCTATCACTTATTTTATTAAAAAGATGTAGATTTTGTCTCACATATAATTATAATATTTGCATACATGAATTGGCAAAGTACCATCATAATATTAATCTTTTTAAATAGTTCCCTGAGAGATTCGCGACGACGTAGATTATAAATGTCCCTGACAGCTCTTTTTTGTAAAACAAAGATGGATTCAATGTCAGCAGCCCGACCCCACAGTAAAATGCCATACGACATAATACTGTGGAAGTAGCTAAAATAGACCAAACGCGCGGTTTCTACATCTGTTAACTGTCTTATCTTTCTAACAGCATAAGCGGCCGAGCTTAGCCGCCCCGCGAGAGATGTTACATATATGGGGTCCCCATTGTAATTTCTCGTTTAGCGTGATTCCAAGGAAAACAGTTTGATTAATAAATTCCAGTTTTTCTCCATTCAATATGATGTCACATTCGCTACTTCTAACATTTGGTAATTTAAATCTAATGCATTTGATTTTTTTTTTATGCAGTACCAAATTATTTACCGTAAACCAATCTTGGACCTGAACAATAGAGTTATTCACGTCGTCAAGATTTGGTGACCGTCGGTTTATTTTAAAGATCAATGATGTGTCATCTGCAAATAATACCATCTTTGGTTGATTTAGAAATATTTGGGGGAATTATTTTTCTATCATTAATATAAACTAAAAAGAGGAATGGACCCAATATCGAACCTTGAGATACGCCGTAATGAGTTTGTGCCGTTGACTTGGAACTTTAATCTTTCTCTCTTTCAGGTATGATCTTAACAAATCATGAGGTGTATTCTTAATCCCATAGTGGTCTAGTTTCAGCAGAAGTGTCTCATGGTCTACGCAATCGAACGCCTTCAAGAGTTTGCAGAAGATTCCAATGGCATCTTGTGCTTCTTCCCAGGCGTTAAAAATGTTCTTTATTAGGGTGACACCGGCGTCAGTGGTACAGCGCCCTTTGGTGAAATCAATGTTGTCTTGGTGCACACGGAGCTAACTCGGTTTTGTGGTACAAGTTTTGTTTTGTCTTGTTCCTGTAATATCCCAATAAATAAATAACACCTACTAATCTCACGTTAGATACAATAGGTAACCTACCCGTACCTAGTACCTACAGGAATGAATGAAAACCATGCCTGATAGCGTACCTACCGTAAGTTCGCATATAGAACGAAATGATAAAATTGTTAGAGGTCAACCACCTCGCCGCGCCGTTGCCGCGTTGGTACGGTGCTTTGCGTTGTGCAATCGTGCATAGCCAGAAAATAACGACCAAAGTTCACCATAGCAAAAGCCATTCCAAGGCATAAAAATCTGTTTTAAAGTAGCCACTATCAGTGATAAAATACCTACCGAAGTTAATTTTTAACTTTGGTATTTTCTAGTAAGACGTACAAAAATAAGTGCTTACTAAATTCGTTTATCGAGGTAGACTTCCCTGGAAAATGCTGTGTCCCGTGCGAGAGCCGCGCGCCGCGCCGCAACTACTTTGAGACGCGAGCGCCGCACTGTCTGTGTTGTAGGGAGTTACAATAATCCCGACTTTTTTAGCTTTGTCCATTTTGTGTTTTTTCAAAAAACAAAGACGCTCTTTATTTATTGAATGCTATAGAATTGTAGTAGACCATGGTCTGAACAACGTTTGTTCTAGCAAAACTGTGATTCAAATGTCACCGGGTCGCCTTATTTTTCTCACATTAATGCCACACGCCAGTAATTCCAAGATGGACTCAGAAAGTACCCACGCTTGCTCACCGTATTGGTGATTACTGAACGTTTTAAGAACTTGTTTTCTTTATTATAAATCAAAAGAAGTAAGCGGATATTATGATGCAAGCAACTCAGTTTCCTAAGACGTGGACTTTCAACCCGCATCATTGTGTCTCGGAAACTAGTCCGTTAGTATCTGGGTCACTAGAGGTAGGTACGTAGAACAAAAGAAATCACTCTTGTCGCTTAATTAAGTATACAGCTTAGACTTGTTAACATCAGCCCAGTAAATAGAACAAAAGAATTGCAAATATTATCTCCGTAAGATAAAAGAAATCAATCATAATAGAGCCATCTCTAGACATTGACATAATCAAAACAATGTCTCCAACAGCCCATCCAGTTCTTGACCTAATTCTCCCCCGCTTAACCTCAATCACAATCATGTAACTTTTCCCCTACTTTGATAGAGTTGCGAAAATATAAAAGTTTGTCGAGAAAAAATACAATCGATGTTAATTCCTAGGGGTGAGTTGCGTAAACACTTGGCAGATTGCCGTCCCTCATAGCTCAGTACCTCATCGATGGTTATATGGACACCATGTCACATTTGTATCCCATATTTGCCTACTTCGGGGTAAGATTTTTTTAACTAACCCATAAAATTGACAATAATTTTCCACTTGCTCAAAAATTCTCAAAAAAAATCGTCTCAACTCGAAAATCGAATTTTAGTTCCAGTTTTAATTCAATTGTTTTTGTTAACGCATGCGTCCTGGTTGTTTTTGTATGGGATGACGTCAGTGTTTACTCGACGAAGTGAAATAGGTCATTGGTTATTTGATGTGTGGTGTCGATTGGTAGTTTTATATTCGGTCGTGTTTTATTCATGTGGTGACAAGTTTAGTGTTGTGTTGTTGAAATAGGGGTGTAAGGGAAGTTAAGCTTTGATACGTCGTGAAATGTAGGGATCAAGCACGTTGGAAGTGATTTTGACTAAAGTTCATGGTACACTGTTTTGTAAGTTACTAAAATACTTTAACAGCTATCGCGTCTTTAATTTTAATAAGGTTTTTTAAACTTATTCGTTAAAAGGATAAATCAGTGCAGCAGGCAGCATCGTAGCAGGTGGCGTTCTGTAGTTTCTGCCTAGCCCCATGGGCAAAAGGTTTGAGTTTTTGCTTATGTGTGATAAATTTTCTTCTTCTCGTTTCGGTGACTTGAATTTTGCCCAACCAGTACTTTGCGACCGTAAATGATAGAAGTGTGATGCATGGTCTGTGAAGCGACTGCCATCTGGCCGTCTGTACCTAATGACTGGACAATATCATCTGCAATCAGGTATATTGTTGTTAATGTCGAGGAGTTATTTTTCAAAAGGGCTTGAAATGCCAACGTCGCTGTTACGATAAAAACTATCCTTTAGTCCAAAATCCAATACAAAAAATACATATTTAAACTAAACTAATAGACAAAAATCTTATTTTCGTACAGAAGGACATATTTTCAGTATAATTTTAAAATGGTTAAACTGGTTTTTCTTCATAACTGAACATTTATTTATCATGGAAATAATCCCCTTTGAAAAATCTGTCCTTTGTTGTTTAATCATATATCACTCTGATAACAAAGGAATATAATGATTTGACAAATTCTGTATGTTTGGATATGCTGATTAATAAGTGCCAGTTTGTCAAATACAAATTAACTCACGACAGTTTTTGCCTACCCTGTCTGGTAGGCAGACAGGGGCTTGAGGCAAAATATAAACAGCCACACGGTTCGATTGAAGGCGTCAAGGTAGCCGTAAATTCAAATTACGTTACGTTACCTGACGTTTTTTGCAATTTGCAGATCAGTATCATGTTGTATGTTGATCTTAATTTATGATTCTCAGCCGCATGAAATGTTTATTAAAGAATGACAATAGGGATGATGCCTGGATCAAAAAAAAGAAATTCGATTTAGTCCGTCAGTCAGATAATAAAAAAATATTAGACACGTATTTTTTGCTTTATCATATTAATAAAAAATTAACAACGCATTAAAGTTGGGGAGTGGGGGTTGATACGTCACAAGTATGTATAAAATCTACATACAATTGACGTCATGGCACATTATAACTCAATGTATCGCCGATAACGTAAAAAAATAAAAAATACGTGTATGTTATTTTTTCATAGTTTACATGACGGACAAAAAACATTTTTTTAGTCATCATCCCTAGTATAAAAATGATTAATACAACTCTCTAAATTCATGTAATCCTATTGAATGACTATTTCAAACCAAATCATGACATTCGAGGATTGCTAACTTAAGGAGTTGTATTGAAAGAAAGAAAGAAAGAAAGAAAATACGTTTATTTGCAGTAAACATGACGCAAAAAAGAGCAATAGTATAGTGTAGAGTATTAGTGTATATTGCTGATTGCAATGATTATAATGATTTCAAGCCATATTTTTTACGGTCGCGAATCATATTTTAATCAACATACAACCTGATACTGACCTGCAAATAGCAAAAAACTAAAGAAAATTTGAAATTCGCGGGCTGCCCTGGCGCATGCCCCTTAAGCTGCGCTTGCCCATAAGATGCAGAACGGTTGAAAATGTTTACCATCTACGGAGTTTACTAAGAATAAATAAGGAAATAGAGACACCGTTGAGTAAATGAATGATGATATTGGTCGATTAGTTAAAGTTTTAGCGCAGCCTTCACCTGAGATAACAAACCTATTAACTCATTTGTTTAGACATTAATAATATTAGTATATTTTATTTGCAGATTTTGTTTAGAATAGCTTAAAATAAAAGGCTCGACTGGCTGTTCACAATGCTGTGCTGGTGCCCACGCTTATGTATGGAAGTGAATGCTGGGTGTGGCAAAAGAAGGAAGATTTTTAAAAGAGTAACCGTGGAGTTGCTTGCCGGCTCTTCTCCATAGGAAACGACCAATTGGAACCGTGCACCTAGCTTCTGACGTTTCAGTGCCCATGTAGGTTTATGTGAAATAAAATATTTTTAATTTGAAGCATGAAAGTAGGATAAATGCTGGGGTATTGCGTTCCTTGCAAAGCATGTGTGGTCTAACTATGAATGATAGGCTGAGAAATGATGTGATAAGACAACGGTGTGAGTTAAAAGAAGATGTAGTGACAAAAATTGAAAAGGGTATGCTGATCTCAGCCATCTGGTTTGGTCTTGTTGAGAGGATGAATGAAAGGCGACTAACAAAAAGTTTTTACAAGGCAGACGTGAATGGAAACGCCGGGAGGGGACGCCCTAGGAGGACATATACTGACCTTATTGGTGATGTTCTTCAGAAAGGACAGGTGCGTAGTACTCGCAACCGGCGTGCGTGTATGACCAGATGTATAAACGTAAACGAGGCAAAAGGAGTATGTAAGGATCGTAGCAGGTAGCGTTCTGTAGTTTCTGCCTACCCCCATGGGAAGAAGGCGTGAGTTTATGTATGTATGTAGTTTAAATTATGATGAGGCTGACATGCCACTGTGCATAAAAGTCGCGTATAAAATTTTAGAATAAAGAAAAAAACGCTCACTACGCTTGCTGATACCGCGATGCGGATAGATGACCATCCATTACATATCTGACTCGGAAAGCACGTTAAAGCTGTTGGTCCTGGCCTCATTAGATTTAGATCCTTGACAGTCGTTATCTACAACCAGTCTTACCAAGTGGTATCGTATTGCCCGGTACCTGGGTCGTGAAGATCCTATAGGCAGTCGCACCATAACCCGGAATACTCGTATAAAAAATACCGGTTAGAATCAAAGATACCGGTATTCAGCTGCACCTGGTTAGACTGGAAGCCGTCCTCAACATATTTGGAAAAAGCCTGGGCAGATAATGAATCACAAGCTCTCAAACCACAACGAAATATTAACAAAAACCACATTGTAATTTGCAAAGAAAACATATTTACGTAACCTTCTGTTTCTGTAAGCTCCACATGAGCTCAAAAATATTTATGTTTCCCTCAAGTTATGTTTTTCTTACTCATTTAGTTAACTCAAGTGGGTATATGAAGGGCTTAACTTTCCATATTACGGAGATTTCGTAATGAAATGAAAACATTGTGTTGGAGACTTTTATTAGTTTTGAGAGGCATGTTGGTTGTTTTGGGACTATGGTTTATTAAAACTTATGTTTGTGTTGGCTTAGGCACCTGTCCCGGCGCCGACGAGGAAGCGACTAGCTATCAACTATTTTCTCGATTAAGAAACGTACAAAAGATTGTAGATCTCGTGCTAGTAAAAGAGGTACATATACAGGGTGTCCGGTAAATAATGGATAACCTTGAAATAGCATAATTATAAAAATTCAAAATTCAAAAGTCATTTATTCAAATTAGGCTGAGAATCAGCACTTTTCGAACGTCAAAGTTACATAAGACAGTTCCACAAAACGCCCACCCTTCACCACTTCCTAGTGCTTTCGCTGGGAAGAAGAAGTGGCGCAACAAACTCCCCAGCAGCACAGCTGTCTGTTCAATTAGGAAAAATAAAATGATTCTATACAATAGTACTTATGCAAAATAATTTACATAACACAACACAAAACATTAAATTATAAATTATCAGCCATATTACAGCTAGCACACGCCAATATACCAACCAAAAACATCGAGATCTATACTCAAGCAGAAATAAAAATAACTAAACGTAAAGAATATCTAAAAAGAAAATAAAGCCTCCAGGCATAAAGTAGTATATATATAATAGATCTTTTGACCGTTCTAAAAAAAATACAAAAATCTAAAAATCCCTAGTAGTACCTAAGATTTTTAAATAACTTTTTCTTATTGTTGTTATAATATTTACATTGACTATGCCGACAGAGAAGCAGTAAATAATGTCACTAGAAATAGAACAATATATTTTTCAAAAAAATCTTATCTTGAGATATATTTTTTGTATTTTTTTTAGAATGGCCGTCAGGTCTTTTAGTTGCTATTTCAAGGTTATCCATTATTTACCGGACTGTTCACACGCCGGTGAGTACTCGTTTGTCGCAGCAACAAGAGCTATCAAAGAGAGTATTTGCTCAGAGACATACGCTTGGTAGGCAAAACACTCGCTTGTTACCTACATACGCATACCAGCGTGTGATTGCTCTTTGCTGTCACGCACTCGTTGCTCGCCAACTAGTTTTTAGTTGCTAGCTCTATATACCTACTCGCTTCTCGTTAATCGCCTGCGGTGGGTGAGATGTCTTATGAGAGTAAAAGATTATTTTATTTATTTATTTATAAGTTCAGTGATACAATTTTTAATAATCTACGCCCTACAAAACCGTAGTAGTGGTTTGACCGTGGGGTCTGGCGTGTCTAAATACACTAACTTAACACACGTAGGTAGCACTTTAAAAATATTATATTCAAACTATTTATAACTACTAACTATTCAAATTTATTTTTAAAACCCGCCATACCCAAGACAGATAAGTAGCACTTCAATATATTCAAACTAAAAATATTTTTAATTTATTTTTAAATCCCTTCTAGACTCATGACTTAGGCAGGTAGTACTTTAACATAATTCAAAGTAATATTTTTTTAATTTATTTTTAAATCTCGATTTACTCGCTTCACTCCTTATGTCTGCCGGCAGACTATTTAATAGATATGGTATTCGTTTTTTTAGAGTTCTGTCACCAAAGTAATTGGTGACTCTCTCTGGGTACATTGAGTTTGCCGGCAGCCATAGATCGCGTATTATAACTGTTGAGTACATGAGTTAAGCTATGCTCTTTGGTCCCATGGTGGTTTACCGCTAAAAGATATTTATGCTTGAGACTGATCGGTAGAATTTTACATATTTTAAATAGCTTGCTGTAATCTCCTTTACAACTGATTTTAGTTATTTTAGTTTTTTGAGTAACAAGTAGTTTTAAGAATCGACTTTGAAGAGCTTCTAATTTATTCAAGTTAGTTTTAAATGTTAATCCATAGCTGTCAAGAGCATAACACTTAATTGAATCTACTAACGACATGTATATACATCTAGCAATAATAACTTTAACGCTTAGATGGTACATCTTACTTAACAATATTTTTAATTTACCACAAATGTAGTCTATGTGTTGTGACCAAGAAAAGTTCTCATCTATTTTCATACCAAGGTAGGTTACACAGTCAACTCTTTTACAGTCCAATAAGTTATTATGGTGGCATACATACTCGTGGGCAAATAGAGGCGGAACCGCACTATAAGGTCTTAAATATGGCGAATGAATTAACAATAATTTAGTTTTATCAGCGTTTAATACAAGGTCGTTGTCGTGCGACCATTCCACAACAGAGTCTATATCTTGTTGAACTAGCTGGCAAGAATCGTCTACGTTAGTTCCGGGGCAAAGTATGCACAAGTCGTCAGCAAACATATTATACGCTGAGCAATGTTGCAGTACTCGGCACAAACTGTTGACATGCATAAGATAACAAATCGGTCCACATCCCGATCCCTGAGCCACACCACTCCGCACCTCAACTCTGTCACTAAGCGCGTCTCCCACCCTAACACGATAGGAGCGCGCGGTGAGGTAATCACGGAACCATGAGTTCAGGTGGTTCTCTCACCCCGCACTCGTACCCGCAGATACCTGAATGTTAAAGAGGAGACTCCCTAAATTGTATGTTTATTTGCATTCATATTCTGAAACAGTCACGCATACAATCAAAATGGAACTTTAAAATATTATTTATTGGATCTTTTCCTTTCCATGTACAAAACAGTTACGTAATTGTAAAATGTTCGCTTGATTCAGTTTTTATTCGAAAATCATGTCTTTTTTAAAGATTATTTAAATAAAATCAAGATTCCTCGGCTTTTATGTCTAAAACAAAGTATTAATGGTAAGAAAATTTAGTTTATTATCCAGCAACAAGATATTTTTTCTCTCGATCAATTATTACTTTAGTTATAAACCAAATAAAAATTGAGACTTACGCCACTTAGTTTTGTGCTCGAACACGATCAAAGAGCGCACGCGATATTCAACTTTATTACTGATGTGTTAGCGTTTAGCAAATAGTGGAGTGGCAGGATGCATGGGGGCGGATCTTGCGTGAAAATTGTCTTTAGAGTGGAGGGCACCGAGCTTTTTTACAAACAAACATGTATTATTAAGCTTGTTTGAAGTAGAAAAAAAAAAAAAAAAAAAAAAAAAAAAAATTATGCGCGATGGAAACACGATTTGATAAATTTGCCTCGATAGAATAAATAGGCAAAGTTACCTCTTATCGAGTAATTTTTTCCTCTATTTTACTACTTTTATATTATATAAGTAAGTAATTTTATATTATGATTAATTTAATAAAATAAAGTTCATAGATGACTGGAGCTTTTATGCGCGATAGTTTTTTATTTAAGAGGGAACAGGGCCCGCGATTCTCCATACAAACGTATTCCCCGTTTTTCTTCCTGAATAATGCCTCTAGAGCTGTCATTTTTTTTATATAAAATCAGGGTCTCTATAGGCATGTCCCTGTAATTTCTTTTTTTTTCAGCAATTAATAAGTAAGGAAACTATGACCCTCCAAAAATTACAAAAATGCCCCATTTTTACTTCCGTGATTAGAGGACTACCAGACTAATTCGGAAAAGTTTTTAGCATAAAATTAAATAATAGTAACCTAGACTTATTCTTTCTTAAAATTTTAATGTAAAAATTTATTAAATCGGCTAAATTCAAATTCAAATTCAAATAATTTATTTCAGACATGCGTCCATAGTGCTAGTATACAAGATAACTTAAAGACTATTGTTAGTAAACATGAAAATGAATTAAGTTAGTATACAAAATAACTTAAAGACTAAGTTTAAGTTTTCGAGGAGAAAAAAAGGAGAATGCCAAACGTCATTTTCGTCAAAAAATTTGTGATATAATCGGTCTGAGCTGCAGTTGTCCCTATCGCACTATAAGGGGTTTAACTGGTTTTTCGGGCGCAGCGCGACGGCAATCGTTTCTTCAAATACCTATTTTTCAAATTCCTCGCAGCCTCTGTTCCCTCTTAAAAGCAATATGATGAAAAAAAAACAACGAAAAGAATTGAAAAAGTACAAAAGTGTTATTTTCTTTAGTCTTTACACGTAAAGAAAAAGACAGAGACAAAGGCAAATGGTTGGTACGCTCTTAAGGTTCAAGTGATGTGTTGAATGATACTTCAAGGCAAGCGACATTGTCAACTACATTATCTCATAACATCAGCAGGGCTATTCTGTAACCATCTCACCGTGAAAACTTAGGTGAAGTGAGCTCTGAGTGAGCTGTCAGTCCCTAGTAGCAGGTAGAATGACAGCTCACTCCACGCTCACTTCACATGTTTTCACGGTGAGGTGGTTACGGGAATCGACATGCTGGTGAGGTAGTGACTCGTGGCTAAATAAAAACAGCCGCACGGGTCAATCGAAGGTTAAGCTACGCTTGCCTAAGTTGGTTCTTGGATGGGTGACCATAACATACCGAGCCCCTCCGTGCCTCGGAAAGCACATTAAGCAGTTAGTCCCGGCTGTCAATAGTAGATCTCTGACAATCGTTACGGGTATAATTTGGTAGTGGAGCTCCATCTAAAATACTGGTATTTAGCTTCATCCGGTTAGACTGGAAGCCGAACCCAACATAGTTGAGAAAATGCTAGGCTGATTGATTGATCAGGTGAGATAGTGGTCAAACGCGCGTGTCTTCAATATAGCTGACTAGATGTTGCCTTTTTTTTTTTGGGTGGGAATTCATCAAATGACTTGTCAGACTCTTACTGACTAAAACCCACCCGTCAGAATCAGAATCAGAATCTTTATTTGTTAAACATAGGTATTTACATATTGGTGTTAGTTTAACATATTTGAGCGCTATGTTTTGCCGTGTAGGCATACAAATTTTAAAATCAAAATAAAACAAAAATATTTAAAAGCTAAATAAAACAATCAATAAACAACAACACTAAAATTAAACAAACAAATTAAATTAAAAATTATCATTTATAAAATCTTGAACGGTATAATAACATTTTTCTCTTAATTGAGCGGCAAGAACTTTCTTAAATTTTGTTAATGGCATGTTTTTAATACTATCAGGTATTTTGTTGTAAATTTTCGAAGCCATTCCAAAGAAACTTTTTTTCATCAAAGCGGTTCTGCAATTTATAACGCACAATTGATTTATGTACTGAGAGCGCATTGGAGTTTTTTTTACATCAGAATTTTTTGTGAAAAGGTGTAAATTCATTTTAACAAACAAAGCAGTTTCGTAGATGTACATAGCTGGTAATGTTAGTAATTTTAAAGATTTAAAATGGGGTGCGCAAGATTCAGTAGTTTTTAAGCCACACATGGATCGAATACATCGTTTTTGCGCTTTAAAAACAGTCTCTCTTTCAGTAGATTGCCCCTAAAAAATAATAGCATACCTCAGAACTGATGCAACCAATCCGTGATATGCTGTTAAAAGTGTTTGTGTATTTACTTTTTTTGATAACTGAAATAGTGCATAAGCAGATTTATTTAATTTTATACAAATTTCTTCGATATGCGGTTTCCATGTTATTTTACTGTCAATCCGTGTTCCTTCTGTTGCCTGTGCAATGCCAGGGGGCCACGGTATCCCTTTCGGACTTTCCCGCAACGACTAGATGTTGCCTGTGACTTTGCCTGCGTATATTTTTTAAATACAAATTTCTAAGAAAAAAATAGTAGCACAGGAACGTAAAACCGCGATAAAAAGTATTCTATGTCCCAGTTCATGGTCTACCCATCTGCCATATGTCATCTAAATCCGGTCAGCCGTTTTAGTATGAAAGCGTAATAAGCACACAAACTCACAATTAAAAGTTAAGATAGTTACGATTCATACTTTATTCATGAATTTTGCTGAAAAAATTCTAAAATTAGAATAAGTACTGAAACCTCTATCACTGACTGAACAAGTTAAATATAACTTCTAGTCACAAGCAAAAAACTGGAGAAAAGTACTGCACATGCAGAACTTCTGTTTTTTTTTTTTAAGTCGCTTTGTCGCTTCGTTTAAACGTGTTGGGAAGTTTTGAGTGGAAAGCTTTAATGTTTTTAAAACTCTATCTCTGCAAGGCGATAGTAGAAAAATAAATTTTTCTTACTTTTGGTTTTGTATGGATGATCAGAGCAATAAAATCAATCTGTCTTGCCTTTTTCCAAGAAAGTTAGGGTTGCAGCTGAATACCAGTATTTTACATGGAGTGACTGCCTATCTGACCTACACAACCCAGTTACTGGGAAACACGATACCCCTTCTTAAGACTGGTTGTCAGACTTTTTGGGCTTCTGACTACCCGTAACTACTGTCAAAGATCTCCAAATGACTGCCCGGCCCAACAACTTAACGTGCTCTCCGTGACATGGAGGGGTCTCGATAGGTAATGGTTGGTCCACGAATCGACCGCAGTAAGCGTAGCTTTATCTTCGACCGACCCGTGCTGCTGTGGTTATTTAGCCGAGCAATATTCTCTATATTTACTTTGGCTATGATTTGAAAAAGGTCTACTGCCGGCTATCTAATTCAATCTGCCTAGCCTTTTCCCAATTATATTGGGGTCAGCTTCCAGTCTAACCGGACGCAGCTGAATACCAGTATTTTACATGAAGCGACTGCCTATCTGACCTCCACAACCCAGTAACTGGGTAATACGATACCCCTTGGTAAGACTGGTTGTCAGACTTTCGGGCTTCTGACGAACCGTAACGACTGTCAAAGATCCACGAATGTTAGCCGGGACCAACGGCTTAACGTGCTTTCCGAGGCACGGAGGAGTCTCGGTATGTAAAGATGGTCACCCATCCACAGACCAACCCCGGCAAGCGTAGCTTAACCTGATGGATCGACCCGTGCGGCAGTTATTACTTAGCCACGAGCTCCACTGCCGGCTATCTAATTACGCAACACATTTTCGTAAACGATTACGACAAATTTGTTTCATTTTGACAGTTCAACAACATTCATTGCGTTATTTACGTTGTTGAGCAATTTTTTTTTTATTATGATGCAATGGTTTAGCAATTTGTTTAAAACGATTCAGATTCCGATTAATCGTGTATTACAAAATTAGGGTAGGTACAAGATTTGTTTATGCTTAATCTGTGTCGATATGTTTTGACATCCCTATCAAATTCATTGATAGATTGATTGGCGATAAATCTCTGATAATTAAAAGAAAACAGTGTATCCCGTGTTTGTTATTTTAGGTAACGTTGTTTAAAATATTCGCTGAAACGTATGCGTCGATATTGAACAATGTTTTTTCCAAAAGGTTAACGTTCGAAGTTTCCTATTTAATATAGATTAATTTTATCATGAAAGTTTAATGAAGTAGGGAATATTGTTTTGATAGAGGTATGAGGAACAGGGTGTAAAGTTTATCATCCTCCATAGAAAAGAGAGGATCCTCCGACCAGACGGGTGTTGTTGGGTGGGTACTGCCCCAGCATTGATGTCGGGACGTTGTATATATTTTAGTCGTGCGGTAACCCCTGCTTGCACGATGCAGGATTTTGCGTGACGTCAGTGTTATGCCTAGTTCGTATGTGGCGTTTTAGATGCCGCCACAATTTGATTAAAATGAGTTTAAAGAGTTGAAAGATTTAGTTTTACAAATTGATTGAATCTTAGTGTGTTCTGCACAGTTCATACTACTATCCTTCTATTTTTACAAAATATTTTGCTAAGACCCCCGTATAGGATACAAAATATTTTGCTAAGGCCCCGTATTTATGCAGAGCATATGCTGCATCATTTTTGTGCTGCAAATTTTTTTGAAACATGCTGCAATATTAATTTATACAATTGTCAGTGAAAATGGTCTCGTGGTGGCAAGCGTTACTGCTGAGTATGAGGTCCTGGGTTCGATTGCGGGTCAAATTAACTGTTATTGAGTTTATTCATCTGGAATTTTTCAGTAGCAGTCCGGAGTCTGCACTTATACCCGGTTGATGGCAATAGGCTCAACCCCTGTTACTCGTACATGGGACTTAAACAAAACTGCAAAAAATGTGAGTGTACCTATGGGTACACCTCTGCCCAACCCTTCCGGGATAACAAGTGTGATGTCATAATGTGCATAAAAAGATTTTTCAACTTTTACTTATAACGCTAAAATTACGTTGATGACAAACAGTTTATCACTCTCCAATTTAAAACTTTAAAATCTAAGGCACGGGACATACTCGTATACAAGTGACGTGGCGACGGTGCGGCGCGTGTTGTGCCGCTCGTTTTATATTTCATGCAAAATGTGTAGGAGCGATGAGGCGCAAGGACATCAGGCGGCGGCATGGCGCGGGTGTGGCGTAGGCAAAATACCTATCTAGGAGCGGCACCGCCCGCGCCACACCGTCACCATGCCCGCGCCCCTCGCTACTTATGTATGTCCCGCGCCTTAGGTACTAGAAGAAGACCTTTCATCTCCAAAAGATGTTAAAGCCACTCCAGAGGGCCTCGACAAGTCAGCAATCGCTTTGGAAGCAAATTTCTTATTTCAACGACTTTCAACAGTATTGACATAAGCGTTTCGGTAGCTCAGACCCATACATTTTTACCCTATGAAAGTTCCACGAATGATAGCCGGGACCAACGGCTTAGCGTGCTTTCCGAGGCACGGAGGGTTCTTGGTATATAAAGATGGTCACCCATCCACGGAACAACCGCGGCAAGCGTAGCTTAAACTGGTCGATCGACCCGTGCGGCTGTTATTACTAATTCATACTAGTAATAGAGTTTGTTGCGCCACTTCTTCTTCCCAGCTAAAGCACTAGGAAGTGGTGAAGGGCGGGCGTTTTTGGGGGACTGTCTTATGGAATATTGACGTTTGAAAAGTGTTGATTTCTCAGCCTAGTTTGAATAAATGACTTTTGAATTTGAATTTAAGCCAAAAGCCCCTTCCCATTCCAGAGTTATTCCCGAGACCAAAACCACATAAAATCACCATGCAACAGGAAACTCAAACCTCATCATCTGTTCTTTTCAGCTCTACCTCCTCTTCATGCTGGTGTTCTTCATAATCCTGTGCCTGGTCTGCATCGTGGTGCTCTTGTGGTACAACAGACATTACAACCTGGAGTTGCATTCCACCACCGAGCCCCGGGAAGACACCCCCATGAGGAGACCGTGCCTTAGTGAATTCTAACCTTGTGCCTACGGATTATGGTGTATTTTTGATTGGAGCTCAATTTGAAAGTGATGGGAATCTTGCCATATTGATTCAAGATAAACAAATAAAAGAAAGAAAAAATTGGTTTATTTGTTACAGAAAAAGAAAAAGTTGGATTTATGAAAAAACATGGAAAGTATTCTGCCTTGTACCTAAAGAAATTATGTAGGTACTTATGTTCATAGTTTTTTATTGTATTTTGATTAACCAATACCTGATATGGTCGGCGTTCAGATTATGGGGGCAAGGACTTAATCTGACTTTTATTTTTGAGAATTTAACCATAGAAATCTGTAGAATTTATAATTAACAGTATGTGATATTGCAAATTAGTCTTTACAGAACCATTTATTATTTATGTATAACCCGAGTCTTTGGTTCAAATATTGATTTACTTAATGATAAAAATGGTTAACCATTTTGATTTTCATTGGCCCTTAAATTAAACATTATTTTCCCTACATTTACATCCAAATAAAATGTATTTATGTACATAAAACTATTTACCAGAAACGTGATACGTGCAACTGTGCCCTTATACAATGCATTTTAATGTTAAAAACAACGAAGTGCCATTTTAAGTCTTAACTGTGTAACGTAAGATTCGTTTTACAACGACTGATTCAGTGCCAAATAAAATTTAATTGTAAATAATGGAGTTTTATTTAATAATGGAATTCCGTTACAAAGTGTAGTACCGTTCGATCTCATTTTATTTTCATTTGGGACAAGCAGATACAAGTAATTATAATAATATTAATTGCAATTACCTACGATACAGTTTCCCTGGTAATTTAATTTAATTCTTAATTGCTTCTGCCCGCGGTTTCATCCGCGTGATATTTCTTGTCCCCCCGACCCACCGCATTGTTTTCTGTTGTTGTTGTTATTATGTTTTCGCTCAGAGTTCCTTTTTTTTCTTTTTGCGTGGCTCGTAGTGCAATGTTTAATACCCTATAACGTTACTCTCGAATTGGGTTATCAAATGAAAAAGGATTTTTCAAATCCGACTGGAACTTCCAGAGATTTGCGCGTATAAGCAAAAGAACAAAGTCTTCAGCTTTATTATTAGTAGTATACATATTCCGAAGTTCAATGTTAAATCCAAGGCCGTTTGGATTTGTATACCTACGATTATTTAACAACAGCTTTTTTGTTTTTCAAAGATTTTGCAGAAGCGTTTAGTTTATAGCATAGTCAATCGGCCTTTTCTTTCCCAACGATGTTGGGGTACCAGTATTTTACATGGAACGACTACCTATCTGACGTCTACAACCCAGTTACTGGGTAATACGATACCCCTTTGTAAGAATTTCGGGCTTCTGACTTTCCCTTAACGGGCCGGCGGAGCATGCGTAGTTCATACAAACGTAATACCAAAATAATTTGTAAATCAAACATATTCTTAAGGTAGTGTGTATTTATTCCGATTGGATTACAGAATATCTAGGCTCCCAAATATATATTTTGAATGGACACTGATTTAAAGACGAGTTATGGGAAAAATAAGTTTTCTATAGAAATTTTAAATTCCTCATATCTCGCCTATATATCAGTGTCCATTCAAAATATATATTTGGGAGCATAGATATTATGTAATACAATCGTAATAAATACACACTACCTCAAGAATATGTTTGATTTACAAATTATTTTGGTATTACGTTTGTATGAACTACGCATGCTCCGCAGGCCCCTTAAGTAACGGCTGTCAAAGATCTACGAGTACACATGAAAGCTGGGATCATTGCCTTAACGTGCTTTCCGAGACACGGAGGGGCCTCGATATGTAATGGATGGTTATCCATCCTCGAAACGACCACGGCAAGTGTAACTTTACCTTCAGTCGACCCGTGCAGGTGTTATTATTTGCCCTTATTTAGAGAAAGGTATAGCCTCCAAAGATATAGTTCATATTTACAATGACAATGACATGTAAAGACAATTTAACTTTATAAACAACAAATTAAGCTATCTGTCTTTCTTTGAAGACGCTATCTAGACATTGATATAACTTTAAATCCTGACTACAATTCCAATTTATATTAGACGATGACCCTAGAGACATTTTATATATCGAAGCATATAATTTTCATTCTACACCGACTCCCTCTGGATTTATCTTCGGAATTGTCTGAAAATGACGGAGCAAACTGCAATCATGTGCCAATTTTTCAAGCAATAAGAGAAGGATTTGTCCAGCATTGGGCTTGTATGGGCTAATAGTGGCAGTAGCGAAAAGACATAAACATCTTTTCGGTGATAAACTAATTTCGAGAGTTCGTGGTCTAGGTGTTTATCAATTAAGATTTAAACATTCACGTCGTATGGGACATCAACGCGCAGACTGTTACGATGAATTAAGCACATGACTCTAAACCCACAGCGTAGAATTTGTTCATCACGCCAGTATTCCCCTAAGGACTATGCAGAGGTGTACCTCTACAATTCACCTATTTTTTTTTTTTGAAGATTCACCTAGTTTTTTTTATTTATCTACACACACGTATTTACATGATTTAAAAACTAACAGACTTAAAATAATAATATTTATTTATTTATTTAAGGAAAAACAAATAGTAGCACAATAAGAAATAGTCATATTATCATAAATATATATGCGTACATTAGTAAACATCACGTTATAATACTAAATAAAGATATTATTATAAATTACTTTGCTGATCCTTTACTGATACTTTGCTTGGATTTGCTTCTTAAATGCAGTTTTACTAAGAAAAAGAATGTCGATTGAATTAAACTCGTTGTTATATGTCTCAACCAAACGATGAAGTGGTGAGCGCGAGCCAGCGTTGGATTTACAGAGGCTAGCAGCAAATAAACATTGAGTGCGTACCTCACGTACACGAACTGTTCGAGGAACCAGATAACACAGACTCTTAACTAAGTCAGGACAGTCAAAATAATTGATGACTATTCATACAAACAATCAAATCTTTCCTCTTTAAAATATTTTCATTTTGATCGTATAATAGGTAGGTAGTTTTTTTTTATAATTCATGAAACAATTTGATGGGTGTCATCAGGATAGGATGACAAGAAAAACAGGATCCTGAATATCCCGTGACCCTTCAGCTCTTTCCAATTTGTTCCTACACAAACCCTGTTTGTTCCTTTGTTTGTTAACTAGCTGGAAATTACCTCCAAAATCATATTTCAATAAAAATTTACACCGACAAAGATTGTCGAAGACCCATAAAACTGAACCATCGTCTAACCAGGCTATAAAAGACTTCAAATAATCAGTATTACTTTACATTGAACAGTTAAAGTAAGCTTTAAAGTGTAACTAATAAAAAGTAACGACGGTAAGAGCGGTGACGGTTTTAACGTTGATATAAAAGGTTTAGAGGCGCCCCTCCTGTGAGTGGTGACAGCGATTTAAGCGATATAAAAATATTAAACATAAATTAATCAAAATGAAAAAGAATGCAGGAATTATCCGCGATGGAGGGCTCACGGTATCATCAAGGTTATATAACCCAAAAAATTAAATAAACGACGCAAAAAAAAAACTTATAATCGAAAAATAAAAAATACCCTTTAGTGTAACTACGATTCTAAACGAATTTAAGTTAAAAAAAATTTACGCGTCGCCAGCAAATTTATATTTATTCATACCCCAGATAGGTCTAAGGTGAGTGAAATGAGCCCAAACACGATGTAGCTGCTGTAAACTGCTGAGGAGCTCTCGCAACTGTCTTCCGTCTTCATCATCAGGTCAACTCCAGTACCCTAATTACGTAATGCAAAATCAATCCGAATCTGAATCGTTTTGAAACAGATTGCTAATCCATTGCTCCGTAAGTTCGAAAAAAAAAACTGCAGAGCAACGTAAATAACGCAATGAATGTTGTTAAACTGTCAAAATGAAACAGATTTGTCTTTATCGTTTACGAAAATATGTTGCGTAATTAGAAAGCTGGTCTTTATAATAATATGGTTGTGTCATAAGAACTACATTATGTGCGTGAAATTACAACAGTATCGCAGTTGAAAATTCAGTAGGTGAAAAATCAATCAATCCCATTTTTTTCCCCTTTGGGGTGGATGTTAGTTTTTAATTTTACATGGGACTAATTTCGAGCTATACCCTCCAAAATTAAACAAGAATCGTTCAAATCGGACTTCTGAGTAAAAAGTTATGCGAAGTCATACAAAAAAACAGCTGTTTCATAGAAAAGTTCAATACCAACGCGGTCAAAACGTATAGAACAGCAGATTTAAAAAAAAATACGACGAAAAATTTCAACGGAGGGGAGGGGTTCAGAATCATGTACTGAATCCATGGTATCAGTTTTCGCGTCGATGTCCCTTCCACCCTGTATACGGGTCGACTTGAGAACCTCCTCCTTTCTTTCGTCGGTTAAGAATAGCACGCCGGCAGTGATGATCATAAAAGCTTTGAGCTCGATCAAGAGAACACCAACACACTAAACAAGTTAAATTAAAAAACCATCACATGTACACTACGAGCATAAATATATTGCTATGGACAGCTTGGCAATAATATCTAATTGTTGATCATTTGTGGAAGGCATGTAAAAGTGTTCAGCACAAATATTTGACATCCAAGGAACACCAAAACGAATGATTTTTTAGAATGCAATAATATCGGAGATGTCTTGCGTTATAAATACCTACTACTCAGTTAAATACAGAATAATGTGATACCTCGTTGTGACCAATAATATCTGACATCGCTATGCATAAAAACGTGACAGTTTAAAGTTTCTAGTTGTCTTCCATATCGCAATCAGTGTTGCTTATATTGCAAAAAATGTGACATCCTACTGGCAGCATACGTAGAACATTCAAACACGGTTTTTCTTCGCAGTGGTAGTCACAAAAGGAGCACCAATCTCATCAAGCTTTAAGTTAATATCATTGACGTCTATAGAAATCGTCTCTTTTAAAACCAACTTTCTGAATATCATTGATCAAATTAACGAAAACACTTTTAAGATCCAGTTAGTAGGTAGTTGCCAATTTATTTCAATAGAACTTTCCGTAAAATGTTAGTCTCAAATAGTTTATCTATTTACTAATTAACAAAAGCCCTCAATAAAATCTAATCCTCAATAGTTCTTTAGCTTAGTAATTTTATCGCAATCATTGTGACAGAGTTCTGGAAGGTTACAAGGGCTGATTACATGGCTGGTCGCAGATCGACGCGTTTTGGAACGAAACTGATTCAATTTGGATCCTTTGAGGTTTTATTTAGAATTATGAAACGTAAGGGTGTTTCCAGCCAGTCTGGGCTAAGTTATTCAGCGTAGATTTGGATTTTTTATGAAAATGTGGCACGAATTTGAATATAATGGGACCCGGGATTTTTGAGAGATTTTTTTTGAGTTAATTAGTTTCCACACTGCTCTCTGTTTCCGTTGGCCAAATTACACATACATTTGACTAATTTATTCACATCTGAGAGAGAATGTCGTCCATATATTTTTGCCACAGTCTGTTTGAAATTATGGTCACATTGCGTTACAGCGAAAAGAAAGAAAAGAAAGAAATTCGATATCAGAAGTTAAATCCAGGTTTGCCCACGATTTTATATTTACAGAAAAACAGCGTAGTGATTATTCTAAGTATTCACTGGACTTAGAATAATCAATTACAAACATATTCACATACAATGGTACTGAAAAAGTCGCATTACGAACTTGCACTGATTCCATTAATCTTGAGCGCCACAGAAATAAGAAAATTCCGCAACCGTGCTTGTTATTTTGCATAAACCTAAACAATATATTCAAAGACACAAAATATACTCACAACGTAAAACTTTAAAACCAAATTTTTATCACTACGATAATAACATTCAAGTTATAACTTGTTTGCGCTAATTGCAATTGTGCTTGTAACTCTGCTTACCCCAGAGCAACGCGAGCGCCCGCCGCGGCGTCACATGCTCGAGCAGCCGTTATTTTATTAATTACTAACTTATAACGATGTTTCACGTTAAACAGGCTTGCCGCGAGCACTGCCTTGTCTAGGAAAACATTTTGCAGATGTTTTTTTTTTTATAAAAAATATAACTTTGCTAAGTTTTTGCTTCTCTTGGTAGCTAACTCCGAAACCATACTTTCAAGGTGAATTTTGACAATGTGTAGGCAACAAATGCCTACTAATTACAGCTCGGAAGGCATTTATTTAACACAACATATAATATCACGCCCTTAATTTCCCCGAAGGGTTAGGCAAAGGTGTACCTATAGTACACCTACATTTCTCCAGCTATGTTTGAGTCCCATGTAATAGGGGGCGAGCCTATTGGCATCAACCGGGCACAAATCCAAACTCCGGGCTGCTACTGCGTAATTCCTGAAGGAAAAAGCCCATAAACATTTTGTCCGAGAATTGAACCCAGGACCTCATGCTCAGTAGTAGCTCTTGCGACCACTGGACCAACGCGGTAGTCATTTATATGTATATGTTGCAAAAAATTGTTAATGACGGCTTAAACTTTATGTTGCGGTATACTGTGTGATTCAGAAGCGTACATTATATTTGTGTTTTCAAATTGTCCATGTCCAGTCGAAGGAGTGTCAATAGAGTTTCTTGCCTGTTCTTCTCCATAGGTACCTACAACGCTTTGGAATGGGCAACCAGCTTCATCTTTCTGACTGACCGACTCCCTGACTATTCAAAAGTGCCTGTAACATTATAAGTGTTTAATATTATATTTTATATATTTAGGACTAACTATTGTGTTTATTTTATTTTTGTCTTATTTTGTTATTTCGCTATACGCTGCACCGGTTGACGACATCGCGTCAATGCCGGCTGTCGCTGAAAACCAGCTCTGGGGCTCTGTCTCGCATAGGGTCCCAGCATTATGCTAAGCGATGGCCGTTTTGAGTGGATGTGACGCATATTTTCCCCCAAATTGTTATTTTCATGTTTTTTATTTTTCTTTGCTTGCGTCATGTGTACCGCAAATAAACGTATTCTCTTTCTTTTTTTCGTTTCTATCTAATTGAAATAATTACCTAAATTTGAGAGTTTGAGATCAGGATCAGGAAAACATTGATTAAATCAATGTTTTGTGTCGGTTTTCTCCTTCTCTGCATATTACTCGTAATATTAGCTAGCGCCTAATGTTACACATATAAATCTGCTTATTAGGCAGCGTTTATCTTCCCAAATTATAATATTTATTACTTACACAGCACCCTCTCACGACAGATGGGCTTACTTGTAATACCCAGAAACGTATTAAAGTTAATAAATTACGGTTTGTGTGTTTCTCGCGTTTACCGTAAATCCCGAAACTTCTCTCCCCACATGTTATAATTAATTGTTGTTTAATCTTTTGTTTAAGTACTGTTTTACTTACACTAATGAGTGAATAAACAAGGATCTAAAGTTAATTCAAATTAATTTCATGCTTGATAGTTCAGTCAACCGTAACTTGGCTTTCTTGGGCAGTCTACTGTAAAACTGTTTTCTTTATACTTTCTGAACTTTGGATTTTAAGATAAAATAGTTTTTCAAACGATTCTCGAAATGCCATAAGGAGAAGAGGAAACATCACCACAAACATGGAGACCGATAGAAGATTTCTGTTGGACCAGCAATATTGATCCAGCTTCTACCACTACGTAACAACTGTTATTTATAATTTAATAATAACAATTTATTTATTTAAAAACTTTTTCACAAAAAATAAAACCGACTCCAAAAAAAACACTACAAAGTGAAAAATAACTTTGATTTCGGAAGTCGGTGTCTGGGGTTTTATTTTTGTTTTTTTGCCACCGACTTCCGAAATCAAAGTTATTTTTCACTTTGTAGTGTTTTTTTTGGAGTCGGTTTTATTTTTTGTGAAAAAGTTTTTATTTTTCACTTTTTAGTTGTGGTACCTACACAAAACCCCCCCAAAAATTTGGATACCTGCTATGTAAATTACAGTGACAGGAACTATTAGAATATCGTCCACATATACTAGATGGAAAAAATACGTATTATTGAAGCTAACTCAAAAATCCCTCATCAGATCTTGACCAAATTTATATGGGACCACTTCTGAAGTATGCCCTACCAAACAAAAAAAGAATCATCAAAATCAATTCATAATTGGCGGAGTAATCGCGTAACAAACATACAAAAAAAAAATACAACCGAATTGAGAACCTCCTCCTTTTTGAAGTCGGTTGAAAAAAGTGTGGTACGGTACAAAAATGTAATTTTAAAATTTACGGATAGTCAGAAAAAGAAAATGAAAAACAAAATGCTTCATAACAATGAATTGTGTTTGGAGCCTCCTTTTAGGCAAACAATGCCTGTGTTAGGAGACTCCGCTCCTCCATATCTTATATATATGTTAGATTTATGTTACAAAAGAGTAACAATAACAGGGTTGAATCTGGCGTCCTAGCGTCCTAGCTAGTTCACATGGTAACCTGTTTAAGTAACGCCAGTCCAGGTTCCCACAGAAGGAGCACAACATTTTTAACAGAGAAATCTTAGGACTTTATGGTGCATACGTTAAGGTAAGGGGTTAAAATGGACCTTAAAAGAGTTAAAAAAGATTTATTATCCTAAATGCTCCAGTAAGGCTCAGGCGTGATGTTATGTGTTAATAAAGATATCTATTGAAGAAGACATGCTGAGCTGAACCCAAATAAATTGGGATGAGGTTAAAATAGGAGGAGAAGCACAAGCTGACCTCTTATTATACGGAAAGCCTACACAATGCGAGATCAGCTCATACTGGATAAGTATAGCTTGATATGTAGCCGTGTGTATGTACATGTCATTTGTTTAAATAGGTTTTTATTTGTACTACTAGCTGCGCCCCGCGGTTTCACACTCATAAATCTCGATTCCATTGGAATGTCGGGAGAAAAAGTATCCTATGTCCTAACCTAGGTCATGGTCTACCCATATGACAAATTTCATCCAAATCCGTTCAGTCGTTTTAGCGTGAAGGGGAAACAAACAAACTTACTTTCGCAATAATTATAATAAAGAGAGTATACCTATACATATTAGTTAGGATAAACGCTAAACAAACTTGAAACATCATTTTGTTTCTTGAGTGTGTTCTATACACTCTAACATAACATCACGCCTGATTTCCCCTAACCCAGGCAGAGGTGTACGGTGAGAGATAGAATGATGAGAGGTTTTAAATATGTTTAGCACTAAACACTTTTAGTGATTTGTGGTAAATGGACCTAAAGCCAAGCGTATATTACAGCCGCAATGGGCCGCAGCGCGTGTTATATAAATGTAATTATTGTGTCTAAAAATAAATAATATGATATATAAATGTAATTATACTTGTTATACCTATAAATGTAATTATTATCTATGGTTAATTTACTAAATGAATTTAATAAAAAACTTATTTTTTATAAGTCAAACACTGATTTGACTCGACTGTTGTGTTATTGTCTCCAATATCTTGGTTGGTGTAGTAAGGTCTCACTGATTTATTTGTTGTTCCTATATTTAAATACTAAATGATTGAGGATACAAGTTCCATTAAATTATTTTGTTAAGAATATCTAAGAGATTAGTTTACGTATAAATTATATTTTTGTAAAGGCATTATGACAGTATATAGTTTAAAAGTATTTGTTTTGTACTAATAGTTCAGTTCATTTTATCTGTGGCAATATTCATGTTAGATAGGGTAAGGGTAGACAACTGTCATTTGAAATGTTTTAAAAGGTCGTGTAACTTAATTCTTGTTCTTTTTTCTGTACGTGTCACTGGACTGGTAACAATATAAAAGCTTATGTTAATATCTAAGAACAGACCCTGAGTGATGTCCATGTCCGTAATATTGAGTTGCTAAAAGCTAATATAAGGAAATAATGTTGCTTATCAGAAGTTCTGCTTTTATTGTAAAATGGATTGAAATAAGGATCATCAGATCACTTCTAGTGAAAGATCGACGAAGAACGTCGAAGTTAAATTGTCATTATATCTTGATTATTGCTGATAACTATGATGTTCTGTATGTATTAAAATATTGCTTATATTGCTACATAAGTGTTAAATCGAATTAAGGAATATTCATATTCTATTTGTCATTGATAAAGTTGTTAGCTTTAAGAAATGGTCCAAGAGATTAATGTAATAACAAAACTAAATGCTAATGTAAAAATGTGTTGATAAAATACTTCAAAACAAGCTTCCGTGGAGTTTCTTATCCTTCTTCTCCACGAAGACCTAGATTTGGAACGGATAACTAGCTTTCTCATTAACAATACCTATTTATTGACAAGTCTAATTGAAATAAATGCCTAGTCTTGTCTCCATGTGCTTTCTTATAATCCTTTTCCCTACACACCATATTCATAGATATTAAAATACATAAAATAACATCACGCCTTGTTTCCCCGAGGGGTTGGGCAGAGGTGCACCTGTAGTAGGTACACCCACATATTAAAATACCTACATGATTAAATAATTAACTAATAGGTAACCTGAAAATCCTGACACTCAAAAGTTGATAGTTAATATCAATGCCTCTAAATGTAGTATATCTAATAATCTTTTTCTCACACGCGCAACGCATTATAACCGACTTCAAAAGAGGAGGAGGTTAAATGATCATCTGTAAGTGTTAATTTTTTTTATAGTCTGACGACACTTTCGTGATTTTTTGTTTTTTCATTGTTGCTGGCATTTTTTATTTTCTGTTAGCTGTCTGATTTGTTGCTATGTTTAAGCCAGTCAGCCAGCCAGTGCGTTTGTGCGAGTAGCACCATATGTGTCCATATTTGGCGGCAATTGGTCTGTGGGACCAAATCCAGGATTTGAGCTGAAATCAATCAAATGATGACACTTCTGCTTTAAGTTTAATGAAATGAAAAGAGATTCTCTTTTAGACAAAAAAGAAATGATTTTGTTTGTTGGAAGAAAACATATATTTTTTGCCAATATTTTGTAAACTCTCACGAAAATCTTACTATTTCAGAGACAAACCTTTCAATTACTGAGTAACAGTCTCTCTTATTTCAAATTCAAATTCATATTTCTTTAACAAAATTAATGCAAATATCTCAATTTATCCTTTATCTGTTCAAGAATGTAAATCAGCAGTCCGCTCCTACCTACTAGACAAAACGTATGAGGAAACCGAATCCTTGTTTACTACACTATCATAAGTACGTCTACTCGCAACATATATATTCTCAAAACATGCACACATATACACACACACTTACGTCTCACACACATACAGACACTCGCAAACACACATTCCCCACCACACCCCCACTCACATACCACACATATAAAATATATACTTATACTTTCAAGCATTTTCATTAATTATTATCTTTTTATTTTCTTTTGTTTTGCGTTACTATACTTAATAATTAAAATATTGAATTGTACAAAAACACTAAGCAACTGATTTTCCACTCCTAGAGGGATACGGCACGATTCTCTTTACTACAGGCTATTGTATAGCCTATCTAAGAGGACAGTACCCCCACCATTGTTGTAGCATACAAGTGTTCATTTGTAAAGTGTAACTTTTTTTTTTTTTTTTTACTTTATTCACTGCAAAACCTATTGTGCAATAAAGTATTTTTCATTTTTTTCATTTTTATTTCAGAGAGACTGTTACTCAGTAATTGAAAGGTTTATCATCAATAAATTGGGTTTATCTTGTTCACATTATTCCCTAGTTTCTGACAACAAAATTTCGCCATGTTTTTTTTTTCAATAATTGTTCTGAAATTGGGTTCCAAACTTTCGGCCTGTGAGACCGTGCGCGGGTAATACGTATTACAGAATTAGGCGCGAGATACAAAGGCTAGCTACGGAAGGTATTTCATAGAAATACAGAGAAATCAGGGAATGTCGCGGCGACAAGTCGCCTGCTGCTGCTTGCAGTCGGCTACGGAATTGTACCTTTACACTATTTCCAGCCTTAGTGAGTCGCTTTGTGTTTCGTTTAATGACGGGGACTGTCACGGGCATTAGTGGTAAATACTCGAATATATAGCGCGTTCAATGCCATTCAGAGAATCAGCATTGCATCATTCATGTCCAGGGTTGGTACGTGTAGAAACAGTATCCGTTAAGGACCTTGCTGATAGGATGCACGCTACCGACACCTACAAACGGTGGCTGCAAATAGCCGCGTAAATGTTTTTATTTTGATTCAAATTTTGATTTTAATGGTTTTAATTTTGTTATTTTAAATTTATATGTTTTTTTTATGGATTTTTATTATTATTACATTATGTAGCATGTCCTTGTAACTGCTGTCTATTCTGTTAAAATGTTACCGTGAAAATTTAGTGAACCGAGCTGTCAATAGTGTCAACCAGGTGGAATGACAGCTAACTTCAAGATCACTTCACCTAACTTAGGATCACAGTTTCTTACAGAATAGACAGACAGCTGTTTGTGTGTGTTATGTGATTACTGCTACAACACCTCGAAACACGAACGAGATTGAATACGAATCTGTGTTTGATGTTCGTCTGTCATTACTTTCTAACTAGATATATATGAGGTCTTGTTCATACAGGCGTAATGGGCCGGTGGACGGGCAACCCTTGTAATCAAATGTGCCCAGGCCTAAGCGAATTTTAAACAAGTTAGACGCCTGCCTAACTTGATTAATTTGCAAATGTGACACTTTGCGCCTGTATACGATGTTTAGATAGGTAAAGGTCTGATTTTGCCGAAGATGAAAACTAAGTTTAGCAAAAAAAAAAAAACATTTGAAGGAGCACAATTGTACAACAAAATACCCTCATGTTTTAAAAAAGTACACTCATTCAATGCATTTGTCGGCGTCACATTGTAAACAACACGTGCATCGGGCTACGCTGTAGCACTATGGCGCGGTAGCGCGCTACGACATTCTCCCACCTCCTCGCTGCTGGGCGGAGTTAGTAATCGCTACGTCGTAGCACGCTACGTCTTTGCCCCACCTACAATACTACCGTATAAAAGAGTCCGCACGGCGGCGAAATGGTATTCTACCTTCAGGCGTTGCCCGGTGCACAGGTTGTATTGCTTTCAATTATTGTTACTCTGCCTCTCTGTACATTGTTACTATTTTGTGTAAACTAAGCTATTACTGGGTGTCATGGCTATTTGTGTCTTGAAACTGATTAAGTGTAGTTTCGTGTAAAATTAATTGATTAAATAATTTATAAGAAAATCTAAATTCTTATTATTTAAAGAACCTCTTTTATTTTACAATATATCTGATCCTGTGCCTTCATCAGAAGTGGGATCAGACCCACTCCCACCTTTATCTGGGACTGCCAGTAATTTAATACAGGAACAAATGTAATTTTTTTCGGCTAGTATGGAATCAATTATTAAAAAAAAAAATAGCAGATAGTATGACACCTAGCTACATGACACCCAGTACGCAATCAATGCTGGTTCCTTTCAATCCAAATGCACCTAAAACCGACATGATCAACTGGTGTGCGTTAAAATCAAGCCAAATAATATTTCATGGGTTGCTGTTAAGGAAATGCTGGTCTTTAAATTTTCCAAATCCATGACAATGAAGGATCATTTTGATTTAATTATTAAATTTCAAATTGATAGTAAATTCGAGGCAGGAATGCAAATTTACCGGGAAATGTACTAACCGGTTTTGGAATATCTATCCTGTCACAGTGCGATGACAAAATTTGGCCTAAATATTAAATTATAAAAATTTGGTCTGTCGTTATAAACGATAAAAAATCAACTCTTCCGCATACTGCGCAGCTTCTCATTAAAGAGAAGAATTGAAGAACCAGGTACGTCTGAATCGTACACAAAAATGCCCCGTCCACCAACACCATTTCGGAGAAATTGCAATTCGATAGGTTCTAATAACGTTAATTGCTTACTCCAAATATAATTCCCAACCGACACCGAGTTAGGAATCATTAATAACAAGGTTCAAGAATTACTAGATGTTTACATAATTCGAGAAAGTTCTTCGCCTTTCGCGAGTCCCATATTATTCATTTAAAAAAAGGGACGGTAGCGATCGTATGTGTGTTGATTACCGGGAACTTAATAGCAATACTCGACCAGACAGCTATCCTTTACCACTAATTAGTGATCAAATCGATAAGTTACATGGGGCCTGTTTCTTCTCTAATTTGGATATGGCCACTGGATTTCACTAATTTGCGTCCATAAGGAGTCTATAGAAAACTGCTTTTGTTATACCTTCGGGTCAATTTGAGTACCTAACCATGCCGTTTGTTTTACGAAACGCTCCACAGGTTTTTCAAAGGGGCTATAAATACGGCACTTAAACCTCCTGAATCAGAGACCGTTCAAGAAGGGTTGATTCGTTTAAATAGATTAACTTTAAATAATTTTCATTTATGAAGACAAAAATTGAATAACTGGGTATCGTAATATCCTATGGAGAGGTTGGACCAAGTCCTCATATGGTTGAAGCCCTAAAAAATATCCCTCCTCCAAGCACTGCTACTCATCAATTTACAGGCCTGGCCACATATTTTCGACAATTTATTCCAAATTTCTCAAAATTGATGAAACCTTTGTATCCTCTAATCGCGGTCAAAAAGGTTACTATTAATTGGACCTGTGCATATTTTAGTCAGAAAACCACAAGTGCTGAAAGTCGTTATCATTTGTATGAATTGGAAACATTAGCCGTAGTTAAATCTGTGGAACATTTTCGACATTACCTGTATAGGCGTAAATTTACGGTTTTTACTGACTGTAACGCCTTAAAGGCCTCTCATTCCAAAAACGACATTACACCTAGAGTACACAGGTAGTGGGCAGTTTTGCAGTCGTATGACTTTGATATAATTTATAAAGAGGGGAAAATATAGCACATGCAGTCTTTCTTTCACGTAATCATGCTGACACATCTTTTACTCATAAACCAGCTAAAATTGTAAATTTGGCTGAACTAGAGAGGTGTTGGTTATCTGTAGAACAACGTGATACTGAAATATCAGACATTATTTCCAAATTCCGTTCAAATTACTTGCCGTCTGAAATATCACACACATACGATATTAGACAGGGCATACTTTATCGTAAAATTTAACGTAATAAAACCACAAAATGGTTACCAATATTGCCACACTCTTTAACCTGATCAATGATTAATCATGGACACAGCGAAATAAATCACCATGGTTATGAAAAAAAAAAAGATCGATAAATTATACGATCCTTAATGGTTCCAAAAAATGTCCAAACTTAAAAAAAAAAAAAAAAATGTAGATTCATGCGTCGTTTGTAAGGTTTCCAAAGGTCCGTCGGGTGCCCAGCAGGACCATCTATATCCAATCCCTAAATTGCCCATTCCATGGCATACAATTCATTTGGATTTAACTGGCAAACTCAGCCGAAAAAGCGAACGTAAGGAGTATTGTTCCGTGATTATTGATGGTTTTACAAAATTCGTCTTGTTAGAGCATACCTTAACACAAATGCATCTGATGCTATTAAATCACTTAAAAATGCAGTGAACTTGTTCGGCGCTCCTAAAAGAATAGTTGCATATTGTGGTAGGTCATACGACAATGCTGAATTTAAGTTTTTTTTTTAATGATAATTATATCATATTATAGCCACTGGTTCCAGTAGGGCAAATGGTCAGGTCGAGCGTATGCTCACTATAGTTGAAACATATTCGGACAGCTTATGGCAAGATCATGTAGGCGACATCCAATTAACTCTCAATAGTACTCGTTGTAGAATAACAGGGTTCACGCCCTTGGAATTAATGTTTGGTATTAAGGGCAGTTCATTAAGGATATCAAGAGTATCTACTAATAAGGATTATTATGAAGATAGGTTAAACCTCGAAACCATTCGACCCGATGCTTCTGCTAGTATAAAAAGCTGGCGCAATACTCGTATGACACAGGTCGATTTAACAAGGGTAAAGCTATAGTTAAACCTTTTTCAGTAGGTGACTCTGTCTTTGTTAAATGCGAAGAAAGACATCAAACGAAACTAGACCGTAAATACAAAGGCCCCTTTAAAATAACCGCTTTTTTTTAAATGATGGGTACGAATTAAAACAAATTAATGGAAACAATAGAGTCTACAAATACTCTCACGAAAACTTGCGAGAAGTACCCCGTGGTCAGTCATTGTTTTTGGAAATCGCAGAAAATTTTGATGAGGATGACGTGTCGGCGGATAATAACAACACAGAGGTTCTTGTTCACGAGACTAGGCAACAATTAACTTTGATGATATTCAGTCTACTAATAGTGATACTATCTCTGCCAATAATAATACCATGTCTGCCAATAGTGATACCTCTGTCAATAGTGATACCATGTCTGCTAAAAGTGACACTATATCTACCAGTTCTCATAGTAATGCATATTGTAGAAACCCTGGTTTACGTGCTCTTTCAGTAGAATCTATTGGACCTGAATCAATTAACATTGTAACAGAAGCACTTGTACATCAACCAAAGTATTGAGCTATTTGTTAATTAAGCTAAAGGAACGATACTTGTTCGGCCTAGCTAGATCCGGTCCAGTTTAACTGAAGGGATACACCTGAAGGGCAAAACTATTGCCGGACCAGGGGACTGATCTTGTAGGGTCAGAAGTTGACCGGACCAAGCCTTGTAGAGTCATAACTGACTGGACCAAGTGGTCAAATATCTGGAGGGTCAGAAGTTGACCGGACCAAGCCTTGTAGAGTCATAGCTGACTGGACCAAGTGGTTAAATATCTGAAGGGTATAAGTAGACCGGACCAGAAACAATAGCAGGATGACCAAACGGTACTTAATCAGTTTTTCATGTTCTAGATGTGGCATTGTGGGCTAAGCGTGCGAGGACGTCCGCACGTCAGCATGGCCGTGTCGGCGTCACATTGTAAACAACACGTGCATCGGGCTACGCTGTAGCACTATGGCGCGGTAGCGCGCTACGACATTCTCCCACCTCCTCGCTGCTGGGCGGAGTTAGTAATCGCTACGTCGTAGCACGCTACGTCTTTGCCCCACCTACAATACTACCGTATAAAAGAGTCCGCACGGCGGCGAAATGGCATTCTACCTTCAGGCGTTGCCCGGTGCACAGGTTGTATTGCTTTCAATTATTGTTACTCTGCCTCTCTGTACATTGTTACTATTTTGTGTAAACTAAGCTATTACTGGGTGTCATGGCTATTTGTGTCTTGAAACTGATTAAGTGTAGTTTCGTGTAAAATTAATTGATTAAATAATTTATAAGAAAATCTAAATTCTTATTATTTAAAGAACCTCTTTTATTTTACAATATATCTGATCCTGTGCCTTCACATTCATAACTCTATTAGCTGAATATTTGATCACAAATAACTCCCTTCCTAAAATCTGATTGCATTGGATGGGTGTATCTAATATCTAATTTATAATAATTGCTACCGTGACGTCTGTGACGAACTTTAATTATAATTTATTTCAACCATTGTTCTCATGTAAGTGACTTTTGTCTTTTTTGAAAATAAAGAAAGAAAGAAAGAAAGAAAATACGTTTATTTGCGGTAAAATATGACGCAAGCAAGGAAAAAAAAACAAATAAAACACGAAAATAACAAATTGGAGGAAAATATGCGTCACATCCACGCAAAACGGCCATCGCTCAGCATAATGCTGGGACCCTATGCAAGACAAAGCCCCAGCGCTGGTTTTCAGCGACAACCGGCGTTGACGTGATGACGTCAACCGGTGCAACTTACTGAGAAATAACAAAATAAGACAAAAAAATCAATACAATTTACACAATAGTTCTAACTACAATAAAATATAATATTTAAAGTGGCAACATTTCATAGCGTCGGCGACTCACGCGCCGCAGACATAATACAATCTGTGCGCACAACTGTCAAAAAACTGTTTGTTTGACGTTTTGGCTTATTAATAAGCACTGGTACAAGTACAAGAATATGTAGTAAAATTAAAACATGGCGCACTAAAGAATGTTAAAGAATGTAAATATCTTTTAACCTAATACCTAAAGGGAAAGAAAAAGGGTTATTGTATGTTAGTTCTATGAACATAACTTTTCTGTACAGGGTCAATAAATAAGCTAGCAAAACTTCGCAGACGTAATGGATATCGAATTAGGTATACCATTTATTATTGTTACTAACAATAATCCCCCTGTTTGTTTCAGTGTATTGATACCTGTACACAAGTTCACACCACGTGCAATTTTGTATTAATTGTTAATGGTCTTTGCTTTATTTTTTTTACAAAATATGCGACAAATTTTGTATCAAACATGTTTTCATGCGCTCAACCATTTTTGAGATAGATTAAATACTGTAATTCAAGGTCAACTGTGAATCTTGGCGTATAATACCTTGTATTAGTGAACATCAGAATGACTGGCCAAAATGACCGATCAGCTTTAAAATATTACTAAAATCTAATACCTATTTGCTACTATTTGATACCTTTGTTTAAATAATTGGTACCTAATCAACAACTGAGAAAATGAATTTACAAAATGCATGCAATGCACATTTAGAATCTCCACGTAAGGGCTAAAAAAAAAAAATCGCCTTTACAAAAATTTAGTACCTATTTGATACCTAAACATATTTTTTCTAGATTTTTAGGGCAAATAATAAAAGATTTTTTTTAAATATGACAAATCTAATACCTATTTGCTACTATTTTATAGAATTGTATAATATTTTATTTAATAAAATTGGAAAAAAATCCCTTGACTTTCTGTATTATTTCTGTAGACATCACGTCTGTATTCCACGAAGGGTTAGGCAGAGGTGTACCTATAGTACACCCATATTTCCCCAGTTATGTTTAAGTCCTATGTAACAGGGGGCGAGCCTATTGCCATCCAACGGACACAAATCTAGACTCCGGGCTGCTACTGAGCAATTGCAGGTAGAAAAACCCAAAAACACTTTGCCTGACCCGGGAATCGAACTCAGGACCTCATGCCACAAGCTAAAGTGCATTGCAACCCCGATTTTCTGCACCCGCAGCGTGGAACACATCCATTCTTACAATTACAAAATATAGTATTTTGTAATTAATCTGGAGCTGGTGGTAATATTGTTATCATTGGATCCAGGAATTCATTTTGCAGCACCCAACCCCATTCCAGTGGTTCTAAGTCATGCCCTAACCATTTTTGAACTTGGTAATAGATACGGTCTATATATGCTGATGGGCTGCTGCACTTGTCGGTGGAAGATTAGATAACTGGATAGGTTTATGAAGATTTGTAGATTTAAGGTCGTATTATAAAACCTCACTCAAGACTCAACAATTACTTGAAACTAGTTTCAACCTATCAAAAGGCCTTAAAAGAGTCTTAAGTAATGCTTGATATTTGAGTGAGGTTCTGTAATACGGGCCTAAGTAAGTATATCGAAGATAATCGACATTTTCCTCAGCTTTAGGAGCATTGTATATCGCTAGCAAAGTGCGTACTCCATTTACGTATAATTGTTGTACAGGACAATTTTCTTGTAGAAAAAGTTGACCCAGTTAGTCGTCAGTAATTTGATGAAAGTTTTTTTCCTTTTTTTAGCAGCGCAGAAGTTGTATCACAGTCATTTATTTAATACAGTGTATTAATGAATGTACCTCAAAAACTTCCTTTGAATACTTTCGATGCGATTAACGTAAGTAACATAAATAGGATTCCATACTGGTGAACAACATTCGAGATGACTGCGCACAAAGGCACAATAAAGAATTTTGAATGTTTTTATATTTTTAAAATCGGCTGATATTCTCATGCTGAAACCTAGTGCCTTGGAAGCTTTTTTAATCATTTTATCAATGTGTGTGTCAAAAAGAAGTTTCGAGTCAAAAGTGACGCCTAAATCTCTAATCGTATTAACTCTGGATATTGAAGTGCTAGTTAGCTTGTAATCATAAAGAATAGGTTTAGGTTTGCGAGTGAACGTACATAAGTAACATTTCGAGACATTTAAATCCAAGCGGTTGGCGACACAATACTCTTGGAATCTATCCAGATCAAGTTGAAGAAGTTCAGCATCTTCCTCAGTTACAATTTCACTTAGAACCTTCATATCATCCGCAAACAAAAGAACTTTTGAGTTCGAGAAACATGAAGAGACGTCATTGATGAAAATGTTGAACATTAAGGGTCCCAGTAGCGATCCTTGAGGAATCCCCGAGGGGATAAACATAGTTCTGGATGTGTATCCATTCAAAACAACAGTTTGACATCTGTTGGCTACATATAACTTTATACAAGGTATTATTCGCCGAAAGTCACAGCTGTATGTATGGCTGATCGCTGCACGCTCTCTACCCTCTATCTCATAAACGGCTGAGCGCAAGAAAAAATGTTTTAAACAAAATTTGTCACATATTTTATGCTCTAGAATGTTATAATAGATATTAACATCATTGGAGCTATGGAAACCCAGATAATTGTCAAAAAACCGATTTTGAATTGAATAACACGACGCAGACACGAGATTTTATGAGACTATTGAGACAACGTTTAGAACGCCAAAATGAAGGTGTATACGAGTTTCCAGCTTGTTATCTCTCATTCCGAGGTGAAACGCTAATTTGACTAAACAAAAATAAGAAGAAGCCAATGATAATAATTCAAAGCAAAATATAGCAAATCAACACAAATAAGACATATCTGTGTCGATTTGCTGCTTCGGGAGACGACGCATCTTTTTAAGCGACAATATTGACGGATACATAAGGCACTTATGTAGGTATGTTGAAAAAAATCCTGCTGTACAGTGTTTCAAGGAATGTGTCAAGACGACATAGACCTTCGCGAGCCCATTGCCATCAACGTTTCACAAAAGTTTACAATTTACATGAAGACATCTACCTATATACTCGTACGCTTAAAATTATTGAAGCTTCTCACGCGCGGGTGTTAAAGTAAAGTGGAGCCTGTTATATCACTGCTCTCCTCTATATCTTCCCCTCGTAATCCCACTTGTGATAAAGGTAATACGTCGTCCATATCAGAAGAGGTCTTATTATCTTTTGTGCATAGGTATGCGGGCGAGGAAATGTAAGTCAATAATATTCTGAATAATTACAAGTCTCTGATCTGAGAATGAACGATATTATAAATGACGTTCCACTGAGTACGTGAAGCGCGAGCGCAAATCAATCAACTCACTGCACTGCAAGGGGAAGTCAAAGTCACAGTAAATCAGTGCCAGTTTTTCGATTGATCTCCTCGATCTTCATTTGTTTTCCATTTTGGCGGGCCGCCGCCGCCGCGTCGCTTTAGTAACCGGGGTTACGTCAAGTTGACAGCTGTATTTTTTTTTTCTAAAATACACTGTGTAAGTTTAGCGTCGCAAAACACAAAAAATATCAGCTAGATAATATTCTAAACAAAGAATAATAAATTATGAAAGTAAAACTATTTTATTGCAATAAGAGACTACAGCGTAGCGGGCGCCATTACATCACTGCTACGTAGCTACGTCATCGTAGCAAATAACCGCTACGCCAATACGCTACGCATGGTTATAATGCACCTCTGCTTAGACTTTCAGGGAATACATGGGTGATATTATAATACTTTCTAATACTTATTTTTTATTTTCAATTATTTTTTCCATTTTTAATTAATTTTCAAGTATTTAATTTAATTATATTGTAATTTATTTTCAGTTATTTATTTCGAGTATTATATTATATTACCTAAATGTATTAATTGATCTCGTCAGTACTAACATGGTTTTAAGATAATGTAATAGGTACTAAGGAAACATGGACAAAAATTGTCTGAAGAAAATCATCATCGCCTCTCACGCACGAGTTTGTGGGTTCAAATCCGGATAAATACCAATATGACTTTTTCAATTCATACGTACTTTCTGAGCTTATCTTGGACATTACTAACGTCGGTGAAGGAAAACCAAATCTCGATTTATATTTAATTTAAGTCTGAAATCGCCAACCCGTCTTTAGCAATCGTGGTAATCAATGCTCGTGCCTTTTCTGTATGAGAGGCCTTCGCCGTGCAGTGGGACAATATTAGGATGGTGTTATTTATTTGACCAAAAAATCCTATTTCAATACTCAACAGCGTCTCTCTGCAAGTGGATATCCTTACATGCTCATTGGCGGAATTCCAGAGGGTGACACTTAACATATTGTCCTCTATACAGGGTGGAAGGGACATCGACGCGAAAACTGATACCATGGATTGAGTACATGATTCTGAACCCCTGAATCCATGGTATCAGTTTTCGCGACGATGGCCCTTCCACCCTGTATAACTAGTGCCGGTACTCATAGTCGTTACTTGGGACTTGTTAATTGATTATCCACGGTAATCGATAGATATAAATTTGTATCCTGTCAGTCAAAATAGGACAGTTTAAAAATACTTAATTTTTGTTAGTGGTGCTGGTGGTGTTTCATTGGTTTTTGAATGACGTGTCTGAGTGTGGAAATTGTGACTACATTGTTGTATTGGTTTCCCACCTGTAAAAACAAATGTAAGTGTTAATAGTAAATAAATATATATATATTCATCATCGTCTGTCTAGTCTTTTCCTAACTATTTTGGGGTCAGCTTCCAGTCTAACCGGGTGCAGCTGAATACACACCTACATCGTCATACTTTCCGTGACATCACTGCGGGTCCTATCAGAATACCAGCGCTGCGACATTTATTATTAAAAATGTCACAACATCATGCTGAGATAGGAGCCTTTTGGCCTCGCACAAGACTTTCTGCTTTATTTTAATTTCCTTGGTTTTTATTTTTATGGTTAAAAAAATGTAAAATTGAGTGTGTGTTTAGCTTAATTGAGATCTCGTGAGCTTGTCCTAATAAATACTTTTTCTTTCTGAATTTTACATGGTGCGACTTCCTATCTGACCTCCACAACCCAGAAACTGGGTAATATTATACCCATTGGTACTTGGACTGGTTGTCAGACATTCGGGCTTCTGTCGACCCGTAACAACTGGGACCAACGGCTTAACCTGCTTTCCATGGCACGGAGGGGGGTCTTGGTATGTAAATATGGTCACCCATCCACGGACCAACCGTGGCAAGACCCGTGACCCGTGCGGCTGTTATTACTTTGTCACAAGGTCCCCTTTCAATATTAAAACAGTTTATTCCTCAGTAACAGATCACAAAGCTTATAATATGATAACAATCTAAGTTAGCCCAACTTACCCAAAACTCGTTGAAAATAGATAAGAATTCAGACGACGGATTATTACTTTTGTTCTACTGTTATATTTGGTGTTTACATTTACTCTGTGTACATTTAAAGTTTTATTGCTATCCCAAAAAGGGGTAATCATTTTGGCCTTTTTTTTTTTTTTTTTGGGTAGTAAATCATCAAATGACGTCTCCCGCTCTGGGTGGAGCGGGAGGGCGTGTCAGACTTTTACTGACTAAAACCCACCCGTGTTCCTTCTCTTGCCTGTGCAATGCCAGGGGGCCACGGTATCCCTTTCGGACTTTCCCGCAACCCCGGCAGGCAATGGTCTCATCGGACCCCTTCACTCGCTGACACTCTTTGAGGCGCGCGTGGAACACAACGCGCCGTCGACCCGGGCAATCATTTTGGCCTGAGCTAATAACTTTGATATTCTGTTTGAGATTTATTTTAATCATATATTTTATGCTAGTGTTTTCTAGAATATAATAGGATAGAAAAGGTTTGTTTGCATAGAATGTGGGTATTCAGGTGAGTTGTTAGAAATAATGTTTGGTCCCAGGTACATTTCCATGCAAAAACAACCTCAGACTAATACAATATCTAATTGGTGACTCTAACTCCACAGTTTGGTATACCATTTAAATTCACCTTTATAATAAATCTAAAAGACTAGTATATCTATTGAAATAATTAAGTATTATGATGCAGTACTTAAAAACGCGGTATTTCCACCCACTTTGAGAGAAGCACGCGTGCTCTGCACGGTGGCATAGGAAAAAATAAATAAAAATATCTTCGTATGTTTTGCTCGTTTAAAAGTTATCGCATCGCGGTGGTCACATTGGCGGCTTCGCCACGTTTAATATTGGGCCCCCACCTATGAAATTGGCGTTTTTTTCTCACAAATAGAGAACCTCGTCACTTCTATGATTTAAAATATTCATCAATTGCTTGATATTAAATCGAATAATGACCATCATAGACAAGTTCTACCATTAGTAAAAAAAACCTTAATACTTATAGTTTTCTAAACATAAAAAATACCTTTAAAATTAGTCCTCTTTTTGGTAGCAGAAATTACCACTATTTGTTTTAAAACTTAGCCAAAACTTACGTTTGTCACTTAATCTAAGTGGCATACGTTATCTCAGTTTTTAAACGATAGTGTTCATGGTTGTTAAATAAATTAAGAAAATGTTAGTATGAAAAATGCAAGTTCTTTAAAATTCTGCATACAAAACGCTGATTTCATAGGTGGGGACCTAATATGTACCGCCACCCGGGCAACAAGTGCTGCGTAGCTCGAACTATCGTGACGCTACCCGATAATAACTAATTATGTGAAAGTTATTAGTTATTGTGGTAGTTATTAAGTATTTTTTTCTGTTTTTTTTTTTTTTGTTTTTGTGTGAATATTGTGTGCCTTGACCTGAGTCAAATACATTTATTTTCTTTCTTTCTTATTTCTTTTGAAAGAGTGTGTGAGAAAAAGATTATTAGATATACTACATTTAGAGGCATCGATATCCACTTAACTATCAACTTTTGAGTGTCAGGATTTTCAGGTTACCTATTAGTTAATTATTTAATCATGTAGGTATTTTAATATGTGGGTGTACCTACTACAGGTGCACCTCTGCCCAACCCCTCGGGGAAACAAGGCGTGATGTTATGTTATGTATTTTAATATTTATGAATATGGTGTGTAGGGAAAAGGATTATAAGAAAGCACATGGAGACAAGACTAGGCATTTATTTCAATTAGACTTGTCAATAAATAGGTATTGTTAATGAGAAAGCTAGTTATCCGTTCCAAATCTAGGTCTTCGTGGAGAAGAAGGATAAGAAACTCCACGGAAGCTTGTTTTGAAGTATTTTATCAACATATTTTTACATTAGCATTTAGTTTTGTTATTACATTAATCTCTTGGACCATTTCTTAAAGCTAACAACTTTATCAATGACAAATAGAATATGAATATTCCTTAATTCGATTTAACACTTATGTAGCAATATTAGCAATATTTTAATACATACAGAACATCATAGTTATCAGCAATAATCAAGATATAATGACAATTTAACTTACATGAACATTGTAGTTAGTCGATCTTTCATCAGAAGTGCTCTGATGATCCTTATTTCAATCCATTTTACAATAAAAGCAGAACTTCTGATAAGCAACATTATTTCCTTATATTAGCTTTTAGCAACTCAATATTACGGACATGGACATCACTCAGGGTCTGTTCTTAGATGTTAACATAAGCTTTTATATTGTTACCAGTCCAGTGACACGTACAGAAAAGAGAACAAGAATTAAGTTACACGACCTTTTAAAACATTTCAAATGACAGTTGTCTACCTTACCCTATCTAACATGAATATTGCCACAGATAAAATGAACTGAACTATTAGTACAAAACAAATACTTTTAAACTATAAACTGTAATAATACCTTTACAAAAATATAATTTATACGTAAACTAATCTCTTAGATATTCTTAACAAAATAATTTAATAAAACTTGTATCCTCAATCATTTAGTATTTAAATATAGGAACAACAAATAAATCAGTGTGACCCTACTACATAATTCAACCAAGATATTGGAGACAATAACAACAGTTGAGTCAAATCAGTGTTTGACTTATAAAAAATAAGTTTGTTAAATTCATTTAGTAAATTAATCGTAGATATTAATTACATTTATAGGTATAACAAGTATAATTACATTTATATATCATATTATTTATTTTTAGACACAATAATTACATTTATATAACAAGTGCATATCTTTAAGGTAGATTTTTGAGGAACGAATTATTTATTTATTATAAACATGTAAATGGACCAAAAATCACACCAATAAATTAATTTGAAAAAAAAAAGAATTTAGATGGTTGGTCACATCTGCGTGTATCGTATCAATGTGCGCTTCGTCAACGACAAACGTCGAACAAATACAATAACAAAAACTGTGTCAACTGTCGAGTCAGTGTAAGTGTGTGATTCAACTTCCTACCTACCTACCTGCTAATAGTGCTGATTTCGGACGGAAATCACGGAGATGGATTACTCGCCGTGTCACATATAAATATATACTTACTATACAATGTTTATGTCAATAGTAGGTATTTACAACAGTTACCGTTCGAACTCACAACCACACACTCTTCAATCCGTTGTTTTAACTATAAGACTCATAACATAACAGTTCGCCTGTATACCCGAAGGGTTAGGCAGAGTGTGTGTGTCCATAATTATGTGTGGCGAGCTTATTGCCATGACGTGACTAGTTCTTGAGTGGAGATCGCGAATCTGTAAACTTTAGGTAGAATGCTGTCAAGCTAGGTGGAGTGATAATCATTGCAGGGTGGCTGGTAGAAGCTGGATGAGAGTTGCCAAGAATCGAGCTGAATTGAGTGCAATTGGAGAAACCTGTGTGCAGCAGTGGACTGCTGTAAGCTGATGATGATGATGGTGAGCCTGTTGTCATCAACCGGTCACAAATCCAGACTATAAGCTGCTTCTGAGAAATTCCTGATAGGAAAACTCAATAACACTTCGCCTGACCTACCTGGGAATGGAATCCAGGCCCTACTGCGCACTAGTAGCGCTTGCGACCACTAGACCAACAAGTCTAAGGCCCGTATTACAGAACTTCACTCAACACTCAATATCAATCTGCCTAGCCTTTTCCCAACTATATTGGGGTCGGCTTCCAATCTAACCGGATGCAGCTGAATACCAGTATTTTACATGGAGCGACTGCCTATCTGACCTCCACAACCCAGTAACTGGGTAATACGATACCCCTTGGTAAGACTGGTTGTCAGAGTTTCAGGCTTCTGACGACCCGTAACGACTGTCAAAGATCCACGAATGACAGCCGGGACCAACGGCTTAACGTGCTTTCCGAGGCACGGAGGAGTCTCTGTATGTAAAGATGGTCACCCATCCACAGACCAACCCCGGCAAGCGTAGCTTAACCTGATGGATCGACCCGTGCGGCAGTTATTACTTAGCCACGAGCACCTCAACTTCACTCAACACTCAAGCATTACTTAAAACTGGTTTCAACCAATCAAAAGGCTTTAAACGAGTTTTAAGTAATGCTTGAGTTTTGAGTGACGTTCTGTAACACGGGCTGAAGTCTCCTACCGGTAAAGGTACCTACTTATAATTTTCATTGAGCTACCTTTCATCATAGAACCGTTCGTGTAAGCCTTCATTGGCCCAAATGGCTTTTATTTCAGAACAAAGTCTGGGAAGTAATTAACTTTCAAGCTTTCTCCCCGAACTCCGAGATAATGTTTTGTTTACGAATTAATTAAGTAATGCCTGTCAGAAGAAAGAAAAATATAAGAACATAGAAACAAGCGAGGGTTTCGCGAATATGTTAGCGTTTACTGGCTTTAGCCTGTGGCTTCACTCGCGTGGATATCCCACGGGAACGTACTACTGGGATTAAAAGTATATTATGTGTTAATGTTACCCTATGTGCTGGATGAGAGTTGCCGAGACAAACGGTTTTTTTTTTAAACTATTCAAAATTCTAAAAATTCAAAATTCAATAGTCATTTATTCAAACTAGGCTGAGAATCAGCATTTTCCGAACGTTAACATTACATAAGACAGTCCTCCAAAACGCCCACCTTTCACCACTTCCTAGTGCTTTAGCTGGGAAGGACAAATTCCCCAGCAGCACAGCTGTCTGTTTAGTTAGAAAAAAAATATATAAATAATATTATGCAAGATAATTTAGGTACATTACGAAACACAAAAAAAGCCATAATATGACAGCTAGCATATGCCTATGTTTTCGGCTTCAGACTCGTTCCCACACTTCAAAGCAATTACTCGTTTTTCAAAAATATTCATTGTACAGTTCGCAGCTTCGTCACTATTTTATTCTATTTGTATATATGAGTACTATAATTACTTTAGCGCTGGATGCGGGAAGCACAGAACCGATCAAAGTAGCGGTGTTTGGAGGAGGCATATTTCCAGCAGTGAAGTGGGAGGCATATGGCCGTGGTGTCCGAGACTGTTGACAACTTCGCCACAGTGACAGCGATGAGGAGAACAACAGAGCTGCTAGTCGTAGGGAAGCAGAGAGGTGGAACGTAGTGTCGTCGAACAAAGTGCCTATGTTCGACAACGGTAGTGCAAAGTCGAAGACCCGACTCCCACTTACCCATAGCCAGCAGGCGAGCACGCTCCTAGCAGACTTGTTAACAAAATTTTTCTGTAATACTCTGCAGAGCGGGTAATCACACCGTCTATGGGAAGATGAATTATCATTTTTTTTTTGAGTTTCAGTTGTAAGTATGGGGACGCCCCAATTTTTTTTCTTTTTCTATTTTTGTGTGAAAATCTTAATGCGGTTCATAGAATACATCTACTTACCAATTTTCAACAGTATAGTTCTTATAGTTTCGGAAAAAAGTGGCTGTGACATATGGACAGAGACAGACAGACATGACGAATCCATAAGGGTTCCGTTTTTTGCCACTGGGCTACGGAACCCTAAAAACAAAAAGAAAACTATCTCCTTTGGGAAGTGTCAGTTGTCTGTCAGTATTGTTTGCTAAGTTCACACAAAATAAAAACAACAGACAATCAGTACATTTAAATGCAAATAACATGCGTGTGTATAAGCAAACAGTATAACAGACTCTTCCAGTCGAGGGTTTATTTTTACAAACTTTTTTACAAAAAATTAAACCGACCACAGAAAAACTGAAAAGCGAAAAATAAAAATTACCTTTAGTGTAACTAAGCTCCTAAATTAATAATATAATTAACAAATGAGTCGGCGCCAAACAAACAAATTAATTACTTCAAGCGTAAACTGTTAGCTTGATTGTTGAATATGTCTTTGGCGCCGCCTCAAAAGTTCCGTCTCCATCACCAGATCAGCTCCAGGTCTTTATTATGTGTTTGTGTTGTGTCATCAGAACTACATATTATGTGTGCGAAATTACAATAGAATCGGTTCTCAGTTTAAAATTCTGTAGGTAAAAAATCAATAAACCCCTTTTTTTTTACTCTTTGGGGTAGATTTTAGTTGTCAATTTTACATGGGACCAACTTCGAGGTATACCCTCCCCAATTAAACAAGATTCGTTCAAATCGAACTTTTCAGTAAAAAAATATGCGTGGTCATACATTAATAAAACCTCTCCCTTTTTTTTATTCGTCGGTTCAAAAAATAATCAATCAATCTGCCTAGCCTTTTCCCAACTATATTGGGGTCGGTTTCCAGTCTAACCGGATGCAGCTGAATACCAGTATTTTACATGAAGCGACTGCCTAGCTGACCTCCACAACCCAGTAACTGGGTGATACGATACCCCTTGGTAAGACTGGTTGTCAGACTTTCGGGCTTCTGACGACCCTTAACGACTGTCAAAGATCAAAGTCAAGTCAAAGTCAAAGTCAAATAATTTATTTCAATTAGGCACAAAAAAGGCACTTTTGAACGTCAAACTTTACAAAAAATAATAAAACTGATTCTAGTCGCCCATTCCAAAAGGTAGTTTTCGTATGGAGAAGAATGGGCAAGAAACTCCACCGTTACTCTTTTTAAAAAAAATCATTATATCTTGTATACACTTATTATATAATTATATGTGAAGACAATGCACCTAGAATAAGATTACTATACCACGATAGGTAAAAAGAATGAAAAATGAAGGAATGACATAATTATGTGATAGATGCATGGTGCTCACATACTTACAAACATTGTAAAATTATACTATATTTCTAACATTATAATAAGTAATACTAATAATAATAAGTCAGTGTGTGAGTTCAAATAATCACAAAAATAAAATAAAATAAATGTTTAAAAAAATAAAAAATAATAATTATACAATTAAATTAGCAACCAGTTCGATTTTGTCTAGATTCTGAATTGTCCTATGGAGCAGGACCAGCATGTTTCCAAGCATTTTTATCTTGGATATAATCCTCTAATTTGTAATATGCTTGTTTACAAAGTGTACTTTTTATATGATTTTTAAATTTTCTTTCATTTAATTCTAATATATCACAAGGTATTCTGTTGTAACATTTAACACAGTACCCCATAAAAGATGTATTCCATGTATGATCCACGAATGACAGCTGGGACCAACGGCTTAACGTGCTTTCCGAGGCACGGAGGAGTCTCGGTATGTAAAGATGGTCACCCATCCACAGAACAACCCCGGCAAGCGTAGCTTAACCTGATGGATTGACCCGTGCGGCTGTTATTACTTAGCTAAAGCTCCTCCAAAAAAAAAAAAAAAATACTTATCATAGTCTCGTTCTTCAATATAAAAAAAACAACACTTATTTGATTTCACATAAACCTATGACACTTATGAAACGTCAGAATCTAGGTGCACGGTTCCCATTGGGAGTTTCCTATGGAGAAGAGCAGGAAATAAACTACAATCAAGTATGAATTTTCGGTTAAAAATACGGATACGAAGGCAAAAATATAAAAGGTGCGCAATTCTTTTTCGGTTACCGGTTTCATAAACTTCAACAAACAAAATAATGATGTACATTCCCCTGTTTAGTTGGCTGCAAAGAAAAGTAATATTTTGTACCTCTATTATAAGTCATTTTATTCTAGGTACATTGTCTTCACAAATAATTATTATTAATGTATGTATACAAAATATTGTAGAATATTTTAAATAAAACAGTAACTAATATGGTTTCTTGTCCAATCGTCTCCATACGAAAGTATCTTTTGGATTGTGTGTGAATAAATGATTCGTCTTTGATTTTGACTATATAAACAAAATAAAAAACATTGTTCCTGAAGTAAATGAGCATCTTCATATGTTGTCTTACCAATCAATCTGCCTACCCTTTTCATGTAGTATATTTTACATGGAGCGATTGCCTATTTGACCTTCACAACTCAGTTAATTGGGTCACACGATATTTATTTATTTATTTATATTATACATTATTGTACACCACAAAAATTCATAACAAAAAAAAATTAACACTACAAAATATACAATGGGCGGCCTTATCGCTTTCCGCGATCTCTTCCAGGCAACCTTGGAATGGACAGTGATTTGCCTGGACATAAAATGGGGCTGTCGTTGGTGCAAAAAAAAGTATACAATATACTAGAATTGATACACAGATATATACATATCCTAAATAATAGATACATAAATACGTACATACTTACTAAATATATAAACAACACAAATCAATCTACCTAGCCTTTTCCTAACTATATTGGGGTCGGCTTCCAGTCTTAACCGGGTGCAGCTGAATAAAATACCAGTATTTTACATGAAGCGACTGCCTATCTGACCTCCACAACCCAGTAACTGGGTGATACGATACCCCTTGGTAAGACTGGTTGTCAGACTTTCTGGCTTCTGACGACCCGTAACGACTGTCAAAGATCCACGAATGACAGCCGGGACCAACGGCTTAACGTGCTTTCCGAGGCACGGAGGAGTCTCGGTATGTAAAGATGGTCACACATTCACAGACCAACCCTGGCAAGCGTAGCTTAACCTGATGGATCGACCCGTGCGGCAGTTATTACTTAGCCACGAGCTCCTTATAAACAACAAAAATAAATGAAGAATATTGATAGTTACAGTTACGAGAACAAGATCACAACGACACGTACCCACCTAGTACGATACCCCTTGGTAAGACAAGTTGTCAGACTTGGCTTTTGAATACTCGTAACGACTGTCCAAGATCTACGAATGGCAGCCGAGACCAACGGCTTAACGTGCTTTCCGAGGTGCAGAGCGGTCTCGATATGTAATGGATGGTTACCCATCCACGAACCAACCGCGGCAAGTGTAGCTTAACCTTCGACCGACTCGTGCTGCTGCTATAATTTACATATTCACATGTTTATAATCTCTTAACCATAGCTAATTCGTTCTATTCTATTAATATTAGCCAGTCAACAGGGAAAGCCCAAGCAAAGCAAAGTAAGAGCTGTAAAGTGCGCTAGACGCACATGTCAGTATCGTTACTCTCAGTAGGCTTTGTTTTACCGTACACAAAGACCTCCAATCTTCAAAACTGTCGACAGTCGGTGTCTTTGGATCCGTATTTTAGTTTTATGCCACCGAAACACCTTCCGAAATTAAAGTATTTTTTCTTTGTAGTGTTTTTTTTTGGAAGTCGTTTTTTTTTTACTATTTTTCGCCTTTTAGTTATGGTGCCTACCCCGCACCAATTCGTTTACCACTACTTGCTATGTTAACTACAGTGACAGAAAGTATTATAATATCATCAAGTTATTAGTAAATTAAATACGTATATATAGGAGCTAACTCAGAAACTACCCAAGCAAAGTATTACAATAAAATGTATATAAAACCACCGCGTAAGCTTTGTCTACCAAATAACAATCGGTTCACAATTGACGAAAAAAAAATGGCAGTCAAGGGGAAAAAAATTAAGGCATAAAACTGGTACTAGTGCCATCTATATTCGATAGTAGAGCACTATGGCACGAGCATGTCAGTGACGTAAATCCATAGTTTACCCCTTTCGCTCAACGCGCCTAAAGAAGTATTCACTTCAAAATACATACAGATGAACATAATTATAACCTTCATTTTGAAGTGGGTTAAAAAACACAAATATTCAATTAAAATTATAATGCACAAATTGACAAACATAAGAGAACATAGGGTTTTCTGCTTACCTTTCCCCATTACCCTTCAGTAATTTCTTTATCTTTATGTAAAAGGGTTGAAATGCGACATACGTAATGCAAAAAGCCCTTGTAATTATATATATACAGGCTGTTAGAAAATGTTCACTAAAACAAAAGGTAATTTCGCATTAGATATTCTGGAAACAACTATGTTTTAAACAGGTTTAATTCAAGTACTAAAGTAGAACTAATTGGATGAAATAAATTCTATTAATTCGCCCTATAAACATTTTACGAAAACCATCTTTGTTTAATTAAATGTTAAATGCTTTAGTAGCTTTTTACTAGACATAGGTTATTTTTTTACAAAAACAGCCTTAGTTTTATTAAAGGTAAAATATTATAACACTTAAAACATTTATTTATTTAGCTACAATGGTTACAACCAATTACAGTAACAAAAATTATAAAAACAAAAGAGACAATTATAAACCACATTAACAAAACAAAATAAAAACATGAAAACATAAATAAAATAAAAGAAGGTCAACAACACTGTCATTTATCCTCTTACAGTACATATACTAATAAAAGACGTAAAGATATAGTATGTCCACAAAATATGCTTTTGTATCCATATTTTACCTGTACCTCGGTCCTCTTCTCTATAATAGACTAAACTCGAAAGCAAACATTTATTCCCTGAACTACACAAACTGTACGAGAATTCTTAAGGATACTCTCCAAAGTATGTATAACGAAGATACAGAGACTTTACTATCTGTTCTATAGTGAATATAATTTTGTACAATTTTCACCTACGTTAAGTATTAATCAAATTTAGAAACTAAGCCTTACTAATAAAAATAAGTTACATCTGTTTAACGATTGTATTGTTATACAATGTATAAGCTGTGAATAGGCGTTACACACTACCCTTACTAATAATCAGTGTATACACAATGCATAGTTACCCACTGCTTATGTCAAAAACCACTGGCAACATTAGGAGGTGCATTCTGAAACTGGTACTGCGTAATATCATTGACATTTTCTTTTATTTGGGAAAACGTTCATAACTTTTTACATAAGTTAATATAATTACGTCCATTTTATTTCCAAAACTATTGATATTGCGTTCTTTTAAGAATTAAAAAAAAAAAATTTTGTTAATTCACTAATGTTGCATGCATTAGGTTAAGAACGCAACCGGAAAAGCTGACGCCAAAAAATCTGAAAGCAAATTCAGTACTATTGAAATTATAAAATTATAAAAAAAAAAAAAATCTACAATATTAAACGGCTGAAACATTTAAGAATTGAAGGTGAAGCGGTTCAAAATAAGTTTTTCTGTCTGTGTCTAATGCGGTAAATTGAAGATACGTGTGCAGTATGAACTTATTCATTTCAGGTGTCCATCGTCTGCGCGTACTTGGAGCGCTTGTAGTGGGTGCAAGCTCAGAGTCAAGGTTGACTTCCTGCACAACACTATCAAGCGTGCTGGTGGTGGACAAGCTTGCTGTTCTTCTTATCATGTAGGAGGGGCGAGTCAAAGGGATGGATGAGAATAATGAAATAGTATCATGGCCTGTGGATTCGGCTGTGGCTTCTACGCAGTGAGCCCACCTGTTCAACTCACTACGATCAGCTGTAACAATTTTGTTGGTAGGAGCCCGCTGGCTCAACTCCTCACCGCCAATGGTTCGCATGCTGTGGCATCTAGCATCAGCTCCAGATGCGCCCCGGCGTATTATTATTATACCAAAAACATCTAGCCTCTTAATTTCATAATCATTATTTATAAACGTTGTTTAAAGGTACGAGACGTTAAAACGTCAAAAATTTATGGTTAAACAGTCAGAAATCATAATTTAACTTAAAGCAACGTTTATAAATAAGCCTCTTTATTTCTATTTCAAGTGTACAGCATCACAATTTCCAAGTCCAATATGGTTCAAGTTTGCGTACACCCTGTATATAGCCACACATTTCGATGAGGGTGCATAACGAGGCCTTTCCTTTCTCCCGGCTTGGAACCGAGACAATCCAATATGGCCGCCGGATGCAGCCTCTCCTGGACCCTTCATTTCCGGTCCGTCCGCCGGAGAGCACCCTGTATCAACGTCGTTTAATTTGTTACATTCAAGGTAAGGTGCGCTAAGTTTTGTTTGAGATTTGAATAATTTATATTGATTTTTATGTTTTTATGTGATTAGGAATATTTAAATATAACATAACATCACGCCTTGTTTCCCTGAAGGGTGTGCAGAGATATTAATAGCAACACCCACATTTCGCCAGTTATGTCTAAGTCCCATACTCTTAAAATGTCGATTGCACCCCATGTGTGCAAATAACAATAAAATTCTATTGTGTCGATAATTGCGCGCGCGACGGATTAATAGGGGGCGACCCTATTGCCATTAACCGAGCACAGATCCCTACTCCGGCCTGCTGCTGAGAAATTTCTGATGGAAAAACCCAATGACACTTTGCCCGAACCGGTAATCGAACCCAGGACCTCATGCTCAGCAGTACTTGACCAACAACGCAGTCTGCAAGCGTTAAAATAAACTATTAAAACCAGTCAAGTGCGTGTGCACAGTGAAGACTTCCGTAGTTGGATGAATTTCAATACTTTCTTAGTATTTTTTTAAAAAAACTATGAAAAACAAGATTACAGCTGAAGTTGTACCTAGCCAAAAAGATCCCAAATCTCCAAAACTTGAATTGAACAAAACAGACACTCAGAAATATATATTTTTGAATTATGTAATCCAACGGCACCCCATATACTTAGTGCATTGATTTTATTTTTTATCGTTCGGGTACACGTAAGATACATGTAGACATCCCTAATTGAGTTTCTCATAATTTCACTATTGTTTAGCAGTGCACAGAAAACACCATTTCCTATTTTCATCGATAGAGTGCATTATATGGAGATCTTATAATGGTTTTGAAAAAGAAATATCTAGAACTAACACGATATTGTTCACGTTAGCATCAATTCCCTTTTCAGTACCTAAACCTGGATCTATTCCAAACTAGGTCCTATATTCCTTGAACCACAGTTTGAATCTAATACTACACGTAGTACGTATTACCTTCTTCTCAAATTGGCAGGTCTTGGGATATCTCCTCAGGGAGACATTTCTATCAATGTAAAACTACACGCGATAAGAAGACATGCTAATAAGGCAATTTTCGAAACACTGTGGATCATTATTTACAACAATACAAGGATAAGTTGATATTATTATTCTGTCGCGCTTGCGATGACAGCAGTAAGTACCATTTTTTTTTTCAAATTGAATTAAAAATAGATTCGGAATCAGCGCAATTAACTATACAATTTGATCTGACTGCCATTTTGATATTTTAACGGGAACCTTTAAATTTCAATAAACTGTATTACGGCAGTAAGTCGATTGTATGATAAGTTTTCCTTAGAATAACAACAGTAAGTAACGGCGAGTTTCTAAGTGCGGTATCATCATTCATGTTTTACTTCTGCTAATTGATATGAGCAGTAACTACACATTGCGGTTATAAGCAATTGATGCTAAAGTTATTAAACTCATACTAGGTATAAAATAGCTTTTGTCATTTAAAAGTATTCTAATAGAAATACATATTTAATCATTACACAATTAAATAAACTTAGGCTACACATTACGAATATCAGAATTTACAAAGCAATGCAAAACGTACTTACTGCACTTATCGCTAGCGCGGCAGTATTATAAGCTTTTTACCTCTGACGCTGTGCGACGCAAAACGTCAAAAATTAGCACAAGTACTGGGCGTTGACAGATGCCGCGATAAGAATAAACAATGCGCACAAAAAATGCTCTCCTACTGTTTCTATTAGCTCTAGGCACACAATGTAAACTGTGTTGTGTTGTTGAATACATAGAGCATCATATTATATATAAACAATGCTCGTAGGACGAGAATCGTATTTGTAAACAAAATGTTATTATCAGATATGGCGGGAAAAACGTGTTTGTTCCTGTTTCATGGCTATTTCTGATAAAACTACTGTTTCAATTTACAGGAAACTTTGCAAGTTACATAATGAATAGATAAGTAATTTAACAAAAGCGTTTGTTTGAGAGTCCTACGTAACATTTTCAAATTATTGAAACTCAAACTTCTTAGCGCGCGGGGCCATTTTTGTGAGTTTGCGTACTATTACGTGTAACTTTTATTTCTGAAAAAACTACTGTTTCAATTTACAGGAAACTTTGCAAGTTACATAATGAATAGATAAGTAATCTAACAAAAGCGTTTGTTTGAGAGTCCTACGTAACATTTTCATATTATTGAAACTCAAACTTCATAGCGCGCGGAGCCATTTTTGTGAGTTTGCGTACTATTCTATGCGAACGCGTAACTTTGAAAATTCACATCCGAGTTACAGTGACTTATTTCATATAAAAAATGTTACTAGGATACTATATAAACCTTTATTGACGGATAACTACCCCTAACTCGTAAAAATATACCATTATAATTGTATCGATCGACACTTTATCGTCACTGTACTGATCGTCACTATGGCGAACGTCACTGAGTGAAGAATGTGTCACTTTCAGTGAAGCATTCAGTCGACTAGAATATCATTCTCCCCATAGACTAAAATTGCCACAAACGATATAAACCCTTAACTCCGTGTATAAATAGAGATTTTTATCGCGCGAACCAGGTGGAACGATATCGTTCCAGCGCAGTTTGACGTCGCGGGACGTGGTGGATCAACGTTGATCCGCTCGCAGCCTGACGGTTGTTTAGGCAGTAAGTAAATTTTATGTTAAGTTTTCCGTAGCATATCCAGTGGTATCATCATTAATGTCTTACTTCTGCTAATGATATGATCAGTAACTTCATACCTACTGCGGTTATATTAAGCAATTGATGCTAAAGTTATTAAACTCATACTAGATGTAAAATGGCTTTTGTCATTAAAAAGTATTCTAATAGAAATACATATTCAATCATTACACAATTAAATAATACTTACGCTACACATTTCAAAAATCAGAATTTATAAAGCAATGCAAACCGTACTTACTGCACTTATCGCTTATCACTTATTATAAGCCTTTTCACAATTTTTTTTTCCGACTACGGCGTTTTTATTTACGTATGTTCCACCGTAGCGCCTTAACCACATCCATAACTCATTATACATACATAATTCACGCCTTCTTCCCATGGGGGTAGGCAGAAACTACAGAATGCCACCTGCTACGATCCTTACATACCTACTCTTTTTGCCTCGTTTACGCTCATACACGCATGCCGGTTGCGAGTACTACGCACCTGTCCTTTCTCAGAAACATCACCAATAAGGTCAGTATATAATGTCCTCCTAGGACGTCCCCTCCTGGCGTTTCCAGTCACATCTGCCTTGTAAATACATATTGTTAGTCGCCTTTCATCCATCCTCTCAACAAGACCAAACCATCTCATACCCTTTTCAATGTTTTTTTTTACAAAGCATTTATTTCAATTAAACCATTTACAGGCACTATTGAACTGTCGAAGAGTCAGTTAGTCAGAATGTTGAAGCTAGTTGCCCATTCCAAAACGTAGATCTCTATAATAGTAATAGTAATAATTTATTGGCATAAACAAGACATTTACATGGTTGTGAATCACTGATGCCTGTGGTAGGTAGTGAAACACCTGAATTAGAGGTCACCAGGTTTCCACTCAGAAATAATTTTACAGTATCATTGTTGTAACAATGTTAAAGGTTGATTAACAAATTAAAAATAGAGAAATAAAAGTATAAAGTGATAAGAACAAAACAATTTAGAATAATTACATAAGTGGGGTTTTTATGTGTATGTGAAAGTGAAAGTGTGCTCGCGCGTGTGTGTTTGTGCATGAGTGTGTGTAAGTGTGTTTGTGCAATGAGTGTGTATGTTAATGATGTGCCTATAAGTTGTAGGTTAATTAAGCCAACCTGCAACATGCTCTGTGGAGAAGAACGGGCAAGAAACTCCAAGGACACTCTTTTAAATATAGAAATTACAAAATCCTGGGTACATTACTCTTGTTGCTTCTATATGTGAGAACTTAACTGTCCCGTTGGTCTCGTGGTTGCAAGCGCGACTGCTGAGCGTGGGGTTCTGGGTTCAATTTCCGGGTCGGGCAAAGTGTTATTGGGTTTTGCCATTAGGAATTTCTTAGTAACAGCCCAGAGTTTGGAAGTTGGCGGTGTGATACCGCCGCGCCGTGCCTCGGAAAGCACGTTAAGCCGTTGCGTTGGTCCTACACCTGCCGGTCGATTCTGTAAAAATCTCACCGTGACAACTTAGGCGAAGTGAGTTTGTTTTTGCTTGGAATTGACACTATTGACAGCTCACTCCACGCTCACTTCACCGAAGTTTGCACGGTGATATTTTTACAGAATAGCACCGCAGATCTCTCTCCGGTCGTGTCGGATTGCCGTCCCATCGGACTATGAGAGTGAGGGAAGAGAGAGTGCACCTGTGTCTACGCACACACTTTTGCACGATAATATCTCCCGCGCCGAAAGCTAGTCTCCGTTGAGATTGGCCGCCGTGGCTGAAATACGGTCTGGAGGACTACATGTGAGAACAATATAAAAAATAAAAATAAACGATTAGAAATATAAGATTAAAAATAAGCCCTGGCAGTTATGAGATGACCAGTCTCAACTGACGGCGCCCGTTCACGAACATGACGCGTGGATCAGCACCATCCAGCTCAACCATTTTGTAGGGAACCGAATGATCCAACACACTAACACAACAATCGATATCGATGTCTTGTTCATACTTTTTTAGTTGACGTTTTTATCGTAGATAGGTTGAAGTTTTTAAATTTCTTGATTATTTGTTTCATAACATAATAATGTAATATTAGAATTTATAAAAATAATATAAACATAACTTGGTAAGTTCATCTATTTAAGCATTTATTATTTCTTTTAAGCTAACTCATTTTTAGCACAATTGATCAACCCACGTCACAAATGTTGGTCCAGACAAAACATTAATTATTTTAATTCTGGCAGCTTCTTATAAAATCGGTCTTTAAACTTTCACAAAAAATTCCACCGACATAATTCGTCCATTGTGGCTATTTCAATTAAGAAAATGAAATACGCCAAATAGTAAAAATTAAATATGATTACGTGATTAAGTTCAACGAATTCCTTTGTTATAATTCTTACAAATGAATTCGTTGAACTAACACACTGAATTTATTTATTTCAAATGAGTCTGGAGTTGATTTTGATTTTAATTGATTTGCCGTTTATTAAGCGTTGAACCACGAATTTTATGCAGAATTTTCTTCCAAACAATTAGAAATTGAATTGTTTTTAGAAAAAACAATGTTTGATATTGTTTGTATAACTGAGCACTGGTTGAAAGATTAATCAAATGTTAATTAATTTTGAGAATAGTGTGGGGAATTGTTTGAAGTGAAAATCCATCCTCTGTGGAGGTTAACTAATCTTCATTAAAAATTGTATAAAATCAAAGACTCGTAATGACATAAATGAACCATATCGGTGGAACATAGCATTGAACAGTCCTGTGTTGAGCTAGATAATCATTTTTTTATTAGTGTGTGTTTACATTCCTCCAAATTATCAAAATTACTCTATATTTGAGTCAGTAATGGAACATGTTTTGACAAAACTTGCAACTGGTAATAAATCAGTAATTATTTGTGGTGACTTTAAACATTAATATTTTGGACAATGATTCAAATAGCAGTAGATTATTAAGCCTCTTCAAATCATTCAATCTGTCAAATGTGATTTTAGAACCAACGTGAATAACTTCGACTTCGGCTACATGTATTGATAGTGTCTTGCGTTGCTGCGACTATTTAGATTAAGTAAAAAAAAAAAGTAAAAAAGTTTACTGATTCATCAGTTAGTATTACAATAAATAGGTATATCACTGGATCCCGCACTAGGATACCCTGTGTCGCAGGATCCAGTCTCTTTCGACAGATAAAAAGAATTACAACAAGAAATTAACAAAAAAAAAAAAAAAAAAAACTAAAATCTTTATTGAAATAATTTAAGTTACAAAACCTATGAAGCCTCTGAAACCCAAACTAGGTAAAAACCTGTATGTCAGATTGCAGCTCCTTCTTCCAATTAATTACATTATATTTTTTTTACAAATTAGGATTTTTAAATGATAATTTTGAGCATGCAGAAATTACAATAGTACTTTAGGGTATTGAAAATGAAGTCTGAAAGTAGTGTGTGGATGTGTAGTATGGGTGTCTGTGTGGGTGTGTGTGTGGGTGTGTGAGGGTGTGTTCACTTTACCGAATAAAATATTTTTCTGTTTCTTCGTAGTTAAGTGTAAGAAGCCAGTTCTTAACCTTAGACTTGCATTCATGAAAAGAGAGCGGGTAAATTTTTAAGAATTTATTAATTTTATTGTAAATATGTACAGAAAGAAAACGCCTTTGACGTCTGGCTAATGCAGTACGTGTTCTTACGGAGTCAAATACATTAGTAATAGTACGTTTGTTGCTTAATTTATCAGGATCGTAATAAGTAGACACATGAAGTTTGATAATAACCTGATAAACAAAAAGCTGCATAAACAAAGACAACGGTGTCTGTATAATTAATTAAATTAGGACTAAAAGGTAACCAAATGTGTGTGTGTATGTGTTAGTCATTGTAAATTATCTTCCTTCTGATCACAGCGGTCAAACCGTTATTTTTGAGTCCAACACACCAATACAAAAAGTGCAGATACAAACTAGACCAATAACATCGGGTAATTTAAATAAGTTTAATAGCACTTTAATTGTCAATATAAATGCTCAGGGCCTAAATATGTCCAATCGCAATACTAAGTATTATCAATTATTTTCATTAGTGCAAACAGAGTTCAATAACTGTTTTAAGAAAAAAAAACTAAAACTATTTGCCTAAAAATATTTCAGCATGAGAAAAAGTAGCGAAAGATTATTTGAACTATATGGTCTTAAGCCGTATATTAATAAGTATGTTGTTACTTACTCTTAAACTTTTAAAAATATCTGCAAAGCAGCTAAAGCTTCCTTCATTAACAACAAGGTTAAATCAGCAGGCAAGAAAATATAGACAGTTTGGAAAATTATGACTAATGAAACGAACAAGAACAAAAGGCATAATACTGATTACACACTGGACACTTCCCGCGGTCTCATTAGCGATAACATCGATGTTGCTCAGGAATTCGCAACTTTCTTTTATTCCAATTAAAATTACAGAAACTTTAAATTTCTCTCCCTCACTTGCTATTGATTTGTTAACGAATGTTTCAGCCTATCCTGTGGAATTTAAATTTAAACATATAGGCCCTGTGGTCGTTGTAAAGGCTTTTAATCAACCTAAGATCAAAATTACCGAAGATCTGTGTGGCTTGTCTACTAAAGTTTGTCAATCAATTATTGAGACAATTGCACAATATATAACTTTGGTATTTAATTTCGGACGCTTTTACGAACGTGCACGTCTTTCTACATTGGTCTCACATGCATAATTTCAAAATGAATGATGTAACCAATATTTCGTATCAATATTTTTATTTAAAAGAGTGTCCGTGGAGTTTCTTGCCCGTTCTTCTCCATAGGTACCTACTACGCTTTGGAATGGGCAACTAGCTTCATATTTTTTGACTGACCGACCACTTGACAATTCAAAAGTGCCTGTAAATGGTTTAATTGAAATAAATGCTTTGAGTTTGAGTTTGAATTTGATATTCCACTTTTCAAATCCGGGGACAGCAAAGACACAAATAATTTATTGTAGACCCGTATCGATTTTGCTGGTTTTGACACAATATTTAGTTATATGTTGCTAAATCTAGTCAAGCGCTACTAGGTTACACAAATTGTCATTGAAATTGACATTCGATACTGAACTATTTGTGTATGAAAACGCCTGACTGAAAATTATTAGCAATCAATAGCGTTTTGAAGTCTAACGAATGAGCTGTTTGGCAGGACAAAGTATTGTTTTCATTACAAAAAAATACTTTTCCTTAAACAAAAAATTGCGCGTTAAATTAAAATAGAGGAATTCTTTCAAAATCTAGGTCTAATGTGCTTTTAAATGCACCATGTGTAGCTTTTGTACATGATTGTTATGGTTAGGGTATGCATTTATAGGATTTTGGTCTAATTTTAATATTTGGAAGAGTTGCTTCCCCTTTTTTTATTTATTCTGATATTACGAAATTGTTTTTTTATTTTTTATTTATGTAACTAAGTTTTAATAATTGTTGAATACTCCAATAGATAATAATGATTTTCTTTATTTTTGGTAGTAAAATTCTATTAATCTCTCAAATACATTGTTTTGTATAATATATAAGCATTTTTTTTTTGTTATAAATATGAGTACCTTGGAACCGTTTATTATGTTATTAAGATGTATGTTGACTTGAAAGAGCATGGCGGGTGAGAGTATGTCGTGCTAACTTAAATTTCTCGCTGATGGTAGCGAGTGTGTTGGATCATTGGGTTCCCTACAAAATAGTTGAGCTGGATGGTGCTGATCCACGCGTCAAGTTCGTGAAAGGGCGCCGTCAGTTGTGACTAGTCATCTCTTATCTGCCAGAGCTCATTTTTAATCTTATAATTATTTTGAATTGTAACAAGAATAATGTACACAGGATTTTGTAATATCTATATTTAAAAGAGTGGCCTTACAGTTTCTTGCCCGTTATTCTCCATAGAGCTCTACGTTTTGGAATGGCAACTAGCTTCAACTTTCTGACTAACTGACCGACTGTTTGACAATTCAAAAGTAAATGGTTTAATTGAAATAAATGCTTTGAGTTTGAGTCGCCGCCGCAGCCGCCACTACTACTGCCACCGCTGCTGCCGCCTCCACCTTCGTCGTCGCTGCCATTGCCGCCGCGGCAGGGCCCTCACAGGGGGCTCGAGGGGAGGGCTGGTATGGAGTGCCAATAACGGCCCCATTATGCTTTCTCCAGGCGAACAGCAACCACTACGCCACCACTCAGGATCTGTTGCTCCAGAGCATGGCGCAGTGGTTGATTAACATCGCCATGGTCACTGAGCCGTACTTCGTCCCGCACAGACTATTCCGACCACTGACATCCGGTTTGACGTCTCCGCCAAGACCTCGAGCACGCCGGTCCGACAGGCCCCGAGTGGTCCACGATGGGTGCTGAAGCAGCTGGACCGGGAGCTCCTCCTGGAATCCTCGACGGTACCTTGTCAGTATATATATGAAAACATTATGTATGTTCGAAAAAATCTACATCTCTATAGTAAGATAAGTGACAGGCATAATTTTAACACAAGAAATAGGAACAAATTAGATCAACCACGTTTCAGATTGTCTAAAGTACACACTTCTATTATGGGGTACTGTGTAAAATGTTATAATAAAATACCACTCGATTTCTAAATGAGAAGAAATTTAAAACTTGCATTAAACGCACACTATGTAGACAAGCATACTATAAGCTGGATGATTATATCGTAGATAAAAATGCTTGGCTAAATGCTGGTCCTGCTCCACAGCCACTTGGGCTCACTAGTTAAAAATGAAAAAATTTGTAGAGTTGCTTCCCCTTTTTTATTTTTTCTGACTACGAACTTATTGTTTATTTTGTTTTTTATTAAACTAAGTTTTATTTAATGAATACTCCAATATTGATTTTCTTTCTTTTGGTGGTAAAATTCTTGCAAACTATAGTTTTGTATAACTTAGACGCATTTTTATTTTCAATTTTTGTAAATGTGAGTACCATGGAGTCGTTTTACTATGTTATTATGTTGATTTTGACTTGAAAGAGCAGGGTAGTTGAGAGTATGTCATGCTCACTTAAATGTCTCGCTGATGGTGGCGAGTGTGTTGGATCATTCGGTTCCCTACAAAACGGTTGAGCTGGATGGTGCTGATCCACGCGTCATGTTCGTGAACGGGCGCCGTCAGTTGAGACTGGTCATCTCTTATCTGCCAGGGCTTATTTTTAATCGTTTTTTATTTATATATATTTTTTTTTTACATTGTTCTCACATATAGAATCAGCAAGAGTAATGTACCCAGGATTTTGTAATTTCTATATTTAAAAGAGTGTCCTTGGAGTTTCTTGCCCGTTCTTCTCCATAGAGATCTACGTTTTGGAATGGGCAACTAGCTTCAACTTTCTGACTAACTGACTCTTTGACAATTCAAAAGTGCCTGTAAAGGGTTTAATTGAAATAAATGCTTTGAGTTTGAGTTTGAGTTTGAGATAAGGACTAGGCCCGGGTCAACGGCGTATAAAAGTAAAAGTATCCTATGTCCGTCTCCTGGTTTTAAGCTACCTCCCCACCAATTTTCAGCCAAATCAGTTCAGCCGTTCTTGAGTTATAAATAGTGTAACTAACACGACTTTATTTTATATATGTTACGGGCAATTTGATAAGTCCGGGAACTATTAAGAATGGCCGGTCTGTATTCATAATGCCCGACTCAATTGGGCAATGTGATTAAAACAGCATGATTAATTACTTTTCCCGGCCATTATGAATAATGCCCAGCCTATCTTGGGCAAAGTAATAAAATAAGTGAACTGTAGTGTTTTTGTTTACTAAATGAAATTACAAATTTTTTATGAAAGTGAAAGTTAACAAAAAATAAACTATTGAACATAGTAGTTAAAAAATAAACAGTTAAAAATGTAATAACATCAGTAGTTACCTACTTTTATTTTGATAAAAATATTGCTTAAGAACAATAGTTAAAAAATTAGTAAACTGAGAAAAATCAACAGAAATATCTAATAATTAAGGACTGTGCAAGAAAGTTATTAAGTTTAGAATTATATATTCTTGCAAAATAAGCTTTTGTGACACTTGGAGTTGCAAAGAATGTTTGATTTCTTGCATTTACAACGTTTTGAATTGCAGTCACCACTACAGTTACAATGCTGGAAGCCTTGTCCATCAAAATGAGAGTCTCTACGAGCACATTCTCGAAGAGTAATATCAACTTTTGGAACATCGTCGATCGAATTGAACTTTTCTTTACACACAGTAAACTAATTTCTGGAGTACAGTTGGTTTAAAATACAGTGTTCTCGTAGTTCCGAGTTTGTAAAGTTTTTCATTTTCGACAGATATAATAATAGCAATTATATTACGACTAGGGCTTCCATTCCGTAATTACGTAAGTACGCAGTTACGTAATTACGCAAAAAAAATAACTGTCTGCCTGACAAGTCCGTAACTGAGGGGTTGAAATCCGTAATTACGTAAGTCAAGTTGGCAACATTTTTTTTAAACAGTATGACATGACAAGACAACCCAGCCAACATTGAAACAGACCAAGCGGGTATTCCCCCGTAGAGAATAAAATCAATCCGGAATATAATCTGTAATTCTCGGTACTTCCCCGCAATTTATTTCAGCTTTGGATAACGTAGGGCACATATTCTCTTTGACATGTAAGAAATAGAGTATAATTTTGATAAACAATAGGTTCACAGGGAATCCCCGCGTCTTTCAATGTGTGAGTTTAGCTCTGAACTCTAATGTATGTAGGAAATAAAGTCTCAGTACTCATTCGTCTGTTATTAGACTTATACGTTCACACACAGTTCACACCTCGAAGTTCACGACTGACCTAATGTTTATTATAGTATAAAGTATTTTTGTTGAGTGACTATGACATGTTACGTGTAATTTTGAACACTTCCTCGCTGGAGATATTTCATTTAAGTGTAAGGAACTAAGGAACTACAACAAATATGTAAGTACCTGAATAAAATCTATTATTTTATTTTTTCCAGAAAGTTAGACATACTTAGTATAAATTGTGATATCACTGTTTCATTATAGAATCAGCTTGAATAGGTTCTACTAATTAATGTGGCATAGGTTTAAAGTCGCATGTTTATATTTTTGTCCGCGCGTAAGTAGCTCAAAAACTATCGTTTCGTTCGACGATAGTTAAATGTTAAGGCTGGCACCGACTTAAAAAAAATTGTCGGCGTAAGGTTTATCTCCCTTTTTTCATTAATAAATTAAAGTTGTGAAGTCGGTTTATTTTCTAAAAATATTTTTATATTTGTGTTTGTCATTCTACCACGTCAAAACGGAGCAACACAGTTCAATGTGATTTTTGTATAGATAGATATAGTTGGGGGACTACTGACTGGAGAGTGCCAATATTGCTATAGCATATTTAGTTGTTAAATATATTGTTGTAATTGTTTTAGGTCGTCAACAAAGAAGACAGTTTTCAAGGAGTTCTTAAACAAACGGACAACATCTTCAATCTGGGAACATTTTCTAAGAGCCGATAATGGACAAACCGTCGAGTGTAAGCACTGTAAAAAAGTTTTAAAAACGCCCGGTGGTGCAACGGGAGCATTACATACTCACTTGCGGGCCAAACATATCACTGAAGTGCCACAAGCGAGTACCTCAACATCAACGTCCGATAGTGCTCAAATTCAAGAAAAAAGAAAGGGCGCCCCGGCTCCACATGAAGCACCCCAAAAGAAAACTAAACTCACGGATTATTATGTGAGTGAGTCTTCCATGGAGTTAAGAGTGACTAGAATGGCAGCTTCGGATGGTATCCCGTTGAGCAAATTTTGTACTTCTGAAGACCTGAGGTATGTTTTAAAAAAATCCGGCTATGATCTACCGAAATCGCCATCAACTATAACCAGGATAGTTTTAGAGCTACATGATAATACAAAAAACGCTCTGATACGTCTTTTAAAAGAGATGAAGTCCCAGAACAAAAGATTTACAATGACATTCGATGAGTGGACCTCTACTCGAAATAAGAGATACATGAATATTAATATCCACAGTAAAGATCTCGAACCAGTTTATTACAAAAATTTGGGTCTGGTGAGAATAGAAGGTTCAATGCCAGCAGATGTAGGAACCCAATTATTACAACAGCATTTGAACAATTTCGGACTTAGTCTTGAAGACATAATTGCTTTCACAACCGACAGAGCCAGCGTAATGGTTAAAATGGGCAAAAATTTTGACGGCCACCATCAATTGTGTTTTGCCCATGGCATACAACTGGCGGTGCTCGATGTGCTATATAAATCACAATATCAGTCAACTCCCAATCCCAACCCAGAGCAACAAGATATAGAACTAGATTACGACTCTGAAGATTCTGAAGAAAACTATGGAGGATTTGATATAGAAGTACCAAGAATTACAGAATCTGAATTTCTTTACAAAGATACTATAAAAAAAGTACGAGATTTGGTTAAATCTTTTAAAAAGTCACCCTTGAAAAACGACTTGTTGCAGAAATACTCTGTAGAAGAATATGAAAAGGGCCTCGATTTTATACTCGACTGCAAGACACGGTGGAACAGCCTGTCCGATATGATTGGCAGATTTTTAAAATTAAAATCATGTGTCATGAAGGCATTATTGGATTTAAAATCAAATATAAATTTTACAGAAAAAGAAATTCAAGACCTGCAATACATTCATCATAGTTTAGATGTAATAAAAACAACTGTGATGTCTTTGTATCGCCGGGATTCAAACTTATTGACGGCAGATGCTGCTCTTCAGTTTATGTTAAATAAACTTGACTATCAGCACAACGAACTCAGCGAAAGGCTTGCTAATTCCCTTAGAAAAAGAATAAAAGAGAGACGAACTAGTGTATCTGGTATTTTACAGTATTTGCATAACAATGAACAATTTTACGAAACAATATCAACAGAAACCTTCACAAAACCGACGTCAGATTATATAAGGACATATATCACTAGATTATTAGAAAGGCTGAAATTTACAGCTAGCACAACGTCTGCACAGACAAGTCAAAGTCCAATACAACAAATAAGCACAGCACATACTGACTCCAGTGATGAAGAGTTAACTGTGGCCGAGGAATTAGAAAAAGAGATATGCAAAGCCACGTCACAGGTAAACAAATCTACGGTTAACACAGATCTTGAGTCCATTGTTAGAGTGGAAATGTGCATCTATGATACTGCTGGCGGTGGTCGTGGATTTTACCTAACAGCAGCGTATAATTATTTACTATCGATTACACCAACAAGTTTTGAAGCCGAACGTGCTTTTTCTTCAGCTGGTTATCTATGTAGTAAATTAAGAAGTTCATTAAGTGATAAAACACTAAATGCGTTGTCGTTTATGAGATCTCATTTTCAAGAAAAGTCAAATAAGTAGATAATTAATAAGCATTCCGTTTAGGAAAAAGATATTCTTATTTTGTTACGAATTTAAATACTATCTAAGCGTTGTCACAGAATAAGAGCATTATAGAGCGTTGTGTTGTGATTAAATTAATTGGAGAATCTGTTAAGTTATGCTCTTGATAATGTAACATTATTCTGTATGTCCATATTAATCAATAAAAACTTTAGTTTAATCAAAGTCTTTTTACACTTCTTACATTGTCGATTGCTACCTAAAAAATTAAACATTCGATTTCAAAAATTTCAAAAATATGTTTTAAATTACGTAATTACGTACTTACGTAATTGGACCACCAAAATTCGTAATCAATTACGTAATTAATATATCCGTAATTTTGGAAGCCCTAATTACGACTATCCGTCTTGGCTCGATCTGCATCTGGTATCCTTACTTAAACGCAATAGGAAATTTTGCATTTGTACGCGCCTACATTTTTTCGGCTTGCTTATCAAGTGATACTTTAGCTCCGTTACGAGCCTTCCGAATTTCGTTTGATTTTGCGTTGAGTAAAGATGCAGCCTTTTCATTATCAGAATTTTCCTTTTCATTGCTCATAGCCCCTCGCATGTTGCAAGGCACGGCCGCGGTCCAATTTATCACGTTGACCGTAATATATATATATAAATATATATATAGATTACACAAGTGCAATATATGCATTAACAAAAATGCGTCGAATAGGTATTGCCTCATTTTTTAACTCGGTTTAAAAAGATTAAAAGTTAAATCGACGTACTTTATAAATTAATTTACTTTTTCTTAATTACTGATTCTCCAATAACATTAAAAAGCACAAGCTTTAGGCAATTTTGGAGCCAATAATTGCTGAAGTTTCGCGTTTGAGTTCTAAAACCAATTCAAACATATATATACCGAGATATCTAAGAGCCGATAACAATATCGACTGTCGATAATTCCCTAAGTTTAAACAACAGACTGGAATCTATGTTTGTACAATCTTAGAATACCAATTAAAGTTCAGGCACAATCATCCTTTGAAAACCTGAAACACACTTAGAAACTTGTCATGATTAAATAAAATCATACCAAATGATCCCCGCAGGGTTGGGCAGAAGTGTACCTACCTAAAACACACAGTGTACACCCACATTTCACCAGTTAAGTTTAAATCCCATGTCATGGATGCCAGCCTATTGACATAAACCGGGCACAAATTCAAGCTGCTACTGAGAAATTCCTGGAAAAACCTAATAACACTGCCCGACCTGGGAATTGAACCTAGGATCTCTTGCTCAGCAATAGCGCTTGCGACCAATAAACCAACAAGTCAGTCAATAAATAATAAGCAAATATAAAGCTTAAAAGGGTAATGATATGCATAACCTACACTATGTACGACTCGAGCGCGTCCGGAAAATACAATTTTAAAAATTGACTTAGTCGTTTGAAAGTAATAATAATATCGGTTTTAGAATGTAGAATTTACACTTGCATGCTTTGTAATCAACTAGCTACTGCCCGCGACTTCGTCTACGATTCAGGATGAAAAGAAGCCTATATCCTAATCCAGGTCATGGTCTACCCATGTGCCAAATTTCAGTTTTAGCGTAAAATCGTATCAAACAAACTGACTTTCGCATCATAATATTAGTCAGGATACGGTGTCCAGGCGCCTCTATTGTCTGTAATCACCTGCTATCTTTGAGGCATTTTTCCACTACTTTTTGGCGACTACTCGGCCGGTACTTAAATATGTGTATTTTTACACCCATATCTTAGGCTCCATCAACGCCCAAATACTTTTGATCAGGTTAGCATCGTTTGAATGAAGGCTAGTCTAACAACCTTGATGAGTTCACGGCCATAATTTTTCTGGTTTTCTAAAGTGTATAGGTATTATCTATATTTGAGATCGGCATCTACTAAGCGTCTCCTGATAGTATCTTGAGACATATTAGGACCATTGTCATTATTTGTTTCTGGCCATAGCAAATATAACCATGGTTTCTTTTTTAAAGATGTACCTATGTTTTTTTTTGACGTGAAAACGTCTTTTCGCTTGGAGTACTGGTAGTAAGTTCAATATTTCTGACCGACAAAAACATGTAAGATTTCAATCGCTATTGACTACAAGAGATTTAATGCTAGAGTATTTATTTATTTTATTTATTTATTTGGGACAAACAAACAGTAACACATTATATCTGCGCAAATAATATAAACAAAGATATTATATAAATGTTAAACTCACACCGTTATCCACAGCATATACAATTCATATAACTTTACTAATGAACAATCTATGCGAGTAAGACTACAAGACTGTTCAATTAACTATACTATACATAACTATACATCGGAATCCTTAAGTTTCTTTAACAAAGACCCTGACTTTGACCCTGTATTTTTCACTATGTCGTCAAAATTCCAAATCGTATATTGCAAAAATGTGTTCAGCTAAAACGGTGGTTCTGATATCGTTGCCAACAATGTACTAAGGACTACCAGGAGCTAAAAAGATACAACTAAAATTTGATACAACAAAAAATGCATATGAAGTTGACAATAGTAAAATATTTTCATATATCATCTCATAACGGCCGTAAATATAGATTGTGTTCAGAAATGAAAAAAATCCCAATCGAAGAAAGCTTGTACCGCAAAAAATTCTATGAGCCTAAAAAATCTAGTGCCGACCAAATACAATAATAACGGCAGTATCAGAAACCGTAAGAAAATCTGTTGCATATCTACGATGTCGTCTGATATCGGCCATAAATCTGCAAAAGTGAAAAATATCACAATGAATGAAATGCTTGCATCATTAGGAATGCAATATACATATTTTTTTGTAATTCGTTGTAAATATTAAATTAACATGGTTAAAGAATTTCATACTCTTCACCACACGTTTTCATGAAACTTTTCGACGTGGGCTCGAACTGCGCCTAACTCAATTTTTCGGCGCGACACCTGTTCTATTTACCGCGATTTGGTCGGTTATCGACGTTTTTGGTCCATATAAGTATGTTGCTTTATGTATTTCTTTATGCCTTTTACTTTTTCACATACTTTGTAGCTGATCAAACGATATTTTTGGTTATTTTATATGCGAGACCAGGAACTCCTCGTACACGGCACATTTGGCGGGAGAATTTCTTTTTTCTGTACAAAAGCATTCTTTTGTCTTGAAGCATTCTAGACAAAGAGTCCCGCTACTTGTTACATTAATACATTTTCCGATATCAATTCGCCTAACCTTTTTCCAACCAGATGCAGCTACCAGTATTTCACATGGAACGCCTACCTATCTGACCTCCACAACCCAGTTACTGGGTAACACGATACCTTTGGTAAGATTTCTGACTACCCGTAACTAATGTAGTAATGACAGCCGGCAACGGTCACACATTTACTAACTGAACGCGGTAAGCGAAGCTTTGATCGACCCGTGATTATTCGGACTTTTGGACTCGCTCTTGTCCAACACACTGTACATAAAGATAGCTTATGTAATCACCCTCTTCAGAAATACAATAAATACAATATTACACTTCTACTAACCCATTCGGGTGGAAACAGGCGAAACGTATATTAATATCATTGAGTTAATTTTGTTAATAATCTCACTCGTGACCTCGATCACTATAATTAGGTAATTACGCACATTCCTAGTATATTCGGTGATTGGCATAGTAATTGATTTTATATTACGCAAATACCAATATCAAATACGAATAGTTCAATTATAAACCATGTAATGTATGTTATTAATTATTTACAAGATAATATTTCACAAGCCGTCACACATGTTATTCGTAGACCTATTTTATTTATTTCTCTTTTAAAACAACCCTTATACACGACTAATGCCAACTATTGAAAACCATGAAACACTGTTTGAAATAATAAATGTGACTGAGAAATTTAAATTCTACATTAAAACTTTTTTAGCAGGCGCTCTGGCTACGACTGCTACGCCGTACCATGGCCTCTGGCTACGACTGCTACGCCGTAGCATGTGCATTTTAGCAGGGGGCATAGTCTGTTCAGGAGCACCGCACTCGCACTGGATGTTGGATGAATGTCATGTTTACCCACAAACGAGCTATGGGCCCTTTCCGCCTGCCCAAACTGTTCGAAACTGAGCTTCAGTTAGCCAGCCAAGTCAAGTATCTCGGGGTCATATTAGACAGTAAGCTGAACTGGAGCAGTCATTTAGACAATAAGCTAAACAGGGCCTGCATCACCTTCTGGCAGTGCAGGAGAATGATAGGTAAGAAGTGGGGCCTATCCCCCAAAATAATACTATGGCTGTATACTGCTGTGATACGCCCCATGATAGCCTACGCTGCCGTGGTCTGGTGGCCCCGCACCCAGCTGGTTACAGCCTCCAACAAACTACAACGCATGCAAAGACTGGCCTGCATGGCGACCACAGGCTGCATGAGGACTACTCCGACTGCTGCAATGGAAGCCTTGTTGGGACTACCACCGCTGCACCTGTTTATACAGCAAGAAGCGTTGATGGCGGCAGTACGCCTAAACGCAGCAAATCTCTGGGGTAAGAGAGATACACAACACACCGCGCTGCTTGAGGGACTCTGCAAGGAGTTCCCCATTACGAAAGCCATAAATGACCGGGTACCCAAACAATTTATCTTTGATAAAAAATACAGAATCCAACTTCACGAGGATCGCCGATGTGAGGGCTTGCGCCCAACAGAGCTGCGCATCTTCACGGATGGATCCAAAACAGGTAGTGGTACAGGTGCTGGAGTCTTCTCGGAGGACCTCAACATCCACATAGCTACATCATTGGGTGTCCTTAACACAGTATTCCAGGCCGAATGTATGGGTATTTCTCTTGCCGCTTCGGCTATTCTGGCGAGGGAAGTTAAGGACCACTCGATACGCATACTCTCAGACAGCATGGCTGTTCTGCAAGCGCTGAACAGTCACACTGTGGACTCTGGACTTATATACGAGTGCCACCAGCGCCTTAACCAGGTGGGTGACCTCAACAAAATAACCATTCAATGGATCAAAGGACACAGCGGTTCGCTGGGGAACGATGCTGCAGATGAACTTGCCAGAAGGGGATCGAGCCTGGCACCAGTGGGGCCCGAACCCATCGTGCCACTCCCCTTCGGTTACCTACGCACTCTGGTAAGGAAACGAACTAGGGATCAGCATCAGAAACTATGGTCGGACCAAGGCGAGTGCAGACAGGCTAAGGAGGCACTACCTTCAATCGATGGCCGCCTCACGAAAAAGGTTCTTCGACTAACCAAACAACAGCTGCGTGTGGTTACAGCAGCTATTACTGGCCATGGGTCATTTAATAAACACCTCTTTGTCATAGGGGTCACAAACAGTCCGCTCTGCAGAGCCTGCATGGAGGACGACGAGACAGCAGCTCATGTGCTGTTAAACTGCCCGGTGGTCGCCAGTTACAGGGCAAAGTACTTCGGTAACCCAGGTACCCTACGCGAGATTGCCAATAATACCAAGGCGTTGCTGGCATTCTTTGAGGAGCTGGGGTGGATCGAATAACCGATTTTTTCCCACCTGTACGCAAAATACGCGCTTTGACGTGGAGTTGCGGAAACCAGCCCGTATTACCTATTACCTATTACCTATGTTGGATGAATAGATAATGCCTCATTTTGCGAGATAATGTAGCGTCATATTTGGGTACGCAATCGATTCAGTGCTTTCCATATAGGCCACCACTGCAGTTCGCATGTGCTACGAAGCCATAGATAAAATGTTAATCTAGTTTCTATAATTGAGCCTGACCACGTATTTCAACTTTTTTTGGATTTTTAATATTAATACTTCAAAACATTAGTGTTATATCTTCAAAGGAAACATAAAACTAGTTCAGTCTGTTGTCAACATTATCTGACCCACCCTAAAAACAAACGAATTTGGACCCTCTGACATTAACCATAAGGTTTATTCAATTTAAATGAGCTTATCAGACTAGCTCGATGGCTTGATGAACAAATACAATAATAATACAGACACGCAAATTTGATCTTTAAAACGTTAGCGTTAGGTTATATGCTATAACTACTTGTTATAATATAATTAGTGTAATAACTTATTTTAATAACTATCTTCAAGAAGTTCTGGTCTCGTGGTCTGAATATAAGACTGAGAAAAACAAGTTACGAGATCGAATCCTGCGACAAAATAATTGTTTTGCTTTCAATTTAGAATTTATTCCAAAATCATTTCTTGTATATTATTATTGTAAAAAACTATAGACGGATAACCTTCAAATATGAACTTTCTAAAATGGTAATATTTTCGCATAATTTGTAATAAGTGGGTAGTTCAAAAATAAATATTCGTATTCATTATAAAACCTAAGCCTTTACCTTGCCTTACTAAATTGCAAAAACAACGTCTCTTTACAATTTTTTATTTTCTGTTTTATAGGTAGTTTTTTTATTATCATGTGTGTTTTTATTTATTAAATTTATTAAAAAAGGAACTGATATTAGGTGGACTGTGTTTTCGAACCCACATGTTGTTCGTCGCCAATCCAGCACCAAACCGCTAAGCCACAATAACTTGTTAGAAATACGCGAAATTAAAGATTGGGTTGTAATTATGTAGTGTGACTTAAAACCTTTTCAACTTTAATGTCAACGACATAATGATTAAAATAGCATAACAAAATGATATAAAATGCCGGTGGCTCCGACAATGTTGGGTGGGTTTACCTTAACGTTACGTGTTAAAGATCAAATTTGCGTGTCTGTATTATTATTGTATTTGTTCATCGAGTCGAGCACTAACTAGTCTGATATGATCATATAAATTGAATAAACCTTAATGTTACAAGCACAGGGTCCAAATTCGTTTGTTTTTAGGGTGGGTCAGATAATGTTGACAACAGTCTGTACTAACAGAAATACACATTTCATACTAATATAACAGCTTATTGAGTCAAAAATAACGCTCTCAATAGAAAACCTCACAAAATATTATTACAAATAGGACTTTGAGTGTTTCTATCAATTTTAGGTACGTGTTGGCACTTTCATAATATATTTTTCATGGAAACAGGGCTGTGATCAAACACTTTGATTGAGGCCCAGTTATTTCATTCAAAGTCTTTGAACATATTCGGCTTATGGTCCATTTGAACATACAGTATACGAAATAGATTGCTTTTAAGTGGTAGTGCGTGCTGCGGTAACATTCTATTTTGTGGTTTTATAGATGTTTTAGTTTCTTCAAGGTGCTGATTTTGTCTCAGCAAATAAGGTTACAAGAAATTAAATTATTGAAGATGTATTTCATTGAAGATGGCGACTTTAAATCATGGTGTGCCTTTTCGGTATCTTCTGATTCTAACAGCAAAAAGAAAAGAAAATACTTCATTTAAAAACAAATACATTAACAGAATAATATAATTAGGCTTAAATAATAAAAGACTGCCTCGTTGGCTCAGTGGTCGCAAGCGCTACCACTGAGCATGAGGTCCTGGGTTTGATTCCCGGGTCGGACAAAGTGTCATTGGGTTTTTCTATCTGGAATTTCTCAGTAGCAGCCCGGAGTCTGGATTTGTGCTCGGTTGATGGCAATAGGCTCGCCCCCTATTACATGACGCCCCATATCACCATGACACCGGGAATCCTACCAGTGCTATTTGATGTTGCATTGTTCTCTTTCACAATTTTTTTATTTATTAATAAAGGTAAACAGCGAAGTCCGCCTAACATAATATTTACAAAATTATCCATAGACATATTATCATCAAACAACACGAGATAAAATCCCAATTAGCTACAAATATCGAGTTTCACGAAAAAAACGCGGCCACATGCGAGTCGGACTCTCACACAAAGGTTCCGTACCACCGTTCAACATTTAACACTACGTATGGAGTTAAAAATTAAAACCAGTATCCTTAAATTTTTAATTTTATTCTATCATTTTATTATTTGTTGTTAAAGCAGCAATTTTCTACAAAAATTACTGCAAAAATTTCAAGTGTCTACCTTCTACGGTTCAAAAGATACAGGCCTGAGACAGATGGACGGACAGTGCAGCCTTAGTAATAGAGTCCCGTTGGCACCCTTTTGGTACGTAACCCTAAAAAAAGGAACAAATAAAAACATCAATTTGTTCAAGCAGACACGTAGTACTAATATTTGGTCGCCGGAGCTCTGATGACGTCAGAGTGCCGATTAACTCGATATTTGGTTTGTTCAGGGGACGTTAATTAAGAGCAACCTTGTAGGTGGAAGAACTGACAGACCGGAGTAGGTACTACAAGGTACTTATGTGGGAAGTAAGTAATGTATGAATAGGTAAAACCATTTTTGAAGTTAGGTAAACTCAGGAAAATGACTTGTTTACCACATTAACTACCATCTAAGATTGTCCGTATATTAGTGCCAATTCTCTTGTCACAAATACCTCTAAACTAGACTGAAAATCACCAAAATTTAGTTTACTCCTGTCGAACGATGATTTCCCATTCTGAAATAGACTAAAGTGACAGAACTTAACTATATTTTAGTTTGACAGCACTAAGATAGCACTGAGATTTTAATTTAGTAAAAATGACAATTTTGCTATTCTAAATTTGACGTTTTTCACCTAAAATTTTAATTGTCTAACTAATTCTGACCATTTTTTATCGCCACTAAAAATGGTGTGTAATATTATTAGTTGTCATGAACTAAAATTCACACGAACACCTCGACTTCAGGTGCAAAAACAGTACTGATATTTTTCTTTTCTTTTGCTCATATCTCGAAAATGGTGTGTCTTATCGCAAAAATAATGAAAATTTCGACCCCCTTTATAAAACCCGTAGGTAATATTTTTTTATATTTTCTATACAAAAAGTGAAAAATTCCATATAAAACACGGCGAGGCAGCCCCCTGCGCGCCTCCGGCTCTAAAAAAATTCACGGGGTATGGCAAACAAGTATGTATCACGTGGAGTCACAATTTTAAATTCGATTTTAGATGTGTTAAAATAATTTATAAGTTTAGAGACTTTTTATTGCAGAATAGCTTTGATTCTCATAGCCAAAAGTAAGGAATTTTAGTGATAGTTTAGTTCGGTGTACAAGAGAATCGGCACCATTGTCCGTTATTTAAACCTTTTAAATGTGTAAACATTAAATATGACTTGCATGCCGTAATGTCGGTAGAACATGGAGGACTATTACAAAATAAAATATCTATGTACTAATACAGATGATTGTAAACTATTAAAGGATTTGATTTAATTTGATTCATATTACAACTGTAATTCTTTTACAGTTGTATCTTTCTTTTTCGTGTGGTTTGTCACTAACCTGGTATCTGTATGTAAACGCACCCACGATACAAGAGAAATTCCTAGTGTGGGACAACATTTAAAAAAAAAAAACTTGGCTTCACATGACGTATGAAATGGCTATATTACGGCAAATTGACGTAGGGTATCAATTTGCTTAACAATTAATTTCCATGAGTGAACGTGAACTACAACGTTTTAGGTATTGTTATTCAAAAAAAATCGCATTACTTATATCTTTTATGATAGCGATGAAGGTACTAAGACGAGTCTAAATTTAATTTTGAATACTTAAACATAATTTGTATTACTTTGGGTCAAGCAGACATGTATGTCTAGAATAGCAAAATACGGACATATTCTGTTTGGTTTTCAATAAAGAGGCTCGCAACCAGTTCAAAATAAACATTAATTTATTAAAAGCCCCACTCTGTGACCATTTGGTTGACTCACTATCTTTACTGCTAAATAATGGCTAATATCGTCCGTGGGCTGTTTCGCCCTGGTCTGGCGGATATTCTCGTCAATTAGACCTAAAATAATAAAAAAAATACAGGTAATACCGAAAAGTTCTGAAAAATTTTGAAAGTGAGGTAAAGCGCGCGTCATGGTCTAACCGCGGGGCTTGAACGTTAAAACGTCACATTTTTGAAGGCCAGACCGGTTAAACTGAGAACCAGCACTTGAAGATCAAAATTACTTGAGACTGTCCCAAAAAAACGCCCGCCCTTCACCACTTCCTAGTGCTTCAGCAAACACAAAACCAAAAAAATCTAACCCAAAACAGTAACAACTTAAACATAGCATCACGCCCTTTCCCCGAAGGGTGAGGCAGGGGTGTACCTATAGTACACACCCACATTTCGGCAGTTATGTTTGAGTCCAATGTAATAGGGGGCAGGTCTATTGCCATCAACCGGGCACAAATCACATTAAATTAAATAAAATTTGCCATAAATATATTATGTCAGCTAGCACACGCGGATATACCAATAAAAACATTCTAAACTATACTCAAGCAGAAATAAAAACGTAAACAGAACTTGATACCTAAATAAAAGCCTCCAGGCATAAAGGGCGTACTCGCTTACAAGTGGAGTTTTGGATTATGTTCAGTTGAAAATATAAAGGTAAATGAAAGTCTTTCGACTTCTGATTTCCTAAAATGTTAGCTGCGATACCTAATCGATCTCAAGAATATTTTAGATTAGTTGCTGCCCATATCGTCGTTCGCAGCGCCCGTCCGCGCTTTCATTTTTTTTTCGCGTAGCGTTCTTTCTGTCTTTTTTTTTCTTTTTGTTCGGTTTCTAAGAGCCTTAGCGTGATTTTAATAGCCTTTATATAAACCTCAAGAATTGAGCTATAAAAATGCAAAAATATATTTTTAAATCTGACTGATAGAAGAGACAATTCAGACTAGCGCTTCGCCCGTGTGGAAGAAGGCAGAAAGTAGCCTACGTCGGCTCGTAGCGAATATCGGGATAAAAAGTATTCTTTATCCTAACCCAGGTCATGGTATACACATGAGTCAAATTTCATCCATTCAGCCGTTTTAGCGTGAAAGCGTAACAAATAGACAAACTCACTTTCGCATTTATAATATTACTAGCTTTCGCCCGCGGCTTAGCTCGCGTGTAACTTATTAATTATATTCCGATTTACAGCTTTAAAAGCTTTATTTAAACGGGAACGCCCATTATGCCTGGCATTCATTCGGGTATTAAGTTATTTTTACTTTTTTGTTGGTATATTGGCGTGTGCTAGATGACATATAGAAAATAATTTAATGTAATGTTTTATGTTGCGTAATGTAAATTATTTTGCATAAATACTTTTGTACAATTTTTTCTAACTATTCAGACAGCTGTGCTGCTGGGGAGTTTGTTGCGCCACTTCTTCTTCCCAACTAAAGCACAAGAAAGTGGTGAAGGACGGGCGTTTTGGGGGACTGTCTTATGTACCTAATTTTGACGTTCGAAAAGTGCTGATTTCTCATACTAGTTTGAATAAATGACTTTTGAATTTGAGTTTAAGCTATCTGTGTACCAAATTTCATTCCAATCAGTTCCGCCGTTTTGCATGATTGAGTTATAAACATTCAAACAAACAAACTTTCACATTTATAATATTAGTAGGATAGGACAAGTTAGGATTACAACTTCAACCAATTAGTGAACCTGTAGATAACACCTAGGTCTTACTAAGTCACGTCCAACGATAATGTTTATTTGGGACTGCCACAGATAAGAAGATTGTAGCACGTCCGAGACAACAGTAATCAATGATTTGTTGGGAGAAATTACGGTCTACAAACTAGTCTGGGAATGGACAGTCAGGGAAATTAATTGCTTATCAAAATGACACGCTAAGCCAATTTAGCTATACTTAAATAAACGGGCAGGACCTTTATGTCTGAAGGCTTTTATTTAAGTATTCTGTTAACGTTTTTTTTTTTTTGGAGCTCGTGGCTTTCCAATAAGTTAATCAGGTTAAGCTACGCTTGCCGGGGTTGGTCCGTGGATGGATGGCCATCTTTATATACTAAGATTCCTCTGTGCCTCGGAAAGCACGTTAAGCCGTGTAATGTTGGTATTTTTTTACTTACGTTTTGGCTATTTTAATTAGATATTATATGTTCTCTCCAATTATCTGCATGGCCATTGTCTGTAGTTTAAGCAATCCTAGGCCTCTATATTTAGAGCTATTTAGATTTTCTAGTGCTCTCCGAATGTTTGTTTACTTTTTGTAATGTCAGATAATGACAAGCCTAGGTTTTATTTTTAATTTATTGCTAGAGCTGCCAGTAGGTTAGGTTGTATACGTATTAGACCTTGTTATAAATTATTATTCTTTTATGTTCTAGAACCACATTAAAACTTTGAAATGACAACCGATCCGAAAAGGAAGGGAGCCGGGGCCAGCAGACCAGTTTTACTCTTGGGCTCGCCTTGGCAGGAGGTCCTGTTGATAGCGCTCGGTGGGAGGACTGTGCCCTCTGATAGCGGGGGCTGTGCTGGAAGAAAACTCAAACTCGAAACTCAAGTCTACGCGTCTTTGTACACCGGACATCGTTCGTGGGATAACGTCGTGCAAACCTGTGACGCCGACCGCTGATAGCTCTCAGCCCTCTGCCGGTCCTCTCTACCACGGCCTGCCCCTCAGAGGTCGGCGACGTGGAGGCCTGACTCGAGGCCCTTTTCTGCACAATCTACGAGCTTCTTTTCTGTACAATCTACGAGCCTCTTTTCTTCACAACCTGCGAGCCTCTTTTCTTCAACAACTTGGACCTTCAATTTTCTACCCCGGTTTCCCTGGCCTTATTTACATAAATTAAATTATTTTACCTTTTCTTTTTTACTTTTCCTTTTAAGCCGGGACTCCTCCAGTTCTGGTGACAGTTACCTCGCTGACCTTACATTTTCCCCCTCCCGGGAAAATGTAACGTTACAGCCGTTGATCCCGCTGCTGTCATTTGTGGATCTTTGAACGTCGTTACGGGTCAGAAGCCCGAAAGTCTGACAATTAGTCTTACCAAGGAGTATCGTACTACCCAGTTAGTGGATTGTGGAGGTGAGATAAGCAGTCACTCCATGTAAAATACAGATATTCAGCTGCATCCGGTTAGACTGGAAGCCCACCCCAACATAGTTGGGAAAAGGCTAGGTAGATTTAACGTTTTTATTTTTTATTTCTGAAGAATAGGTGTTTTTTTTCAGTTTGCTATTTATTATGAATCTTTTTAAAGTCACTCATTGGCAATCACTATTCATTCCAAGGATGCCTGAAGGAGACATACTAACGAAGCAAGCTAAAATAACTATTCGTCATTCGGGGCAGATCGTCAAACGTTTTGTAATATACGAGTAGACAGTGCAATCCACGACGACGCGCCCCACTCCGCTCCGCTCCGTACTACGTAGTACAGCTTACAGTACAGTAATCGCGGAGTGGGGCGCGTCGTCGTGGATTGCACTATCTGTAGACAGATAATTACTCGTTGGTCTAGAGGTCGCTACTGCTGAGCATGAGGTCCAGTGTTCGATTTCCAGGGCGGGCAAAGTGTTAGGCTTGCCCCCTATTACCTGGGACATAAACATAATTGGCGAAATGTGGATGTACCCGCTATAGGTACACTTCTGCCTACAGGAAATACAACAAACATGGGGGAATACAGTTGTGATGTATGTTATATCGAAAAATACTCGTATCGTACACTTTACATACCTAATATCCTTACATTTTGCACGTAAAAATCTACATTCTAACTCATAAATATTTTCCACAAAATTCGGAAAAACGTCGACCACAAAATAAAATTTTAAACAAAAAGGAAACGAGTTCTTCTCCACCCTATACTACAATAAAGCGTGTTCAATATTACCACTTGCCAATATTAATTTTGGAAGAGACGCAATTTCAGTAGGAATACAATTATAATATCGCTTTTATTACTATTTGGTGTTCTGGCGGGTACTTATATTAAAAGCTAGATTAAAAATAAGAAGCTTGCCTCGTTGGTCTCCGACCATGAGTTTCTGGGTCCGTTTCCTAGGTCGTGTTATTGAGTTTTTAAATCAAGAATTTCTCAGCAGCAGCCCGGTGTTTGGATTTGTCCCCGGTTGATGGCAATAGGTTCGCCCCCTATTACCACATCCACATTTCTCCGGGTCTGCCCAAACCTTCGGGAAAAGAAGGCGTCATTAATAATTCCGTCGATATCGGACATCGGAAATCAATCAAAATAATACCTCTGAAGTAAGAAATAAATTAGAACAGAATTCTGTGAACTGACATTTTAATAATCTTTCATTAAATTATCGATCTAATATGTATTTGAAATTTCTCTGATATATAAATGATTAACGAACATCAAACTATTTCAAATAGTTTCGCCATATCCGTCCGTCTGTCTGTCTGTCCACGGCTCAGCTTAGAGAATCTTAGTACCAGAAAGCTGTAATTCGACGCCCCGGCGTTTCGCCTCTTCACGCCACTCCCATATGTGCCTCCCCTCCTGCCAGCTAAATGGTTGTTTTTGGATAATTATGAGAAAAAATTCACGGCAGTAGTAAAAAAAAAGCTATGATATACTAACTTCGAGAAATCGCGGCACAGCGGACAGAGCTCCGACGGGATCTCATGGCGGCATGGAGAGTACGATTGTCGCAACCCAGTGCTGGGCACGCCACTATTGCGGCGATAAGTCCCCTCTTTGAGGAGTGGCTGGAGAGGCGCCACGGCGTCCTCACCTTCCGCCTGACGCAGGTCCTCACCGGACACGGCTGTTTCGGGAGGTACCTGTTTCGGATAAGGCGGGAGGAAACGCCCGGGTGTCATCACTGCGTGGATCGCCCGGAGGACACGGTGGAGCATACGGTGGAGGTATGCCCGGCTTGGGCAGAGCACCGCCGTGTCCTCGTGGAGGCGATCGGTGGCGGGGATCTCTCGCGTCCGGCCCTGGTCCAGGCCATGGTACGGAGCGAGAGGGCATGGGAGGCCGTCACCTCCTTCTGCGAAGCAGTAATGCTCGCAAAGGAGGAGGCGGAACGCGTGAGGGAGAGGCAAATTTCGCGCCCTCACGCCCCTAGCCGCCGCAGGAGGAGACGCCCTGGGCGTCGGGAATCGATTGCCGATTCCCGGCCACCGTAGGCGCGGGCTTGCGGACGGTGAGCAATGGGTAGCTCGCCGTCCGGTAAGGACCAGGCCCGGGTCGACGGCGCGTTGTGTTCCACGCGCGCCTCAAAGAGATGTCAGCAAGTGAAGGGGTCCGATGAGACCATTGCCTGCCGGGGTTGCGGGATTAGTCCGAAAGGGATACCGTGGCCCCCTGGCATTGCACAGGCAACAGAAGGAACACGGGTGGGTTTTAGTCAGTAAGAGTCTGACACGCCCTCCCGCTCCACCCAGAGCGGGAGACGTCATTTGATGATTTCCCACCCAAAAAAAAAAAAAAGGGCGGGCAAAGTGTTAGGCTTGCCCCCTATTACCTGGGACATAAACATAATTGGCGAAATGTGGATGTACCCGCTATAGGTACACTTCTGCCTACAGGAAATACAACAAACATGGGGGAATACAGTTGTGATGTATGTTATATCGAAAAATACTCGTATCGTACACTTTACATACCTAATATCCTTACATTTTGCACGTAAAAATCTACATTCTAACTCATAAATATTTTCCACAAAATTCGGAAAAACGACGACCACAAAATAAAATTTTAAACAAAAAGGAAACGAGTTCTTCTCCACCCTATACTACAATAAAGCGTGTTCAATATTACCACTTGCCAATATTAATTTTGGAAGAGACGCAATTTCAGTAGGAATACAATTATAATATCGCTTTTATTACTATTTGGTGTTCTGGCGGGTACTTATATTAAAAGCTAGATTAAAAATAAGAAGCTTGCCTCGTTGGTCTCCGACCATGAGTTTCTGGGTCCGTTTCCTAGGTCGTGTTATTGAGTTTTTTTATCAAAAATTTCTCAGCAGCAGCCCGGTGTTTGGATTTGTGCCCGGTTGATGGCAATAGGTTCGCCCCCTATTACTACATCCACATTTCTCCGGTTATGTTTAAGTCCCATACTTAAACATAACCGGCGAAATGTGGATGTACATGTCTGCCTAAACCTTCGGGAAAAGAAGGCATCATGTTTATGTTAGGGTCAAATACATCGCAGAATTAATATCGGACATCGGAAATCAATCAAATAATACCTCTGAAGTAAGAAATAAATTAGAACAGAATTCTGCGAACTGACATTTTAATAATAATTTCATTAAATTAACGATCTAATATTTGAAATTTCTCTGATATATAAATGATTAACGAACATCATACAAACTATTTCAAATATAATTTATTAAAAAAGTGGTATAGTCTGTTACAATAAATATAGGTATTTTACAATATTCAGGGACAAATCATAGAGAGTAACTATTTACAGGGTTGAATAGTTTCGCCATATCCGCCCGTCTGTCTGTCCACGTCTTAGCTCAGAGAATCTTAGTACCAGAAAGCTGTAATTCGACATGGATATACATAGTATATTAATCACGCCGAAAATCGGATAAAATAAAAACAAGAAAAAAAATCTCCGGGATACCTTTTTATTTCTCGCCTATTCTTTGGTGTGGGGTGTCATTGGGTCAAATCAAATCAAATCAAATCAAAAATGTTTATTTGCTAGAAAATACATACCAATTCAAGGAAAGATCTTATGTCCTAAAAGTCATTGTATTCTGCCTGCAAGCAAGCGTGCAAATTATTTACTTACGTCTATTTATGTAATTATTATCATGCAATTAATTTTATTACAATTATTCTAAACTCAATTATTCATTTTCATTCAATAGTACATACCTAACATTAATTTTTAAATTCCATAAATTCCTTAATGCTATAGAAACAGCTCTCTTGTAGCCAATCGGTCAATTTTATTTTAAATAGATTACCCTGCAACAATTTTAAATCATTTGGAATGTCATTATAAATCAGTATGCACATATTAAACACATTTTTTTTATAAATATCTTTATGACTAGGTGGCTGATACAATAAGTTGCGAAACTTAGCCCTTTTTTGTCTTGGTAGAACCTCACTACGTTGCTTAAAGTAATGCGAGTGATTCTTGGTAAAAACGCAGATATCTCTTATGTACATACAGGGAAGTGGAAGAATGTTACATTTTTTAAAGAGAGGTTTACAACTATCTAAGAACCATGCTTTGTTTATAACCCGGATGCAACGTTTTTGAAGCTTGAAAACTCTGTCAGAATCGGTAGAGTTGCCCCACATTATAAGTCCATAGCTTAGGACAGATGACACATAGCCGTGATAAGCCGAAAGAGCAGCTTCTACAGATACATTTTGCCTTAACTTTTTCAACGCAAACACAAACCTATCAAGTTTCTGACAAATATGTTCCACATGGCATTTCCAATTTAGATGTTTATCTACAATAAGTCCTAAAAATTTTAATTCATCCACTTGATGTACTTTTTCATCTTTGCAATTAATGTCCAAAGGTAATTGTTTGGTATTATAGGAGTTACATTGTATTGATTTCGTCTTACTAATGTTAATATTCAAATTATTACTTTCCATCCAGCTTATTATATCTGATAGGGTCTTTTCGGTGACTGATTTGTAATCTTTTTTGTCGTGACATTTTATAATAACTGTAGTATCATCTGCAAATAGGATACATTTCTGCAAAATGGCCTCCGGAAGATCATTTATATATAGCAAAAAAAGTAAAGGACCGAGAATGCTACCCTGAGGCACACCACACTTATTTATTATTGCTATTGAAGTAAAAATCTCTTTGGTATAAGTGTTGTAATTTTTCTTTACTACTTTGGATATCTCGGTACACTGTTTCCTGTTTCTTAGATAGCTAGCTAACCATTCATGAGCTTTTCCTCTTATGCCGTAGAAGCCCAATTTGTTTAAGAGCTTCGAATGATTCACAAAATCAAAGGCCTTGCTCATATCTAAGAAGAGACACACCGGTGGATTGCCATTGTTTATGCTTTCTGTTACAAGTTTAATTAAGTTAAAGATTGCAAGAGCAGTTGAACTACCCTTACGGAAACCAAATTGCTCTTTGCATAATATTTTATGTGTATAGAGAAAATTATTTAACCTGATAAGCATTGCTTTTTCAAAAACTTTAGACATAATAGGTACTATGGTGATAGGACGATAGTTATTAGGGTCTGACTTGTTTCCCGCTTTAAAAAGTGGTTTCACGATAGACATTTTTAACTGCTCAGGAAATACACCTTCCGAGAACGATAAATTTATTATATGCGCTATTGGATGACATATCCAAGTAGCACACGCTTTCAAAACTTGCGTGGCAATGCCGTCATATCCACTAGTCTTGCTATTATTTAGGGACATAATTTAGCTTAGTAGCTTCTTCTTCTAGTAGTTTCTGTATCTTTCCGTGACATCACTGGGGGCCCTATCAGAATACCAGCGCTGCGACATTTATGATTAATATATTATATTATATTTATGATTAAATGTCGCAGCATTATGCTGAGATAGGAGCCTTTTGGCCTCGTACAGGACTTCCTGCTATATTTTAATTTGTTTTTATTTGTATTGTTTTATTATTGTTATTTTTAACGAGTGTGTGTTTTGCTTAATATTGATATCTCCTGTGCTTATCCCAATAAATTCTTTTTCTTTCTTTCTTTAATTTTGCCTCTCCCCCTCACTTGTTCCGCCTCATCCTAAGCGAGCATTACTGCTTCACAGAAGTGAAAAAAGTGAAGGCCTCACCTTCACTTTTTTCTCTCATTCTCTTCTACTTTTTGCTCCCATTCTCGCTCCGTACCATGGCCTGGACCAAGGCCGGTTGCGAGAGATCACCGCCACCGATCACTTCCACGAGAACACGGTGGTGCCCCGTCCAATCCGGGCAGACCTACACCAAATGCTCCACCGTGTCCTCCGGGCGATCCACACAATAGTGACACCCGGGCGTTTCCTGCCGCCTTATCCGGAACAGGAGCCTCCGAAGCAACCTTGTCCGTTGAGGACCTGCGTCAGGTGGAAGGTGAGGACGCCGTGGCGCCTCTCTAGCCACTTCTCAAAGAGGGGACTCACCCAGCACTGGGTTGTGACAATCGCACTCTCCATGACGCCCTGAGATCTCGCCGGAGCTCTGTCGGCAGTGCCGTGATTTCTCGCGGCAGCGGAGTTACGCCACGGCGTTTCGCCTCTTCACGCCACTCCCATATATGCCTCCCCTCCTACCAGCTAAATGGTTGTTTTTGGATAATTATGAGAAAAAATTCACGGCAGTAGTAAAAAAAAATGCTATGAAATACTAACTTATATTTGCGGTAGATGAAAACATTAATATGCATGTGTTATATAAATGTAATTATTGTGTCTAAAACTAAATAATATGATATATAAATGTAATTCTACTTGTTATACCTATAAATGTAATTATTATCTATGATTAATTTACTAAATGAATTTAATAACAAAGATATTTTTATAAGTCAAACACTGATTTGACTCAACTGTTGTTATTGTCTCCAATATCTTGGTTGAATTATGTAGTAGGGTCACACTGATTTATTTGTTGTTCCTTTAATTAAATACTAAATGATTGAGGATACAAGTTTTATTTAATTATTTTGTTAAGAATATCTAAGAGATTAGCTTACGTATAAATTATATTTTTGTAAAGGTATTATTACAGTTTATAGTTTAAAAGTATTTGTTTTGTACTAATAGTTCAGTTCATTTTATCTGTGGTGTAGGTAGACAACTGTCATTTGAAATGTTTTAAAAGGTCGTGTAACTTAATTCTTGCTCTCTTTTCTGTACGTGTCACTGGACTGGTAACAATATAAAAGCTTATGTTAACATCTAAGAACAGACCCTGAGTGATGTCCATGTCCGTAATATTGAGTTGCTAAAAGCTAATAAAAAAATAATGAAATAATGTTGCTTATCAGAAGTTCTGCTTTTATTGTAAAATGGATTGAAATAAGGATCATCAGATCACTTCTGATGAAAGATCGACTAACTACAATGTTCATGTAAGTTAAATTGTCATTATATCTTGATTATTGCTGATAACTATGATGTTCTGTATGTATTAAAATATTGCTAATATTGCTACATAAGTGTTAAATCGAATTAAGGAATATTCATATTCTATTTGTCATTGATAAAGTTGTTAGCTTTAAGAAATGGTCCAAGAGATTAATGTAATAACAAAACTAAATGCTAATGTAAAAATATGTTGATAAAATACTTCAAAACAAGCTTCCGTGGAGTTTCTTATCCTTCTTCTCCACGAAGACCTAGATTTGGAACGGATAACTAGCTTTCTCATTAACAATACCTATTTATTGACAAGTCTAATTGAAATAAATGCCTAGTCTTGTCTCCATGTGCTTTCTTATAATCCTTTTCCCTACACACCATATTCATAGATATTAAAATACATAACATAACATCACGCCTTGTTTCCCCGAGGGGTTGGGCAGAGGTGCACCTGTAGTAGGTACACCCACATATTAAAATGCCTACATGATTAAATAATTAACTAATAGGTAACCTGAAAATCCTGACACTTAAAAGTTGATAGTTAAGTGGATATCAATGCCTCTAAATGTAGTATATCTAATAATCTTTTTCTCACATCAGAAGTGGGATAGTGCCCTGTCTTACATAAGCGATTTCTAATGAATTTTATTTTGCTATTTTCATAATCAATGATGGAGCTATTGGTGATTTTGCTGGAAGCCGTGGTGTCGCCGGATAGCTGTCTAAGCCCTCACCATGAGGATGACATCATGCTGCCAACTCCTGGAGTAGGACTCTATCGGTGATTTTGCTGGAAGCCGTGGTGTTACCGGGTAGCTGTCTAAACCCTCGCCATGAGGATGACATCATGCTGCCAACTCCTAGAGTAGGACTGTAAGTGGGAGCTGCAGGGCCGGTAAGGCCTTTAGAGGCTCTGCTTTGATATTACTTTGAAATGAGAGAACATCAACCGATGGTGCATCATAGAAAAAGTTTTGTAACCTTTAAACTAGAATATTTTAAAACAGGATGGTGCCGATTCTCTTGACGCAAATGCCTTTAAACTGGGCTGGAAATCGCCAAAATTTAGTTTGCTCTTGTCAAACGATGATTTCCCATTCTGAAATGGTCGTAAAGTATGTTTGACTATATTTTGAAACAACCAACTTAACTATATTTTAGTTTGACAGCACTAAGATGGTACTGAGATTTTAATTTAGTGTAAAAGACAATTTTGCTATTCTGAATTTTGCCTAACTGAGTCTGACCTTAAATTAGTTGTCATGAACTAAAATTCACACGAACACCTCGACTTCAGGTGCAAAAACAGTACTGTACTGGATTTTTTTCTTTTCTTTTGCTTGTATCTCGAAAATGGTGTGTCCAATCGCAATAATAATGAAAATTTCGACCCCCTTTATAAATCCTTAAACCCCTAATACTCAACAAGTAGGTAATATTTTTTTTATATTTTCCATGCAAACAGTGAAAAATTCCAAATAAAAAACGTGGAGGCTATAAAAAAAAAAAGAAAAAAAAAGCACGGAATAGGGCAAACAACTATGTACCACGTGGAGTCGTAATTGTCAAATTCAATTTTGGTTGTTTCGAAATATTTTTTGATTGAGACTATTTCAGAAAAGCTTTACTATTATCATAGCCAGGAGTGAAGTCTTGGTGATAGTTTGGTTGGTTTTGTTTTGTGTACGGGAGAATCGCCACCAGTGTTTGTCATTAAAAGTTAAGCTTCAGTTGGTATTTTAACAAATTTCAAAAACAAAGGTCTCTGAAAACAATGGTATCTACTTGCATAAAAATATACTTTTAAAAAAAAAGAAGAAAAATGTGCCTACTTACAATGATTAAATATGTTGAAAGATCATTAGGTAATGAACCAAAAATAGTGAACATCTAATTGAAGCTTAGCTTATAAAACCAATAATAACTAGGTACGTTGTTACTCTAGCTAGATTATAATTAATTAATTTTTGTTCTCACAAAGATGACTGAGAATAGGATACAAGTGTTCACTTAGATGAAACTTGGCATTACAAGAGTACTAATTTAATGTATATATAAATTAGGTAACACAGAAAAACCAAAAATGAGATTGGGTTTCTGAACAGGACATTGCGAGGAATTGTGTACTAAATTACTTAGACCATTGTTTTCAATCTTTGATCCTGCTTTAAGAACTGAGTTATATACTGATGCTACTGCTATACGATATGGTGCTTTTTTAACCCAGAAATACGATAGTGATTTTTAAGTCATTTGTTTTAGTAAAAGAACTACACCTGCAGTCAAAATATAGTTCTTATGATTTAGAAACTCTAGCTATTCACAACGCCTTGAAACACTTCCGTGTCTATTTACTAGAAATTAACTTTATAATTATCACAGATTGTAACACTATATGCAATGAACAGTCAGTGTGGCCGAACGTTCTGTGGAAAGTACAACAATTAATTAACACAACTGTACAAAATCCATTGGCTCTACCCCTTTGCTATTACTTACGACGTACTAGAAGAAAAAGATAGACAAAATCCAAATAAATTAGAGGCTGACCGAGAAACAACTAGACCAATTGCAGAAAAATTCAATAAACGTTTAGATGTCACTCGTCGTAACAATGTAAACTTTAACGTAGGAGATGTAGTGTATGTCTCGCGGAATCATATGCGTAATGATGAATTGGCACCTAAATTAAAGGGCCTTTGAAATATCTTCTATCCTTTCTAATGATCGTTTTGCTCTGCAAGGTCTAGGTAATTTACGAAACATTTCAGTAGCCAAAGAAAAATTAAGATTCTGACACTTTACCTAATTACATTTTCTTATTTTTGTGTTGATATTTTGTTCTATTAATCTGACATGTTAAGTTACTGAAAGCATATTTTAATTAATTACACACTGATGTGGATTTAATTCGGAAATAAATAGAAATAATTATGTATAATTATATAACTTATAATATTATATATATACTGCTGGTCGGTCACTGCCCTGATACCTTTCTGAAATTCATGCGCAGCAGGTGATAGGACTGGTATGTCAAGGCCAGAGGCTACTTATGATATTACTGCTGGTCGGTCACTGCCCTGATACCTTTCTGAAATTCATGCGCAGCAGGTGATAGGACTGGTATGTCAAGGCCAGATGCTATTTATAACATTACTGCTGGTCGGTCACTGCCCTGATACCTTTCTGAAATTCATGCGCAGCAGGTGATAGGACTGGTATGTCAAGGCCAGAGACTTCTTGAAAACAAATATTTATTTATTTAAATATAATTAGTTGGGTACTTCGAGAGCGAAGTACAGGTCGTGATAGATTATTTTTTAAAATAATTACCATTTGTGATGGTTATTTTGGTACATTTCAGTTTAATAGAACATCCAAACAATAGATTTACATATACTTTTAATTGATCCTAGTAAAATATGTGTTATTAGGAGCTTAAAATCATATGAGATACACTTATGATTCTTTACCTAATTGCATTTATATATAATAATTAAAAAAAAAAAAAAAAAATGTTTCCGCTGGTCGGTCATTTGCTTGGTGCAAGTATATCCCACTAGCAGCGGGTGGAGGGGACTTGACACGTCGGCAATTGGCAAAACAAAAGTAAAACAATTGTAGAAAAAGGGTCTCTAAAGTACTTCGAGAGCGAAGTACTTGTCAGCATGGCCGTGTTATATAAATGTAATTATTGTGTCTAAAACTAAATAATATGATATATAAATGTAATTCTACTTGTTATACCTATAAATGTAATTATTATCTATGATTAATTTACTAAATGAATTTAATAACAAAGATATTTTTATAAGTCAAACACTGATTTGACTCAACTGTTGTTATTGTCTCCAATATCTTGGTTGAATTATGTAGTAGGGTCACACTGATTTATTTGTTGTTCCTTTAATTAAATACTAAATGATTGAGGATACAAGTTTTATTAAATTATTTTGTTAAGAATATCTAAGAGATTAGCTTACGTATAAATTATATTTTTGTAAAGGTATTATTACAGTTTATAGTTTAAAAGTATTTGTTTTGTACTAATAGTTCAGTTCATTTTATCTGTGGTGTAGGTAGACAACTGTCATTTGAAATGTTTTAAAAGGTCGTGTAACTTAATTCTTGCTCTCTTTTCTGTACGTGTCACTGGACTGGTAACAATATAAAAGCTTATGTTAACATCTAAGAACAGACCCTGAGTGATGTCCATGTCCGTAATATTGAGTTGCTAAAAGCTAATATAAGGAAATAATGTTGCTTATCAGAAGTTCTGCTTTTATTGTAAAATGGATTGAAATAAGGATCATCAGATCACTTCTGATGAAAGATCGACTAACTACAATGTTCATGTAAGTTAAATTGTCATTATATCTTGATTATTGCTGATAACTATGATGTTCTGTATGTATTAAAATATTGCTAATATTGCTACATAAGTGTTAAATCGAATTAAGGAATATTCATATTCTATTTGTCATTGATAAAGTTGTTAGCTTTAAGAAATGGTCCAAGAGATTAATGTAATAACAAAACTAAATGCTAATGTAAAAATATGTTGATAAAATACTTCAAAACAAGCTTCCGTGGAGTTTCTTATCCTTCTTCTCCACGAAGACCTAGATTTGGAACGGATAACTAGCTTTCTCATTAACAATACCTATTTATTGACAAGTCTAATTGAAATAAATGCCTAGTCTTGTCTCCATGTGCTTTCTTATAATCCTTTTCCCTACACACCATATTCATAGATATTAAAATACATAACATAACATCACGCCTTGTTTCCCCGAGGGGTTGGGCAGAGGTGCACCTGTAGTAGGTACACCCACATATTAAAATGCCTACATGATTAAATAATTAACTAATAGGTAACCTGAAAATCCTGACACTTAAAAGTTGATAGTTAAGTGGATATCAATGCCTCTAAATGTAGTATATCTAATAATCTTTTTCTCACACATGCGTAAATATTCCCCCCAACTACGGAACCCTTCACTGTGTGCGGTCCGACACGGACTTGTTAAAATATTATTGACGTGTAAGTGTTTATACAAACCTACTTACAGAAATATAATCAAATCATGTATCACAATCTAAATGCCTTATAACCGGTTGAATTCCGAGTATTTTAAATGTCGAACGTTCGCGTCGCGTTATGGCGACGAAAGTATAGTTTGGTTTTAAATTATTGTCAGTTACGTAAGTATCGTTTGAGTATGGTCTAATAACATACTTCGCCTATGTTAAATTATACCATGCGTTTGAGTATGTTTTTCATCTCCAACAAAGGACCATTCGACAGATTTCAATGCGTAAAACGTTTACAACATTCAAGCAACAAATGAGTTAAAAGTAAAATATTAAATCAAACTGATGACAATACATTTCCGATTGAAAATAAAACTCCATTTTAAACGAGTTAAAAGCTGAACACGATCTGTGTCAAAGAATCGAAACCAATGGAGCATCAACAGATAGGAAACTTCACAGCTTCAGAAAAACTGTGAAGTTTCCTATCTGTTGGAAAGATCAGGTTTTATTAAACAAACCATTCATAAAGTAATTATTTACATGCGATTTTGGGCGGAAACAACATCACGTTAATATAAAACAACAAGATAAATTAAAGAAAATTACATGGTGGTAAAAAAGGAAACCGTTAGGACATAAAAAATATGGAGATTTGTTCAATGTTGGATAAAGTTATTATTTTATCATAGTGCTACCTAAACATTCGAGGCGATCCGCCACCTCATTCGCCTATAATGTAAACCGCGATTAACACACGCTATAATGTTACCTGCGAGTTAGCCGTGTTACTTCTACCTATTTAATTATATGTATGAATATCTTTCTACACTACCCAGCAGTTGACATACAGTCTACTTGCAGAACCAGTCGTTACAGTGGAATCTAGGATTGCGAATGCTCCCGGTGAGGTAAGAATATAAATTAAACAATTAATGCTTTCATCGCAACATTATTTGTTTTTAATTATTTCATAATGTTGAGCATTTTTTTGTTTATTGGAAGTTAAAATAAAACAACTTGGTAGAAATTTTCTGTTAGATTATAATTTGAAATTCAGAGATAACTTACATTTCACAATTATTTTTAATGTAAATGTTGCTATTCCGATTTAAATCTATAATTAGCATAACGATAGATTGTATTTGTACTATTTTTAACTGTGGTTAATTTACAACTAGGTACACAGGTGTGCTTACAACAATAGGCCTGGCACGGGTTCAAATTCACAATCGATTGACCGGAATTCCAATTAGTCATTGCACCAATTGTTATGACACTAATCACAACTTATTTAAAGATCAAAACGTTTCGACATCGTCATTTCTAGCACTGTTAATAAGGAATGATTAACTAATATGAATTAATTTTCGTAATCATGATAAATGCTAAATAGATGATGATGAAAATTGAGTAGCATTATTAATCAATATCACAAGTAGAATGAACTATATGTCTTCCAGTCCTCCGCGATCTTCACTCAATGCCTATCCGTCAAAGGACTTGGCTAGAGCAAACCTGTGAATAGATTATGGCTATGAACCATTTATCTTTCATTGTTCGATTCACCATTTTCCAAATTCTGTCCATCGTCACTTAAAATACTATCTAGTATATTATTGTCCTCCTCACTTCTAGACGCACTGTCACTAGTTTTCCCAAGCACTTCGTTTAACACGTCGTCATCATTGACACCGTTCACCTCGACATTGTCATCATCTGGAGCATTAGCCAACTCTGCACTTTGCTCCACTGCTTGATTATTTTCTTCAATTAATTCAGAAATGGGACTGACGAGGTCATTGATGTTTTCATCTACTTCTTTAGCTGCAGTTTCTTCTATTTCGTTATTATCTTCATTTATTTCATTATTTACTCCTTTGTTAATTTCGTCATTTACATCTTCATCCATTTGGTCGTTTACTTCTTCATTCATATTTTCATCTACTTGTTTCGCTTCTCCATTTTGCTCTTCATTCATGTCCTTATAAACTTCTTCAGTTTTGGGAACTTCTTCTGCTTCTTTCGACTCATCTATTGTTTCCTGACGATTTACTTTTAAAGTCGATCTTCTAGACTTATTTGACTTTTGTCTCACTTTTTTAACCGGTTCTTCTTCATCGTCAGTTTTATCACTAATTGGTGCATCGGTTCCACCAGTTACTTCGCTTGAGGCTTTGATTTTTGCTAACCGTTCTTTTCTTTCCTTTCTGGCCTGTTCCTTGACTTCCCACAGTGAAGGTGTACGTTTTGTGTTATCTTGATTTTCTTGATTTCCATCTTTACTGAAGTGTATAATGTCGTCGGTATATCGTAGTGCTGGTAGAGGAGAATATTTGTCCCTGGAAAAAAAGTTTACTTTACAATGCAGAACGTTCTAAGTAAAGAAAGAGAAGGGTCTTTGTGCGAAACATAGGGTAACATAGGGTGTAAGGGACATGGACTTGCAAACTGTTACTAATATTTTTTATTTATTTTTATTTTAGATCAGCCAGTGTTGAAATTTATCGACAGTTTATAAAAAAGAGTCAGATGTTCCATACATTTTTCAAGATTGTTTGCACTATTGTATAAAACAGCTGTTTTTTTAAGAATCGACGATTAACTTCTAAGCTGGGAGGTCCCATAAACGGGCAACAAAAATAAATCCATATTTTTATCAAGTGGGTTCTAGTTCTTAGTCTACATAGTTTAGAAAGAGAAGCGTTAACAAGTTTAAAGATCACAAGGTTTCGAATCAGGTGTAAATGATTGTACTGCTGGCACCTTCACAAGCGCTAGATGACAATTTGTTGATAGATTGATGATGATCCTAAATTCCTAGGCCATCAGAGTCAGTGTCGGAGTCCCAGCTAAAAACAAAACATGAATGAATAGTTACTATATCTATATCTTTATTACTATGAACTAGGCAAGCTAAACCAAGCAAAATATTAATTTAATATGGTTCAAGAATACCACCAGTGCTTTGATTTCAAAGTTCTTCTCAATTAGGTTTTTTACAGCACCTACATTAATGTATTTTATGTATAAATGCTTTATTATTTATAGATGTTTGTTTCCACTTACCTGTGCCCATCTTCGTATTTGCTTGGCACCAAAAAACAGTTGGATTCTCTATAGATAAATCTTTTCCTACTAACCCAAGGCCATTTTAAACTCCAGAAGTGGCTCTGAAAAGTGATTATAAAAATAGATTATTAAAACATTTTCTTTGCTTGTGCAGTTAGATCTGATATATAGGTTGAATTTAAAAATACTTTGTGAATAGTAACAGAAATAAAAAGCTGATGAATTGATGAGAGATTGATGGATTGTTTTGTTATAGCTATATTGTTCGGCAATATTTACACAAAACTTTTGTATGAATGGTAAATATACAAAATGTTCTCTCTAAAACAAATAACGGATTATCAAAAATAGAACGAACAAAGTAAGGTCTTTTGTACACACACTTATTTATCAATAAGAGTTTACCGCGCTATTGATATATAATTTTCCGACAACAATCGTTGGGCAGTTGCCCGCCAGACCAGACACCCGTCCGGTCCGATAATGAGTGAACGTTACACACTGTTTCTCATACCTCGAAAGCCGTTTATAGGTTATGGTCGTCAGTGTTATATGGATCACTATGAAGCCTGTTGACAGACAGGATTTTTCTACGATGCGGTTTATACGCCGTGTGTAGGCACGGTCGTCAGTTGTATGGATCACTATGGAAGCTTGTTGACTGACACGTTTTTTCTACGCGCGGTTTATAACCCGTACTGTAAAGAAACCGTGTCGTGTAAAAAGGGCCTAAGCCTTTTTGAACATATTGTTACAAATGTTTTAATGAATATCATTCCGAGTATTTTAGTTATCATGCCTACGGCTATCGAGTGTCCCTGATGGAATTGTTATATTTTATGTTCTTTATTAAGTATTTATTCACAATAGTTTTATTTACGGTATTAAAACAAACAAGTTTATTTAGCTTTTTGGGTTTTTATAGGTTTTGTTATCAATTTGTTGAGACACTATTGAAAGTTAGCCTAGGAAAAAAATTGTCGTAGCGTGATGTTAAACAACCGCCCTCTAGAATTGGGCTATCAAATCATGAATCAACATAAAAAAAAAAAAAACAAATCTGTCTGGCAGTTCCAGAGATTAAAGCGTCCAAATAATATTTTTTTTCTCGTCTAATGAAATCTTACTGACATAATGCAATATTACTAATCCCCATAGCAAATACCGTAGTAAATAGCCTATTCGATGACTTTCAATGTCCGTATATAAATACTTTAGTCTATTCGATGAAGGAATATTCGTGCAAAATTACAACAAAATCTATTGGGTAGTTTTTGCGCCAATCTAGTAAATAATCCAAACAAACAGACAAACGGACAAAAATTCAAAAGACTATATTTTCAGCATAAGAATAGTTCCCACACCTCGTAGCAATATACTAAAAAAAAATAGAAGATAAGAACTATAGTATAATGGTTGAAAATTCCAATGCGATTGCTAAAAAAAGGTCCCGAAAATATGTTTTTTTTACAAAAAATTACATGAACACTATCAGCCTATATCTGTATAATATACTGGTTATACTTATAACTGTCTGTAACTCCCTAGCTTATAATTGGTTAACCTGTTGTGTCATCTATACTGATGAATATTAAATATTAATCATATTAAACCACGGGTTGTCCTTGGGTGGCTTGCGTAGTGCGAACAGGGATAATCGTCGGTTAGTGCCTCACTTCATTTAAATTTTTCTAAAGGGCCTCTGTGAGTTGGCTTCGGCCCCTCGTACGCCTTTCAAAGGACCGGCATCCATCGTCCCGAGAATAGTTAAAAAATAATTATTATTATTATGTCTTTCCATAGTTTCTTAGTAGCACCAGTTCACTTAGCCACCCAAAACCATAATCCAATATATTTGTTTCCATATCTTGCAATAGTCCTGCACCAACCGGGGGTTGTCCTTGGGTGCACTAGCATCCCCCCCGAAGGGTTCCCGCATTGTCGTTGCGGGGGGGCTCATTAGCCGTGGGTTGGGCACCCACGGTGAAGCCAAGAGGAACCCGAGGAGGGGCCGCTCGTCAGGGCTTTTTGACCCAAGCCCATGACGTAGCGGCCAACGAGTAGGTTGCGGTGGCGACATCGCAACTGAGGCGGGCCGCGATGTCGTGTATCGGGGGCATCGCGGCTGCGGTTTCAGGGCCGCGGCTGGAGAGGTGTATTGCGGTACAGCGCTCTCCCTCCCTGCCGCGGCCTTGACGGGGTCGCCACCGTCTGATGGCGAACGCGGTGGGGCCGCAGGGGAAGAGGAGTGTCGGTATAGCGTAGGCCGCTCTCCCTATCCTCTGCGGCCGAAAATTGGTAGACGGCGGGGCCAATGATCTGACCCGTCGAGGAGGGCCAAGGGCGCCCAGACAAGGGGCTGTCTGGCGCCCATGTGCTGGTTTGGTCCCTGGGTTGGTCACGGCGTGCCATGTGTTCTGGTGCGCCGGTGATGAAGGAGGAGAGGCCCGCTGCGGCGGGCTGGCACCAGTCGGGGGTTGCGGAGGTTTTTTCGTTCCCGCGACCCCCGGCGTAGGTGTGAGACGGAACACCGGGGTGGTTTTTAGTCAGTAAGAGTCTGACAGACCCCTCCGCTCGCCCCAGGCGGAGGACATCCATGAGGATTTTCCACCCCGGAACAAAAAAAAAAAAAAAAAAAAAAAAATGGGTGCACTAGCATAGTGCGTACAGGGATAATCGTCGGTTGGTGCCTCGTTTAATTAAAAACGTCTAACATGCCTCTGCGAGTTGGCTTTGGCCCCTCGTACGCCTTCCAAAGGTCCGGAACCGGGAATAATTATTATAAAGAGGTACAATTTGTTTGTTAGTATGTAGGGGCTAGTATTTAATCATTGTGATAATACGTACCACTCTTGCGCACACCCTCCTTTTCTTGGCCTTCTCTTCTTCAATTCGCCTTTCCTCCTCACTGTCGTAGCCATCGATCTGAATGGAGAGAATTATCTTTTAATATTTCTAATACAACAAATTACCAAACCATTTTTTCTTAATCATTACACAAAAACTACATATTAGAAGAAACAAAGAAAATAAATTTATTTGACTCAGGCACACAATATCCACAGAAAAAAAAACTTAAAATAGTACTGTGTGCCTCACGGCTGCGCCTAATAAGGCCCGTTCAGCATAAATGCCAGACAACTAGTGCCTGACGCTGGTTTTCAACTGGACCTTATGTTACGAGGACGTCTTACGGATGTAAATCAGTTTTGTAGTGTGTAAGTGTTTTATATTTAAATAAAAATAGATGTGTAGCAAATAATATTAAACTCGATTATTAGGATCACTTTAAGTTTTGGAGATCTAATCTGATGCACGATAACACACCTCATTATTATTTCAAACTAGCTGACCCGACGGACGTACTTCTGTCCTTTCAATAGTTCATACAAAAATCCCACAGAAAAATGGTTTTTCATTTTGAACATCTTCCGTAGAACTTTTCCAGTTGTTCTTTCCATAAAAACCTAATTCAGACTTATTAATATAAACATTTTAATACAAAAAAAGACCAAATCGGTTCAGCCGTCCTTAAGTGACGCGCTTAGCATTTCATTTCTATTTATACATCCGCTCCGTACTAAAGTACAGCTTACAGTACAGTCATCCCGGAGTGGAGCGCGTCGTCGTGGATTGCACTATCTGTATATAGATAGATAATACTGCCTCGTTGGTCTAGTGGACGCAAACGCTACTGCTGGGTTCGATTCCCGGGTCGGGCAAAGTGTTATTGGGTTTTTCCATCTGGAATTTCTCAGTTGCAGCCCGCAGTCTGGATTTGTGCCCGGTTGATGGCAAAAGTTTTTTTTTTTTTTTTAGGAAATTATCAAATAACTTCTCCCGCTCTAGGCGGAGCGGGAGGGCGTGTCAAACTCTTACTGACTAAAACCCACCCGTGTTCCTTCAGTTGCTTGTACGTTACCAGGGGCCACAGTATCCCTTTCGGACTTTCCCGCAGCCTCGGCAGGCATCGGTCCCATCGGACCCCTCCAGTCACTGACATCTCTTTTAGGCGCGCGTGGAACACAATGTGCCGTTGACCCGGGCCTGTTCCTTATCGGATGGCGAGCTACCCATTGCTCACCGTCCGCAAGCCTGCGCCTATGGTGGCATCGGAAATTGATTCCCGTCGCCCAGGGCATCTCTGCTAGGGGCGTGAGGGCACGAAATTTTCCTCTCCCTCATGCGTTCCGCCTCCTCCTTCGCGAGCATTACTGTTTCGCAGAAGGAGGTGACGGCTTCCCATGCCCTCTCGCTCCGTACCATGGCCTGGACCAGGGCCGGATGCGAGAGATCCCCGCCACCGATTGCCTCCACGAGGACACGGAGATGCCCTGCCCAAGCCGGGCAGATGGCAATAGGCTCGCCCCTTATTACATGAGACTTAAACATAACTGGCGAAATGTCGATTTACTTTAGGCACAACTCTGCCCATACAGGCGTGATATTATGTCTATAGTACCTACTCTCTAGGAATAGTCTTAGAAGCAGCATTAATATACCTTTTTTTTTAATATTTTATTTTGTGTCACGATCTGTTGCAAAAAAATGTGTGTGTCTTTCTAACTCTACCGTTTATTTTAAATAAAACTGAGAGAGCGGTTAGTTTCACCACGCTGTTTCATTACTTTAAATTTAAACAATTCGTATTTAAAAGTAATCCTACGATAATATTGATAACTTTAAATTCTTCGATATTCATATTATTCAAATACTTAGACAAATGTTTACACATATAATAAGCTAAGAGTTTTAAGAATTCACGTTTCGCCCACTTAATATAAAGGAAATGGTTATTTCAATGGAGACTTAATTACATCCGACACGATATTGTTCAAAATATAATTATTTTACTGATAACCCACCCAAGTCCCTTTCACAATAACAAAGCTAGATAGAGTTATACACTAGTGCTGTCTTTTTCTGGTTAGTACAAAATATTCATAAGGAGTCACAAACGTTTTGGTACGTAAATTATAATTGTTTTGTGACACAGTGTAAGCAAATCTTGTAATGTACTTACAAGAGGATCTTCATAACAGTAGTAAGAATCTTCTTCATCATCAGGTCTGCGAAGAAAACACAAATCATTTTTATAGTCACTTTTCAATATTTAGGAATTTAATAAAAAAAAGCCTTTTATTTTATTGGATATAGCATAATATTTATGGATATTATTGTTAGGTTTTGATTTATAAGTGGATTATTTGACGCAATTTATTATAATATTTTTAATTTATTTTTGTATCCGATTATTTTTAATCGACTAATTGTGCTGGCAACACTGAAATGACTCGATTCTCTTTGGAACGGGGTTCAGTGGAAGGTAGTGGCGGGGGATGGATTTGAGATTCATTCTTGTTCGTTGTCGCATCGAGGTCGGACGCACAATTGGTTCCTTACATTTTATTTGGTCTATCTGGATAAATATGATAAGTTAACAGAGTTATTGTATTAACAAAATAATAAATATATTTACTGGAGTGAAGCAGTTTTAGTACATTATGCTATATCCATAAATATATAGTATAAAGCAATGTCGTAGTTTTCGTCGCTGTCTGTTTATTCACTTAGTTCTTCTAAACCACACAATGGATTTTGATGAGGTTTTTACCATCATTTAGAAAAATTATTCCGGATGGTTTTTGATACTGTGTATATATATTAAATAATACATAATGAATATTTAACTTAGATATACAATGTGGAGCAGGACGATTGACATTCCATAAAACCACATAAAGAGTGTCATGTTCTTTACCCGTATACAAAAAATCAATCAAATCCAATGAATACTTTAGCCACAGGAAATTATTTTTCATTTTCTTATTTTTCTACATGATGTAGATCTGAGTCCGTAATAATAGGTAAACATTGTAAGGTCAAGAACCTGTGCAAAACGTACGATTCTATCCTCTACGTCTCAATATGCTTGAGAGACAGAGAAAGGTGTCATACGATTCCACTCTGACGCGCCCCGCCCAGTCCCACAAAATAATACTACAATTAGAAAGAAAAAGAAATATTACTTACGCAAATTATGCATTAGTGGTGCATAGACAATTGCGAGTGTGTGTGTGTGAGCGGATTTTTTTGGCAAAAAGTCTCGGGACTCGGTCCAGTCAGGCGGCGCCCTTTGAGGAGCGCGCACACGGCTACTTTTTTATCACGAGACGAGCCGCGCGCGCATTGTTGTGATTTTGTGAAAAAAAATAGTTTTTATTTGTGATTAACCTTTATAATACTGGTGTCTCATATTGGAGACAGATAACAATAAAATTCTATTGTGTCTGCTAATTGCGCGCGCGACAGATTAAGACGATTTAGTGTGACTTATTGTTCAGTGTTAGTTTAATATTAGTTATTTAGGTATCGATGTCGCTTGTGCATAATGAAACAACGGTGGAAACCTTGAAAATTTATAAATTTGACTATTGATGTAAATTCTGATTGTGATGTGATATTATGTGATTAATTATTCAATCAGGGATCTTTTAATTAACAACGCGCAACTTAGTGAGTTTATGCCGCTAATTTGTTGTTCTCCGACTAAACTACCTACCCACGTCCACCTACGCCCCGCACCGCCGCGCAGGCGCCGCCCCCCGCCGCGACCCGCATCGGGCCGCGCAACGGGTTAGTGACTTTTCGTAGATAAAGCGTGTTTACTTTTTATGCAGTTGATTCTGCTATTTATTTTGTTTGAAAATTGCAATTTTTCAATTTTCCATTAACTACAAATCTTCGTCTTTTAAAATGTTTCTATGGACTAGTACTATGCTCGTTTTAATTTAATGTCGTAAGTCCAGATCCACATTGTAGATACACAGATGTCTCGATTTTTTGACAAGTGGTGATAGCAGCCGTTCAGAGGAGAGGCATGTCGCTAGTGGTTTTGATAGAATACAATAATATGCCATATGCTATTTATACATATAACATGCCATGGTACATAAATGGTGAAATTATAAAATGCTTCGTGCATAGAAGAAAGGTACCCACGATGTAACAGACAGCTTGAGATGGATGCCCGATTCGATGATGATGTCGTGGGCCTGCTGTATTGTGAGGGTCGAGGTGTCCAGGTCGTTGATCCTTAGCAACTTGTCTCCAGGTCTGATGCCCGCCTTTTCCGCTCGGCTGTCCGGTTTCACCTGTTTGAACATAACAGCATCAACACGCCTGTAAACCCCGAAGGATTAGGTAGAGTGGCACCTATAATAGGAGCGAGCCTATTTCCATTAACCGGGCACAGATCCAGGCTTCAGGCTGCTACTGTGATATTTCTATTGGAAAATCCCAATTAGGTACACTTTGTCTGACCTGGGAATCGAACCCAGAATCTCTTACTCAGCAGAAGCGTTTACGACCACTAGACTCAAAAGGCAGGCTGTATGAATAAGTATATAATAACATACGAGTACTTTCTAGACCTAGAGTATTTTACTGTAACGCAAAAAGCTTATTTAAAAACTAATTTAAGGGTACCCTAGTCAGTCATTCTTCCATACTAACGACGTGTGGAGTTTGTTACACCGTTTGACAGTGTGCATTAAAAATTATATCTACTTGTCTCGTCATTGATCGTCATGACTGCCTCGTTGGTCTAGTGGTCGCAAGCGCTACTGCTGAGCATGAGGTCCTCATGTTGGCAAACATGTCTGAACCTGTATTTTTTTTCTATGTTATTCTGCATGCACGTTTTTTTTTTAAATTCTTGTATGTGTACACATGTTTGCGCAAATAAATATATCTTATCTTATCTTATCTTATCCTCGGTTCGATTCCCGGGTCGGGTAAAGTGTAATTGGGTTTTTCTATCTGGAATTTCTCAGTAGCAGCCCGGAGTCTGGATTTGTGCCCGGTAAATGGCAATAGGCTCGCCCTCTATTACATGGGACTTAAACATAACTGGTGAAATGTTGGTATACCTACTACAGGTACACCGCTACCCAACCCTTCGGGGAAACAAGGCGTGATGTTATGTTTATGTTGTTTCGTCATTATCCAGCTCCCAAGTCCAAACAGAATTTTAAAAAAATAGGTTTGAATGTTAAGAGCGTCCAAACTTCCATAATTTAACACAAATTTTAACGCATTTTTGAGCTTATATGGGTGAATTTTAGATGATGTGATCCTCCTAATAATGGAGACTGCTCATTAAAATCACTAAACTTGACAGACAGATTTGTGCAGTTAATCGTGATTGTCAGGCAGAAGAACGCTGTGCCATCGTCTTAATGCCATATTTTACGAAGCCCCACTTCATCACTCATCTTCATTAAGCATGTTTCTGCCCGTGCCAAAGACTAAGATTGAAGCACGAAATGACTTGCATCGCCTAAACACCATTTAGATGGTGCAACTTTTATGGTTGCTTTACCTTATAGTATGCCACAGAAATATTCGGCAATCAAATCGCACCGCGTAAATCAGTTGACCAACAAGGGATCCTAGTATGTAAGTACAAAATTAAAAACATAACAATTAATACTCATAAACATTACAAACTTCGATTACTCAGTACGTGAACCACACAGCAATGGTTCAGGTACTGACAATCGAACCTCTGCGCGAATACCACTGGAGTCGCCCAAACCCCGCATCAGGGATGTGCATCGCTTTCACACAGTAGCATAGAACACAGTCTATATCTGCAGGCAGTCAAAGGAAGCTATGCCATCTTTGCAAAGCAGGCTGACCAGGCGTTTATTACGCCTGGACAGGAACGGCCTGCACCTGGTGACGAGACACTGCTCGTTAAACAAACACTTCCACACAATAGGCATAACGGACAGTCCTCTGTGCAGGGCGTGCATGGAGGCTGAGGAGACCGTTTCGCACGTGCTCTTTGAATGCACGGGCGTCACCCAGATCAGAACAGACACCCTCGTGTCACCCAGATGTTTTAAACAAACCAGGAGACCTAATTCCACTCTGGAGGGAGGTGGGCTGGTTGGAATAACTACCAAACGCCCACTATGTCCCACGCATAATGGTCCACCTGAAGGACTGAGTGCGGAAGTATATAGACTGTGTTCTATCTATGTTCTATGTTATGGGGTTTATAACATAGAACATAGATAGAACACAGTCTATATACTTCCGACTCGTCGAACATCCCTGATGAGCTACAGTATCGGGGCCAGCCTCATCAGTATCCTGAACGCAATATTGTATTGCATTGCACTCGCAAGGCGTTTTACTGAATAGACAAGTGAATGACACCCACAGGCTGGCTACTGATGCAGAAAGATGTACAAAAAGCTCTATACATTTAATCTTCACTTCAGTGGTACAACGGACAAACCTGCGGGCCAGCATATTCGCCCTCACATACAAAGCTCTGCGCTAACACTCACATGTCATGCTCGTTTTTCAGATAGACATCACCCTTCAACATCAAGAGTTCCCCTCTTGATAAGAGTAAGACCTTGCAAAATATAATGATGCATTATTATACATATTTATACTTACTAAAGTAACTCTCAAAGGTGTCTTATAAAATATTCCGCCAGCCAAGTCAAAGCCCCAGATGGTGTCTTCAAAGCTGACCCTCTCGTGGATACCTTCGTTCCTCGACTCCCATGAGGGTTTGTTGAGCTCCCCTGCTAGGAGAGCTGCCTCCTCCGCCTTCAGCTTCGTGTGCCTCATAGAAATCGCCATGTCTGGTGGCATTACCCTGGGGAAGAGAAATATAAAGTAAATGAATGAAAGATAGAAATGAGGTGCTGGAGGTTTGTTGAGCGTATTTTTTTTCCTTATTGTGTGTCCACGCGTCATGTTCGTGAACGGGCGCCGTCAGTTGAGACTGGTCATCTCTTATCTGCCAGGGCTTATTTTTAATCTTGTATTTTTAATCGTTTTTGATTTTTATATTTTTTTTACAATGTTCTCACTTATAGAATCAATAAGAATGTACCCAGGATTTTGTAATTTCTATATTTAAAAGAGTGTCCATAGAGATCTACGTTTTGGAATGGGCAACTAGCTTCAACTTTCTGACTAACTGACTGACTCTTTGACAATTCAAAAGTGCCTGTAAATGGTTTAATTGAAATAAATGCTTTGAGTTTGAGTTTGTGCTAGGAAGCCTTAGCAGCTGGTACATTTTGGTAATTATTTGTTTTTTTTTTTGCTGATTTTATTTTCACAAAGTGCTTGTACAGTTTACCATAGTATTTTGAATGTTACAATTTGAGTTTGATTTCTGATAACATTTATCACTCATAAATTGGGAGACATCTAAATAGGTTACAAAAATACATAGTGAACTATTTTATTAATTCGCGTGAAAAATTATCTAGTAAACATTGAAAATAATCACAACAACAGATTATAAATAATGTGTGCAAATAGAACCCAAAACAAGCGATATCCGCGCTGTTTTTACATCTCATAATGTAAAACATGAAAAAAAAACTTACCTCTAACGAGAACTAACTAAAATAACGACTCAATTTTGGTAACTGCTAGTTGTAGCGTAAAAATCTCCCGGAACTTATTTCGCTTGTTACGTTTGTACACATAAATCACCTGAAAGTAATGACGAAACGACAGGATTTTATTTTTCAAATCTAAATTACAATGCAGAGAATAGAGCCTATTTTATATATATACATAGTATTTAAAAAACAAAATAGTATAAAACAAAGTAAGCTTTTCATCTGCCTGTCTGTTTGACCGCGTTTCTTCTAATATGTATGTTTTAATTTATAATAACTTACGAAACGATTTAAAATTATTAACGTGTTCAAGACAAAAGACAGAATGGTTTCTAAACTACTGCTTTTATAGTTTTAAGGAATTTATGGAACATACAATTGAAAATTAGTAGGTACATAAGGTTATAAGAATATTAAAAATATAAATTAAATAGTGAATAAATGCATGGTAATAGTATATTATAATCATATTAATAGCCCTGCAATAGTCCTACACCAACCGGGGGCTATCTTTGGGTGCACTTGCATAGTACATACAAGGATAATCGTCGGTTAGTGCCTCATTTCATTACAAACGTCTAACGGGCCTCTGCGAGTTGGCTGTGGCCTCTCATACACCTACTAAAGGTCCGGGACCCCAGGGTCCCGAGAAATAAGAATATTTGCAAACCTAGTAAATATTTGCATGCTTGCTTGAAGGCAGCATACACTTAGGTTTTATGAGCTCACCAGTACCAAAACAATGTATTTCTGGCAAATTAACATTTTGATTTGATTAAACTACGCAACGGATTTTGATGCGATTTTCACCTTCAATTAGAAATTTTATTACGGAAGGATGAGTTTCATGGCGTTTAGTACGACCGGTAGAATCACCCCTTGACGGATGCAGGTCAATAAATCACCATCCTATAACAAAATAACATAATATACACCTTGACGTTTTGTCAAGTCGAATGCGAAGCAGAGGCGAATCGCTAGTCTAGTAATATAACTGAAAATTAAATAACGTTAACAAGAAAAATACGACAAAAGAAAACGAATTTTCAAATAAGTTATATGTTTGAAGATACCGGACAAACTTGACATGCTAAGTAGGTCCAATCATGGGGGCGGTCGATGTTAATGATAATAATATTTATAAAAATGATGTTGTGTCTGAAGGCCACTATGAAACAAAGCGTTGTGAGCGCTGCCCCTTAAGGCAAGGAGGCAGGGACCGGTGCGGCCACGAAGTGAGCGGTCGACTTCACAGACAGACGTGTTGCTGGGAAGTTTGTTCTGCCACTTCTTCTTCCCAGCTAAACAATAGGAAGTGGTGAATGGCTGTCTTCTGCAATTTGACTTTTAAAAACTGTTGCCCCTGATGTTGACCGTCTAGTAGGGTTATGATTTTTGGGTCAGGTTCGGAATAATCACTCATTTCTGACGGGGTCGCAGTTCTAACGTAACCTAACCTATTTTTCTGGTAGCAGCTCGATTCTGACGTCTATTTTTAAATTTTCGTTGAAATAAAATACCATGGCAAAATACACCGAACAAACAATATTCGTTAAAAACGTAGTTATGTAGTTATTTTCATTAAAATTGAGAGTAATAAAATTTATTCTATAACCAATAGTAGAAATTAAGCTGGTTTCTATAGAGCTTAAAAAAACGATTATTTTAGCAGAACATAATATTATGTTTACGGAAACTTTTTTTTTTTAAAAAGTTCATTTTAACACATCTTAGTTAGTATTACAGTCAACCACAGATCGTTGGAAGTTAATTTGTTTTTCGGAAGCTTTATTATTTTCCATTTTAATATACAATTTTTTTATTGCGTTTCTATTCTAGCCTACTAGCATATTTTCATCCATCATCATATTGGTGGGAAATATCAAATCATCAAATGACTCCTCCCGCTCTGGGTGGAGAGGGAGGGCTGTCAGACTCTTACTGACTAAAACCCACCCGTCGTGCCAAATTTCATCCAAATCGGTTCAGCTGTTTTAGCGTGAAAAGGAAACAAACAAACAAACTCGCTGTCGCATTTATAATATTATAGTTAGGATTCAATTTACTTTCCTTGACAAGCTAGTGACGATACATTAATAGTTAAGTCTAAAGAACGCTGAACAATATGTCATGCTACCATCACAGCTTAATAGCTATTTCTATATGATTCGAAATAATTAACAAATTCCCAGTGGGAGCGTAGGTTGGGATCCTACCATGAATCAAACGAAAACGTCCAGAAATGACTGCCACATTGAAAGTTCATTTTTATGCCAGCAAGTGGGTCATAAATGATTGGTGTGTAAATTCTTAACGAGAAAAATAATCATATTCGGAGCTACCAAAAACCGCTAGTTCTCTAGCCATACTGTTTAAAGGTCGGTATACAAGATGGTCCCTGTTTAACATAAGGCCGGCCTTTTTTTTTTTTTTTTTTTTTGGGTGGGAAATCATCAAATGACGTCTCCCGCTCTGGGTGGAGCGGGAGGGCGTGTCAGACTCTTACTGACTAAAACCCACCCGTGTTCCTTCTGTTGCCTGTGCAATGCCAGGGGGCCACGGTATCCCTTTCGGACTTTCCCGCAACCCCGGCAGAACATAAGGCCGGCCTACACTCCTCACTCCGGGCAGTTACTAATAAGGAGAATGACTGTCTTTGATATACTACCAAGTCCATGATTATTATACCTTTGTAAGTCTTATCTAACATGGTTAGTCTTTTAATGGGGTAGTATTGCGTAATGATTATTATCATATAATTGGGTATTTAAAATACTTTGTCTCCTCCGGTGGGATTTTATTTTCGTTTTTAAAGAAAAAAAAAACAAAAAAAAAGCAAAAACAGACAGCAAAAACAGTTGGTAAAAACAGCATAATTATTGAAATTTAAATTGTAAAAAAATGTATTTGTTTTTTCACAAAGGCACTTTCTTGAATTTTAAATTTATTTATTTTTAACATAAAAAACAAATTCTCTCATAATACTCATTATTAATAACAAAATGTAATTGCACGCAATTCGCGTAGCTCACAAAACCAACGCTACGAGCAGAGCTACGGCGTAGCACGGGCTAGCTACGAGAATAGTGGCCTCTACGAAACAGCAAGATGGTCCACTTTTCATCCATAAGACTTAAGTAAGAAGGCTGCAAATTGGTCAACTACCAGAATACTACCTATATACTTTATATCAATCTTCTCAGCTCATTCACAACTAATGACAATAATGTGAGTGATATTTATAAACAGTACTATAAGTAGTTATAAATGTGGCGTCTGATAAGTGCCAATGTACTGGTCGTCATTGCTTGGACATCTGCCCAACTACAAAAGGAAGAAAACGATGACAAATTATAGAATTTATGACATGAGCCAGAAAATCCTGAGAAGAATTTCAAGAGACAGAAGCTATTATGAGTGTGTTATCGAATAGTAATAAATTAAATGTTTATGTAATATTGTGCTGATTCTACATCCCAAAACAATTGAAGGTTTTTAACTGATGTAGAAGAAGAAGCTGTTAAATTGAAGCTAAGAGTCGGGAATACAACCGGAGTTACCGACATGGCTGGCCAACTGAAGTGGCACTGGGCTGGCCATGTTTTTTGAATGGATAGTCGGTAGAGCAGACGAGTCCTGGAGTGGAGACCGCGTATTTTGGCGAAGTTTATTTCCAGTAGTCCAGTACAGTAGACTGCGATAGCCTGATTAGGTTTTTTTTTTAAACTGATTTTTAGAAGTTATTTAAGTTACTATATTATTTATGTGCTCTCGCTCTTCTGCAGTCTGTGGGAGTGATTTAGTGAAAAGGGATGGAAGTGTGTAACAGAAAGCCGAGGAAGCGCACGCTATTCCATTTGACCAATGAGCGCGCATGGTGCTAGAGTTGGCGTCAGAAGAGACTTTGACGAAGCCCGGCCCCTTTAATGTTAGTTAATACATTAATGTTGCTTATTACCAAGGTGAGATGTCAGATATTACACGTCATGTGAGACTACTGTAAGGCTGGCTTATTTTTGTTATTTCTAGGAACACAATATCTACAGGACTTAGTTTATACAAGTGAAGCACGCACTTTGGAAAAGCAATGAAAAAAAAATTTCTTCCACGCATTCTCTACGACTTATCTTTCACAATAAACTATTTATAGGGTTCCGTACCTCAAAGGGAAAACCGGAATTTGTTGTCTATCTGTTTAAAACAGGTACATAAAGTCAAATCCCAAAAAACGTTTTTGTTTACGAAAATGATCTTGAAATCAACATCTATTGATCAATCATCTATTTAGGGACGAGATTAATAATTATGTTATGTACTAACAATTAATTTTGATTTCAATGTTAGGTTGAAAATTACACAAAGGGGAGCATTAAAGTATATCAATCCAGATAATAAGTACTAGTAATAAATAAGTTGTGCAGCCCCCTATTACATGAACTTAAAACATAGGCAAAATGTGGGTGTACCATAGATTCACCTCTGTCTAACCCTCAGGGGGAATACAGGCGTGATGTTATGTTATGTAAATAAGCAGTTCCTAACTCATTTTATCGGGAAGACTTAAGTTACTGCACCATGCACAGATCGTTTAAATAAAAACAGAAATTTAAAAGAAGATCATTCGTTAAAAAAAGCGATCATCATAAAATGTGTTTTTTTTTTGTTTTTATTCATATAAATATTCTCCGTTCTATGGAATGGAAAATGGGTTGAAAAATATAAAAGCCTTCGGCCCTAAATAATCTTTAGATGTGAAATTAAGTTGGTCTCAGAAAATATTTTCTACATTAAAGATGTTATGACTTCAATAGATGAGTCTAATTGCAATAAATTTAGGGGATTTGTTGCACTTTGAACACTGAATCAGTGATGGTTTTTGTAAATAAAACATTTTAAAACGCCAATAAGGAGAGGGTTTTCCACTTTTCACCGATATGTTACGGACCAGCACAGGTGAGATGCAGGCTAAGAGCTCCCACGTTGTGGTAAAAAAAAGTCTTGCCTTTTTCCTATGTTGGGGTTGGCTTTCAGTCTAACCAGATGCAGCTGAATACCAATATTTTACATGTAACAACTGAGAACGGGTCCAATACGATTAAAAAAAAACTTCAAAAAGCAGAATTCTTTACCCAACTGCAGCGAAACACTAAAAGAAGTATCTCCAAGAAATCCGCAAGTATAAGAAACTTTTGAACACAATCCCGGCTTGCACTGGTCACTAAGGAACGATCACGGACACACAGTGAGCTCACCTCACTACGTCTCGTTCGGATGGGCGCTGAATCACTCAATACAAAGAACATTAACATACTGAGCCAATTAATATTGATTTAGAAGTCAGTGGGCGTTATTCGACAACCAATACTCACCGGTCAATCTGAAGAGTCGGTTGCACTTTCAATGGGTAATTTTAAACAAGCAATCAGCAGTCAATGGTCAGATTAACACGTTAACCTCTTTACACCGTAGACTCTTTAAACCGAACCTGACTTTAACTAACTTTTTTTTTCTTTTTTTTTGTGTAATCTGAGTCATCTAAATTTTTTTCTTTTATCTGCAGCTAAGTAATGTGTTGAAAGTTTAGAAAAAATCAGTTGCATCCAATAGATATTATTTATGAGTATGCAAAAGAATTTATTGTCCTTAATACCCAGACGTATCACTACTTTCTTAAAGTCTTAATAAGATTTTGATCTGTTCCTTAGCTGATGTAATTAGTTATCCAACAAATTAACAACAAATTAATTTTATTGTTGCTTTTTTTTGGCAATTATCAATGGATTACGGCTTTTGTCCAGCTGTGGGACACAATTTAGAGTACAATAAAAGGCTATTATAGTAGTTATTATTTAGGATATGTCATCAACTATTATAGGCACAGCTTACCGCAGTCTAGAACTAGACATTTGTCATTCTCGAGTTTCGCCACACTACTTCCACCCAAAGCCACTTTAACTATAGTTAAACTTCCAGCAATGCAGCGTAGTCTTAACTTTTAGTGATGCAATCCGGCCTTATCACGGCACATTATGAATGGAGAGGGCTATGAAAGCATGATCAAGGTAGTACGTAAATACATTGTTTGTAGCGACACATTCAATCTATAGATCGTAGGGTAGATGATCTGATTGATAGCTCAGAAACTGTAATACCCATAATTTGCCAGTCAGCTTTTCCTGTAATTACTAAATTATTTGCATTACCTCAAAACCAACAGTCGTAACGAATTAAATACAGAAACTCATCTTAATTAAGCCTTCGAATAAAACAGAGAGAAACAAAAGATCTCATAAAACACTGAAACAATGCGCCCAAAAATACTATGCTATTAATAACAAACAATACAGGAGGAGGAGCTCGTGGCTAAGTAATAACTGCCGCACTGGTTGATCCGTTAGGTTAAGCTTCGCTGGCCAGGGTTGGTCTGTGGATGGGTGACCATCTTTACATACCGAGACTCCTCCGTGCCTCGGAAAGCACGTTAAGCCGTTGGTCCCGGCTGTCATTTGTGGATCTTTGACAGTCGTTACGGGTCGTCAGAAGCCCGAAAGTCTGACAACCAGTCTTACCAAGGGGTATCGTATTACCCAGTTACTGGTTTGTGGAGGTTAGATAGGCAGTCGCTCCATGTAAAATACTGGTATTCAGCTGCATCCGGTTAGACTGGAAGCTGACCCCAATATAGTTGGGAAAAGGCTAGGCAGATTGAATAACAAACAATTCAATACAGAGAAATTAATTTGTCAGGCTCACAACTGGTACATCGACCCTCTCGACGTTCCTGTCCATGTGATGTCGCAACGGGTTCGTGCGCCAACGACATCTACTTTTACCCTTCTGTCACGTGGACATCTATAGATGTATTTCCCTATCTGTCATTAATTATTTTGAAACATATGAGGTGTCGACATAAAAACTATCTTTCCGTGTGTGTGATGGTAAGGGGTGATTTAAGATCTATTGGAAAGTACAATTTATTTTTCTATTACAGCTTGAACTCTTTTAGTAGGTACTATCGAAGAACTTCATATCTAAGCAGTTTGAAAACAAAATCCCGTGAACACGATGACCACATCTGTTTAACGCCCCTATTTGCGTCGACCAATGAAACAAAAAATACATAGTAATGTTTTGTCTTTTTTGTTTTTTGTTGTTCGTATGTTTTGTAGGCTCTGTTACAATGATCACAGATGTCTGACCCTTTTTCGACCACTAGGAACAGAACAAAGATGAGAAAGTTTTTTTTTACATAACATCACGCCTTGTTTCCCCGAAGGGTTAGGCAGAGGTGTACCTATAGTACACCCACATTTCGCCAGTTATGTTTAAGTCCCATGTAATAGGGGGCGAGCCTATTGCCATCAACCGGGCATAAATCCAGACTCCGGGCTGCTACTGAGAAATTCCAGATATAAAAACCCAATAACACTTTGCCCGACCCGGGAACCGAACCCAGGAGCTCATGCTCAGCAGTAGCGCTTGCGACCACTAAACCAACGAGGCAATGGCGAGGTAATGTTTTGCCTTTTTTGTTGTTCGTATGTTTTGTAGGCTCTGTTACAATGATCACAGATGTCAGACCCTTTTTCGACCACTAGGAACAGAACAAAAGAAACAAAGATGAGAAAGTTTTTTATTTAAATGTTTACTGTTTTTTTTTTCATTTACAAAAACAAGGGACACATCAAAAATCTGATGCTTCGATACTATTGGTTGATAAGATTTCTATATCGGCCGAGCGCTGCAAGCAGAAATACTCTTTACGGTGCTTAGATATGAACTTCTTCGATAGTACCCGTGGTTTTAAAGTGATCAGTACGTAAAGATAATACGGGTGATAATGCAGACAAAAGGCTTACTTAATGATCCATTAATTCGTGACTATTTTCACTATATTTATTGCTCTTTTACGCACTTAAATGAGTTTATTAATAAACAATGTACCTAAGTACCTTTGTATGTATAGTCACAGGAGATTGTCAATCACCCGTAAGTATGCTTGTTATCCGATGTATCTCTCATTCATGCTCAAGTTGATGTGAAGCATCAATGTAAAATTTCAAGCAGCAGACTACGAAAGTATGATTGACGGTTTAGAAACAATAGGTATTTATGCTATAAAAATAATCTTCTGCTCTTAAAAAATGGTATTTGTTATATTTTAACTGACTTGGAAAAACGGGTAGGTTATGCATTTGGCGAGTCTTTTTTCATGATTTTGTAAACGTCAAAATCTCATTATAAACAAATTTCCATTTGTTTTCAAGACACAACCGTTCTGAAGACAACCGTTCTGTCACACAAGTCAGCACGAGTGACACGAGAATACATTGACGCAGTAAAAGGTTTGAAAGTCAGTAATGTGCGCGGGCGCCGTCTCACGGGTTTACTTACACTTACATATTATCTACTAGCTATTGCCCGCGACTTCGTCTGCGATCCAAGATGAATAGTATCTTAGGTCCATCTGCAGGTCATGATCTACCCATGTGTCAAATTTCATCTAAATCCTTTCAGTCGTTTTGGTGTGCAAGCGTAACAAACAAATAAAATAAAAACGCGCACGAAGGATTCCGAACCATTATCTATAAAAACGGCAAAAAAACATGTCTGTTGAATGGGAGCCCCACTTAAATATTTATTTTATTCTGTTTTTAGTATTTGTTGTTATAGCGGCAACAGTAATACATCATCTGTGAAAATGTCAACTGTCTAACTATCATGGACAGACGGACAAAGGAGTCTTAGTAATCGCATTTACAATATTAAGTTAGTTCTTTAACTAGACAATATTGTAATATAGAGCAATTTTGTGATTTAAAGTTTTTTTAAGGAAAGTTAAGTTAGAAAACTACTTGAACCTAACCACTTAACCTTTACTTCATATAAAGGTTATGGTTGATTTCAAGTAATTTATTTAAGTAGGAACTTAAATAAATAAAAAAATTATAACAGCGTTCGAAACACGACTGAAATAAACGATTAAAATGAAATTGATAATTACGGCTTAATTACTAGCCCTAATTATCAACAACAAAGTGGCATTTTACTAATTAATCTAATTAAACAACAATAAAATCCAAATAGAAACGTGGTATTAAATCAATCGGAGAGCAATGAGACACGTCAGAATGACTGCCGTCAACCAAGTATGGCATGATATCCGCATTGCTGTGTCAGATGCAGCTAGTTGCAACAGAAATAAATGAGATTATATAGGTATGAATATTCTTGCTTCGTACAATTTTAGGTGATTAGCTTGGTTAGTGTGTGACTACCCAGCACTGCGTATATACTTACATAGGACCAAAGAAATAGAAATAGTACTTCATTAACAAAAAAAAAACTGCTTTTCCGTACATTTTGTGAACTTATGCCATTATAGTTTTAAGATCATACAGGGTAAACCTACATGCTCGCAAATAAATTTTATTTAAATTTGTACTTGTTTTTTTTTTCAGAATTATATGAAGCGGTAGTTTTTTTTATTTTTTTTTATTGGTTCTTCTATTTACTATTATTATAACTTACATAAGTTTTTACAGGGAACCAAATAATAATGTAATCACTAAACCACCACTAACAAAATTTAATCAAAATGTTTTTAATCTATCACACAGTCACGAACATTATGTTAGTTAGACGAGGTTTTCCTCTTCGCTTGTACATATAAGCCTAAATATATTTGACCACTGATTTTATTTTTGTTTTTTTCAGATGCTGGTAATTAACATCCATGTAACCCGCACAACGGCGCAGGAGTCAGCGTTCGCAAGTCGGAAGAGCTGACTCCATTCTAGCCCATGTGAACTTACGGTCAATCAATCTGCCTAGCCTTTCCCAATCATTTTCAGGCTGGCTTCTGGTCTAATCAGATGCAGCTTAATACCAGCTTACGGTGAACTTACGTGGTACCTCTACGCAATAATATTTAGCAATATCATGTTATTACTCCATTGTACAACTTCTGTCCATCCTGTGGTCCATTGTATGATCCTTATTTAATAATGAAATTATGGTTTTCTTTATTCTTCCTTTATTTAGTGAACAATAAAGATTATCTACTCTCATCAATGGAGAGGAGCAAGAAATCGGATAGTATAAGTTACATAACTATCTGTTATGTTTGAACATTGTTGATTGTTTTTAATTAGTTGTCAAGTGTAACATTTTTGTATTGAGGGTAAAAAGGAATAAAACAGTTTGCTTTCTGATCTCGACTTGGTTGTATCTTTTATTGGCGAGTGCGGAAAATAAGTTGGATTTTGGCGTAAATGACTTTTGAGTCATTTACGCCAAAATGAATGAATGAGTGTTTCCCGGATAATTTAACCCAAAGACTGATACAGATAGTGCCATCCACGACGACGCGCCCCACTCCACGATTGCTGTTCTATAAGCTGTACTTTAGTACGGAGTGGGCCGCGTCGTCGTGGATTGCACTACCTATAAGTGGTGTGATTATAAAGAACAATTACAGACTGTGCACTCTCGATGCGGTGGGTTATGACAAACTTAACCTCGACAAGGGACGACCGCTGCTTCTTTCTCAGTGCGGCAAAGACACTTTCACGTTAATTGCATCACTTTTAGTTCCAAAACGTCATACTGAAGTACCTTTAGTGGACATTTTCAGTGTTTTGAATAAGTTTTACGAACCTGAGGTTAACGAAATCCTGCAAGCGGGAGATTTTTACAAACGTCAACAACTGCAAGGTGAAAACGTGCAAGACTTTGTGGCGGCTATAAGTCTGCTTAGTGCAAAAAGCAATTTCATGGACTTGAGACCGACTAGTGCTGGGGGTGCGGGATGATCACTTGCGACGCGACTTATTGAAAAAGAAAGACTTGACATACGAGGTCGCGTTACAGATGTGTCTGGACTATCAAGTGACGTTCCCTGATTTGTACCCTGCGTGTGTGGCTAGTGAGTCTAAGCAAACTCCGTCCAGTGCCACGGAGACTGAACCTATGGACATTGGTAAAGTTAACTCGAACGAGTGTCGACGGTGTGCACGCGCACACAGGCCGGGCGAGCGCTGCCCGTTTGTTAAGGCGAAGTGCTTCTACTGCAAAAAGTTTGGGCATATTGCGACGGCCTGCGCCAAGAAGCCAGGTCGTGTACACGAGGTCGATGACACGAGGGAAGCCAACACGAGTGTGGATACTTCAGCTGAGAAGATGATGGGCGTATACGTTTGCGTGGATAATTAGGTACTCACCACAGACGTTATCATAGACGGCGTTCATTTATCTATGGAAGTGGACTCGGGTGCATCGCGTACCATTATGTCGGAAGAGACTATACAAGATGCTGTGGTTGACGCCCCCACCCCTAAGAGCTACAAATCTAAAGATCTTGACATGGACTCAAGAACCCTTGAAAGTATTAAGAATAGCAGATGTGCAAAATACGATTTCATCGTTGTATTGAATGAATTTAAATGATTCAAACCGTAATTTCTGTTTGCTGTATAATTTGATTTACTTAATTGTGATTTCGCATTAATCATTAACGAGAAGGGCTGAAAATGGTTAATTAATTTAACTCTGATTACGTGAGCTGTTAACATAAGATACTGCTGAATTTACGGTTAAGAAATGTTGAATACCTAGATGAAGACAGATATAATGAACATGGTTTGAAATTGGTATTTCTTATCATGACTTGGGGTTGTGGGCAAAACAGCACCTGCCCACTCACCCCACTTTTTCCAGCACCAGGAGTACCTACCACCCACACGTGATCTGCAGTGTCCTATATGGAAAGCAATCAATCGACTGCGAACCCAAGTAGGCCGCTGCAAGCACAATCTTTACAAATTTCACAAATTGACGGCATGGTTGGCGCAGTGGTTAAGCGATTGACTGCTGTACTGCGTGTCGCGGGTTCGATTCCCACCCACACTACAGGAGAAATTCCTAGAGCGGGGCAACATTAAGAAATGGTTGAGTACTAACCCAATCAACACCAAGTGCGAATGCGGTGCTCCTGACCATGTCCCATATGTTGGAGTGTCCAAAGTGAACATTTAAGATAAACCTGCACTTCTGAGAACCAAAAAACGGCACTGATGCTGCGATTGGCGTGGCCACCTACTAGGCCCAGCTCATCTAACATAATCAAATATGTTTACCATCGACTAGAAAAGTCGGACCTTGGATCTGCCACGATCTACTTACGCCCGCTCGCTGGCTTACGGCTAATCTAACGTCCGACTCAATAAAATATTTCTATGTGGGCTAATTAGTCGAACATTAGAATGGTCAATTAATTAACAATAAAGAGGAGAAATGATGATGACTTCCATTCACTGAAACACCAACAATGGATTTGATACTATAGCATTCAATTAGCTCTGATTAATTCTAAATTAATCATCATAGTGAAATGAGTACCTGTTGGCCAATATACATAGTTCTTGTTGACAGACAGGTGGCCGCTTGCCAACACTGCTGCCCATCTTGTGATCCACACAAGTAAACACAACATGATTGTATCACACTTTTACGTGATGATACGGAAATGAGGTGGATCCTGGAAAACAAGGAAATAATATTGTTTACAAAAGATTGAGTAAAAAAAAATCATTCATTAAAATAAAAAGTATTGCTGGTTCTAATGATTATAATTCTGTAAATTTTTTTTTTTTTCCGGTCGCGAAAACCTGACACTGACTTGAAATTGCAAAAAAAACGTAAGATAATTTTAATTTTGCGAGCTACATACGGCATAACGCGTCGTCCGCACTACGTTACTAAATAATATATCAATTGTTATTATATATTATTTTTTCACTAGTTATGGATAAGCAAAAAGTGTGCATTATATAGGTACAATACAAGTTGTTAATGATCATGCATGATCAATAGCCGCAAATCAGGTCAACAAAATAAATTGAACTTTGTCCAAAGTTGTACACGACGTAACTAGATGGCGTTCGCGTCGAATTAGAAGTCGCTATGGTTTCGTTACAACGATTCCGCTAGGGTCTTGTAAATTTTAGCAAATATTGAACCATTTAATGATTAGTAAACGCCGCCAAACATCGCAACCCTCTGGTTGTCGAGGCCGCCAATTATGTCACGAGTAGAATCATCAGACCCGCCGCCCAAGGCAAATCCTTACCGACCCAGACGACCCCATAACCCTCCTCCAGGAGAGCAATAGGGCCACAAGTACAGTGCACAAGAAACACAGACACCGACCCGCATTCCGACCTCGCCGCCGAGGTCCTCCGCGATCGCGACCCGCCCGAGTAAATAATACTCCCCACCGACCCTTGCTCGCAGAAGCGCCAGCCCGCGTTTTGCTGAGAAATGTAGTCTTAAATTCCCCGATTAATAATAATGAATCATCTTTGATCCAGCCTGTCCCAACTTGCTGTCCTCCCCCCAGCGACGCCCTAAGCCGAGGTCCGTACCCCACAGGGGGTGCCCTTAGCGAGCGTTCGCCTAGTTTTAATTTAGAATAGTTTTGCCCCTGGCTGGAGGCTTTAAGTTAGTAGCTTAAGGCAGCCGCAGGATTGACCGGTTAAGTAGTCATCACCTCAGAGGTGAGCTACGAGATGCCCTAGACAAAAAAAAAAAAAATGATTAGTAAACAGTCTAGTTGTTTTATTTAAAGTTTTAACCTCAACCCTACTTGTACACACATAAGGTTAAATTTAAGTACTGAGTACCATTCCCGGTAGTGATGGGTAACTCATCATTTTTATATGAGGTTGAGGGAGTACCTCATTTTACCTCGTGAGGTCCTCACGAGGTACCCCTCATTTGAGGCGAGTAATCGCACCTCGGCTGTATTCACCTCACGAGCCGAGCCCGAGCCGAACTCATCCGAGGCGGGGCAGCGAGGCGGACGGGCGCGACGACTCACGAGTACTCATGATTCCAATGTTTACGTCTCCCTCACACACATTTTTTTCTTTCGCTCATAAACGAATCAATGACACTTTATTACCATGAGTGAGGGACACATCTCTAATTCCCGGAGTTCTTCGGTATTTAACTTTAACTAATTCAGGAACTAATTGATAAACTATGTCACAATCACAATACATGAGACAGCGTATTTAGTGATTAATTTATAAACGTTGCTTAAAGTTTAGTAATATTTGGCAAATGTATGTGTATATACATGTGTCACGTTTAAACCTCACTTAATTTTAGGCAACGTTTGTAAATAAACCCCTTAATTTATAGATAAACTAGTTGCGAAACATGTTTGTCGTCGTCTTCTGGACATAAGTTTAATGTAATTCCTAACATTATGTAGTTCCAACAGTTAGCTGGCACATCACAATTCAAGCTACGACCAAAACTTTTGCTGAAACTGTCAATAGAGTTGTTTCCAGGGTTAAACAAGTAGGTAACAGGGTGAAAAACTCAATCACTTTCAAGTCTATACTTTTTATTTTGTTTGTCCCACTTCTGGGCAAAGCTATTCCCCTAAAGCTTTCCACTCTTCTCTGTGTGTTACCTTCTAGGGCCAATCTGCCATAAGCGCCTCTAAGTCATCACGCCAGTGTTTCCTCAGCGCGACGACTAGTTGTGGATAGTTATAGGGCATCAAAAAATTCGTCCGCATTGCTGTCAACAGGAAATGTGCCCAAAAGGCTGGCAGCATTGCCACGTTGAATGACAATGCTAATTCTTTGGCCAAAGAATAGGCCAGCTCTCTGGTCACGTGAAGAGTCGACCAGCCGACATTCATTTTTTTTTTTTATTCAAAACATTTTTGTGGGAATGAATGCGGAAGTAATAGAGGGAACGTAAGTGAAGGACTGAGTGAGTGAGTGAGAGAACGAGGGAGCCTAAAAGAACCAATATGGCTACGGTGTGCAAGGATGATAGGGATAGTACGGTGTTGGAAAGGTGTGTTATTTTAAATTAAATCAAATAAACGTTTGTCTTAGCATCAAGTTGATTTTTATTGGTACTCGAATCCTTAACACTACCCGTTTATATTAATAGATCTATTATCCTCTTACGACTATCTTAACAGATCTTAGACCTAATTCGATTTCATGGCTTTCAACTTTATTATTTTGTATGTCCCGGTCCTTTAAAAGGCGTACGAGGGGCCGTAGCCAACTCGCAGAGCATGGGGCATCAACCGACGATTATCCCTGTATGTACCATGCAAGTGCATCAACGGAATATTATTATGAACTTATATTTAACAACAACAATAAATTTATTTCCTGTTATTTTTGGCGTATAACATGTAATTGGTGGCACCATTTAAACGCTGTTTCCAGTATGCAATTATTCATTGTTGACCGATGTCATTGGATAAGGAGATTTCTCACAGACGAACATAGCTTCAACATGAGATGCAATGTTATCCAAAGCACCACGAAGTCTGCGGAAGGTCGCACGATCCTGGTAACCAAGGTTGTCAGGCTGATCGATATCCCACACGTTGAAAACATCTTCTATTCTCTGACCTGGGAGGGATAAGTTCACTTTTAGTTCGAGTATCTGTACTGCTTCTTTTATATTAAAGGTTAACGCACAGTATTTTAGCACGGCACGGGATCAGCATCGCCTCAATTCAAGCAATCCAGGATTCTTTCTATGAAACTCCATACTGCGACGCACACTTATCGTTACGGCATCATCGCATCGTTACGGCATCGCCTCGGATTGGAATCAGCTGGTAAATGAGCATACGTCAAGGCGTCGTCGGCGATGCCCCACCATAAGAGCACCCACTTACGGACGCCTTGGACCTCAAAGCACCTGCTGAGCCGATCCGTTTACGTGCTTACGTTGGGTTGACGCCTTGTTGAATGAGGTGAGGTGGTGCCGATCCAGTACAGTGATTATATGTTTTCGATGACCGTACATCTGTTGTTCGTATTTTTTAAACGATTCAATTTGTCATAATCCGTGGTATTATAGAACATTTAGAAAATGGCGGTATTTTCTAAATATTCTAATGTGTTGTATTATTATTATAATAGCGGCTTGCCTGCATGCATCTATGGAAGCATGCAGGCAAGCAGGTCTCCTGGCAACGTCGTTGGCATCATGTGGGTTTTAATAATAATGTAAATGGTCATATACCGTGAATAGTAATCCAGGTACGACCCATGCCAAGGGCTACTAGGCCTATGTGGAATTGTTCCCAGCGGTCAATATTCCCAGAATGAGCAGGGAACATATCCCTGACGAGGCGTGCCTCTTCTTCGTCGTTCAGAATGACCAGGTGACCCCCCTCAGATGCACATGTACTATAAGCTCCGTACCAAGTCTTTTTCTCCAGGTGTACCTTGTAACAGCTGCCTGTACCGTTGAGGTGATATTCTGGAAAAAATAAGAATAATACTCTGTACATATTTCAAGAAATGTCGTTAACTTCCCATTTATATTTTTTTTTTTACTAAAATAGTTCCAATCGTAATCATTACTGACAGAACGGATCCACTGTCAGTTCGTAACGTCAATGATAGTTACGATCCGTGACAGTACCAACTAAACAAGTACTCTTCTTTCCGCAACTATACTTCAATGCAAGTTTCATTATTTATATTAATACTCACCATTATCAAAGGTACCACATTCGTTCATCGTTACATTTTTGAGTTTCCTTTTACATACGAAGGGTAGTGGGTCCTTGCATGACGAGTAATGCACGTGTCCATCTTTGGACATTGTGAGGCAGTCTTTGGCATCGACCACGTTATCATCTGAACCCCATCTTATATAGTGGCACTCCTGCAACATACACATAATTTATTATTCGTTATTAGATGATTTTTTCTTAAGTTTCCTTGCAGCAAGACTGTCGGGGTATACATTATACATAATCGTAATGATTGTGCAAGTACGGTCGCGGCCATAAGTGAAGATACAGAATACTTTTTTGGCTTCTGTTAAGTGCTACAAGCAAAAAATATTTTACTGAGTAGGTACTTCAATAATACATTAATCTAAATTAAATTTAATGTAGGTATCAATTTGAAAATATTTTGCATTTAGACTAACCTTCTATAGAGGCGTAATGTCCTTTAGAGAATAAATCATGAGTTCCCAGGAAAATGCTACCTTTCGCATCAAACTCAAACTCAAACTCAAATCATTTATTCCAAATAAACCAATTACAGGTACTTTTGAATTGTCAAGGGGTCGGTCAGTCAGAAAGATGAAGCTAGTTGCCCATTCCAAAGCGTAGTAGGTTCCTATGGAGAAGAACGGGCAAGAAACTCCATGGACACTCTTTTAAATTAGAATATTGTTACAAAACATTGGCTACATCATTCATGTTGAAATTATACATGTGAGAACAATGTAGTAAATCGTGCACGTTAAAAGCGACCATAATAAAAATATAAAAACAAAAATAATTAAAATAAGCCATGGCAGCTAAGAGATGACCAGTCCCCACTGACGGCGCCCGTTCACGAACATGACGCATGGATCAGCATCATTTAGCTCAACCATTTTGAAGGGAACTTAATGATCCAACACACACGCCACCACCAGCGAGACATTTGAGTGAGCATGACATACTCTCAGCCGCCAGGGTACATTCAAGTCAATGAAAGACGTACTCAGTAAATGTTAAAGTAGGTATACAGTGCTCACATTTATGTGCAATGCAATTATATAATATTAAGAGATTGAATTTATACAATGTAAATATAGTTTTTCAATCTTCAGCAGCTCCAACAATATTTTCCAATGCTAATCAATTAGTTTATGCGCCCTTGTGGAGCTGGACCAGCGTTGAGCCAAGCATTTTTGTCAGCGATGTAATCCCCCAACTTATAATATGCTTGGCAGCATAGTGTGCGTTTTATGCAAGATTTAAATTTCGTTTCATTCAATTGGAGTATGTGGGGAGGTATTTTATTGTAACATTTTACACAGTACCCCATGAAAGATGAGTCTACTTTAGCCAGTCTGAAACCCGGTTGAACTAATTGGTCCCTATTTCTAGTCCCATAATTGTGTCTATCACCTATTTTACTGAAAATACTTAAATTTTTCCTTACGTACATGATGTTCTCGTATATATATTGACAAGGTACCGTCATAATGTTAATATCTTTAAATAGTTCCCTTAGGGAATCGCGTCTGCGGAGGCCATATATTGCTCTGATGGCTCTTTTCTGCAGAATAAAAATCGATTCGATATCTGCAGCCCGTCCCCATAGTAAAATACCGTAAGACATGATACTATGAAAGTAACTGAAATAGACTAGCCTCGCGGTATCTACATCAGTAAATTGACGGATTTTTCTCACAGCATATGCTGCTGAACTTAGCCGTCCTGCAAGAGATGTTAAATGAGGACCCCATTGCAGCCTTGAGTCGAGCGTGATCCCCAAGAAAACAGTTTTATCGACGAATTCTAGTTTCTCCTTATTCAATACTATTTCACAAACACTACTTTTAACATTCGGCAAAGCAAATCTTATGCATTTAGTTTTTTTCCCATTTAATACTAAATTGTTAGCAGTGAACCAATTTTGGACCTGCAGTAGGGCGTTATTTACGTCGTCAAGATTTGATTCACGTCTATTTATCTTAAAAATTAGAGAAGTATCGTCAGCAAATAACACCATTTGTGGTTTGTTTTTTAATAAATGGGGTAGATCATTAATATATACTAAAAAGAGGAAAGGACCCAATATTGAGCCTTGTGGAACACCCATTTTTACTTTTAGACCGAGTGAATTGACACCGTTAATTTGAACTTGCTGTTGTCTATCATTTAAATAAGAGTTTACCAAACTGAGCGCAAGCTTACCTAGTCCGTAATGCTCAAGTTTCAAGAGTAAGGTTTCGTGATGTACGCAGTCAAATGCCTTGGAAAGGTCACAAAAGATTCCTATGGCATCTTGGGCCGCCTCCCATGCTGTAAATATGTGTTTTAATAAGGCGACACCGGCGTCAGTCGTACAACGTCCCTTGGTGAACCCATATTGTTGTTCGTGTAAGATTCGGTTGGTGTTAAAATGATTAAGCATTTGATTGAGCATTACCTTTTCGAACACCTTGCTGAATACCGGCAGCACGGATACTGGTCTAAAATTGTTGGTGTCTTTACTGTCCCCAGATTTAAAAAGTGGTATAACCTTACTGTATTTCATTAAATCCGGGAAAACTCCTTGATCCACGCACAAATTAAATATTAAAGCTAAATATGGTGCTATAGTCTCGATTATGGATGTACAAACTTTGATAGATAATCCCCATAGATCTTCAGTCAATTTGATTTTGATTTGCCGAAAAGCTTTTACAACTATCATAGGGTTTATATGTTTAAATTGAAATTCAACCGGGCAGCCTGTAACGTTCGCTTTTAATAAATCAATTGAGACATCGGGTGAGGAATTTAAAGCTTCCGTCGTTTTTGATGGTATATTAGTAAAGAAATTTACAAATTCTTGAGCTACTTCTAAGTTAGTGCTTATGGGACCACGTTCAGTCTCCAATGTGTACTCAGTGTTTCGTATTTTTTCCCTGTTAGTTTCATTATTTATTACTTTCCAAACCGTTTTTATTTTATTTTCTGCTGATTTGATCTTGTTGCTAATATACAAAGCTTTAGCTGTCTTGCAGGTATTTCTAAATATTTTCGAATATGTAGCAACATACTTGTTGAAAGTTTCTGTGTTAATGTAAGGCTTAAGGCCATACAGCTCGAACAGTCTTTCCCTACTTATCCTAATACCTCTAGTTGCCCAGTCACTAAAAATAAAATTAGGCCAAATATTTTTTGTTTTCTTTTCAAAAGTTTGATTGAATTCAGTGTGCACTATTGAAAAGAAATCCTCATACAATTTATTTGCATCGTCCATATTATGGCCCAGAGCATTTAACTTATTATGTAGGGTACTATTGAATCTATTTAATTTGCCAGTTGTTATTGGTCTAAATTGTATTTGCACTTTTTGCTTAACTGTTTTAAACTTAAAAGTTACCGTTTGTCCACTATGATCAGACGGCAAATAATTTACGATGGATTTATCTAAATAATCGCAATCGCAGAACACATTATCGATACAAGTAGCAGAAGTTGGGGTTACTCTAGTTGGTTCTGTAAAAACATTAGACAAATTGAACGATTTAAAAAGGCTTAATATTCTACTGCTATTTGAATTATTTTCCAGAATATTTATATTAAAATCACCACAAATAATTGTGGCTTTGTTACTTGATGCAAGTTTCGCTAGGACATCTTCCATTACTGACTCAAACAAAGAAAAGTTCAGATAATTAGGGGGTCTGTACACGCACACTACAACATGCTTATCCAGCTCAACACAGGACAGTTCGATGCAACGTTCAACTGATAAACCAACTATGTCATTACGTTGCTTAGATTTTAAACATTTTTTTATCAAGATTAGAGAACCTCCACGCAGCATAGATTTCCGGTTAAAACAACTGCCCACACTATAGTTCTCATAATTAATCAGCATTTGGTAATCCTTTAACCAATGTTCAGTAAAACAACAAATGTCAAACTTTGTTTTTTCTAAAAACATTTCTATTTCTAATAATTTTGATGAAATACCTTGAATATTTTGATGAAATAATTTCAAGGCATTCTGTTGATTTCCTTTTTGATAATTATTTATTTTAGAGCAAGAAGACACCTTGTTGTTGTTAGCAATAAGAATATTCTTACTGGTACCTTCTGTTGTCTTACACACTAGTTTAAATGACTATCCGGAGTTGACCCCAAGACTTCAATGGCATCACTAGGCAGTGAGCTCATAGTGAGCGAGGGACATGGAACCTCCTTCGTACAATTTGTATAAATATTAATAGCATTTGAGCTACATTTATTCTGGTACACCACCTTATTATTAGTATTATTACTAATCATTGTGGTGTTAATAATACAAGACTTCGACATACTACCTATGTCTGAGTTTATATAAAAAGCTAATAGCCTTGCTATTATGTGTCTAAAACTAACAGGCAGATACACAGTATCCCTAGTCGATTCGTGTTATTGAGTAAAGAGCATTAGCTAGCTCTTCGTTTAGCGGAGACGCCAACACCGCACCTGTACATGTGTACATGACACATTGAGATATTTACATTGCACATGAGCGAGAGAAGCGAGCGGTGCAGAGTGCTCAAGCAAAGTCCACCTATTCAAGATCACATTCAGGCGGCACACTATGCTACGCGCACCGTGTTACGTGAGTACATACAATAGAGACCACGCTACAAGAGCTGCAGGACAGACCGCACCAGCAAAGCGGCACACCGTGTTACCGCGTGAGTAGATAGTGCTTCTTACCTTCATTGTGACATTTCAGGAAGGCATCGTCCCAAGTTTCAGGCGTGTTGTGCAATTTGAGCCAGACACCGGCGTCAAAGTTGAACGTGTAATCGGACTTGCATCGCACAACTTCTGAATAGTAAACATTGGTTATGAAAGTGATGATTATTAATTCGAAAAAAGTCAGAAATATGAAATTGGCGTTTTGTATGGAGAATTTTAAAGAAGTTGCATTTTTCATAGTAACATTTTCTTAATTTATTTAACAACCATGAAAACTAATGTTGTAAAACTTTTATGCACTAATGTTTAAAAACTAAAATAACGTATGCCACTTAGATTAAGTGACAAAAATAAGTTTTAGCTAAGTTTTAAAACAAATAGTGGTAATTTCTGCTAACAAAAAGAGGAGTAATTTTTAAGGTATTTTTTAAGTTTAGAAAACTATAAGTAATAAGGTTTTTTTACTATTGGTCTATGATGGTCATTATTCGATATAATATCAAGCAATTGATGAATATTTTAAATCATAGAAGTGACGAGGTTCTCTATTTGTGAGAAAAAAAACAAAACAATATCATCTAGGAATCTAACCCAGAAGCAGGGTATACGGAACTGAGAAAAACATACAAATTAATGGCATTTCTATTTACAGAATACAAAAAGAAAGAGCTTGTGCATTCAATTGTTTCTTTTTTTCATTAATATACCTACGAGTACTAGTAGATTTCTCCGTATAGGTCGTCACACACTTTCTCCACTTTCTTTCTTTATAGAAATAGAAGAAATAGAAAACATTTATTCGACACAGACACAGACAACAGCAACAAACACATAAAAAAGAGAACATGAAACATAACAATAAAGTTGCAGTAGAATTTTGCTGAGCGTGCCCATACCGAAAGGGTTACCATCTCAGCATTTGCTGGGCGTCAGATACTCAGCGCTGATTTTCTTTTCATTTTTTTATTATCTTCGACACGACGTTATCGCTCACTGTAAAATTGAATGGACCACCACACACAGTGAAGATAATATATATTTTACATAAGAGTATCTTAAGCTATTGTCCGATATGCAACAGTTATGTTAACATACCGAAGACATTAGAGTAAGCTAGAAAGTGATTGCCCACGAACAGTGATTGTCCACTTTATGGAAAAACATTATTTCCGGTAAGCTATTTCTTAGATCGTTCGATAGCATATTTACGGTAAAAAGTAGTGTTTTCTTGGATTTTCATTGAAAACTATGCTAGTTTAAACTCGTAACGGTAATTTTAGATGTGGGCAATTAGTTATTGCCCATCATGATTTTAGTAATTGACATGTTGTAGAGTTCACATATCTAGAGTTATTTACAATAACTGAAATACATAATTAGCATTGAAATCCCTTGGACAATACTTTGTTAATTAAAATTATGTTATATATTCTGAGATAATAGACAAAACTGAGGAAAATTATGACCACCCAAAGGTTGAATTTTAAAATCAGCAATTTGAAACAATACCAAAGAAGTTTAAATACATAAAATGAGAAAAAAATGGAATTACCAGCATCTAGAAGGATAACTATTTGAGTGACACTGTAATCACCTAAGCCAGTAATTTTTGTGTAGTTTGTCGTTCCATTGCGATCAAAAACCCATGGAACTGCAGGGCTTGTTCAAAAATATTTCATACCTATGCGTTGTGTTCCAAAAATAGTCACGGTAACACATACCAGATAATTGCGACATGAATTTATTTTTATGCCACAACTGTTTTAATATAGAAGATCAAGTAACTCTGATTGATTCTGGCTTATCATCAATGGAACAATTATTATCATGTCGTTTATGAACCGATTTTAATTAATGATTCTTTAGAGGTATGAGGAACAGGGTGTAAAGTTCACTCATTCACCATAGAAAAGGGAGGATCCTCCAACCAGACGGGTGTTGTGTCTGGCGGGCCGACTGCCCAACTGTTGATTTCGGATAGTCTTATCTATGTCTTTCGCGCTGTAAACTATAATTGCGCGATGCAGGATTTGTGTGACGTCATGTATTTGATGCGTAGTTAGTATGTGGCGGTGTAACCGCTACATCACTCCCCTCCGGAGACCGGAGGTCGATAGTGGGCTGAGTCTTGTATCTTGCGATGCTTCACAGTGCCAGCTAAGGTTCCAGTGAGTCGGAACCGGGTGCCGCACAGTTCACGGTGAGTCGGAACTGTCTGCGATGATTGCGGCGGTTGTGGTGATTGAGGTGATTGCGGTGATTGAGGTGATAGCGGTGATTGCGCTGATTGAGATGATTGCGTTGATTCTCCAGTGAGTCGGGGTGATGACGCTGAGGGTGATGACCAGGAATGCGCGTTCGCTGCATGCTGGTGGTCAGGATACCCGTTGAAGCCGAGGGTGCTGGCTGTCTGTGTGACTCGCCTCACGAAAGCTTGCGGGAGTGATGATGATGACGTCACGCTGAAGTAGGACGAAGGCTGCGTTGACGTTCATACTCGGGGTCACCAATTTAGAGGTATGAGGAACAGGGTGTAAAGTTCACTCATCCACCATAGAAAAGGGAGGATCCTCCAACCAGACGGGTGTTGTGTCTGGCGGGCCGACTGCCCAACTGTTGATTTCGGATAGTCTTATCTATGTCTTGCGCGCTGTAAACTCTAATTGCGCGATGCAGGATTTGTGTGACGTCATGTATTTGATGCGTAGTTAGTATGTGGCGGTGTAACCGCTACAATTCTTTTTTTTCGTAGGGCATACTTCAGAAATGGTTCCATATAAATTTGATCAAGATCTGATGAGGGGTTTTTGAGTTAGCTTCAATCATACATATTTTTCCCACCTAGTATAATTATGTGGATGATATTCTAATATTTCCAGTCACTGTAATTTACTTGGTATTCAAATGTTTGTGTAGGTACCACAACTAAAAAGTGAAAATAAAAATGAAAAAAAGTTTTTACAGTTTTATATTGTAATATAAGACTTTATGAATCGGTGTTTTTAGTATTTGTTGTTTTTTTTTATCATTTATACAACAGAACACAGGATTACATATTCAATAGCTACCAAAAACCACTAAGGTTTAAACTTGTGCTATCATGAGTCTATCTCAACATCTAACTATACAATGAAGCATTTTATGCACGCGTTATTGCCGATACAGATAATAATATATTTAGTTCCTTAAATAGTTACAATCATCCCTATATAATACTTAAAAAATATTGCTTAAGTTTACATTTGATATTTTTATGTGTGATACATTTGTTTATTTCTGAGGGTAGACTATTAATAAGTCTCGGTATAATATAACCGGTAGATTATACCTTTAAACAGTATATGGTACATGATATACAGAAGTTTCAAATTCCTGACAACTTTATTTTTGCAATAGATCTCGTAGAAAAATGGTCTAAGACTGACAACTTTTACCCTACTTTTTTACCCTATTTCTTAACTTCTGATGATAAATACTCTATTCGATGAGTTCTAGACAATGATCGAATAAAAAAAACTTGCCCAAGCATGTAGATGGAAATTTATTTAATTTTTATTATTTTTTGTTAGAGTGGCAGTGGAAATACGTAATCTGTGAAAATTTCAACCATCTACCGACTACGGTTAATGAGATCCAGCCCGCTGACAGACAGACGGATGGACAGACAGCGGAGACATATTAATAGGGTTCCGTTTGGTACCCTTCGAGTAAGATACCATAAAACCAAAGAAAACCAAAGTCAGATCTTTTCAATATTATTTTTGAAGCTAGGTATTATACTAAGTCTTGGTTACTTTAAGAGTCCTATTACATTTTTTTACGGAAATTTATGATTTTTGACCATGTAATTTTCAGCAGCAGTAAGATATTTTAATAATTTGATTATAATAACTATTTATAGTGCCATTCTTTTTCTTGTAAGTTGGAGTTACACATTATTTTCGTGTAATTTGCTGAATTGACGCGGAATATATAGTACTTTAATTTAATTTATTGTAATTTTGTCTTATTATATTGAGAAACAAAAACTAATGAAACGTATTCACTGTAGATCGAAGTTTTATATCATGTTAGTTTATTTGATTTAATTATGTTTATTTGGAATATAATTGACATGAAAATCAAGACATTTATTGGTTTTCTTTACGAATTTTCCCTGAAAACACAAGGAATTTAAAGAAATTCTAGAACTCCAATAAACAAGTAAAACATTAAAATTATCGTTTAGTAACTTTCGCATTTATTAGAACTGAATGAAACAATGTGAATTTGATCGTCAAAGTTCCATTGCCGACGTTTTTCCTTGTAAAGTGAGTTCGTAAAATATTCATAGTAAATTACACGACAAGAAAAGTTAAAATGTGGAATTCCAACTTACAATAAAGAGAATGGCACTATCGTTATTCATAATCAGATAATTCAAATATCTTACTGCTGCTGAAAATTACAACGTCAAAAATCATGAATTTGCGTCAAAAATGTAATAGGACTCTTAATAAAGAAAAATTCTATTCTATTATTGTTTTTATTGGGAAAAAAAAAAATGAAATAAAACTTACCCGTTATAATTAACAAGTATGATAAACAAACAAAATATGTCTTCAACATTCTTGTGTAGGTACTGTATCGTTTCACTGCCGAAGTAGACTGGTCACTGTTTGTCTTGGACTGGAGATAATCGGACTTTTAAATACACACTAGCTGACCGTGAATTTTGTACATTTTAGTCATAGATAAGAAGATAATAATTATTGCACATCATTAACAATATTATTTTCCTTCTCATTATTTTGTTTTTGTTAAATTATCAGTAATTGTCCCGCGTACTTTCCCAGGTTCCTACCGATTACATTAAGTTATAAATAACTTTATTTTAATATTTTATCTTATTATTTTAAGATAAATTATTATGATTCCTAAGACGGCACCTCAGTACTTCGCACAGAGTTCCAATATAAGGCCTTGTCCTAATATAAGCGATCCGCGTGAGTAGGCGATCGTCGCGTGCATTTGTTAGTCATTTGTTCATAAAACCGGAAAACCGGCAACACCGCGTTCGGGCTGTCCGAACCAAATCATGATCCATGCGTCATGTTCGTGAACGGGCGCCGTCAGTTGAGACTGGTCATCTCTTGGCTGCCATGGCTTATTTTAAATTTTTGAATGGTTCTATGTTTTTTCTTTTTATTACGGACGCTTTTACAAACGTGCACGTCTTTTCACATTGTTCTCACATGCATAATTCCAACATTAATGATGTAACCAATATTTTGTATCAAACGTTTTTATTTAAAAGAGTGTCCGTGGAGTTTCTTGCCCGTTCCTCTCCATAGGTACCTACTACGCTTTGGAATGGGCAACTAGCTTCTTATTTCTGACTGACCCACTTATTGACAATTCAAAAGTGCCTATAAATAGTTTAATTGAAATAAATGCTTTGAGTTTGGGTTGGAGTTTGAAAATTGATCGCGACGATCACGTATTGTCCTGACCACCGCTTTCTATTTGGACATGGTGTATGAAGTCAAACTTGTACTGAAGCTAACTTTGACACGCGGTAGCAGCAGTAGATTCGCTTTAGGTTCAGCTGGTTTCTTGATGGATGTGAAACGTAGTAATTTAAGGCATTATTCACTGGTCCAGATACAGGCACAGTTTTGTAGGTCCAGGTTTGTAGTAGGTTCACAAACCTGGGATTTATTTCTTATAATAACTTGTGTGATTAAATCCAGGTCCGTCAGCAACGAAAGTCCATTATAACCCGCACCATTAAAGAAACGATTCTAAAATGGCGGCCAAACAAAGGAGCTTATGACTATCGTGCCACTCACACTCGCAATGTGCGACTGAGATTAACGCCGCCATTTTCAATTATTTTCTTTTAATGCCACGGGTTATACCACTGTTACTTTATAGTGCTATATGGTTCGTTTACTACGTGGTCAAAATCGGAATTAACGCCGCCATCTTGTTCTTTCATTACATTTCAAAAAACAATTTCACAAAGATTACCTACAGCGCCGTCGACGTCATTCAAGCACCAACAGATTTATGCATTGTCAAGAATCTCTGTTATTTTTATTTTGTCTGTTCTGAATTTCTAATATTCTTTTATATTGTACTAGCTATTCGCCCGTGACTTCGTCCGCGTAAATAGGAATATATTCGTGCAAAGTTTCAAGTTTATTAACTCAAGGAATATGATTTTTCATACAATCCCCCTTTTCCCCCCCATTAAGATCGAATTTTCAAAAGCCGAAAAAGAAGGTGCTCGCCTACATTGTAAACGGAAGCCTTGTCTAAAATGTTACGTTACTAGTTCCAGTAGTTTGAGCTGTGCGCTGATATGTCAGTCAGTCAGTTTCTCCTTTTATACAGCGTGACTTATAATTTGACGTTTTCCTTCCAGGACGTGATAGTGTGACCCATTTGCAACAATTAAACATCCCTTAAAGCGTAGCCAAAAATTCATGGAATTTGAAAAAACCCTAATAACATGTATTTTTTAAATACATGTAATTTGGGTTTATTCAGATAACGTCACTAGATAACACTTTTCTCTAACTAAACTTTCTATTTGAATGGCCTTCATTGCTATTTCATTAGGTATATAATCATCATCATCATCATCAGCCTATAACGTTCCCACTGCAGGGACACGGCCTCCTCTCAACGAGAGGGAGTGGGCTATAATCTACCACGCGTGCCCAGTGCGGATTGGTAGATGTCACATGTCTTCGGATTTTTGGTTCTAGGACATGCCGGTTTCCTCACAATGTTTTCCTTCACCGTTTTGAGAGCAGTGGTGATGAAATAAATTACACAAACTAATGCGCCTGTCTGGGTTCGAACCCACGACTTACTGTTCGTAAGTCGGGGCCGCCACCACTGGGCCACCGCTGCTCTAACCGAGGAGGTATATAACCAGTTAATTAATTCAATTATAACACAATTTTTGGGGTTGCGTACCCGAAGGGTGACAAGCGGAACCTTATTATTACTAAACCTCCGCTGTCCGTCTACCCGTCCTTCCGTCTGTCTGCCAGCGGGCTGTATCTCATGAACCGACATAGGTAGCCAGCTGAAAAATTCGGCAAATTTCAAAAGGACTAAAAAAAAAAAAAAAAAAAAAAAAAAAAAAAAAAAAAAAAAAAATATTATTTCCTAAATTTCCTAATTGCCTTTGTAGCCTTTTGAAATTTTCTCAGATTGTGTATTTTTATAGCAGCTATAACAAAAAAATAATAAAAGAAAAGTTTTGTTTTGTTAGGTTTGTTAATGTATTAGGTACCTACTTTAACAAACCTTGTAACAAAATTTTCTAAAAGTTAAAGGAATAAGTTAACTAACCATTTTCAAAAATCATGTACTTATGTACGTACATAAACTTTGACACCAGTTATCTCAAAATTTACTATCGGACGAAGCGTACAGATTACGGGGAAGACATCTTCATTTAAGAACCTATTGTGACTGTGTGCCAATGTACCTTATTTTAAATCGGCACACGGTTTGGGTCACTCAGAAACACATTAAATCTAAATTTTATAGTCTGACAGCTCGACACGTTACCCTAATTAATAACAATAGATCCTATTTCTTTCAAATTGTAAAACAATGTTGTACCTCTTATAATCTTATTCCATTTATACAGACACACTATCTAGATGTGTAAAAGTTAAGAAAAATATTTAGCAATATGCTGCCAAGGCCCGAATAACCAAATTGTTGAAATATTAAAAACCGGCCAAGTGCGAGTCGGACGAACCTTAAAATACACATTTCTTGTAAGATACGGCACGTTAACAAAAAACAATAATAATAAAATAGAGTAATTATGTTAGTACTCTATTTTATTTTTATTATTTTTGTTATAGCGGGAAATCTGGGAAAATTTCAAATGTGTACATGTGTGTGTTTTGTATGTACGGTTCTTGAGATCCCGCTGGCAGACAGACGGAAGGACGGGTGGATAGACAGGGGAGGCTTAGTAATAGGGTTCCGTTTGCCACACTTCGGGTACGCAACCCTAAAAATTGTGTGATAATTGAATTAATGAACTGGTTACGTAATCCCTTTACTGAGGAGCTCGTGGCTAAGTAATAACAGCCGCACGGGTCGATCCATCAGGTTAAGCTACGGTTGCCAGGGTAGGACCATCTTTACATACCGAGACTCCTCCGTGCCTCGGAAAGCACGTTAAGCCATTAGTCCCGGCTGTCATTCGTGGATCTTTGACAGTCGTTACGGGTTGTCAGAAACCCGAAAGTCTGACAACCAGTCTTACCAATTGATATCGTATTACCCAGTTACTGGGTTGTGGAGGTCAGATAGGCAGTCGCTTCATGTGAGATACTGGTATTCAGCTGCATCCGGTTGGACTGGAAGCGGACCCCAACGTAGTTGGGAAAAGGCTAGGGCTAGGCAGATTTGATTGATGTAATCCCTTTACCATCTCACCACACCGTAATCCTTAAATTCCTACGTTATGTAGTCAGGTCGTCGCAACCAGGTGCCTTATTATGAAGTACTAAAGCTATCATTATTCCACTGCGAAAAAAGGATGGTGCTAGCGGCCTTGTATAGCTCCGTCTCTCACTCACACTGGCATAATGGTGGCATTAATACGTCAAAATACGGCCCCTGGTCGCAAGTTGAGACGCCACTTTCGAGTGTTTATTATAACTTGCAGTCAATGAGCTAATCATTGATCACTTGTGGCTTAGTTCGCGTGCTTTTAAACTACTGCGCATGTATAAACTCCAATACGGAAACACATACAATACTTTAGTACTACCAAGTATGAAAAAAAATACAATTACGTAACATAACATCACGCCTGTAATCCCCTATAGTACACCCACATTTCGCCAGTTATGTTTAAGTCCCATGTAATAGGGGGCGAGCCTATGCTGCTACTGAGGAATTTCTGCCCCAATAACACTTTGTCCGACCCGGGAATCGAACTCAGGGCCAGCGGTAGCGCTTGCGAAAACCAGACCAACTGGGCAGTCAAAATAAAAAGAAAACATAATTAATTATTGTGTAACTTATACCTAATTAGCACAAAGACACAAGTGTTACTTAATTGAGGAAGAGCGAGGTTTATCCCATCACAAGTATCTTCGGATTACTTTCTGGGAAGCCTCGGCAACTTAATTGTATAGATTTAAGATAATAAACACATTTTTTTTTTTTTTTTTTTTTATTATTATTAATTGTGAGTTTCGCCCTTCCATGTTCGAACGCCAATTTTACCAAAAAATGTTCCCGAAATGTACCTATTATTATATTCCTTTGAAAAGCTGAGGGTCTGTGCAAGTTAAAACAACTTTGGGGTCATGGCCGCTCTTGCTTTTTTTTTTAATACAGACAATCTAGAACGAATCTTATCGTTTTAGGTTCTTCGGGTGATATTTAGACAAATAGTATTTTCCATCAATCGTAGACCATAGTTTAAGGAAATATTTTCTAGAAATGCGACGCAGAAAGAGAGTCTGAAATCAAGTTAAAACAAAACAAATTAAAACCGTCTAGCACCTGAACATACCCCATGCATGTTATTTCGGTAAGCCCTTAGAGAGAAACTTCAAAAAAAATTCGTTGTACGGCCCAGCCTGTATAACTTTTTTAAAATTTTCGTTCGAACCAAAAAAAATCAGCCACACGAATACAATTTCCTGACGCAGCCATCACGCAGCGTCCTCGCGTGTGCAGGTGACAGGGCATGTGGTGCAAGATGGGAGGTGACCGTTGTCTGTGTGCTTCAGAAGATAATTATGATTACAACGAAAGTTTGGGGAGAAGGAAACAAGCATCTATTTGCATTATTTTAATTATTTTCATGATCATCAAGAAAGTCCCGATCCAACATCTCGGTGACACAAGGTAAAGTTCCTTGTGGCACCGAGATGTTTGATCGGGCTTAACTGTGATTCACCGCAAATATTACACAATCTCATTAATGTCTCCTTGCATGACTTCAAACCATTTTGATTTCGGAGATTTTTCACAGACGAACATAAGTTTGCCTCCTGCTGGACTGACATCGTCCAACTTCCCGTTCAAAAAGAGACCTCCTCGATTCTGGATGCCCTTAGCATTGTCAGGCTGTCCGGAATTCCATTTGTTGAACACATCTTCTATTCTCTCACCTGAAACATATTAATTGGGTTATTTACTGTAAGAAACAAACATAATAATTAAGTACTGTACTGAAAGGGAGAATTAAAACCACAGAGTAAAATGAGCGTGAATAATTAAAAGGCGTTGGCGGCATTATCTTACCATGAATGGTAGTCCAGATGCGCTCCTTGCCCCAGGCTCCTAGACCGATGTGAAATCTTTCCCATTGTTCGGACTTATCAGGGAACATATCTTTGACGATACGGGCCTCTTCTTCATCATTCAGGATGACCAGATGACCTCCCTCAGATGCACATATCCTGTACGCACGGGTCCACGTCTGTTTCTCGAGATGGACCTTATAACAGCTGTCTGTTTGCTGATTGAGATGATATTCTGAAATATTTTAAGAATTATAATGTTTGTAGTACGCATTTAATAGGTATTATTTTTATTCAATTATTAATTTAATTCTGCTAAATAAAATGGTAACTTTAATATTATTGAACATTATTTAATAAACCATTCCCTTTATGCTGACGATACCTGTTTTTGTATCCGACTAAGGCGAAGCAAAAAGGAGGTTATGATTTCGACCAGTATGTATGTATGTTCATCTCTAACCTCATAACTTCTAAACTACTGATCATCATTTTACAAATGAGGTATCGTTTGAAGCGTCTTAATTGTCAGTGGACGATTAAGACGCTAACCAGTGAACCAGTGTAACCAGTGGGTTATTAGGCGTAACGCCACATTAAATTAATTATGGCGACCTCTAGAGGACATAAAGTAATAAACTAAAAAAAAATATTTGTTATGCCATGTTGGTATGAAATTAAAAGGCTTGACGAGCATATTACAAATATGTATACAGGGTTACAGGGAAAGTGGTATTGAATATTAAAGGAGGTTATTATTCAGGTCATTACTGATGATTTTGATTCTGAAATAAAATGTCCGAAACTTAACCGTTATGGAGATATTAAATTTTAAAGATTATTTTTAAAAATCCTTTATTTTTTGGCTTTTAGTCGTTTTTTTTGGGAATAGAGCTCCTAGAGTCGGTTTTTTTATGTATCTAGTTAGAAGACATGTCCATTAATAAAAATGATCAATAGAAACTGAACCTACTACTAACAGCTTAAAAAACTGCTCGACAACGGTTAGCATTATGAATTTTCTAATAGAGTGTTCTTAACTTTGATGGGCTTTAAAAAAAAAAAAATGTATGGAACTTATTCTGCGAATAACTTTACAAAGTCAAAGTCAAAGTCAAAGTCAAAGTCAAATAATTTATTTCAATTAGGCACAAAAAAGGCACTTTTGAACGTCAAACTTTACAAAAAATAATAAATAAAACTGATTCTAGTCGCCCATTCCAAAAGGTAGTTTTCGTACAAAGTTCTACGTCTCTTTAGCTATTCAAAAAGGTATATCATCTACTAGGTTTGTTCATAAAATCTTAAAATAATGTTATTAGAATAGGCCCATCTGGTAGTACAACATAACAGAATTTCGATACAAAAGAATCCGGCTTACTACCTGGCACTTTTAAACAATGAAAAAAGGTTTGGGTAGACATTGTTTGTGCCCGGGAGACGTGCGGTGACAGGTATTTATGTCATTTTAAATGTCTGAATTGTCAAATCGCGGATCGTGGTGTTTGTTTAGTCTGCTCATGCGTTCTTCCATGGTAGATGTGTTATCAGTGCCCTCCGATTTTTTTTTGTAAAAACGCTACTTGGCTTGGATTTTTGGACTGTTTCATCTTCTAACTGTGTGACGTGGCTTGTAATTGGACTTAGATTTGTGTTGTGAACATGGCAACATTTACCAACGAGGAATATGCTGACATCCTAATGTGTTATGGATTTTGCGAAGGAGTGTCGTTGCGTGCACGCAATGAATACATGCTAAGGTATCCTACTCGCCGAGTACCTGATATTGGCGTATTTGACAGAGTTTATCGAAGACTACGAGAAACTGGTTCTGTGCTAGTACGTCGGACTGACATGGGACGACCTCGTGTTCTTGATGACGACGTCTCTTTGAAGCCGACCCAACCACGTCAACAAACGTTGTCACTCGACGGCTTGGTATTTCCCAGTGGAAAGTCTGGTTCGTAATGCACAGTTCTGGGCAATACCCTTACCATTACACGCCAGTGCAAGTAATTGAAGAAGGGGATCCATTGAGACGACTAGACTTCTACAGATTTATGCTCAATGCCGATAATGAAGATCCGGATTTTTTAAAGAAAATCATGTGGACAGATGAGTCGAAATTTGACAAAGGCGGCATCACAAACTATCATAACACCCATTATTGGGCTCCCAAAGCGCAAGGTAACCCCAAGAAAAAAAGACCAAAAGGGTCACAAAGGAGATTCAGTCTTAATGTGTGGATGGGTATAATATCAAATAACTTGATAGGGCCATACTTCCTGCCCGATGACTTGAATGGCGAGAGTTAACTCCTCGTAACACACGTTTACGCTGAGTATACAGCCACCGTCAGCATGCATCGTATTGCAACTATGCATTTACTGGAAATCAGAGATACTTGTTTTTCTTTTGCATTATATTCAGTCTTACACTAGCCACCAGCTCAATATCCTGTATTAAGTAATTAAATTAATATTGTAACAAATAAATATTTTTTTAACTAAAATCCCGACCGCCGAAACATAACTCGAGACATATGAAAACTTTTTGAGGGAGGAGTTACCCTCTTTAATGCAAGACTTGCCTATTGCATTGAGACGAGACATGTTCTTTCAACATGATGGCTGCCCAGCGCACTACAGAAGAAGTGTTCGAGCATGGTTGGACGAGAATTACCCAAACCAATGGATTGGAAGAGGCGGACCCATAGCATGGCCGGCGAGGAGCCCCGATTTAACGCCGATGGATTTTTATGTGTGGGGTCATATGAAAAGCCTAGTATACGACCAAATGACACCGATCGCAAATGTCGATATTCTAAGACAAAAAAATATTGATGCGGCTGGGGAAATGAGGCGGAACCTACGAACTTCCGTCGTGAAAAGTAATTTAAGAAAAAGAATGAGATTTTGTGTAAGAAATAGCGGCGGCCATGTAGAACATGAATTATAAAATATTGCTAAAATTTTTGTCTTTTTTTTACGTATTTTAGCTACTTTTACCTCAAACTAAAAATGTACCCTCTCCTAACTTAACTGTTATTTGGGCAATGTTTTGCCTATTTAATAGCAAGTGTTATACCTTTTTGAATAGCTAAAGAGACGTAGACCTTTATAAAATTATTTGCAAAATAAGTTCCATACAATTTTTTTTATTAAAAGCCTGTTAAAGTTAAGAACACTCTATTAGAAAATTCATAATGCTAACCGTTGTCGAGCAGTTTTTTAAGCTGTTAGTAGTAGGTTCAGTTTCTGTTGATCATTTTTATTAATGGACATGTCCTCTAACTAGATACATCAAAAAAACCGACTCTAGGAGCTCTAATCCCAAAGAAAACGACTAAAAGCCAAAAAATAAAGGATTTTTAAAAATAATCTTTAAAATTTAATATCTCCATAACGGTTAAGTTTCGGACATTTTATTTCAGAATGAAATTCATCGGAAATGACCTGAATAATAACATCCTTTAATATTCAGTACGACTTTCCCTGTAACTCTGTATAAGTATTGTCAATTTTTTTTTTTTTTTTTTTTTAAAGTAAGATGTACGGCGCAGCTTTAAAATGAATGATTAGTCGTGATGGCTCAGTGGTTAAGGCCTCCCCTCTCATGTACGAGGTTTTGGGTTCAAATACGGGCAAGCAATAATGCGCTTTTTTAATTCATATGTAGTTTCTGAGTTTATCTTGGATATTACTGACATCGGTAAAGGAAAAACATCGTGAGGAAACCTGGACTTACTGTTAATATAAGCCTTGAGCAACCGTGGTGATCAATGCTCGTGCCTTCTCTGTATGAGAAGAGGCGTTTGCCCTGCAGTAGGACTATAATAGGCTGGTATTATATATAATCAAACCTAAAAAAAAAATATAAAGCGGCTCTGCAAATACTTTATTACGAAATTATAAACCCAAAATAATTTAAATGAAAAGTAAATTCATAAACTAAAACCCGACTACTGAAAAATCACGCTCTAAAAAGTATGAAACACGAATATATTTCAGACAGAAATCAAGACAGGTAGAAAAATGGTAAGAGCCTGGGTCGCATGCGTACACCTACAAAATTATAACGACATGCGACGACGCGACGGCTGAGCTGGTATATATTTTTTTTGGATTGTGACCATTGGTTAATCAAATAGTACAGCAAAAACAGTACGAAAATTACCTTGAAAATACCTACCTACCTAGAATTCTATTTTCAATATTGGTATATGGCAGACTTGTAGTACAACTTGCTGTTAGATAATTCACTTACCATCATCGAAGGTGCCGCATTCATTCATCGTTTGATTGTCGAGTTTCCTGTAGCATATAAAAGGCAGTGGGTCCTTGCATGACGAGTAATACGCGCGTCCATCCACGGTCATAGTGAGGCAGTCTCCAGTATCGACTCCGTCACCTCGTGAACCCCATCTTATTTCCATGTCGGACAGTGGCACTCCTGGAACATACACGTCAAAAATATTAAAACAAAGAAAACCAGTCGAAGAGTTGATGTGTCTGCTCACCTTGCGGACTACACTGGCTTGTGATTTGCGCGAGAAAAAAAAAAAAAAAAGTTTATTCCTGACAATTAGTAACAATATTTGTATGTACGTTTTATGAATCTGCAAAGCCTTTTTCCAACTTTGTTGGAGTTGGGGTCAATACTCAATACTCAATACTTTATTGCATTCCATAATGTTAAATAAAACAGTTGGTATGTTAAACATTGAATCAATTATGGACCCTGTCGGGCACAGCAAAGTTAAATTAATTGGTAATAGGAGAGAGGATGAAGGCGCTTTTTTGTTTTAAAAAAGTAAAGAAATATTAAATTAAAATAGTAAAATGGCTTTTGTGGTATTTACATTTTATATCATAATTATATTTAATTGAGTATTAATAAATTTGTATGAGTTTTATGTGTAATATTTGGTTTTAGTTTAATGCACCACTAAATTACTAAAATTATAAGCTATAATAAACTAAACATTCACATTTTTATAGAATATTTTAAAGAAATTAGATTAAATTGTGCGCTATTTAGTATAGTTATTTTAAATGAACAGTATTTTGCGTTTTAAAATAAATTAATTAATTAATTCAACGTCAAATTTAAAATGAAATGTCGGTATTATGTCGCATATTATGTCAGAATAATGTCAGAATGGTTTTTATTATTGTTTAAATTTATCGTCAAATTATTCATTAATAGTGTAGTAGCTTTTATTGATTAGAAATTGTTTCAATTTATTGATAAATATATTATTGTTATTAATATTTTTAATGTCTTCCGGTAGCTTATTGTATATTTTAATAGACATAACAAATGAACTAGAAGAGTGCATTTTTAATCGTGAAGTGGGTATGTTAAACTAAGTCTATTTTCATGTCTGAGTAAAATTTTAGTTTGGATGTCTCCTCTTTTGGTATAGAATTGAGGATATTTTCGTACAAGATTTACAAATTTCAAGTATGTAGAGGCAAGGCAGGGTTAATATTGGAAGGTCTTTAAAGTGGGGCTTACAGGAGTCAGTTTCTTTGATATTATTTTAAATTCTAATCATTTTTTTCTGCAGGGTGAATAGTGTTGGGGCGTCTGTACTTTTTCCCCATAACATAACTCCATATTTGAGCCATGCGAATGCGTACGCGTAATACGTTACCAGTACTGTTTTAAGGTCTGTTGTTTTCTTGATTTCTCGGAGGGCGTATGAGAACTTAAATAATTTAGTTTTAACTTTTTGAATATGTGATTTCCAATCTGTGTGTGAATCTATAACAAGGCCTAAAAGTGTGAATTTATTTACTGTTTCTAATTGTATTCCGTTGTATTTGAAACTTATAGCTAGAGGGAGTTTTTTTCGTGGGTAGAAAGTTATTATTTTTTTCATGTTATAGTTAATTTCAAGATTGTGTTCGTTCATCCATTGTGTTGTAGTGTCAAGTATAGAAGTAAGTTTTTGGTTTAAATTTATATTAATCACATGATGTTAAGATGGAGATATCATCGAACAATGCGAATAATACGCATGACTCATTGATGTGGCTGGGAAGGTCGTTTATGTAAAACGAGGAGAAACGAGGTCGGCTTCCAGTCTAACCGGAAGCAGCTGAATACCAGTATTTTACTTGGAGCAACTTCATAACTGACTTCCACAACCTAGTTACTGGGTAACACGGTATAGATAGTGCAATCCACGACGACGCGCCCCACTCCGCTCCGCTCCGTACTAAAGTACAGCTTACAGTACAGTCATCGCGGAGTGGGGCGCGTCGTCGTGGATTGCACTATCTGTACCCCGGTACCCCTTGGTAAGACTGGTTGTCAGACTTTAGGCTTCTGATTACCCGTAACGACTGTCAAAGATCTACGGATGACAGCCGGGACCACCTGCTTACAGTGCTTTCCGAGGCACGGAGGGGTCTCGGTATGTAATGAATGGTCACCCATCCACGAACCAACCGCGGCAAGCGTAGCTTAACCTTTGATCGACCCGTGCGGCTGTTATTATTTAGCCGCACGCGTACTTGTTTATCTGTATCTATATACAGTATGGAAAGCACATATATGCAATAAATGAAACCACATACTTGTTACCGCCTTTTCTGATGGTACACAAAAAATGGACGAAATCGGTCCAGTAATTAGGTCAAAAAGTAGAGTTCTAATTTTGATCATATTTGAACACTCTGTAGAATTGGATCACTAGGTCAATGATTCAATTGACTTGAATCCTTGAACATTGAAAAACGACTTCGAAATTTAGATTTCGTCGAAGATTGTCAAACTAGGTATCAAAGCGCCAGCACCGACAAAAATACCGCGCGCGTGCATAGTTGCCGCTCTTTCTGTGGTCAAGGTACTTATCTATACAGAGTGTTTACTTTTATAGAATTTATTTTGATATTTATTTTGTTTGAAAATTTAATTTTGCTATACTTCTGTGGACTAGTATTACTTGTGGTTTCAATTATTGCATATATGTTATTTCCATACTGTATATCTATAGTATACTCGTATGTATTGAAGGTGCTTGTTGCAGGTAACGAGCTAAATGTATGAATTTTATTCTTTTTATTATTGAGTCGTTCAAAACATAATTTTTTTTTTTTTTAAACGTTGCCCCACACTAGGAATTTCTCCTGTATTGTGGGTGCGTTTACAAACATTTAAAGTCACAAAAACAAACAACCAAACCCGGAACAACTACTTGTAGGTCATACAAATATTTGTTCCGTGCGGGAATCGATCCCGCGACACGCAGCGCAGCAGTCAATCGCTTAACCACTGCGCCAACCGTGTCGTCAAACATTAATCTTATTGAATGTCAATTTAAAGATAATATTATCAACATAAACAATCATTGTCCATTCCAATGTTGCCTGGAAGAGATCGCAGTAAGTGATAAGGTCGCCCATTGTATGTTTTGTAGTGTATATTTTTTTAAATAAATAAATGAGTAATAAACCTTTGACTGACCTTCTACAGATACATAGTCTCCTTTAGAGTACAAATCATGGGTTCCCAGGAAAATGTGACCATTCACACCAAACTGTGCCATCTGTGTGTGAAGAGCATTAGCTAGCCCTTTGTTTAGCGGCGACGCCAACACCGCGCCTGCAACATGAGATACACACATTCAGATTTATGTAAATTTCACCGCAAGATTGTGAGCACCGTTAGTTTCTATCTTTATAGCGATATTATAAACCATCGAACAATTGTGAACTGTGACAATAATAATAACGCATTCATTTTCAGTAGTTTAAAATCTATCAATGTCAAATCGTCAAATTATGGACGAACCTGCTATTTAATTGTGTAAACATTTTCGGTAAACGATTAAGACTTCTCTCGAATCTGAATCTCTTTTCTCTCTCTCGAATCTATTTCATTTTGACAGTTCAACAACATTCATTGCGTTATTTACGTCGTTGCGCAGATTTTTGCGGCGAAAACTTCATTAGGCGCGTTGAGCACTTTTCGGGTGAATAAAAAGCGTGAAACTCGCGTCATCGTCACCTCACGCAGTTTTCACTTCCATCGGCAGTCCCCAAAGACTGCCCCGCATGTTTTTTTTCCGAACTTATGAAGCAATGGATCAGAAATCTGTTTCAAAATAATTCAGAGATTGTGAATGATCGTCTATTAGGTACGTAATTAGGGAGCTGCACTTATCGACAGGGTTCCAGAAACTATCGAAAATGAATGCGTTAAATTGTAAATGGTTTGTAGCAGTTCATAATTTTTCGTTAGTTTATAATCTATCTAGCGAGATTATAAGGTATCGAAAAATTGACGATGTTGTTGATTAACTATGTTCATAATCATACGGCTTATTGTCGCCTTAAGTCCAAACACAATCTTAGTCAGATCATGTGAAGACCATGTTGATTAGTGCCTGAAATGGTGTTTTGAGGAAAGAACCAAACAGAATTGAGTGGATCTGCCCAGTCAGTGCTCACATATGTCAGTAATCGTGTAGCTCAACTCAGAACGGAGCTCAACGACTCGACGAATAAGACCAGAGAAAGGACGTTTGGGTAGGTCGCATAAAGTACCGACCTACTCAAACTACCAGACAATCATTCAAAACTCACTGAAAAAAAAACCAACTAAGTGCCTGTCCGACCACGCACAATGAAGGATTCCGTAGTTGGGATGAATTTATCCCAAGCACAAACTTAACATTGTACTTAGTTGAAAAACCTGTTCCCCTATACATTCCAACTGCAAATGTAATTTTGTACGCACAATATTGAGAGATTTACCATGTTATTTTAAGACCAAAGACTTCTTATGGTTTTTTTTTATATTCTTAAGGTGTATCCAAACATTGAACGGCAAGAGTGCAGCAGCAACACGCGGTGTTTGAAGGATACATTTCTGCCGCGCTCTAATTAGCACCAAACCGACGAATGTTTGCGCAGCACATCCAAGACACGCCGCGCACTTCAGCTGGCAATATCAATCTGCCTAGCGTTTAATACGTCCAGACACAATTAGTGACGAATGTTTCGTAAAAACGTTTATGCGCGGCAGGTGGACAGAAGCTTTCGCGCGCGGCAGTCGTGCAAACAAAGTGCGGGCACGATTGCCGCTCAATGTTTGGATACACCCTTACGGTTTTCCTGTAATCTATCTGGGGAATAGATTTTTTTTTCCAAAATGTTGAAAAAAAAATAAAGAAAACAAAATTAGATTGGACCTTTACTCATAGATTACAGGAAACCTATAAGAAGTCTATGGTCTTAAAACAACATGGTAAATCTCAAGGGTAATTCTATCTACCGTACGGGACTCATGATTTAAGTAAGTATGTGTTTATGTGTGTATTTACGTGTGTTCCACCGTAGCGCCTAAACTACTGAGCCGATTTTGATAAATGAGGTATCAGTAGATTTGTATTATTGACCTGGGTGACATAGTTTAAAAAAAAAAGAATATGTTATCTAAATTTTCCCTAAATTTACTCAGGTGGTGGTGGTTTTTTTTTACAAATAGCTGAATTTCTAACAAAAAAAAATTTATAATCATGACATGTTTGGTATCAAAAGAAAGGTCTTGACACACACTTGAGAAAAATACAAATAGGTATATACAGGGTGTTTGGCAGAACGTTGAACATACGAAAATGGTGGATAGGTGGGGTCATCTGCTACTTACTCAACCCATTTTTTTTTTTTTTAATGCAAGTTGAAATTTAGTTTCAAGTATTTTTTTACATATTTCTGTAAGTTTGAGGACTTATAACTTTTTTTCTAGCTAACATCTGAATAAAGCAATAGTTTTATAAGAATCTACCAACATTAACGATAAAAAAAAAAAGCCTGTTTTATCCATTTGTGATAAAAAATACACTCTAAAGTTAAGAAAGTGGTGAAACTAGAAGAAAGCAAAAAAATTTTTTTTTTAATATCCTGGGGTCCAGGGCCAATTAAATTAGGGCTGAGTAAGTAGCAGATGACCCAATCTATCCACCATTTTCGTATGTTCAACGTTCTGCCAAACACCCTGTATATCATATTGTCTATGTAATTAAATATGTTTAAATAGTTTAAAAAAAAACAAAAGTGAGACTTCGCTGCGCTACGTATGCCACGGCTGTAAAATGTATACCTAGATACACACACATCTCCCTCTCATTTGCACTACCACGGACATTAAGTGTCGTGAAGTCACGAGTAAATAGGTTAATTACTGACCTATTGTATTACTACAATGCGATTATAATTTTGTAGGTTGTTCCTGTCACCCACATGTTATACAGGCATACGACCACGGCTTTACCTTGACCATTTTTGTACCTATTTCTTGATTTATGTTTGAAATATTTTCTTGTTTCGTACTTTAGACATCACTTTTATGTTTCCGTAGTCGGGTTACAGTTTTTTTACTACATTTTTTATTTGGTAACTGCTTTAGTAATAGTTAAAACTACTATTCAGCAGTTGGCACGGGGGCAAATTTTAAGGATTGGTTTTTATTACCATGTTAACTCGCATTGTCAAAACTTAAGAGAAACAGCGGAGTTTACCTTCATCATGACATCTAACGAAGGCTTCTTCCCAAATGTCGGGCGTCGTGTGCAGTTTGAGCCAGCCACCTGCGTCAAAGTTGAACAAGTAATCAGGCTTGCATCGCACAACGTCTGGAAAAAAAAGAAAGAATATTATACTCTGTTCACGTGACTTCACTTGGAACCAATTTATTTATTTATTTATTGGATAGGTACTTCAAGCACATAAATTTACAGAGGCGGACTTAATGCCACAGGAATAACGTTAAGATTTATTTATTTGGAAAAATATTTTTACATTAATAATTATCTTTAAGTTGCTAAGTACAGGCAGGGAAATTAATTTAGGAAGAAAAATTACACACTACGTCAGTTTTCCGAGTTATAACCATATCATAAAACTGCCAGAGAACGGCAGTCTGTTGTAATTTCAATACACAGACAATTTAAGTTGGGCTTCAATTTGCTTAACAACTAATACACTTACACTGACTAACAGACTACACTAAAAATGAACTTTTATTAAAGTCGTATTAAAATCTTTATTTATTTCGGAAAACTTTTTTATTTTCACTTTAGAGACACAAGCATCTGAGTAGCCGACTCTTGTACTAGAAGTTCCTATATCACAAGAGCCAGTTAAAATAGACTAGGTACATAGTTTAATTCCTATATAAAAATAAAAAACAGAAACGCCAGTGTAGACCACTCAAAAGATGGAGTGACGATTTTGCCAAGATAGCAGTCAGAACATGGAGCAGAATAACCAGACAGAACAGCTTGGAAACGGCTGGAGGAGGCTTTTACCGCTATCGATAGTAGTCCTTGTACACCATAGTAATAGACATTGAAAAAAAAAACTTGTTTATTATTTGATAACTCAAACTCAAAGGATTTATTTCAATTAAACCATTTACAGGCACTTTTGAATTGTCAAGGGGTCGGTCTGTCAAAAATATGAAGCTAGTTGCCCATTCCAAAGCTTAGTAGGTACCTATGGAGAAGAACGGGCAAGAAACTCCACGGACACTCTTTTAAATAAAAAAATTGATACAAAATATTGGTTACATCATTCATTTTGAAATTATGCATGTGAGAACAATATAGAAAGACGTGCACGTTCGTAAAAGCGTCCGTAATAAAAAGTAAAAATAAAGAATCATTCAAAAACTTAAAATAAATTAAAATAAGCCATGGCAGCTAAGAGATGACCAGTCCCAACTGACGGCGCCCGTTCACGAACATGACGCATGGATAATAATGTTACATTAGTTTTAGATACTTATGGAATAAGTGTGGAAGAAAAAAAAAAGCTATTTTATTTTTATTTAATATAATAAAGTACTCACCAGTTACAAATACCAAGTATGATAAGCAAACAAAATATACCTTCAACATTATTGCGTGGGCGCACACTGTAGGTACCTATCGTTTCGCTGCTGCAGCTGTAATGTTCAAACAGAAGATAACATGCGGTTATATACTGTATGATATCGTAAAATTTTGATTGTAATACTAACATCACCAATAAAAGGTCTTCTCTGTGTATATTTTCTTGAGCGATCGATAAGATTTGTTCCTAAATTGGGTGCTTTTTTCGCCCTTTATTACTCTTACACTTACCCTTACACTAAGTACACTAAACTTAACATTTTTATAATGTGCTATGTTGTCACCACCACCGATAACCTGAGAACTTTATTGCAGTCTGTCCACTTTGTTGCAGTCTGTCCGCTTTGTTGCATTCTGACCGCTTTGTTGCAGTCTGTCCGTTTTGTTGCATTCTGTCCGCTTTGTTGCAGTCTGTCCACTTTGTTGCATTCTGTCCGCTTTGTTGCAGTCTGTCCGCTTTGTTGCATTCTGTCCGCTTTATACTCTTGGAATTTTTCTATTTTATTTATTACAGCTTTTTTAGGAGGATAAACATGAACATTGGAGGTAGCTGGTGAAACAGGTATTGTTTGTTAAATCCATATAGTATAGGATCCGAAGTAAGATCATACTTCACTAATCTATTTACCGGATGATTTTTTTTAATCAAATATAATAGATATTATGTTCACAAATATTTATTGCAAATGTGTTGCCTAATTAAATATGTTCATGGCTATAAAAATTAAAAATAACCCTCTTATCTCAGAAACTACTGAGCCTAAAATGTTCAAAACAATACCACAATAGTTCTTTACTTATAGATTACAATAAAACCTCTAAGAAGTCTATGGTCTTAAAAAGTCTCTCAATATTGTGCTTACATTTGCATTTGGAATGTATTGGCGAACATGTTTTTCAACTACAGTGTTAAGTTTGTTCTTGGAATAAACATGGTACATAACATATTGATCGTACGGAACCCTCACCTCACGAGTTCAACTCACACTTGTCCAGTCTTTTCTCTTTATCTTTGTAATCAACATGTTGTACGATGCAAACCTCACTACTCGTTCAACTGTAGCATATGCTCACACAAAGTAAGTTGTTTTTCAAAAATATTATACCTACACTAAAATGATGAAAAAAATAAAACTCACTATAAAGGATGAGGACAATAAATACTGCTAGGTGTACTATATGTACAGCTCTAACCTAACCTAACCCTTTGGGAATACAAGCGTAATGTTAAATAGGTAATACTACTTTTCAAGAAGTCTTTATGCAGTTCGCGGTAGATAGTTATTTTAGTTCAATCTCAGGGTTGTTTAATGATCAGACTGCTTGAAAAGTGAGCTCGTTTTGTTTTTTTTTTCAAATTACCTTACCTGCCTCAAATTTAAACCTAACAACTATGTATTAGTAGGTAACAATAAAAATGAAGGGAACGAAGATTAAAATTTGAATAAGTACCTTATAAAAAATTACGAAATGACTTCTGTCTGTGTGCATAAAATCCTAAATATTCCATACATATAATAAAATCGTAGCGAATTCAAATCTGTATATATATGAAAAAGTAATTGCTACGATGTATGAAAAAGATTCTGATGCAGAAAATAAAATATTTAGAATTATTATCCGTTTGTCTGGATGTATTTGACGCAAAAACTACCGTATGGATTTGTACAAATTCTCCTTCCAGGCGGTCATCGAATCCTGCCGGGGTTGCGGGAAAGTCCGAAAGGGATACGGTGGCCCCTTGGCATTGCACAGGCAACAGAAGGAACACGGGTGGGTTTTAGTCAGTAAGAGTCTGACACGCCCTCCCGCTCCACCCAGAGCGGGAAACGTCATTTGATGATTTCCCACCCAAAAAAAAAAAAAAAAGGCGGTCATCAAATAGGCTATATAATCAGATTTACATCACTTAATGCAACAAAATCCCCCTATATACTCACACACATACTCACACACACACAAACACACACACACACGCACACACATACTCAAACATCTACCCACTGCATGCATTAAGCCCCATACACTAATACACAAACTCTAAATAGGAAAAATAAGTAATAATATGCTAGATAATAGTTAGATCGACGTTACTACACACTTTTTTGCTTAAATCATGTTTTGAATAAACCTCATAGCCGAACACTGTCTCCTTAGATACAGGACACCCTAGTTTAGGAGGCAGAGTTAATCTATTTTACATATCTTGTGACATAGTCATAATATTCTACATGTCTGTTGTAACAAATCTGCATATCATTTCCTGTACCAATCTGTATTTTTCGAAAAATAAACATTTTTACTATTTATTATATTATATTATTAATGATCCCACTGCTGGGACACAAGCCTCCTCTCTACGGGAGTGATGTTATCTACCACCTGGATGATGTCACATGTCTTCGAATTTTTGTTTTTTTCTCACAATGTTTTCCTTCACCGTCTTGAGAGCAGTGGCGATGAAATGACTTTCAAATTCAAATTCAAATAATTTTATTGTGGATCATAGGTTCATAAGATGTTGTGCTAAATACAGGTAAGTCTGCTATGTCCCGCCATTAAGGCATACAACATTCATTACACAAGTAAATATGCAGTTAAAATATAATACATCTAATTGTCATGCAATACATTATGATTAAATTATTGAAATAGTTAAATATTTATGTCAAATTACAAATTATTAATTCAATGGATTCGCTTTAATGTATTGTCATCTAGAAATTCTCTTATAGAGTAATAACATTTACTTATCAATAATTCGTGTATTTTTTTTTTAAAGGTATTTATATCGTTCATAGTTCTGAGAAAAGGTGGAAGATTATTAAAGATACGTGGGCCCATACAAAAAATGCTTTGGTGCAAAAGCTTTGTTTTACTGGCTACGGTGCGCAGCTTGTCTTTGTGTCTGGCCCTAGTGCAAAATTCAAACAAGTTTGGGTTTGATTTTATGAACATTACAGTTTCATATATGTATACACAAGGGAGAGTAAATATTTTTAAATTTGTGAAATGTGGTCTACATGAATCTACTTTGTGTATATTGCACATCGATCTGATACACCGTTTTTGGGCTCTAAAAGCACGCTCTTTTTCTACAGAGTTGCCCCAGAATATGATGCCGTAGCGTATGATTGGAGCAACATATCCATGATATACAGTTAGTAGTGCCGACTGACTGACAGTGTTCCTTAATCTGTAAAGAGCATAAGAGCCTTGACTAAGTCTTTTGCAGACTTTCACAAAGTAAAACGCCTACCTGGGTTCGAACCCACGACCTATCTACTACTCGTAAGTCGGAGCCGCTTCCAGGTGACAATAAGCTTTATTTATCACGCTACTTGATAATGGTTGCAATATTCAATTATATCCGTATTCCTCAACAGTTTACCGCAAGATTTAATTAGGCGAGGAACAATATTTTAATATTGCAGATATCTTATTATCTTTTCAATTCTAAATTTTCACTAGTATTAAATCACGTTGTAAGACAATGACATCTATGTTTCACAAAGTGACGAAGTAGAGACGGACATGAATCATTAGTATGTGTATATGTCAGACAATCAGCGTGCTGACCTGTTTTTTAAACTTGCGTTATTTCAGTCTAACAACGATAAGTCACGTCGCGTCGGTGGCGTTACAAATCATTGTTAAATAAGAACAAATATTAGATACCTTTTTAGTATGTATTTAATAGCAATCAACAATATAAAATACAAAAGAATAGTAATAACTGTTTTAATATTTAAAATTATATAAGCTTAAGGAATTTGGAAGTCCCGCGTAGAAGGGAAATGACATTTGAATGATGGCAGTTGACTCATTCATATTACTGTTTTTGTACGAAATAGATATTTTTTTAGGAAATTATGAGTGCAGCAACAAAAGTTTTCTTTAGCACCTAACCTAACATCTTTTTTGTATGTAGGCAATGAGTTAATAGAACAGCTTCTATTATATTCATTCATCGTCTTTAATATACCAACAGAATATAAAAAAACAGTGTAAATTTATAAACGTAAATTAATATGACTCAGAGCTACCGATAAATATATTTACTTCTGAATTGAAATCAAAGAAATAAAAAAAATATTTTTCCATAGGCTTGCTGTCCAGTCGCCATATTTTCTAGCAAAATCTAATCTTGCTTTTCGGTGCACCTTCTTGAGAAGTGGTACTCTCCGGGCGACGATGCTTCCAAATAACTTTTCATCCTTTCGTACTGTACGCGACGCTACTCCGCTATTGCCAAAAACTTCCTTTCTAATTATTTCAGAACCCTTATATGGATCAGTCAGTGTTCTCTGAACGACCAATTATTTATGATAAATTGATTTTTATAGGGAAGTGCAATTATTTTGATTATTGAGTATGAATCCATAAAAACTACTAATGAACCTATTATTTTATGCGGTTTGAAGTTGTTATCTGTTAGTAAATACAAAAATAAAATGAACTTGTTTATCCAAAAGTGACTTCGTTATCAGCATAAGTATACCTATATCATTAGGACGGACATAAATGTCGACAACTGTAATACTCAACTTTAGTTTGATACATTACGACTTGGACAGGGAAACGATATAGTGCACAAAAATGTTTAAGACCTACTTTGTTTGTTTATCATACTTGTTGATAGTGACGGGTACTTACCTATTCAACTTTCATTTAATTTAAGATTTCGTTAGTTTTTAAAATACGAGCACATTATATTAAATTGTTCAATATACTCCCAAATAAATAAATATAAATAATGAGCCGTCCCACAAATCTCGAGTCGAGTGGGTATTGAAGTTTTGTATGGGATAGCTGTTTTTTTTTCCCACGAATACAATGTTAGTCTCATGGAGAAAGTTGTTCAGTTTGATAGTCTGTCCCACCTCAAATTTGACCACAGTCACCTGCTGTATGTGCATAATTCAATATTAAGTAGTCATTATAAATATATTTGTTATCCATTAGTTGTGCGCTGCAAACCCGACTACTTGTTCAACTATGACGCGGGCGGCTGGCTCAAACTGCACATGATCCCCGCTACGTGGCAGGAAGCCTTCCTGAGATGTCACTATGAAGGTAAGTTGCACTGTTCCTCTGATTATCAGGCTGTTTAGAACTGATTTCGCGGGTTTACGGGAAATTCGGCTAGTGCACCCAAAGACGAGAATAGTAGGTAGTAGGTAGGCATATCAAACTTACGCAGCAGTTCACATAGCTTTACCTATAGTTATATGGGACCACCGCGCAAGCAAGAATTTTTGAAATTGGTCAACTGTTGACGAAAATATCGATGAAAATATTATATAAAATATATATTTATAAACAAACGAATTGAAACCCTTCTCCTTTTTTAAGAAGTCCATTAAAAATATCACTTGATATTCTTCAATTAAATAAGAAGAATTTAAAACTTGCAATGTAGAGCATTATGAACATTTTTTTTTTGTCAAGTTCTATTTGAAGAGTACTTCAATTTATTTTTGTTAATATTTTATTTATCTCTCAAATACATTGAAAACTATAGTTTTGTATAATTTAGAACCATTTTGAATTTTGTAAGTGTGAGTACCATGGAGCCGTTTACTAAGTTAATACGATGTACGTTGACTTGAAAGAGCATGGCATTTGAGAGTATATTGTCATGCTCACATAAATGTATCACTGATGGTGGCTAGTGTGTTGGATCATTCGTTTCCTTAAAAAATGGTTGAACTCGATTGAGGTGATCCACGCGTCATGCTCGTCAACGGACGCCGTCAGTTGAGACTGGTCATCTCTTAACTGCCAGGGCTTATTTTATTGTGTGATCCAGATCTGCACATCCAACTTCAATGAAGAGGAGATACGCAGAGCGAAAACACTGATGTATGAGTCGCTACATGTGGATGACCGAATGCCGTCCCGCAGGAGGGATGAAAAGAGAGAGAGGAGTCTCCAAGACATCTTAAAAGTGTTGAAAGAGACCGATCCGGACGACGTGCTGACTTTCGTGGTAAAGGATTTGCGCAAACTGTCCCCAGTCACAATTGACCATGTTGACGTCACAAGGCTGCTACGGGATATCACAACCCTAAGATCAAGCCTGGTCGAGATGCAGTTGAAGTTGGAAGAATCACAATCCACGATCAGTGTTCAACGTAATGAGGTAGCAGATTTACGCAAGACGGTATGTAGGTCACATGAGCCAGCTACCAGCGTCAACACGCGTCACGGCGCATTCAATGCATCGCAGCTGAGTTTTGAGCCAGCAAAATTTGACTCGTCGCCGGCTGCAGTCACTACAAGCGATGCACAACCACGCCCCGCCCTCCCCGCGTCCTCCATCGTTGGGACGGCGACCAATACGCCATTATGAAAGCTCCCGCAAATCATCAGCGGCAACCTAATAATACAAGGGATGTCCAGCGGCCCTCCGAAGTAGTTCGAAGCTCGTTGCCGCCGATAACAAGCCAAGAACAGGCCAATGAAGAAGGCTTCATTCACGTGGAGAAGAAGAACAAGAAGTGATGAGGAGTGATTTCATTTTCCTGAGTGGTTTAACACCTGCAGAATAGTCAGAAATTGCGGCTTTTTAATTAATATTATTATTATTCGTGTTTATTTCATTTTGAATACATTATTATTTACATTTTTTAAGTATTTTAATAAAAAAAATAAAAACATTTAAAAATAAACAAAATTGTGGCCCATCGGCATCAGGAACAGGGTCCAAGCTGCCGGTGGTCAGGGCTCTAGAGAGAAGAACCTCCTCACTATGCGTGCTGTGTCCAGAAGTACTGCTTTCTGAATGTGCTTATTTTTTATTATTCGGTATAAAAAACATTTAAAAATATAAAAAATTGTATTCTGCCGGTGTCGGGAGCAGGGTCCAAGCTACCGGTTTTTAGGGCTGCAGAGACAGGAACCTCACAATACGAGCCGTATAGAGGAGTACTGTCTTCTGAATCAGGCCCTTGATCCAACCGCCTAACGAGGGCCTCGAGAGATGTTGATCGAGATTATTATTATTAATAATGTTTTTTTTAACATTTTTATAGAAGTAACAAGAATAATGTTCCTAGGATTTTTAATAACTTGATTTAAAACAGTATCGTTCTAGTCTTCTGTCCGTTCTTCTTCATAGAGATCTATGTTTTGGAATGGGCAAGTATACATACTCGTATAGCTTCAAATTTCTGACTAAGTGACCGACTCCTTGACAATTCCAAAGTGGTTGTTAATGGTTTAATTTAAATAAATAGTTAAAGTTAATCGCGATACTTCTGGCCCCGAATATCAGAGGTCAAACTATATCAAATTACCTATTCTTGTTTTAGTAGAATTTTATTATGAGAGATATAATTTTGTGAAACAATATAATATGTCTAATTATGTGTTATTTTGAATGAACATCATTTCCAAACGTTTTTTGTTGGTTTAATACGAGGCTTTTGGCTTTTTGTATTTTTTCTTTTAATGTGCGTTTTATTAGTGCAGAATAAACATATTTCTTTCTTTCTTTCTTCTTCTTCTTTCTTGTGCAGAAAATTCCACTCTATCGAAAACGTCGACTAATCGCGATATTGATCTATGAATAACCGACCATCAATCGATGAGACAAACGATTTAGGTTAAGATTTCAAGGAATGATTTCAAACCATAGATTTAGCTGATATGTAGTAGATTACAAATAATAATTAAAAAAGTCGTCCTATGGGGATAATTTATGGACTTACACTAGTTTTTTTTAAATAAATACACAATTTTTTACCGAAAAAATGACTTCGATTCCGTCTTTTTTTTCGTAGTCGATAATTTTTAGTAAAAATGTTAATTAACATGTTAAAATAACTCATAAGCTTTTGTAAATAATAAACAGAATCCAAATCGACCCATAAACTTCGGAAATGTGTCAAAAAATAGAAAGCAAATCTACAAACTCTACTTAAAAAATTAAAAATTGAATAACATGAAAAATGTTATAGATAGACCCCCCCTTTTGAAGTTTATTTTCGACATTTTTTCATGAATATTCAGAATATTACGGGCGGTCACATGCGCATGGGCGACATTGTATATACAGCTAGTTTCATACGCTCACTCGCTTGCAAAGAGGAGACCGGGGTTCAAAGTGGCGATTTTCAAACAACACGTAAAAAAGCCGTTTAAGCAAGGTTAAGACTTTCGGATATGTAGAAGCGGAATTTATTCTAGTTCTAATCTAAATTGGTAGTTATATCTATTTAGTTAGTAATATCTTCTTGGCCGGAAACATTTTTTTGCGAAAAGTCGACAAGGAACAACCCATCAATTCATGGGGTTGGTTGTCCCATCGTTGAGGTAAAATGATCCGGCAGCAATTGTGATAATTAGTGATACAGTAACTGAAAAAGAATTTATATAATTTAAAGCAAAAATATATAGTGTCTAATATTAATGTCTGATGTATTAAAAAAAGAACATAAGTATTACTGTTTCAAACAAGTGAAATACAATGTGGAGCAGGACGATTGACATTCCTGAAAACCACATAAAGAGTGTCATGTTCTTTATCCGTATACAAAAAATCAATCAAATCCAATGAATACTTTAGCCACAGGAAATTATTTTTCATTTTCTTATTTTTCAACATGATGTAGATCTGAGTCCGTAATAATAGGTAAACATTGTAAGGTCAAGAACCTGTGCAAAACGTACGATTCTATCCTCTACGTCTCAATATGCTTGAGAGACAGAGAAAGGTGTCATACGATTCCACTCTGACGCGCCCCGCCCAGTCCCACAAAATAATACTACAATTAGAAAGAAAAAGAAATATTACTTACGCAAATTATGCATTAGTGGTGCATAGACAATTGCGAGTGTGTGTGTGAGTGGAATTTTTTCGGCAGTCTCGGGACTCGGTCACAGTCAGTGCATAGCGGCGCCCTTTGGGGAGCGCACACGGCTACTTTTTTTATCACGCATTGTTGATTTTGTGAAAAAATTTAGTTGTTATTTGTGATTAAAGACGATTTAGTGTGACTTATTGTTCAGTGTTAGTTTAATATTAGTTAGTTAATTAGGTATCGATGTCGCTTGTGCATAATGAACAACGGTGGAAACCTTGAAAATTTATAAATTTTACTATTGATGTAAATTCTGATTGTGATGTGATATTATGTGATTAATTATTCAATCAGTGATCTTTTAATTAACAACGCGCAACTTAGTGAGTTTATGCCGCTAATTTGTTGTTCTCCGACTAAACTACCTACCCACGTCCACCTATGCCCCGCACCGCAGCGCAGGCGCCGCCACCCGCCGCGACCCGCATCGGGCCGCGCAACAGGTTAGTGACTGTAGATAAAGCGTGTTTACTTTTTATGCAGTTGATTCTGCTATTTATTTTGTTTGAAAATTGCTATTTTTCAATTTTCCATTAACTACTAATCTTCGTATTTTAAAATGTTTCTATGGACTAGTACTGTGCTCGTTTTAATTTAATGTCGTAAGTCCAGATCCACATTGTATATCTTGACCCCGAGACTCTTTTCAGCTTACTACCATTTTTAACACTGCCATCTTTTTAAATACATTTCAAGTGACATTACGAGCGCCAAAACGTGCAAATTGTAGCAGTGTTTCTGAATGTGTGTATCTCATGTTACAGGCGCGGTGTTGGCGTCGCCGCTAAACAAAGAGCTAGCTAATGCTCTTCACACACAGATGACACAGTTTGGTGTGAATGGTCACATTTTCCTGGGAACCCATGATTTGTACTCTAAAGGACACTTTACTTCTGTAGAAGGTCAGTCAGACTAGTGTTAAATATTTAGAAATTTTAATTTCATAGATAAATGAAATTAAGTTCTAAAATTCCCGTTACTACAGGTACAGTCGTGTTCATAAGTACCTATAGTGTTACTTCAATTAAATTATGTAAGGATCGTAGCAGGTGGCGTTCGGTAGTCTCTGCCTATCCCCGTGGGAATAAAGCTTCGTGCAGACTAGCGCGACGCGACACCGGCTATTGTTATACCGTGAAGTTTTCTTGGAATTTGTATTGTTCGAGTCGCGTCGCGCCGTCGCGTCGCACTGGTCTGAACGAGGCTTAAGGCGTGCGTGAGTTTATGTATGTATGCATATGCATTATGTGGAAAAAGTACCGGGAATTGTTAAAAAAAAAAACAGAAAAGTAATTTATTTGTCAAATGTACGAGTATTTTGTCGCCTCCAAAGTAGGCTCCTTCACTTGCAATATAGGTAAGCCAGTGCTTGACCCAGTCCTCCATGCATTTTTGGTAAGCTGATTGAGGTGTGCTCTTCAACTCATTCAGTGAATTTTCTTTTATAGCTTCTATAGACTCAAAACGTCCTTCTCTAAGTGGTAATTTTATCCTTGGGAACAGGAAAACAGACGGAGTACACCACAGAGGCCGCTTCTTGCACTTTCCATAGAAACCAAGCGTCACTGGCACTAAGATGTCTTTGAAGGCGACATCTCGAGACGTTGTTCTGTGGAACACGGAATATAAAATATTATATTATATATTATGAAAACACATCTTACAACTATTTGAGAAAAATTAGCGCTAGCCTACCAATCAATTGTGCGATTATTTTTTGAAATTTTGACGTGTATGTTCCAGGAGTGCCGCTGTCTGACATGGAAATAAAATGGGGTGCACGTGGAGCTGATACCGCTGACTGCCTTACTTTGTTCAGCGATGATGAAACCGAGTATCACATGTCTACCTCGTCGTGCGAGGACCCCCGCCCCTTCATATGTTACAGGAAACTCGACAATCTGACGACGAACGAATGCGGTACCTTTGATGATGGTAAGTGAATTATTTAGCAGCTACTCAAACATCGTACCATAATATTCTAGAAAATTTATAATGCAAAAATGATGTTTTACGACTTCCGCGCGGGTAAAGACGCGGGCGAAACCCAAAAAAATACCACCCAATTTCGTGTCGGACCACACACAATGCAGGGTTCCGTAGTTGCGATGAATTTATCCCAAGAACAAACTTAACATTGTAGTTGAAAAACATGTTCTCCCATACATTTACACTGCGAAAGTAATTTTCATCCATGAATTTATTTTAAAATTAATAAAAAGTACACCTATTTGAAATCCCCACAACAAGCCTTTCATTAAATTTGGATATGTCACACGGTACAGTTTTTAAAACTTTTTTTTTACATAAATAACATCACGCCTTGTTTCCCCGAACGGTTGGGCAGAGGTGTACCTGTAGCAGGTACACCCACATTTCGCCAGTAATGTTTAAGTCCCATGTAATAGGGGGCGAGCCTATTGCGATCAACCGGGCAATAATCCAGACACCGGGCAGCAACTGAGAAATTACAGATATAAAAACAATTTAAAATTAGATGAAATTAGATTTTAGATTAGACATTAGATTCAATTTTTGATTTTATCTAGATTTTTATTTTTTTATTTTCCGATTTGCCCCCGAAAAGTGACCCCATATTCAAAAATATTTTTTTTATGTTACCTGATTATGTGTACCAAATTTCAACTGAATTGGTCCAGAAGATTCGGAGCAAATAGACTGTGACATACACGAGTTCCTAGAAGGCATCCGATTTTTCCTTTTGAGGTACGGAACCCTAAAAATAAGCGATGTGTGGGCTAGTAAAATGTGTTTCCTGAATCCGGAATCAATAGAGATTTATGGTAATATTGAGTCTGTTACTAGCACAGTTATAAAGAAATAAGCAAAAATTCTTTAAAACTCATGTTTTTTTTTTTGGCGGATTTACAGATTACGTTTAGTAATCTGTTAATCCGTCAAAAAAAAAACGTATATTTCCGTCCTTCAATTCGCGATCGACTCGCACTTAGCCGGTTTATATATTGAAAATGTTAATTTGATATTATTTCAGAATATCACTATAAGCGGTATACAGGCAGCTGTTACAAGGTACATCACAAGATACAGACCTGGACGCGTGCGTACGGGATATGTGCATCTGAGGGGGGGCACCTGGTTGTCCTGAACGACAAAGAAGAGGCTCGCATCGTCACGGACATGTTCCCTGCTCATGCGACGGATGAGCTGTGGGATAGTTTTCACGTAGGTCTGAGTGCCTGGGGCAAGGAGCGCACCTGGACCACCATCCACGGTATAAATTTTAAGCCAGTATTTATATTAAGTACCAATTTATATTTTGTGTGACAAGAGAAGAATTGTGTATTGTTAGCTCTGATGTGCCGAATTTGAAGACAGAGACTTATGATGAAAATTATCTATAACATAAAAACCCGGCCAAGTGCGAGTCGGACTCGCACACGAAGGGTTCTGTACCGTATTAAGATCGACCAAAAACGCCAAAAAATAAATTAAGTTGATAATTAAAGGAGGTCCCTTTAATTATCAACGTTGATTTGTAATAATTTCAACTGTCTACCTATTACAGTTCATGAGATACAGCCCGCTCAAAGACGAACGGACGGGCGGTCAGTGGAGGCTTAGTAATAGGGTTAGGGTTCCATTAGGCACCCTAAAAAGGAGCTACTGGTTGTCTGTCTGTCTGAACTTGAACATCTTTGAAGATCTTTCACGGCACTTAATAACTCTAAGCAGTAGAGAAATTAAATAGAATTCCGACTTCTTCTAGGTGAGAGATTCGAAGACGTTTTCAACGATTGGAGTACCAGCCACGGCGGCCAGCCTAACAATCTCAGGGGCATCCAGGATCGTGCATCTTTGGAAAGAGACGGCGCTTTGGCAGACATTGATCCTGAATTCAAAGCTATGTTCGTCTGTGAAAGATCTCCGCAATCAATACAGTTTGAAGCCGAACGAACGAACGGACACAACACGGACGAATAATTTTTGTGTTGTGATAATCGTCTTCCTAATTCCTCTTCAATAACTCTTCCTCCAACTGAAATCAAGTTTAAGTTGTAATGTCATATGTCACGGTAGAACAATTACCGATGTCGCGCGACAAGTCGCGCTAGTCTGCAAGAGCCATAACACACACGCATCATGCGTGTGACAGGGGCCAGTTTATGGCATAGTTAAAATTCGAACAAAAATTATAATAATATTATATAAGTAATAATACTTTATTCAGTGCTGCCTTTTTTATTAATTTTGTAATTGCTAAAGGTTTTAGAATAAAAAATGGGTGTTATGTGATAACAAAATACAAAAAAAAAAAACGTTATTTTTATTTTACATCTAGGGGCACGGCAGTGCCCCCACCAAGTAGAGCAAAAACAAGTGGCACCGCCGCCGCCGTACCATGCTTTTCTCGAAGCACTGGCCATTATCTATCCATCTTGGCAAGTGCGATTGCCAAGTCAATCTATTTATTTAAAACATAAAAGATTTTTAATATTGATATGGTCGTTGTTGTCGATGTTGTTAGGTTATCCAATTACGTAATAACCTAAGACAGAAGGATCCTCAAGTAGGGACTGAATAAATTGACCGACTTGGTATTACATGGATCTCACAACTTTTTACGATAGAAGAACTGAGTTGTGAGACTTGTTTTTTTTTACAGGTTATGTTTTTGATGGCATAAAGTTAACAAATTGCTACAATTATTTATTATTACTTCAGCTTATTCAGCTGAAGTAATAATAATAATAGTGAAATAGATATCAAGTAACAATTTTTATTATTTGTCCATAAATAAATTATGAAATATATTTTAAATTTATTAATTCCACCATCAAAATTAAGCTTCGATCATGAATAAGAAATTAAGCAATAAATAAGAATATTAGACTACTAAAACCAATGATAATAAATGTAAAAAGAGGTAGATAGGTTACAAACGTTCCGCAAGTGGCACGTCAAAAGTTGGCTAACTAGCCACATTTTCTTCGTTTTGTCTCTTTTTTGCTCCCGATAATTACGACATGCCCTCCTACTTCCACGTGTCATATAATAGTGTGACATGGTGCCGTTTTTGAAGATAGAATGTTAGGTAGGTAACCTATCTACGTCTTTTTACTTCTAATATCATTCGGTAAAAAACTACTTACAAAATAAGTGTCATGTTTAAACAAATAAAATTATTATGAATTATGAAGTGATTTTAAGGGAATGGGCAGTTTGTTTACATTAAGTATTTTATTTAGCTTTAGTAAATATTGAGTTGGTAGGCATTGAGGTTAGCTTAAAGTATTTTTTTTTTTTTTTTAGGAAAAGAAGATTGAAATTAAACCACAAATTTTAGTCCTTAAATAATAATATTACTAACCCCGCCGCCGTATCTCTACGTTGACGACGTGGTGGAGCTTGTGCGCTCCAAACTCTAGATCTGTGCCGGTAGAGTTTATTTTGCCGGAACGAGTCTAGGATGAGGAGCCAGACCAACCGAGAAACAGAAACCCGCAGGGCAGCATTTGGCGAGCTGTTGGGCAGTAGTGACCCCACGGACCCTATATCCCGGGAGAAATCTTGTTCCTCATCTCTGGCTTGCCTTTATGGACCGGCTGGAGTAAACACTGACGAGGAACAGAGCTCCCACCTCATTATTGCCTTAATTGGCCGGCTTGAGTGGGATTCGTAAGAGGAAACGTGCTCGGAGGAAGGAAGTATTCCAGTAAAATGCTGGTAGGGATCTTGACCGTATTTCCGAGATTGTCCTGATGGCCGTGGAATACCACTCCACTCCTCATAAGCACCTCAGGACATGTTGCCCCCTTGTTGCTACGACACTTGATAGCCGACTTGCTAGCGACCGTTTTCGGGGGCCCATTATTGAGTGTGCAAGTCACCTCCTGCCATCTGTGTACTTTATATAAAGCATTGGTCAGGCAGGGGCCATAGTTTTTCCACAGTTCAAGATAACCAGCTCACTTAGCCATCTAGACCCACAGTTTTTGCTACCTAGTATAATTGCACATATCCTCTATTTTATTGAAATATTACTATGATGCAGTTGCGATGAGTTGCTCATATTAAAAAACACGAATTTATCAAAAAATTAAGGAAAAATTCAATATTTTTAGGCATGTTGATATACTGCAAAGTTGGTCTCATAATAAATAAAACGGAGCACTTTTTGTATCTTGAATCACTTTGCACATAAACTATGGCACGGAGAAATAATGTTTTTTTAGAGTTGCCGCGGACAGAGACGAGTGTTGTCAACCAGCACTAAGTTCCGACTGCCCGTGTAGCAGACGGGGACTCGGAAGCAGGTAGAATTTTACCTAGTGATGAAATTTGATTAATGGCCAGGTTTTGAGTCGTTTTACCAGTCTGTGCAACGGTGCAGCGCAGGCGTTGTGTGTATGGTCCGCGCCACGTCATTTCTATACATTTTCTCTTCCCTCAATCTCATACTCCGATGGGTAGCAGTCTGCTGTGATATCGTAATTAACCACAATTGCGCAAATTTAGTTGCCCGTGCGAACACTGGTGCTTGGGGGAGGTCCAGCAGTGGACGTCTTTCGTCTGAAATGATAATGATGATGAATGTGGCCACCCCTTTTTTTTTAATGGGAAATTATCAAATAGCTTCTCCCGCTCTGGGCGGAGCGGGAGGGCGTGTCAGACTCTCACCTTCCTTCAGTTGCCTGTATGTTGCCAGGGGCCACGGTATCCCTTTCGGGCTTTCCCGCAACCATGTGGCCACCCATTAAAAGATTAAGTGGGCGAAATTGGTTAATGTGATAAAAATGAAGACAAGTGAGTGTCGTCTTTACATTTGGATTTGTTCAAGAAGAAGATTGTCTAAGAATTTGTGACATTTCTTTGTTGAAAGCGTATTTGACGTAATTAATAGCAATTTATTGTGGCACGGAGAATTAAATGAGTTAAAGTAATTCCTTGGCTTTTAAATGTTTAAACATTAAATATTAAGTGCTAGCTCAAGTGTTACTGAAATTTTATTGTTCTGATTAAATATGTTTGTGATTGTTATAACCTTAATTTAATAGGGATGTCGACTGGAGGGTAAAAAGACTGTTTAGTCCGTCAGTCAGATAATAAAAAAATATTAGATACTTACGTATTTTTTTGCAACATGGTTTATATAAAACGCATTAAAGTTGGGAAGTGGGGGCTCGCTACGTCACAAGTCAAGTCAGTACAAAATCTACCGGGGAGTGACGTCATGCCACATTTTAACGTATTGCCTACTCAATGTATTGCCGTAATATTTTGATTACGTAAAAAAATAAAAAATAGGTGTTCAATATTTTTTAATAATCTACCTAAGACAAGAAAATATTTTTTATTCAACATCCCTGTTATTAAAATTTTCTTAGTCCATAATGTTATGCCCCTGGCTCGTCGAAGTCGTAAAGTTGTGACCTATAAGTTTTATAAACAAAACACTATCTAAATAATTTGAATTTTATTGTAATATGATAACAAATATTTAAAATAACAAATGAAAGTGACATTTTTCAAAAGAACGAGGCACCGTTCGTTAAAAAAAATACTAATTAAAAAGTGTTTATTCTCAGTAACAATGAAGTATACAATATAATATATATAAATAATTGTACCAAAATGCGAAGCAGTTTGTTGGTAGACGTTCTTTTTTAATACATTATCATTTGCCGTTAGTGCCATCTGTGACCCAGTGCTGGGCAAAGGCAAAGGAGAAAAAGGAGGGAAGGTGGAGGCTTCCCTTCCTCCTTTCACTTAAACTCCCATTCATCTTCTTAGTGTCGATAGCAATCTAAATAGACTCGGCCCAGAATTCGGCGTTTGACAACAACAAAAACTCCCATTGTTTGACATTGAGTTGACATTGAGCGGTTTACGTCATTAAAAAAAAACTTTTAATTTTAAACCGTAAAAGTAGACTGTCACCAATTGGTGACACCGTGAAAATCACTATTTTGACTGCTAAAAAATGGCTATTATCATCTGTGTTTGGTGATAGCTATTATATTATTTTTCTACAGTGAAAGAAATAATGTCACGACACACCATGGATTATAGTGCGTTTCATCAAATACTTTATTTGTCATAATGTTGTCTCCTCTGTTAGACTTTAACAACAGACCAATTAGGTAGCGCCGTAGCGTATTCCTGTTCGTCCTACAACAGTGGCGGCGCTACCTAATTGGTATGTTGTTAAAGTTTAACAGTAGAGCCAACATTATGGCAAAGGAACTATTTGATGAAACACCTTTCAGTACGAACAAACGTCAGTTACGGCGGTCAGCAGGGGTTGATCATTTATATTCGTAAGATGATTTTAGAAGACAATTTGAAGATTATTGAGAATAAATTCACAGGTGAGCTGGGATACCCGATTGCCTTGGGGAAATCGATTGATTGCCAGCAAAGGTCAGACGACAACCACAGTGCGTAAAACCAGCTTATTTATTTTAGTGCACAAATTATTTATATTATTGTGTCTGTATCCTACAGGTAACCAAAACTTGTACCTACGAATAGTATTTTTAAGGGTTCTGTTTGTAAAGGCCGAGATGAATCAGCAATCACATAATTTATTTAGGTACGGCCGCTAACTTCGAAACTGTTCTTTTTTAGGTTTCCATTACTCAAAAGGAAAAACCCGAACAAGGGCGTGTCGGACCACGAACAATGAAGGGTTCCATAGCTGGAATGAATTTATCCTAAGGACAAACTTAAGTTTGCAGTTGGAAAAATGGTCTCCCTTAATATCGATAGACCTACGTCATGGTCAATTCTCCAACTGATATTACATAGTTTGTAATCGCAAAAAAATATTTTAACAAATTGACGATTTTGGACTTTTTCCTTGACTTCTCCTGGAAGACCTTGCTTCTTGCCAAATTTCATCATTCTAGGAAGTACGCTATAAACTCAATCTGCCTAGCCTTTTCTCAACTATATTGGGGTTGGCTTCCAGTCTAACCGGATGCAGCTGAATACCAATATTTTACATGGAGCGACTGCCTATCTGACCTCCACAACCCAGTAACTGGGTAATACGATACCCCTTGGTAAAACTGGTTGTCAGAATTTCGGGCTTCTGACGACCCGTAACGACTGTCAAAGATTCATGAATGACAGCTGGAACCAACAGCTTAACGTGCTTTCCGAGGCACGGAGGAGTCTCGGTATGTAAAGATGGTCGCCCATCCACAGACCAACCCCGGCAAGCGTAGCTTAACCTAATGGATCGACCCGTTCGGCAGTTATTACTTAGTGACGAGCTCCTCGGAAGTACCCTCTACGAAGTACCCTATAGGTTTTGATTTATTTAGGAGTATCAAGAGAGTTGTTTAGGGCGGTATTTTTTTATGTGAAATATGGCTGTGATATGAAATGAAATGAAATTGTTTATTCTGTAAATAGGATATTGGAATCACTTTTAAACAAGCATATTACAAATTAGAGGATTCTATCTAAGATAAGAATGCTTGGAAACATGCTGGTCCTGCTACATCCTGCAAAATCAAACTGGTTGCAATTTTTTTTTTTTTTTTTCATTCTGGGATTACTCACACGACTTATCAATTGCAAAGTTTTAGGAAAATCGTCTACTTGTACAATGTTTGCAAATATTTGAGCACCATGCATCTATCACATTAAATAAACGAGATAGGCACAGTTTTAATATGCCATTTATGTCAAAAATATGGCACAGATAAAACGCCGGGTCCGCAGTGGACCGGCGGCCACAGACAGGGCCCACGGTCCACTACGGACCTGCCACAGCTGGGCGGTTTATACAAAATATTATAAAACATTTTAAAACAGTACCTAGCAGTGGAGTTTCTTGCCCATTCTTCTCCATGCGAAAACTACATTTTGGAAGGGGCGACTAAATTTTTTTTCTTATTTTTTTGTAAATTTTGACGTTCAAAAGTGCCGTACAAGGAAGGGCCTATTAGAAAAAAAAAAAAAAAATAGCTAGATGAGTTCGGCATTTCCTATCTGACTACTCTGAGAATCAAGGCCGAAACAAACTCAGAGGTCACAGTCTCTTTTAAAGCCCAGACATATTCTTGGTCAGGCTATATGAGGACCATGTAGATTAGTTTCTGGAATGGTCTTTTGAGAAAAGAACCACACTGATTTGACCTGTCCAGTCAGTGCAAGCATTTGTCAGTAATTGTGGTGTGGAGCTCGACGAACAATACCAAAGAAAGGACATTTTGGTAGGCCGCATAAACTACTCAAACTGATAGACCATCAGTAAAACTAACTGAGAAAGAAAATAATAAAATTATAAAGATATCCACATAGTCCTCACATTCGCAAAAATTAAAACAATACACGGTGACATTTGAATCACAGTTTTGCTAGAACAAACGTTGTTCAGACCATGGTCTACTACCATTCCATAGTATCCAATAAAAAAAAAACATCATTGGTTTTTAAAAAACACAAAAAAGACAAAGTTAAAAATGTCGGGATTATCGGTACTATCTACAACTTAGACACTGCGGCGCGGGCGGCGGCGCGGCGCTCGCTTCTCAAAGTAGATGCGTGTGATGTTTGTGTACAGAGAGGAGGTGAACACTTTGAGCATACAAACACGTAGGTAAGTAGGTACCTACAAGTTTATTTTAAACGTTGCTCTAAGCTAGGTTTTAAACTCAAATCACACACATAAACAGCAGACCCACAACAATTATTTATCCGAATGTTATTAAACAACATTAAATAAGTACGATAAAAGAGTTAAATTAACTACTTGATAGATATTACTATTTATTCATAAAATAATTATTTGATTGTGCCATAGTTACGATTTAAAATGAATGTGAATAAAATTTAAAACTAGTAAGTAGGTAAATTATTTTCATATGAAACTGCTATGTGAATTCAATTCAGTACTCCCAATCAGCTGTTTCGCCAAAGTTCACGCGCGGCCATCGCAGTTTAGGTACTTTACTAAACATCTAAACGCACGTGCCGGCCGCGGCGGCGGGCTGCGGCGGCGGCGGGCTGCGGCGGCGGCGGCAAACTCAAAGGAACCGAATAACCGATGAACCGGTGTCATAATTATTATGTCGCCCCTCCGCCATCGTACGGTTACTACGACAGAAAGCGTATCAGCAGTCAGCCAGCAGGGCATGATACAAGGATACAGCAGACGCGTCATTCATCAGTTTTGCTAGCAAATACAATTGAGATGATTATTAGCGATAATAATTTATCCACACTTTAACCGACTTTAGTGCACATATCTGACAAAAAAAAGTGTCTACTGAAAAAATAAGTAATTTTTAATGATATTACAATCATCACATGTACATAATTTGAAACTTTTTTTAACTTCTTTTTTTATGAAATTTTGTTTCGAACAATTCACTAAAGATTATCCACTTTCTTCGTCATTCTTTTTTAAAACGTTCCCCACGCTAGTACTCAATTACTTTTGTAGCTAATGTGGGTGCGTTTACAAATTCAAATCTCACCTGCATCTTTCTGAGGGGGAATCGAATTCACGACACGTAACGCAGCAGCCTATCGCTCAGAAACTGCGCCATCGGCATCGGTACGGATAATAATTATTAGGAAGCACAGCACAACTTATTATTACGTGAGTTTAGCTTTCTCGTACTTCATTAATTTACGCGCCGAAGAGTTTTTAACTTACTTTCATATGGGTGCTAGTGTGCTTCGTGATTTTCTGTCATTATTTTAGTTATTTTCGGAACTTCTTAGTGTGTGTGAGAGTACGTGTGTCGTCATCGAAGCTGCTGCCTAATAATGCATCGCGATCAGAGAACATTATTACTTAAGAACCGGTACCGCCGCGTGCGGCTCGCTCCCGCACGGGACAGCATTGTCTACAGGGAAATGTACCTTCATAAACGAAATTTAGTAAGCACTTATTTTTGTACGTCTTACTAGAAAATACCAAAGTTAAAAATTAACTTCGGTAGGTATTTTATCACTGATAATTGGCTACTTTAAAACATATTTTTATGTCTTACTATGGCTTTGGCTATGGGTATTTTCTGGCTATGCACGGCGCGGCGAGGTGGTCGACCTCTAATAATTTTATCATTTCGTTCTAGGTGCGAACTTACGGTAGGTACTATCAGACATGGCTTTCATTCTTTCCTGTAGGTACTAGGTACGGGTACCTATTGTATCTAACGTGAGATTATTAGGAATTATTTATTTATTGGGATATTACAGGAACAAGACAAAAACAAAACTTATACCACAAATCCGAGTCAGCTCTGTGTGCACCAAGACAACATTGATTTCAATTTTCCACATTCCAATAGTTAGAACACATTTTCACAATAAACGCGCGATTTATGCCTGTGACGTAAGTACATCGGATGCACATGCAACGCCCGCTCGAGAGATTTCGGTAGACTGACCGTGACCGCCCGGGTGGCGCGGGTGTCCCGCGGCACTGGCAGTTAACAAAAAAAATGGGCGGAACGATACTTCGCGCGTTTGCGTGTCATTGGCTAATGATTTATTTGTATTTCGGCCCGTATTGGCCGGACAGGCTTGTAGTCCACGTGGACTCCTCATAACTCTTTTGAATGCCATATTACTACCGCGATGAGTACTTTGATGTTACGGTTAATGTTTGAACACGTTTGAGCAACATATGACTTATTTGAGAATGCCTAGTTTAGTTTGTTTTAATTACATATTTGATGCAATAGAATGGTAGTAGACCATGGTCTGAACAACGTTTGTTCTAACAAAACTGTGATTCAAATGTCACCGTGTATAATACTTTACAAAGTAATCATGTCATTTTGTATGTTAATATTCAACAATGTCAATGTTTAGATAAAATTAGTATATTTTCATGATTTTACTGAATAATTATAATGTCAAGTTTTATGGTTTCATCACAAGGCTTAGCAGAGCGAGCAGCTCCATCCCAAGCTTTTTTATCTTCAATACTAAACTACACACTTCTTCTAAATAATCATAAATTTTATAGTACCCTTTTTTACAAAGTTTGGTTTTAATACAGCTTTTAAATCGTTTAATGGGTAAGTTTCAAATGTCAATGGGAAGTTTGTTGTAAAAGCGTATTTTTCTCGAAGGGAATCTCTCGGACCTAGGTTTTAAATGGCTCAAACAGCCCTTTTCTATAGAGAAAAGATAGTATTTAATGTCCGCACAGGTTCCCCAGAGAAGAATTTCATATGGCATAAGACAATGAAAATAACTAAAATAAACGATTCTGGCTGTATCTATGTCAATTATCTGTCTTTTTTTTTAACAGCATAGGCGGCCGATCTTAGCCTTCCAGACAATTTTTCTATGTGTAATTTACAGTCAATAGTGATTCCAAGAAAAACTGTGGACTCAACAGGGTCCAGCTCTATTTCATTAACTTGTTAGCTGCCTGCCATTTGACGTTGAAATTTTAATGAATTTAGTCTTTTTTTCATTCAGGAGAAGATTATTTACATTAAACCAATGTACAACTTTAGAGAGTGCATCGTTAACTTATTCAAAGTTGACTAACTGACGTTTTAGTTTAAAAATAAGGGAAGTGTCATCTGCGAATAATACGATCTTGTGACGATCCCTTATGTGGTGAGGTTCATTTATATAAATTAAAAATAAGATCTCTTGCCGTTAATATTGTACTATAGGTTCACCTCCACCTAACCCTTCGGGGACTACAGGCGTGATGTTATGTTATGTATTCAACTTGATAGCTCCACAAGTTCCTGCGAAAAAGGGTCTTGCTTGACAGACAGACAGACGTACGAACGGAAAACGAAGCGACCCTATAGGGCTCCGTTTTTTTCCTTAACGAAACCCTAACGGGACCCTAATAGGATGATTTGGTTTTGTTTTGACCCTGATTCCCTTTGTTTTCCGTCTGTCTGTCAAAACCGTTTTTCCCTCTGGGTTTGTTTCGGTATTTTTTCTCAAAGTACGCCGGATACGAGACACCGACTACCTCATCTAGTTTTTATTTTTAGAATATAATTGTTTGTTTGATTTTAACATAGGAGGACTTAATAAATAGGTTTATTCATCATCAGTATTACTGAATGACAGGGTTCATTCAGTAATACTGATGTAACATAACTTATCATCAAGCCTGTAATCCCCGAAGAGTTAGGCAGAGGTGTACCTAATAGTGCATCCAGATTTCGCCAGGTATGTTTAATTCCCATATAATAGGGGGCGAGCCTATTGCTATCAACCGGGCATAAATCCATACTTAGGGCTGCTGCTGAGAAATTCCAGAAACCCAATAACACTTTGGCTGACCTGGCAATCGAACCACTTGCTCGGCAGTTGCACTTTCGACTAGACCAACGAGGCAGTCTTCGAAGTATGGTGCTCACTATGGGAATAATATCTTCATATTTGAGCAGTGGTGGCGCAGTGGTAACGGCCCCGAATTACGAGTTGGGTTTGAACCCAAGTAGGCGCTTTACTTTGTGTAATTAATTTCATCACCACTGCTCTCAAAACGGTGAAGGAAAACATCGTGAGGAAACCGGCATGTCCTAGAACCAAACATTCGAAGACATGTGACATCTACCAACCCGCGCTGGGCCCGCGTGGTGGCCCACTCCCGTTCACAAAAAGGAGGCCTGTGGTCCCAGCAGTGGGAACATTATATAGGCTGATTATGACCTATTAGGGTTCTGTACCTCAAAAGGAAAAACGGAACCCTAATAGGATCACTCGTGTGTCTGTCTATCTGTCCGTCTGTCACAGCCAATTTGCTCCGAATCTTATGGACCGATTAAATTGAAATTTGGTACACATATAATTGTCATATGATTTCTGTGACCCAAACACGGACATGTAACGAAAATAAATGAATTTTGAATATGGGGGTCAATTTTCGGGTGAAAATTGTTTTTTTTGTTTATGCATACTGTACAGTGTGATATATCAAATGAAATGGTGTGTTGTGAGGATCTGAAATATTTATATAATTTTAAAATAAATAGGTACATTTAAAGATATTTATGTAAATAGATGATTATTGACCATTCCCCCCACTTATCTCCGAAACTACTAAGCCAAAAAATTTGAAAAAAAAATACAGAATATAGTTATATACTTATAGATTACAGGAACACCTATAAGAAGTTTATGGTCTTAAAACAAAATGGTGGTTAATCTCCCAATATTGTGCGTACACACTTACATTTGCAGTTGTAATGTATCGGAGAACAAGTTTTTTAACTACAATGTTTGTGAATTTATCGCACGGATAAATTCATCCCAACTACGGAACCGGCCAAGAGCGTGTCATCCGACACGCACAATGGCGTGTGGTCCGATTCGCTCTTGTTAAAGTGTGTTTAAGTTAGACCAGCCGATCTATTCTGTAAAAATCTGACCGTGATAATTCAGGTGAAGTGAGCTATCCTTCCACTGATGCTAGGGATGGACACTATTGACACGCTCACTTCACCTAAGTTTTCACCGTGAGATTTTTACAGAATAGCACTGCAGTTCCGAGACTTTCGGATTCTTCTGATAAGGTTCTCAGCGCATCTTAAGATCTAAAATTGTTACAAATATAGCTATGGGTCTAAGGTTGTTACGAACCCTTAAACCTGTTCGAAAAAATTATATAAATATTTTCGCAAAACTTAGTAGCACAAACACTTTTATTTGAATACTTAGTAAAAGGAAAAGAGTTTCCATTCTATTTAGCTGTATTCAACAAGTGTCCAATATGAGGGTACCATGTATCCCTCGAGGTATAAAAACATCAGCAAAAGGGCTTTATTCAAAAATTATTCATGAAGATGCAGGGGTTGAATTGAATTGTTATGCGAGCAGATAAAAATAACTGTCCGTAAGAGAATTGTTTCTGTTTGCGGCATGGGAAGCTATTCAGTTACAGAAAATACAAAAGATAGTTGTAGGGATCGGCGACTCGCAAAAATAAGATTTCTTGCAATGTGGGGTTGTTCGAGTTACAATTACCTTAAGCTTTGTTAAAGGATTACACAGAGAAACCAGTAACATTAGCGTACATTGCTCATAGTTTATAAAGTGAGGCAGCTTCGCCCGCGCTAAGGTCGGAAATTATCTCACGGGAACGTATTTTTTTATTTATTTTCTCACCACAATATTACAAAATACATATTAGATGGTATCAGAGTCAGACAGCATTTTAATATTGTGGGAGACTGGTGCCTAAACTAGGCTCTAGGCCTGTATTTCAGGACACCTGGTCTCCGCTCTTTTACAATAATACATTTTCTGTTGCTAAGTACTTGTACAATGACAACCAAAGGATATAAAAACAACATTATAAAAAGATTAGTGGCTCGAGTGGAAATTTTAACTTTAATATTATAAACTAAGAGTAAACTACACTTTTGAAAATAGGGTTATATTATACGTATGTGGAATGGTGTGTGTGTGTGTGAGAGTGTGTGTGTGTGAGGGTGTGTGTGTGTGTGGGTGCATGTGTGTGTGTGTGTGTTAGTCACTTTTGGGCTTGTATGACTGATTAGTGATAAATAGCTGATATTACACCATAGAGGTAAGTAGGTTCTCAGTCTAATCATATATTACATTACCGGGATACAAAGTATCATGGAGGTCTACCAACCTGTAACGCACGCATCGCTGTCAACTACTCTTAGATACTTAGGTCTGGTTCAGCCGCAATGTGTTGCAATCACATAGACACTATAGCGTCGCGTCAAATGTACTTCAGTGAGGGCGCGGATCTCTGAAGCTCTTGACGGTAAGCTCGATTAAGGGAGCTTGCCAATTTCGTCTGGATTAATTATTGGGATGTCCAATTTATGGGGTGAAAAGTTAACAGGTTGAAAGATACGTACTAGTTTGGCATTTATAATATTAATTTAAGTCTTGCATGGATACAAAATGTGGTTTGATTTATATATTAACGGTTTTGGGTTCTACTCTCGAGCGACAGCGATCAATTTCGTCAGTACGCTGATCAATTGACGTGATCGTGACGTTGATCTCATTTTTCGACCATCGATGATCGATCCGTCTATTCATACCCTCGTCCACGTCCATTTTACAAGCCCAGATATATAATTATGTTCTCCGTGTTACGTTAAAATACGATCACAATATTGAGGAGGTGACAATCTGATTTATAAGATGAATATAATCTCTCTCCTTGATGAACAATGAATGGGTTTAGGAAATGGTATTCTGCGGAATTGAGCTCATTGTAATTAAATTGGTATTATGGGTTATTATCACCATATTATCACCGCTTTACAGATATGTATGAAAGTCCGGACCCAATAGGAATTTGTTCGTAATTAGCGCAAAGGGCCAAAAGGCGTAGTTAAAAGTGTCAGCGAAACTCTGCAGAAGTCAAAGAAAAAAGGATTGATTTGATGATATTTTTTATCAGGGTTGGCGAACGCTGATGGTATAGTAACTTGAAGTATGAGTTGAAAAAAACAGTTTTTTGTTTTTGTTTTATCGTGTTTAAATATCCATTCACATCACGTCTATGAAGTTTACACAAAAAAATTGTATTTTAAACTGATATTTCAAGTAAGTATCTACGGTAGTAAACCCCAAAAAAATCAACATTTTTGTTGTTGTTTATACCTAGCGTTGTGGACCTCAAAAGGAAAAAACGGAACCCTTATAGGATCACTCGTGCGTCTGTCTGCCTGTCCGTCTGTCAATTTGCCAATTTGCTTCCAATCTACTGGACCAATTTAGTTGAAATTTGATTCACATATGAATTTCTGTGACCCAAACACGGACGTGTAAAGTAATAAATGAAAAAAATGCAGAGAATTACACACCATACTCACAAACACAAATGACATACTTACTTATTGTTTACTCATAAATTACAGAAAAACCTATAAGAAGTCTATGGTCTTAAAATAACATGGTAAATCTCTCAATATTGTGCGCACAAACTTCCATTTGCAATTGGAATGTATGGGACGACATGTTTTTAACAACAATGTTAAGTTGGTTTTTGTGATAAATTCATCCCAACTACGGAACCCGTCATTGTACGTTGTACGATACGCACTTGGCCGGTTTGTTTCGTTTTAAGATACACCCATCACATCTGCGTATTGCTAGCTAATTTTATTTGACCCTGCATAGTAGGCGATGATCCGATTCTTCATCCGTAACAAGACAGATCTTATTCGTCCGGTCAACCACAAATCAATAGCACTCAAACTTCGAGATCCGCCTTAAAACTGCTACGAAATAAAGATGTTGTCACAATCAAAATGCTATCATACATATTGATATTCGATTCACTAAGGCGCCGTACGATATTATACACCAATTCTCAAAAGTCGAATCGATTTCAATTTGAAGTCGATTCTGTTTCAGTTAAGTTTCCAATCAGGCTGAATTGATTTAGAAAATTTTGCAATCACCCAATAATACTCCAATAATATTATCATTAGAAAAATAGCGGCAAAATAACAACAGTTATTGTGTAATCTTTTTGAACTTACCTACTGCACTTTTTGTATTTATCGTGAAATAATGGAGTTTATTATACGTTTTTTATACGCCGTGTCCTCGTGGAGGCGATCGGTGGCGGGGATCTCTCGCGTCCGGCCCTGGTCCAGGCCATGGTACGGAGCGAGAGGGCATGGGAGGCCGTCACCTCCTTCTGCGAAGCAGTAATGCTCGCGAAGGAGGAGGCGGAATGCGTGAGAGAGAGGCAAATTTCGCGCCCTCACGTCCCTAGCCGCCGCAGGAGGAGACGCCCTGGGCATCGGGAATCGATTGCCGATTGCCGATTCCCGGCCACCGTAGGCGCGAGCTTGCGGACGGTGAGCAATGGGTAGCTCGCCATCCGGTAAGGACCAGGCCCGGGTCGATGGCGCGTTGTGTTCCACGCGCGCCTCAAAGAGATGTCAGCGAGTGAAGGGGTCCGATGGGACCATTGCCTGCCGGAGTTGCGGGAAAGTCCGAAAGGGATACCGTGGTCCCCTGGCATTGCACAGGCAACTGAAGTAACACGGGTGGGTTTTAGTCAGTAAGAGTCTGACACGCCCTCCCGCTCCGCCCAGACAGGGTGGGAGAAGTCATTTGATGATTTCCCACCCAAAAAATAAATAAAAAATAAAATGGTGATAACCGTTATTTTTCAAATGGAGTAATAGCCTTTTCAAAGAAGCAAAAACAAAACTCGTCCCCACTTATTTACAAACACATCCTGCTATTTGTTTACAAATCGGGGAAATGTGGGTCACGAAGTCTTTCACCATTACATAAGCCATTAACTATGTCAGGTTTCCTGCGGGGTGCCCATCAATGGCGCCGAATAACTGGAACGGATGAATTTAGTTTTATTGTGCGATACGGTGCAGTAAGGACAGGTTTTATTTTTGGGAAGATTGTTTTTATACCGCCTACCGGGAACTTCGGGAACACCCAGACCAATTGTAGCGGAGTTCAACTCGGTTACGAAAAGGAATGAGTTTCTATCAAATGTTCGCAGTTACAATAAAGAGCGCCCTGTAGTCAACAAGCTGAACACGCACTCTATAGGGTTGGTAGGTCAGAAGAAGCCAATCTACATAGACGAACACCTTATGCCTTCTAAGAAAAAGCTCTTCTATGATGCACAGGCATTTGCAAAGGCCAACAAGTTCTCTTGCTGGAATTCGTATGGTAGAATTTTCCTTAGAAAAGATCCTAACGACACAAATGAGAAACCGACGCTAATAAGGTCCCAAAATTGTTTGCTCTATCTAGCTAAAAAGCAATGACTATACTGCTCATATTTTTTTTCTTTTTTTCTATCATTTACGTTTACATACATTACTACTTTTACATGCTCTCTGTTCATATACATTTTGGGCTAAAACCCCACTTTTGTGTATAAAATATTATGAAAATTGTTTTACTGCTATGTGGAGCAGTAAAACAATTTTCATAATATTTTCATACAGTATACAAAACAAATGCCCTTAATATTAGTAATAAGATTAACTACTGCAACCTAACTTTACGGTCATTGAAATACAAAATAACTATTAATTTACTATCAAAAGGTATTCCTATATATAATGAAATACGATGTTTTCCCAGGAGGTTATTTTTATTATTATTTTATTCATATTTCATAACATGTGCAATTGCTTTGACTTCTCCCTTAACTTCCAATGGTTAACATTGACCAGCTGATTGTCGAGCTCAGTAGCACACATGTTGGCTGTTCTATTGACGGTCTGTGTGTCAACAGTATTAGTTACGCGGACGACATGGTGCTGCTGAGTCCGTCAATTAGCGCACTCAGGAGGTTGTTGGCAGTCTGTGAGACTTATAGAGAAGCGCATGGACTTGTTTATAACGTACAGAAAAGCAAACTACTAGTGTTTAGGGTAAAACATAAAAAACCAGCACATATCCCTCCGGTTATGTTAAAAGGTGTGGCTCTTGAAAGGGTGCTAGATTTTAAATACTTAGGGCACATAGTTACTGAGGACTCGAAAGATGATGCTGACATCGAAAGAGAACAGAGGGCGTTGGCTGTCCGATGCAATATGTTGGCTCGCAAGTTTGCACGCTGTACACCGGAAGTAAAAGTTACTCTTTTTAAGGCTTTTTGCCAATCGTTGTACACGTGCACTCTGTGGGTTCGATATACGCAAAAGGCATACAACGCCCTCAGAGTGCAATATAATAATGCCTTCAGAATGTTGTTGGGGCTTCCACGCTACTGCAGTGCATCTGGAATGTTTGCCGAAGCACATACTGATGGTTTCAATACCATCTTAAGAAAAAGGATTGCGTCCATGATGCGCAGAGTGCGTGGGAGCGTCAACGGCATCCTGAAGGTCATTAGTGATAAGCCGTGTTGCGCCATTATGGCGCATTGGGTGCATGTACATGTGCATGTACCCGGTGCGTCTGGTGAGTGCAACAGATTTATGAATTAAAATTTTATATATCTACATTTTTTACTAACATAGTTTTTAAGTAGTGTGTATTACTAACAACATAGACGGAAAGGTCTGTTTTATTTTTATTTTTATTAATTCTATATCAAACGAACTTGACAATATTTCCATAGCATCTTCGTATGAATGCTCGCCTGACAGATGCTCAGAGTTCATTACACATCCCCGCGAACACTTGAAAATAGTACATATTAACATTAGGAGTATTTAAAAGAATTTCGAAGAATTCATCACTATGTTGTCCATCACTAAAATTGTTTTCGATGTCATTGTGCTGACTGAGTGCTGGCTTAAAGTATCTGGAGCTAATCCTTTTATGCAGGGATATACCTGCCATGCCACTGTAAATAATATATCACAAAACGATGGAGTCGTAGTATTCAAGACGTCCCTACGATGTACAGTGCACGAACCCATTTTTCTTGAAGCTAATTGCCTTGCTTGTACCACAGATAATACCGTTATCATCTGTTTGTAACGCTCTCCCTCATATTCTAATTTGGATCTCTTTTATCCATGTGCTTAAACAATTTGGCGTGTACTGTGAATCACTTCCACAATGTGGTTCTTATTGGAGACCTAAACGTAGACATTAAACCTAATAACAGATCATTATCTTACTCTTACTTCCACTCTTGGGTTGCTCCCAGCGCACTGTCGCCCTACCAGATCAGAGAACTGCTTAGATCATGTTCTCTTAAAAACGAAATATTCAGCATTTGTCGTGGTAGTTCAGACATGCATCACCGATCACCTGCCAGTCATCCTGTCCCTGAGGATCAAGGGTTCTATCATTAAAAATAGCCCAGTTACATCTGTCCGTTACAACTTCGTAGCAATTCAACAAGACTTAGAAAGTACTGATTTCAGTCCGGTGTTTACTGAGATGAATTCCAACTTGGCCGCGGAGTTGTTTGTAATAATACTTCAAGAGGTTATTGCTACACATACCCTACGTATACGCATCCAAAATAAGATTCGTGTTATAAAGCCTTGGATGACGCAGGATAGATATATACGCAATCGTGACAGGATGCATTTCAAATTAAAGAAAATACGGTCCTGGAAATACGGTCCTTCAAATAAGTTACAAAAGATATCGTAATTATCTTAACACCTTATTGAAAAAACTAAAGCGAGCACACGATAGAAACGAATTGCAAAAGGCCAGAAATAACCCTAAAGCCACTCGGAAGGCAATTAAAGCTATTACCAACTCTAATTCTCAACCGCAAGCTCCCAAGGAGCTTCTTCAACTCACTGATGATCCTAAAATTTCAGCAAACCGTGTCAATTGCTTTTTCACCGATATAGGTAGAAAACTTGCCTCTCAAGTAACTCCTCTCCCAAGATCTAACCATGATGTGAAAACCCCACCCCAAACTCCACCTTGCCAGTCTCTCGTCATACTGCCAGTTGATGAAAGCCAAGTTGAAAGTCTGATCAGCACTTTGCGTTCTGATTGTACCACAGGCTACGACAACATATCAGCTATAGTACTGAAACAATCGAGATCCATCATATCACCACCCATCACGCATATCTTCAATCGTGCTATTGATACTGGAATCTTCCCCAACGTCCTCAAAAAAGCGGTTGTGCACCCCATTTTCAAGAGTGGAGACAGAGCCAATGAGACAAGCTACCGTCCGATTTCCGTACTAAGCTCCTTATCTAAGATCCTCGAAAAGATACTTAACAATTGTCTCGTTGCGTATCTCACTAAACACAAAATCATTGCAAACAATCATTACGGTTTCAGACCAGGAATCTCAACTGAGGATGCTGTGTCTGACCTTACCAAAACATTAGTTAACATTTTAGACAAAGGCATGGTATCTTCCTAGACTTATCCACGGCATTTGATACGGTTTCTGTTCCCACCTTGATCTCGAAAATGGGAAGCGTTGGGATTCGTGGCCACGCATTGGATATATTTAAAGATTATCTTTCTAATCGTACTCAAGTGGTTAAAATCGACTCTACAAAGAGTGATGATAGATTTATCAGTTTTGATGTTCCGCAGGGAAGCATCCTCGGGCCCTCTCTCTTTCTGCTCTACATCAATGACCTATGTCAAGCACACATCCCAAATTGCGACATATTTACGTACGCTGATGACACAACATTGATAGTTTATGATACTGACTGGGACAGAGCACGTAAAAGGGCAGAACAGTCGCTTCGCCTTGTAATGGAGTGGCTCTTAGAAAATTTACTTACCCTTAACGTAGCCAAGACAAAGATTATTCGATTTTCGCTACCTAACACTGTAACTCCTCCACTGGAATCAGGCCAAATTAAAGCCCACATTTGCTCAGGTGAGGCACCCAATTGCAACTGCCTATTTCTGTCCTTGGTTCCGGACATAAAATATTTAGGAGTCCTCATTGACTGCAAACTAAGCTGGCAACCCCATATCGAAACCCTATGTACAAGGATCAGAAAATTCATTTATATTTTTAAGGAACTTAGACACTTTGCTGATTCCGATTTAGCTTTGCTTGTCTATAAGAGCCTTTGCCAGTCAATTATTTTATATTGTATCCCGGTTTGGGGCGGAACCTACAAAACAAGAAGCACTGTGTTCGTCAAAAATGTTCGTGGCGATCCAATTTCGAATCCATGATTACTAAAGATAGCGGGTGGTTGAGCGCGAACACGAGTCGAACTGACAAAACCTCCTTACTTAAAGTTGAAAAAGCTCAAAGGGCGATCTTGAAAGTCATTCACTTTAAGCGTAGGGACTTTTCGACCAAACAACTCTATGCCGAAGCCGAAGTATTGACTGTGAGACAGCTTTTTATGCTCCGTGCCGTATTGCGGAAACACTCTACGTTACATCTAGATTCTGATAAGCTGAAAAGACGCAAAGGCTTTCCCGTGTGCGATATTCTACAATGCCGTTCCAAGATTGCCAGCCGACAGTATGCAGCATCTAGCTCGCGACTGTATAATAAAATAAATAAACTTTAATCCATATACTCCCTGACTAAACACGAAGTTAAAATCAAACTGACCAATTGGTTGCAGAAGTTAACGTATGACGAAACTGAGAATCTTATTACAAATAATACTGTATCTATTTAATTTAATTCATTGTTTAATCTTATGTTGTTATTGCAATAAGTACTTGCATGCCACTCAATATTTGTATGCTATTATATCTGGAGGAACATTGGCTCCTAAAACACAGGCTTTTGGCCTAGTTTAGTCAGTTCGCCCTATAATGTGACTCTATTGTACAACATTCTATAGTCCTTGAGTACTTATGTATGTCATTACTGTGAACAATATTTTTTTTTTTTTTCAAAGTGGTTTGTATTACTTCGTATTGTATTTTTTTTTTTGAGAGGTAGCTGCTATAAATAATAATAATCCGGCCCAATAATTCTCAATAATCAATATCTTTATTACTTTACCATAATGTGTACTCAGGTGGTAATTATATAATTTAGATCCTTAGGTACCCTGTAGGGCACAGGAAAAGGGTAGGAGGGAGGAAGTCCTGTTTTACGAGATAATTAAGTTGTTTTTGTGGGGACAAGTTTTAACTTACATATTATAATCAAAGTAATAAGATTAGGTTAGATACTAAATATTTCGCTAATCTATTATTTTTGTATTATGTTATATACCTGTAGGTATGTATTATAATTCTGTTTATTAATTTGTATAAATTGTTTTTCTTTGATAATTAATTAATTATTTTCTAGATACTTGATGATCATAATCTGCCTAGCTTTTTACCTACTATGTTGGAGTCGTCTATTTTCAACTTTAGGCTCAGCGCTGAGAGTTGAATATCAACAGTGCACTTTTATTTAGGGATTCATTTCAGTGTCACTTTGTTGTCGATGAAAACGGGCATTAGAATCTTAAATCTCTTTTCCCTAAATAAATATTTCGCCTTATGAAAGTTTTGAAACAACACTTCGACATTGGCAAAATTATGAAAATGTCAGCTTTAATAAAAAAGTTGGTATGACATATAGAAACTACACACGCCTTTCATTCCCAAACGGTAAGTCAGAGGTGTACGTATAGTAACACCCATATTTCGCCAGTAAGTCCCATGTACTAGGGGGCGAGCCTATTGCCATCAACCGACACTGATCCAGACTCCAGGCTGCTACTGAGAAATTCCTGATGGAAATCCCAATAACATAGAAACAAACATATTATGACGCCGTCTGTTATAGTCATTAGCGTAAAGTCCACAGCAGAATATAGACCTCCTCAGGGCTTCTCCACTTCAGATCCTCGTCTACGGCTACTAGCAATCTTGCAAAGATCATCGCTCTACCTTGCCTGAGGTCACATCGATCGGTACCTGTGAGACAAAAATATTGGCCAATCTTGGAAGAATCTTCAGGTATTAATAATTCCAATTAAATCATAAACTAAATGAAAACTCAATGAAAGTTATTTAGTTGATAATAAAATAGCTATTTATATACAAATTTATTCATCGCCATTCATCTTTTAATAGCAGGAATTCATTATTCTCACAGTCTGCTCGCGAATGATTAGGGTCGACGAAATCACCCGTATTGTGATATCGATCATTTGTTTATTTTAAGGATAAAAAAACTGAGGTTCTGCGGAGGTATTTTTTCATTACTGAGGAAGTGTATTTTTCTGAGGAAGAATAACAGAGTATTTCAAAAAGAAAAATTAAGGTTTGCGAAATGAATGAATTTTCATTATATTACAACAACACATTTTTGGCCTGCCTCTTTGATCGATTCGTCGAAACCGGGACTACTGAGCCTGAGGACCTGGATTCAATTCCCAGGTTGGGCACTTTTATTAGGTTTTTCATCAGGAATTTCTCAGTAGTAGTCGGATTTATGCCAGGTTGATGGCAACCACCTCGCCCCCAATTACTTGAGACTAAAACATAACTGTAAAATGTGGGTGTGATATTGGTACACCTCTGCTACCCTTAGGGGATCACAGACGTGATATTATGTTTATTTATTTATTGAAACACCAACGACTTATTCACTAAAACATTACATTAAATATATTCGAATTCAACAGCTTTGCGGTGAATTCGTCACTTATTACTTCGTTATAATTTACAAAGTTTACATTGGATCTAAAATGTCAAGTAGTTAAATTATAATACATTATAATTTAAAAAAAACAATTAAATTGGAACATAAAAACAATTATAAATTAAAACTATAAAAATAAAAAATAAATTAGGACATGTACATGTTAAGTTATATAGCACAATTTTAGCTGTCCAAACACCGTTAGAGTTGGTTCAAAATACAACACCATCATAGATCTTTCGCGTAGCAGCTTCGTCTGCTACGACATCGTAGCAGCTTGCTACGACATCGTAGCAGCTTGCTACGACATCGTAGCAGCTTGCTACGACGGGTTTGCGGTAGGAATTGACTGCTAGAAGTCGTCAAGTCACGTAAGGAAAAAGAGTTATGCCCCCTCGATGCGACTTTTTCTCTCTCTGTCTCCTTCTATTAGAGACAGAGATTGCCTCTTTCTGTTGTGTGATTTCCTCTCTGTCTCTCTATTTATTCATTTAATACTTGCACAGAAATGTACAGAGGTGGACTAATAGCCATAGACATTAACCCATAGGCTTTATCTATTAGAGACAGAGATTGTTTCTTTCTGTTGGGTGTAGTGTTTAGAGAGTGTGTGTGTGCGAGCGAGTATCAAGATTCGAGCAAGCATTGTACGCGGCCGGTTGTACATATAATCTCGGAAAATTATTCTTAACGGGGGTCCGTCGACTTCGTTTTTTTACAACAAACTAAGTACATATTTTTTTTTTACTGTAGCCAATATATTAATAACGATAATCTCGTGATATATTTTAGTACTGTGTCGTGTAGTATAAAAGGAGCAAGTTGGAGCATTTTTTTTTTACTCGTTGCGTAAAGTAATGTTTAAAGATCTTAATACAACAAATATCTCGGCAGCGGTAACAGGTAAACATCACGTTAAAAAAAACCCTAAATACATACCATGTGTTAATTTTATTTTATTAAACGAATACATAAAATATTAAATACGAAACGTTATGAGGAAATTATAAACATTCCAAAAATGTATAATACTGTATACTTATATGAAAAATTGTAGTAACGTCTTGCGCCAAAATTACGTTATTGAACGTTAGCTTTTCTTAGGGGTATGAGGAAAAGGGTGTAAAGTTCACTCATCTACCATAGAAAAGGGAGGATCCTCCGACCAGACGGGTTTCGTTTCTGGCGGGCAACTGCCCGACAATTGATGTCGGATAGTCTTATAATACATATGTCGTCCGCGCGGTAAACTCTAATTGCGCGATGCAGGATTTGTGTGACTTAAGGTCTTTTGATGCGTAGTTCATATGTGGCGATTTAGATGCCGCCACAGATGCCTATTTTTGTACATTATATTTAACAAATAAAATAAAATTGAAAAAAGAAAGCTTATTTATTGCACTATATTAATTTATTTTTTATTCCATAACTAGCTGTTGCCCGCGACTTCTTTCACGTTAGCGCGCCGCCGCGAATACCTCCTCGAGTTTGCACCACTTAGCAATATAAATATTGTAATCTAACAGTTGATACAGTTGTAGTAGTTTTCTTATGTTCACAAATGATAAACTGCACCTCTATTTCAATCTTTGCAATAATTAAAGGAGGTACTGCCTAAATTTTAGGAAATTTTTACTTTCAAATGGAAATCTATACATGCATATTATAAATTAAAGTCACTTATCATGTTGATCTGTGTGACCAAGTTATTCTTCTAAACTATGCAACAGATTTTGAAGAGGTTTTCACCATATTTTATAGAATGTATTCCGGAAGGTTTATGTGTATAATACATTAATACTAAAGTTACACATAACCAAGAAATCTCGATGTTTTTTCAAGTTGTAAAAACCGTGCGAAGCAGGAGCGGGTCGCTAGTACCAAGTTTAAAATAGTAAACTCTAATTGCGCGATGCAAGATTTGTGTGACGTCAGGATTTTGTGTGACGTCAGGTCGTTCATGCGTAGTTCGCATGTGGTGATGCAGATGCCGCCACAGATGCCTATTGAAATGATGCCTAGATGAAATGGTTTTGGGACGGCTTTGTATGGGACTTTCCCACAGTACACCGGTGCGGCTCCGTCGGTCGTGTACGGGAAGTTTAACTCAATCTAGAAATGTAATAGACGTATGGGTGATTCTATGTTGTCATGCCAGTTTCACGTCAATTTTGCCTTCAATACGCTACCCCCCCATATACAATGCAGCCTATTATAGGCATGTGAATAATTAATATAGAAAAAAAACAGAAACAAAGAAATCGTGTATTTGGACACAGTTCGTGAAACACAAAATACAAACAAAACAAAAAAGTGAAAATAATATTTTGACAATATTCCAAAATCAACTTAAAAGGGGAACTATCTATTTTATTTTATTTTTATTTAATTTAAGTTTCAAATAATTTTCATGAATATTCAGATAAATACGGGCGTTCACATGGCCATGGGCGGCATTGTATACTTATTTTACACTTTGCGTTACCCTTTGCCGTCTCTCTGGCGCCGGATTATCTCAAAGAGCTGCCACTCAGTATTAGAAAAGCATCACTGCATCGAGTCAGCGACCCTGTTACTTTATGCGAGGAGTAGAAGTATGATATAAGTACTTATGACAAATGACAAATGCGAACACGAGCTTAATAGTCCCACTCAAATCTGTGTCGTTCTTTCCACAAAAGACATTTCAGCCACTAATCTACATCGTCCACACATGATCTGACCAAGACAATGTCTGGACTTTAAAAGAGAGTGTTTCTTTCAGAGTAGTCGGATAGGAAACACCGACCTCATCTGGTTTTTAAAACTTTATTGACGTGTAAAAGTGTTTGTGTTTGTATAAACTTACTTACAGAAATAAAAAGAATTTATCATTTATGGCAGACCACTTAAAATTAATTAAGAGGTAATATTAACTATTATAGACATTTTCATAGTCCTCTTTAAGTATTTGCTCAGTAGACGTGTTTACATCCGGAACCTACTCCAATTAACTATAATCAATCAATCAATCTGTTTGCGCAACTGCCAGCCAAAACTGTTGCCAGAGCCGAATCCCCAGTCTGTCGTACTCTAAAGGTGCTGAATGCCCTTCATACTGCCAACCCTGAATGTGATGTGTTTGCAGATGAATGGATTAAAATTATGCGTATATGTCTGGTGTTCTGTGAGAGAAAGTATGCAAAGGAGTTCACTGTTCCATGTTAGTTTTAAATTATATTATTGTCAACGTAATTTTTGTCTCAATGTTAATTAATGTAATTGGGGTTGTATCGTTTTAATTAACTATAAATAAATTAATAATTATAATACCATACAATATCTACTTGTTCCTTGCTATATTCGCTATATACTATATTCGCTAGCCGTAAGTGCTTACAACATCAGGCCAGTAAAAAAGGAAATGTCAAACAATTTCTAAAACAAACTCTATATTAGCAAGTTATTGGCCAAAGAAATAGTACTAAACTTGGCCGTCCACTACTCGTATTAGGAAACATTCATGTAGAACGCTGGTAGCCAACACCGACAAGCGCTGGTTGTCAACGCTGGTCGATGCAGGCAGTTTTCATACTTTTTACCGAATCAGCGCGAACCGGCGCCGACTAAACAGATAGGAACTTGTCGGTGCTTACAGCATTGACAACCAGCGCTTGTCGGTGTTGGATACCACCGTTTTTTCTACATAAATGCGGCCTAGTAGTGGACGGCCGAGTTTAGTACAATTTCATTGGCCTATAACTTGCTAATAGAGTTTGACATTTCCTTTTTTATTGGCCTGATGTTGTAAGCACATACGACTAGCGAATATAGTATATTAGTAAAATGTATAAGGTAAGCCTAATATACTATTCATTGATCCTACGGTAATCTACGCCGACCATATCGGCGCCGATTACCAGCGTTCGACATGAATGAGGCCCTACGTAGGATGTGCACGGAGAGGCTACCCACGTTAGCTGCGCGGTTCATTTGTTTGACAGCCACGCCTCCGTGCATAGCGTCACTGTGGGTTTCAGTGGTCGACCCCGCCGACATTTTCATACAAAGCGAAGCTAAGTACACGTGTGTAGCTAAGCTGTGGGCTGCTGTGTAGTCTTCTATGTACGGTGTACTGTGTGTACTGTGTAATACCATCTTTCAAAATGTATATCTATACATATGTATAAACTAGCTTAAGACCACGGCTTCGCTCGCGTAGTTGTCGGAAAATACCAGGATTAAAAGTACCCTATGTGTTAATCCAGGTTATATAAAATATCTGTGTGCCAAATTTCACCAGTTTTTGCACCAATCCGGAACAATTGTGTTCAGACAAACAAGCAAACGGACAAGAATTCTAAAAACTATATTCTCGGCATCAGACTCGTTCCCCACACCTTAGCAATGATTGTTTTTCAAAAATATTCAATGTATAGTTTTGACTTTGTTACTATTTTATTAGACTTGTATAGATAGATTAAAGTCGTTTTTCGTGTGTCATATATGATGTGACCGCGTTGTTCTTCTAAACCATGCACCAGTTTTTGATGAGGTTTTCACCGTCGTTTAGACTATTTATTGCGGAAAGTTTATGTGTATAATACATTAATATCCCCGACCACCACCTCTGCTCAACCCTTCAGGGAAACAAGGCGTGACGTTATGTGTTATGTTTACATTATTATTAAACTAACATAAACTAACTAATGTGTTGGATCGTTGAGTTCCCTTCAAAATGGTTGAGCTAAACGGTGCTGATCCATGCGTCATGTTCGTGAACGGGCGCCATCAGTAGGGACTGGTCATCTCTTATCTGCCACGGCTTATTTTAATTTTTGAATTGTTTTTTTTTATTTTATTACGGACGCTTTTTACGTACACGTCTTTCTACATTGTTCTCACATGTCTAATTTCAACATGAATGATGTAAACAATATTTTGTAAGAATATAATTTTTTTTAAAGAGTGTCCGTGGAGTTTCTTGCCCGTTCTTCTCCATAGGAACCTACGCTTTGGAATGGGCAACTAGCTTCATATTTCTGACTGACTGACTCCTTGACAATTCTAAAGTGCCTGTAAATGGTTTAATTGAAATAAATGCTTTGAGTTGAGTTGAGTTGAGTTGATAAAATAAAGATATCTTGATGTTTTGTCAAATCATAAAACACGGTTCTTAGCAGGGGCGGCTAGCTAACTAACAAGTGTTTAAATGGCGGCACTAGTAAAAAATATGTTTTTAGGGTTTCGTACCCAAAGGGTGAAACGAGACCCTATTACTAAAAGACTCCGCTGTCCGTCTGTCTGTCCGTGTGTCACCAGGCTGATTCTCATAAACCGTAATAGTTAGAAATAAATCGTTGACGAAAAAATTAAACATTTTAACGCTATTTCGGATAGACTTTCTAAGATTAACATACATTCGGCATTCACCCTTATCAGATACTGCTGTTTCGGTCCAAATTTTATGTATTTTCTCCGCTCTCTCTCTTCATGGAAGAAGCCAGAACTTTTAGACAGAATTAATAAAATTATTCGAAGTACTCTAACATCAATTATAAATGTGGCATTGGACGACCGCGCGTGGCTGCAAGCCACACTACCCATTCGCTTTGGTGGGCTCGGCGTACGCAAAATGTTTAGTGTAAGCTTACCAGGTTCCTGTCCTCGGTCCACAGCACTGAAAAGTTATCCAGAAAAATCTTAACTGCTTCTCAGGTTGAATCTGAAGTGCCGTGTTTGACTGATGCGATGAACGCCTGGAAAGTGGCTTCTCCGGATACGGAGCAGCCCGAGAACCAGTCTTTCCCAGAGACAGTGCGATGAGCCGCTCTGCAGGTTGGTACGGAATAACCTCATTAATACGTCCACCAATACTGCTGAGCGTGCCCAACTGCTGGCTGTGGGAGAATGGGAGTCAGGCCTCTGGCTTCAGGCGCTACCGTCACCCAACATAGGCACTATGCTGGGTGATACCACTTTCCGGCTCGCTACAAGTCTGCGTCTGGGCGCTCCTTGTGGGGCTCCACATCGCTGTCAATGTGGTGAAGCAGTAGACCGCCTCGCACACCATGGCCTTTCCTGCAGCAAGAGCGCTGGTCGGTTGGCACGGCACGCAAGTATTAATGATCAAACATCATCCGTCGGGCTCTTGTCACCGCCGGGGTGCCAGCTGTCTTAGAACCCAATGACTTGGCACGCGACGATGGGAAGAGGCCAGACGGAATGACCATAATGCCTTGGAAGTTGGGTAGGCCTTTGGTGTGGGATGCAACCTGTGTCGACACCCTTGCGCCATCCCATCTTCCTAGCACGGCGGCATTTTTGAGCCGTTTGGGGTTGAAACACTAGGGCCTGATGAGCACTCGGACCCCACGGTCCGAGTGCTCATCGAATATTTCGAGACATCGCCAAGCGGTTGATCGACTCTTCACGTGACCAGAGGGCTGGCAAATTCTTAGGACAAAGAATCAGTATTGCCATCCAACGTGGCAATGCTGCCAGCCTTTTGGACACTTTTCCCGCTGACAGCAATGCGGACGAATTTTTTGATGCCCAATGAACTCTTCTTTTCATTTTATTTTCTTATTTGTATAGTTACTTTTTAATTTAGTGTTGAAATGTATATTAAGATGTCAAGTTAAAATAAAGAATGTTATTGATAGTTAGACAGTTGACATTTTTTATTTTTTTATTTAACTATATTTTAATTATTGAATACTCCAATAGATAATATTGATTTTCTTTCTTTTGGTGGTAAAATTCTTTAAAGGTTACAAATATATTGCAAACTATAGTTTTGTATAACTTAGACACATTTTTATTTTCAATTTTTGTAAATGTGAGTAAGCCATGGAGTCGTTTACTGTGTTGTATTTTGACTTGAAAGAGCAAGGTAGTTGAGAGTATGTCATGCTCACTTAATGTCTCGCTGATGGTGGCGAGTGTGTTGGATTCGGTTTACTACAAAATGGTTGAGCTGGATGGTGTGATCCATGCGTCATGTTCGTGAACGGGCGCCGTCAGTTGAGACTGGTCATCTCTTATCTGCCAGGGCTTTGATTTTTAATCTTACATTTTTAATCGTTTTAGATTTTTAATTTTTTTTTTACATTGTTCTCACATATAGATTCAACAAGAGTAATGTACCCAGGATTTTGTAATTTCTATATTTAAAAGAGTGTCCTTGGAGTTTCTTGCCCGTTCTTCTCCATAGAGATCTACGTTTTGGAATGGGCAACTAGCTTCAACTTTCTGACTAACTTACTCTTTGACAATTCAAAAGTGCCTGTAAAGGGTTTAATTGAAATAAATGCTTTGAGTTTGAGTTTGAAATTTTCACAGATGATGTACCTATTTCTGTTGCCGCTATAAATACAAAAATACTAAAAAACAGATTAAAATAAATATTTAACTCTTAAAATGTTGATTGCACCCCATGTGTGAAAATAACAATAACATTCAATTGTGTCGCTAATTGCGCGCGCGACGGGTTAAGTGGGGCTCCCATACAAGAGACATGATTTTTTTGCCGTTTTTATAGATAATGGTACGGAACCCTTCGTGCGCCAGTCCGACTCGTCCTTGGCCGGTTTTTTTTATAATTATGTACCTACCTGAACTTATTAAAACGTTGAACCATCTTGTTACTCGGCCTCGTTTAGAAACGTTGTTTAAAAAAGTAAAATGTATTTGAAGTAAAGGTTAATTAAGCGTAGATTTAATTAGAATAATAAAAGCTTTGCTTATTACAAACTTTATGACGTTTGACGGTGAAATTAAATTACTTACTTTAGTAGGCTTTTATATTTTGCCAGGTTTTAATTTGGATCCTAAATGAATTGGTCTAAAATTAATTAGGAATGGGAGGAAAAAGGTAGAAAAATCTGTGGAAATTTAGAAAAAGCGACCTTTGTTTATTTAGTAACTCAAAACTAGATTCGTTTAATTTAATATATTGTTTGCTTCTTTTTTCTCTCTTCACGTACAACTTCCATATGCATGCGGTGTTTACCTTTAAGTGATTGTTGCACTAATGTATAATAATTCATTGCATGATATCTTTTGTATAAAACCAGTGTGAACAATTGTTGTTGAACCAATAAATTAATTAATTAATAAATAAATTTAATCGATACCTACGTCGTGACTGGATTAACAGGAGTTAGAACGTATACCATCGTCAAATGTGACAAGTCTGGGAATCAAACTCACTGCCTCTTGCTCGCCGGTCGCTAAACTGACAGTATCATTCTTAGCCAACAACCTATCAGTAGGTAAACTAATGCAGCCATAATATAATGAAAATGCCAATCTTCTCCCTTTATTACATCCTAAATTTCACTAATTATTCTCTTAATTAATTCTAAATTATCTGTCGACCTTTTTCTCAAAAGATTTTCTTTTGTATTTTTTCCTTTAAGCAAATTAACCTCGAGACCTCAGAAAGGTCCTTAAAATGAATGAAGGAAATAAATTATTAAAACAATAGAACATTTTATAGGCGTCTTTTTTCCCGAGGAAAAAGGTCCAGTTTACTCAAGAAGCGATAAGATTTTATTTATAACTAGCACTTTGCCCGCGGCTTCGCTCCCGTGATCTTTCCCGCGGGACCCGTTATTTTTCCCGAGATAAAAAGGAGCTATGTTACTCCCTGAAAACCAAGCTTTCTAATGGTAAAAGAATTTTTCAAATCGGTCCAGTAGTTTCGGAGCCTATTCAATACAAACAAACAAATAAACAATCAAATCTTTCCTCTTTATAATATTAGTATAGAAGTAAAGACCAGCTGCGCCATGCGGTTTCACCCACATAAGTATTGATCCCGTAGGAATATCGAGATAAAAGGTAATCGCTAAAATGTATTATATCTATAAAAGGTAATCCTATGTCCTTCTTTAAGTCATGGTCTACCAATAATGTGCCAAATTTCATCCAAATCCATTCAGCCGTTTTAGCGTGTAAGCATAACAACACATACATTCATACATTCCAAGTTTTCGTACAGCTTGAGCCTTTTTCCTCAGTTTTAAAAACATCTGTGAATACTGTGATGGAAACCTGAGGGGCAGTTCCTGTATTTTTAAAAGCGATCGCACTTTTCTCAGTCTCAATTTGACAAAAATACTTCAAACTTTCCTAATTATTTCTGTCAAATTTTTGACATTGAGTTAATGACTTAATTTTGAACAGTTCAAATTACGGGAATTGGTCAGCTGATATTTTGATCGATCAGTAACAATCACTTACGTAATGGCGACGATTCTCTTGTCACAAATGCCTCTAAACTAGACTAAAAATCACCAATATTTAATTTAGCCCTGTCACACGACGATTTCCCATTCTCAAATAGACTAAAGTCACAACTTAACTATATTTTAGTTTGACAGCACCAAGATGGCACTGCGTTATTAATTTGGTGAAAATAGTATTTTTTTAATTCTGAATTTGACGTTTGTCACCTAAAATTTGATTGTCTAACTAAATCTGACTATTTTTAATCGCGATTAAAAAGGTGTGGTATAAAATTAGTTGTCATGAACTAAAATTCACACTAAACACCTTGACTTCAGGTGCAAAAACAGTACTGTATCTTTCTTCTTTTCTTTTGCTTATATCTCAAAAATGTTGTGTCCTATCGCAAGTCTCGACCCCTATATGAAACTCATATAGGGGTCGAGTCTGTCATTCGTGGATATTTAACGTTACGGGTAGTCAGAAGCCCTAATCCAGTCTCCAACCAGTCTCCAAGTCTTATCGTATAACCCAGTTACTGGGTTTTGAAGGTCAAATAGGCAGTCGCTCCGTGTAAAATACTGGTATTTACACATTCTGTTCTGTGGGTTAGATTGGAAGCCAACCCCAACGTAGTTCGGAAAAGGCTAGATAGATTGAGTATATCTATAAAATATCGTGTAGCACTCGCTGGGCGACAGACATCATTTGTAGAACAATGTCGAGTGTCGTCAAAGAGGACGAAACTGAATTGTTTACAGAACAGTAAAACACTTAAATTGGTTTAATGTTACGAGTATATTATTGATTATCTAGTTATTTTACACTCGGCTTTAATTTCTTTGCGATAGAGGTCATAGTAACACGTATTCTGTGAAAATGACAACTATCTACCTATTACGGATGACGGTGACAGATAGGCGGACAGACAGTCGATGTACTGACTTAATGACGTCAGTAATCTTTGTGTACGGAACCCCAAAATTAAAATAGAAGCACCAATGGCACAAAAACAAGTACAACATCCACTATTACGATAAACGATACACACAACAACAGAATTACAACACAACTTTATTATATTGTGCAACTTGTGTAATAATAAATGGTTGTGTACGAGGCATCTTGTATTAAATTTGCGTTGTCGTCCCACATTCATGTTACATTCAAAAACGGGAGTGATAGGGTTGGTAGGGATGGGATCTCGGATACGCGGATATTAAATATCGTTTGATACGTATTTAGCTTATGTTTAACTAAATGGCAAAATTAAATCGTTGACGAAAGCAGATAATTTGTACTTGCCTTTAAAATATTTTTAGATAGATTCTTTTAAGTTTTTATCTTTTATGGTTTTTCTGTAACACACAGTAGCAATAGCTTTCGTTTTGACAGTTCAAAAACATTCATTTACGTTGTTGAGCAGGCAAATTTTTCGAACTTAATGATGCAATGAATTATCAAGATCATTCAAAATCATTCATATTGTGATCGTTATAGTGTGTTACGTAATTCGGTATGTAAAGTAAAAATTAACCTATGCTGATTCCAAAACCATTTCGAGATTTTAGGTTTGTAAGCCTTATTTTTCTATTCTTAGGTCTTAAAATTTTAAGATCATATTTATTTTCACAAAAATTCTTAAAATCACTTGACTTTAATTATTTACTCTATTTTAATTATTAAGATACTTATTGTAAATGTGCCCCTTTTTATAAATAAACGATTTTATTATTATTATTTACTTTTACTTGACCTCTAAATGACGTCATAAAGTACTCTGTATAGGAAACTTTCAGTGCCTCTTGTAATAAAATTTTGTACGTGTCAAGCGTCAATGTCAACGTCAAGTTTACATGAAGCTGTTTACTTTCGTTGAGCGTACCGTGCCCTGATTTTTTGATAAGTTACCTAATTCTTTTCACTATAACCCTGGCTTTCTCTTCGGACTTCGATACTTACTGCTACATTGACCATTTGCTTGTTATAAGGAACTGCTTGCATACCTTTTGGATTTGTTTTTAATATGAACCTCAGTACACAAACAATTTGTTTTGGCTATTTGTTGTGGTGTTTTTACGTGACGGTATATGACGGTATGAAGCATTTAGCATAATAGTCTTTGATCGCCGAATGAAACATATAAGTTAAACTAAAACTATGTAGCTCGTGTCTAAATAGATTATTTGCATTAAAATCTGTGTTATCGCAATTAGGGCGCTAGTTCATACCTAGTACAATATGAAACAGATACCTAAGCTAAAACTAGCTCTTGTCTAATAAAAATATTGACAATAACATCCTATCCCATCCAAATCATTACAAAATTTGATGTCAGTAACGTCACCGAAAATCAGTCCGTTTAAAAAAAAAATCTGTTATGTTATTATAGCGGTTTGAATTTCGGAAATAGGATATGCGATTTGTCACATCACTAGAATCCGTTCCCGTTGGTTCTTGTTTTGATAGAGACGTACCACGTAAACGTATAAATTTCTATGTGATACATTTCATCTCTGTCTTGTACAGTTTGCCTGTGTAATTTGATTAACGGGCTTTACCTCTCATAACTCGAAATATGTATACCTAGAAGTAGTTAGGATGACGTGGTGAAAAGTCGACACTTTTAACAGAGAGTCATCAACAACACAACATAACATAACGCCTGTATTCCCCGAAGGGTTAGGCTGAGGTGTACCTACTCCACATTTCGCCCGTTATGTTTTACTCCCATGTACTCGTAATAGAAGGCGAGTCTATTCTCCAGTCGCGAGCCTAAATGAGTTATTCCTAGGCTTACTTGCACTATAGTCCACTGCATCGTGGCTTATCTTCAGTTGAAATGGCCTATCCAATGTAGAGCCCTAGGTTTGTGAAAGACGTCCTCATAAACCAAAGTAACTCTTATCAATAATGTTATAACGAACTAAGAGTACATGGTCAATATCTGACCACTATAGTGTGTTCCAAAAGTATGTGATTAAAACGTAAACCAATGGGTCAGAAAATGCACCTGCAGATATAAATTTGTAGTACCGCTTGCAAATTCAGCGCTTTGATTTAATTGTTTGAGAAAAACAGCGCTGAATTTGCAAGCGGCACCACAATGAAAAATATAAGGTGGTTTAAAATTTAAATTTAGGGTTCAAGACTTGAACCCCAAATTTTAATTTTAATTTTAAACCACCTTATATTTTTCATTTGACAACTGAGGTTAATTCTATAACCTCAATTTTCGTCGATGTTTTTTTAAATACAATTTAATAATATTATTCAAACAATAATTATTGGAAAAGATATAAAGTTGAAATACAGATTAACACATAAACATAACATAACATCAGGCCTTGTTTCCCCGAAGGGTTGGGCAGAGGTGTACCTGTAGTAGGTACACCCACATTTCGCCAGTTATGTTTTAAGTCCCATGTAATAGGAGGCGAGCCTATTGCCATCAACCGGGCACATATCCAGACTCCGGGCTACTACTGAGAAATTCCAGATAGAAAAACCCAATAACACTTTGCCCGACCCGGGAATCGAACCCAGGACCTCATGCTCAGCAGTAGCGCTTGCAACCACTAGACCAACGAGGCAGTATAAATACAGATTAATGTGTTACTAATTCCCTTTAGTGAGTGAACCTGTTTGTTTACACTTTCATAAGATACTTTCGAAACAGACTATACGTTACTGTAATCATTAAATTGTGATTGTGTTTTTTATTTCCATGTAATCCTCAATACACCAACTCAAGGAATAACAAAAACTTTTATTATTAGAATTTCATCAGTCCTCTATAACTTTGCGAGAGGCCGTAGAATCTATTAAACGTACCAATCAAAGAGTTATAAATAAAAAGGAATATTTTGTTCATTTCATAGGCGTCCCTCGTATTTTTCAATTTATTTTGATGTCCTATTAATTTCGATGTTATGAGGTATTTTTGGAGTTTTTCCTTATTTATGGCTTCTGAATTTAAGGAGAACTTCCTTAAATTCAGAAGCCATAAATAAGGAAAAACTCCAAAAATACCCTGTTGTAATAGTCTGTTTTTCATAAAATTAAGTTATAGAAAGTACTTAGTAGCGTATAAGCTCCCTTTAACTACCAGACATACTGGGGTACCATCTCATACCACTTGGTCGATATACCAAATAGTCGTACTCAGCGCTTATCCTACACATTTATTATGCACACGACCAAAGTGTGGAACTCACTGCCAGCGTCTGTTTTCCCTTCCACGTATAACCCGTCAGACTTCAAAGCAAGATTGAACAGGCATTTTTAGGGCACACTCGTTCCACCATATACCTCATCCATTGCTTTCCATCAGGCGAGATCGAGGTCAAGAGCACACCATAATTTCAATAGCCTTTAGGGGCATGAGGAACAGGGTGTAAAGTTCACTCATCCAACATAAAAAAGGGAGGATCCTCCAACCAGACGGGTGTTGTGTCTGGCGGGGCGACTGCCCGACTGTTGATGTCGGATAGTCTTATATATGTCGTTCGCGCGGTAAACTCTAATTGCGCGATGCAGGATTTGTGTGACGTTATGTCTTTGATGCGTAGTTCGTATGTGGCGGTGTAACCGCTACATCACTCCCCTCCGGAGACCGGAGGTCGATAGTGGGCTGAGTCTTGTATCTTGAGATGCTTCACAGTACCAGTGGAGGTTCCAGTGAGTCGGAACCGGGTGGCGCATAGTTCGCGATGAGTTGGAACTGTCTGCGGTGATTCCCCAGTGAGTCGGGGTGGCGCTGCGTCACAATCCAGTGAGTTGGATGTGGTATAGCGCCGGGTTGTGGCGGACTGCTAGCGTCGACCAGGAGAGGGTAGAAAGAGCTCTGCTTGTGAGAACGGCCGAAAGTGCAGATGCTGTGCCAAGGTTGCTGAAGAAGCTGAGGGTGATGACCAGGAATGCGCGTTCGCTGCATGCTGGTGGTCAGGATACCCGTTGAAGCCGTGGATGCTGGCTGTCTGTGTGACTCGCCTCACGAAAGCTTGTGAGAGTGATGATGACGATGACGTCACGCTGAAGTAGTTGCACGAAGGCTGCGTTTACGTTCATACTCGGGGTCACCAATTTAGGGGTATGAGAAACAGGGTGTAAAGTTCACTCATCCAACTTAGAAAAGGGAGGATCCTCCAACCAGACGGGTGTTGTATCTGGCGGGCCGACTGCCCGACTGTTGATTTCGGATAGTCTTATATATGTCGTTCGCGCGGTAAACTCTAATTGCGCGATGCAGGAAATAACAAATTCTATCTATGAACTTCTTATTGTGTTTGGCTGTATGGCTCATTTTCTTTGCCTTAATATAGATACATTTATAAGTAGATACATTAATGCACTTGTGCACAAAATTCGATTTTGTGCAGCCTATATCCTGCACAAATAAGCACTTTCAGAGCATGAGAAGTGAAATAGTAGATTTTACAACAAGTGCACAAAACGAACCATTTTTATCCGAGACTTTTAGCAGCCCGAGACGAAGGCGAGGGCTGATAGTAATGTCGAGGATAAAATGGTTTTGTGGACGAGTTATAAACTCTGCTTTTCACTTCGATTGCGAGAAAATAAAACAGTAGTATAACATAACATTTATTTAATAAAAATTCAAAGTTTAATTAGTACAGTTTTGAATACTGAAGGAAATTGTTTTTCCGGTATTTTCCTGAATTTGTGAAGATGACATATTGTGAGAAGATGGCATATTAGGAGAAGATGGCTCTGACGACAAGACATTTTTAACAATTTTAGCAAATTGAAGAAATTAATAAACGCACGAAAAAACAAGAGCTGTTTCCCACCGCTTTTTTTTTTTTTTAATCTTACGACATTGATATTAGGCTTGGGCTGCAGACCTATACAGCCTCTATTAATTTAGTAATAATAATTTTCTTAAATTAATTAAATAACCTACCGTACTTGAATTTAAATTTTAATATCTTTTATGTCTTAAAAAACACATAAAGCAAATAAATTAAAGTAAATATTATAAAATAACAAATTCTATCTATGAACTTCTTATTGTGTTTGGCTGTATGGCTCATTTTCTTTGCCTTAATATAGATACATTTATGAGTAGATACGTTAATGCACTACATCCTGCACAAATAAGCACTTTCAGAGCATGAGAAGTGAAATAGTAGATATTACAACAAGTGCACAAAACGAACCATTTTTATCCGAGACTTTTAGTAAGTGAAAATACTATTTATTATGCAAATAAATATTATTTCAATATCAATCACAATAAAAAACTGTAATTTTACTCCGTACCATATAAAAGCTTGTAAAAAGCTGCCATTTTACCATACCATTGAAACTCCGTACTACGCTAAGCCAGCTGAAGATCAAAGTAATCCCACGTGCGTCGCGCGTCGTCCCGACATGCGGCCTACTATATAATATATCTACATGATAAAATCAGCCTTTTTCTTCCTCTTTTCGTGTTGATGGCATTATAGAGATCCGTACCTCAAAAAAAACGGAACCCCTATAGAATCACTCGTGTGTCTGTCAGCCCGTTTGTCACAGTCAATTTGCTCCGAATCTAATGCACCGATTAAGTTGAAATTTGGTACACATATGAATGACTGTGACCCAAACACGGGCGTATAACATAAATAAATGAATTTTGAATATGAGGGTCACCTTTGGGAGGCAAATAAGAAAATAAAAATAAAATCTGTTCCGTGTGACATATCAAATGAATGGGCTTACTGTGAGGGTGTCAAAAAGATTTTATAATTATTTACATTTTTTATAAATCCAAGTCAGACGCACACGAAGAACCACCGTTCAATATTTAACACAATTTTTTTTTTTTTAACTTTAGTAAAAAAAAAACACGTTTCTTGTATGGAGACCCCCTTTAATTTTTAACTTTATTTTGTTTTCATTATTTTTTTTTAAAGCGGTTTATTATTTTTTGTTATAGTACACACTGTGAAAATTTCAAGTTTTTACTTATAAAGGTCCAAAAGATTCAGCCCTGTGATAGAAGGACGAACGGACGGACGGACGGCGGAGTCTTAGTAATAGTCTCGTTGGCACCCTTTGGGTACTGAAACGACTTCACTTCATCAAAAGCTGGTCACTTTTTCAATTCATCTTAAGCGTCGTGCAGACCGGTGCGACGCGACTCTTACAAAACAATTTCTAAGAAAACTTTAAACAATTACCGGTGTCGCGTCGCGTGACAAGTCTCGCTAGTCTGCACTAGCCTTTAAAAAAGCCTGCAAAAAATACGATTGATTTCACGCTAGATTACGCAAACATTTCTTTGTATAAACTACTATATCCTACCAGTCACGTCCTGAGCCCTTACACGCGCCTATCCGCTTATTCAGATCTGCTGAAAGGCTGATTTTCAGGTAGACCGAGTTTTTGGAAATATTGTGCTGACAGTGTAAGGTCATGCTTGTATTGTTGTAAAAGGTCTAGAATTCTGAAATAACAAAGTTAAGAACATATATGTCGTTATTCATGTTTTAAATAACATAACATTAGGTACATCACACTTGTTTTCTCCAAAGGTAGGGTGACACTTAACTATTATTACCGGCTACCGGCTTCATAAGGTTCATAACTCATTTGTTGGGCTTGGTATAACCTTTTATAACAAGCTACCCTCTTCTTTGCTAGTTTTGCCTTTTAATGCGTTTAAAACTAAATTAAAGTCCAACCTTTGTTCAAAGGCATACTATTCTATCAACGACTACTTAAATGATAAGAATAGATGGTCGCTGTGATTAACTCAAGACAATGTTTAAATGTTCTTTCTCCAGAATTAGTTTACCTACTGACAGGTTATATGAGTTTATATAATTGTTTATAATTTTACTTTTTATGTCAATTTATTTTAATTTTATTTTAATTTAGTGCTGACATAATCTACTCATTACAATGTTTTTTTTATGAGTTGTATTGCAATATGTGGTTAGCTAGCGACCTCGACAATTATTTATTTTACCTCGATGGTCCTAGTTTATCAATTGTAACTTCTAGTTACAGCTATATGTAAGCGGGCACGCCCTTTATGCCTGGAGGCTTTTTCTTTTTTTTTTAGATATTGTTTACTTTTAGTTATTTTTATTTCTGCTTGAGTATAGTTCTCGATGCTTTTGGTTGGTATATTGGCGTGTGCTAGCTGTCATATGGCTATTAATTATAGCTATTTAATTTAAATTACTTTTTGCATATTGTAAATTGTCTTGCATACTGTTGTATAGAATCATTTTTTATTTTTTTCTAACTGAACAGACAGCTGTGCTGCTGGGGAGTTTGTTGCGCCACTTCTTCTTCCCAGCAAAAGCACTAGGAAGTGGTGAAGGGTGGGCGTTTTGGGGGACTGTCTTATGTAATTTTGACGTTCGAAAAGTGCTGATTCTCAGCCTAGTTTGAATAAATGACTTGAATTTTGAATTAATATTATCGTTCGCATTCTAGAGTGCGTTTATTATAACTTGACCCGTGACGCGATTTATAGCACTGAATTTTGCAGTCATAGTTTCAATACTAATAGTTAGGGATGGGTCTAAAATTAATAAGCTGCTAAATTAACACTGCAAATTTTTTTTAGTGTCAACACCTGTTAAATAAGTTCTGGGATAGCTGTTAAATATAGCAGTCACAACTCACAACAAATGAACAAAGCAATAATGGTCCTGCAGATTCAGTCACAGTTAGATTGATAAGTTTGAGCAAGTTGATTTAATTAACTGCTAAGTGCTAACTGCTGAATTCGGAATTGTTACATTTAACTAGTGTTGAATAAGACTAATCTTCGTTACGAAGGTTTACGCGGGTTTGTTTGTGGTAGATAGTGTTGTGAGTGAGAATTCCATTTGTTTGACTGTTTGTATATTGTGTATACGCCAACAGGAAAAGTTGACAGTCCTAAGCCTATGAAAAGTATGAAGGAAATGAGAACTAATTACGTAAACAATCAGTCTGTGATTAAATTTAACAGTTGCTAAAAATAACTGCTAATTTTAACTGTTAATTATTGTTAGCATTACCATTTAGCAGTGTTATTATTTTTTAACGTTTAAGCCCATCTCTACTAATAGTAATAGAGATCAAAATGGCGACTGACAGAACAGTACTACCAATCACAAGACTGAAAAATTCAGTGCTACCAATCGCGTCACGGGACAAGTTATAGTGAACGCACTGTAATCTCAATTTGTCAAACATACTTCATCTAGAGTCCTCACCACTACTAAAGTCCATTCGACGCGGCGCTAGTGCAATGCATTCAATAAAAAAATGTAGTTCCACAATTTTCCGCCAGTCTTCATTCGTGGCGCGCAGTCTAGGAACGTATTGTTTTGTTGTTTTTGTTTTTGCACACATTACTTGTCATCAGCACTGCTGTTTAATGTCATCTTAAGTTAAAATGAGGACAATGGTGTGGGTTACATGTTTGTTAAATTTTAGTTTTAAGTATTTCTCTGTAATCTGCAGCGTGTAACTGTTTTTTGTCCCTAATAAATAAAATAAAATAAATATTTAAGTATAAATATAACTAAATGTCATTATTACAATAAATTATGTAATCGTAATTGAAAAAACTTAAGCAATTGTGCATTCTAACATAACGAAAAAAAATATTATTTTCTGCCCGCCGTTACAAGGTTACGTTATTGAATTGTCAAATGTTACCTATTAAAATGGCCTTACTTTATGTTCCTCTATATTTATGACAAGTTTTTGACATTGATAGTCGCTGAGAAGCATGGGATTAGTACCTATGTACTAATATCGTGAGAAGTGATTGAGACTTTAGAAGATTTTTAACGTTTTTAATTACTTACGGGAATCGGTCTTTAGTTTATTTAACTCCCTTATAAGCAACTAGCTTCTGCCCGTGACTGCGTTCGCGTGAAATTTTGACCCCACCGCGTCGCATCGTATCGCCCGCCTGCGCTTGCGTTCTTTCTGACTTTATCTTTTTGCGCGACTCCAAAGCGTCCTAGCGTGATTTTACATAGCCTTCCTCAAGACTTGGGCTATCCAATGTAAAAAGATTTTTTCAAATACGACTGGAGTTCCGGAGATTACCCCCTTCTATAGAAGTTCAGATAGAGCGGTAGTCTTTAGTCACTAACGAGTAACGGAACTTATTATAATGCCTCGCGAAAAAGTTTACCAACATTCCTGTTACTTTAAATATAAAAGCCAAAACATTCCCATAGAGCTACGTAGTCTATAATAATTAAGGAGGATGCGCTAAGTTCTTTATGCTCCTTTTTAGGGTTCCGTAGTCAACTAGGAACCCTTATAGTTTCGCCATGTCTGACTGTCCGTCCGTCCGTCCGTCCTCGCTTAATCTCTGTGACCGTTAGCACTAGAAAGCTGAATTTTGGTACCAATATGTATATCAATCACGCCGACAAAGTGGTAGAATAAAAATTGGAAAAAAATGTTTTATTAGGGTATAATTATGAAAAGTGGGAAGTGATTTTTTTTTAAATTTCAACCCAAACGTGTGATATATTGTTGGAAAGGTATTTAAAAATGAATAGGGGTTTACTAAAATCATTTTTTGATAATGTCAATAATTTCGGAAAATAATCGCTCCAAAAGTAAAAAACAATGTGTGTGTGTCCCCCTCTAACTTTTGAACCATAAGTTTAGAAAATATGAAAAAAATCTGAAATGTAGAACTTTATAAGGACTTTCTAGGAAAATCATTTTGAACTTGATGGAAACAACAGTTTTTGTACAAAAAAGACAAAGTTGTACAAAATAATTTCTGGACTAAGTTTGTAGTATAATCGTATATGCAAGCATTTTTTTTTAGTTTCTGATTTTTACACATTTATTTTCAATAAAAGTTTAAAAGTTTTTTTTATTTTTCTTCGAGAGTATCAACGACGACATTATATTCGTTACGACATAGGTACTTCGCTAGAGCACTAACTAGTCCAGTGGTATTCTACATAGATGGCGCTGGCGGCAGTACTAATTCAACTTGAAACTTAATCCCCACATTTTAAGGTACGGAATATCTTCTGTGTAGACTGTGTACGAATATTTCGTGGCATACTTATCCTCGACGCTTTGGATTAGGTACGGACTCGCATCGAAAAATACCTAATCAAGATACCTAATCCAATATTTATGCCTCACGTCTAGTTCATATTAATTTTGTATGTACGCACAGTACGCAGTTACTTGATACGTACAACTCTGTTAAGTATGCGAATATAGAAAGAGGCCTAAGGAGAAAATAACTGACGATAGCTAGTAGCACACTGACGTTTATTTTTGCAAGTCAACATGACGTAAACAAAACCATAGATATAAAATATACAACATTCCTTCCCTTGGCTTGACAAAATAAACATAAAACTAAATCTTTAATAAAAACGCTTATAATCTACTCTAGGCACAGCTCGCAGTTCTTTCCCATCAACCGTTTGTCTTATTGGCTGTGGAGGCGGACTCACTGCCTCAGGAGTATCTCCATGAGTCACATCTGTTGCATCATAGAATATTTCGTCTTCTCTACTTCCCTCCCCTCCAGTGTCTGACGCACTACCAACCCTTGGAGGTGCCGGGTTCAGTTCCGACTGTTCCGAAGTTCCTTGTAGATCCTCTAATTCAATAGGGCATTCACTCGGCCTGTGAATATTTCTTGGTGTGCCGTGGAAAGCTATTAATTGATTCTTGTGTTTTTTTACCTTCAACAAAGTACTTATTGCAATCCTGGACAATATAAACGACTTTTCCAATTTTTTTAATTATTACGCCTCTATTCCAAGTGGATTGCTTATTAGTGCTGTTTTTTATACAATACATTGTCTCCTTGTTTAAAATATTTAATAGTTTTGTCAGTTTCCTCTTTAAACTGCAAAGACTGTTTGTTTTCGACGTTTCGGGTGAGAGTGATAGACGGTGTAATTAAATCTAACCGTGATCTCAGTTTATGACCAAATACCAACTGGGCAGGTGAACAGCCCATTGCAGAATGTATGGAATATCTATAATCAAATAGATATTTAAGCAATTTATTATTTAATCCCGTAACATTACTACTACTTAACATACAAGATTTGATTCCTTTTTTAACCACCTTCACGTAGCTTTCCGCCTGCCCGTTACTAGCCGGATGATAAGCCGGCGACGTCACATGCGAAATACCATTTGAAACACAAAAAGTCCTAAATTCTGAGGAAGTAAACTGTGTGCCATTGTCACTGACTATAGTATGCGATAAGCCAAATCGAGCCATGTATACATACATTTTATGAATCACCGATAATGATGACGTATTCGTCCCCATATCGTAAGCTTCTACCCACTTTGAGTACGCATCCACAATCACTAAATAGGAACGGTTATGTATGGGGCCGAGAAAATCTATGTGAATACGATAGAAAGGTTGCGGTGGATGTGGCCACAGCGCTGGCGGAGCATGCGCTGGTAACTGTCTCAACTGTAAACAGACCTCACAATCCGCAATCATTTTCTCTACAGCGTTATCAATTCCTGGTAACCAAAATCTGCTGCGCGCTTCCGCTTTCGTTTTCACAAAACCTAGATGTGACTTATGTAGCTCTAATAATAATTTTGTCCGAAGTGTCTCTGGAATAACAACCTTGTGCCCTCGCATAATACAACCGCCTTCATACGACAGCTGATTTTGACATAAAAAATAAGGCTTAATTAATAAATCTGTTATACGCTTAGGCCAGCCTTTACCAATGCATGATAAAACTTTAGAAGTGTAACGGGTAAACTACCATCGGTAACAAAATTAACATAAGACGCGCGATCTTCTACAGGAACTAAACTATCATCGGCCCTGTAGCCACACCCCCCACTAGGCGACGTTAATTCTTTGTCAGGCAGACTGGAGCGCGATAAAACATCTGCGCTATTGTCGGCGCTGCGTATGTATTCGATGCTGTAATTGTAACCACTCAGGAACATCGCGTAACGCTGCAACCTATTTGCAGAGACCTCTGGAATACCCCAATATGGACCAAAGATAGATAAAAGGAGGAGGAGGTGTGGTCGGTACGGAGCACAAACGGAACTGCTCTTCCATATAAGTATTGGTGAAAACGTCGCACTCCGAAAATAATAGCGGTGGCCTCTTTTTGTAACTGAGAATACCGCTTCTCTGCTGCATTCAGTGTACGTGAAGCAAACGAAACAGGGCGCTCCATCCTGTCTGACGCTATCTGTGACAAGATAGCTCCTAAGCCGCTAGGCGAAGCGTCCACCGTCAAAATTATTTGAGCATTTTGATCAAAAAGAGCAAGAACCTGATTTGAGGCTAAACATTTCTTAATCGCTTTGAAAGCATTATCATGTATCACTTCCCATTTCCATGTATTGCCCTTTTGCAACAATGAATAGAGCGGGTTTAAAATTGATGATGCGTTAGGAACAAAGTTCCTATAATAATTGACTAATCCCAAAAAAGATTGCATCTTATTCACGTTTGTTGGTGTAGGTGCTTGGACTATAGCTTTGACCTTTTCATTTGATTTCCTTAAACCATTCTTATCTATAGTGTAACCTAAATATTCTATTTGGTTCTCGAAAAACGCGCACTTATCTTTACGAAGTGTTAAACCTGCGTCTTGTAGTCGTTGCAAGACCGCAAATAACCTCTCTAAATGTTGGCCTTTAGTTGCCCCTGTAATACAGATGTCGTCAAGAAAACACATAACAGCGTGTTATTTTTTCGAATATAGAAAGAGGGCGAAGGCCTAAGGAGAAAATAACTGACGATAGCTAGTAGCACACTGACGTTTATTTTTGCAAGTCAACACAACCAACAAACGTAAACAAAACCATAGATATAAAATATACAACAAACTCCTAGCTAATTACGATTTGAAGTAGGCTAGTTTGTTAAAATACATAGTGTTGCCTATACAGTATAGTTACATTACATTGAACACTTGTGTGAGCGTGCAATGTTGCACGCTCCGTGTTCGCGCACTTACCCACTACCGGGAGCAGTTGCAGGAGCGCGGAGCGCTGCTGGAGCGCGTACATAATGGATACCCACCTTTAAAATCATAAGTGGGAACACTTATTGTGACGGACGGGAAACTACGGAACCCTACACTGAGCGTGGCCCGACACGCTCTTGGCCGGTTTTTTTTTTAAATTTTTTTTTATATAATTTTGTTTTCTTTTTAATTATTGTTACTGTTTGTATTTCCTGTGCGAGTCCCAAATAAAATATTTTTCTTTCTTTCAATACAACTACCTAAATTATTCTAATCCTCAAATGTCATGATTTCATGAAGTCATTCAAAAGGATTACATGATCGTAGTTCTTTGTCTTACTGAGTAGAGTTGTATTGACGATTTCTATGATTATAATTCTATGAATAAAAATTTGTTACGGTCACGAATCATTTATTTAAAAAAAAATGCAAAATGGAAGAAAATTTTAATTTCGCGGGCTACCTTGACGCTTTCTCCATAAATACAAAATGAACCCTTTTGAGTTAAATGAAACCTCCGGTGTCAGGATATTGTATTCTCAGAAAGAAAACTCAAAGTGTACAGACACAAGGAATCCGAGAACTTAGAATTTGATCCAGCCGACAACTCCACGGTTACTCTTTTAAAAATAATTGGCTTTATCAATGTTTTCAAACTAGAAAGTTAATAGGTATGGGAGGACAATGTTGGCCTGCCGACACATGTACTTAACAAAATAGGAAACGGTCTACAACGTTGTCACATTAATTAAAAAAACAACCGACTTCCAAAATTACACTACAAAGTGAAAAATTACTTTAATTTCGGAAGTTGTTTTTTTTGCCATCGACTTCCGACTTATTTTTCACTTTACATTGTTTTTTTTTTTGGAAAACGTTTTTTTTTTGTACAAAATTGTTATTTTTCACTTTTTAGTTCTGGTACCTTTCCCACACAAATTCGAATAAAACGACTATTTTTTTTTGGGTGGCTCTATATCCTATAACTTCTCCCGCTCTGGGCGGAGCGGGAGAGCGTGTTAGACTCTTACTGACTAAAACTCACCCGTGTTCCTTCGGTTGCCTTTAAGTTGCCAGGGGCCACGGTAGCCCTTTCGGACTTTCCCGCAACCCCGGCAGGCATCGGTCCCATCGGATCCCTTCATTCGCTGACATCTCATTGAGGCGCGCGTGGAACACAACGAGCCGTCGACCCGGGCCTGGTCCTTATCGGACGGCGAGCTACCCATTGCTCACCGTCCGCAAGCCCGCGCCTACAGTGGCCGGGAATCGGCCTGCGATTCCCGATGCCCAGGGCGTCTCCTCCTGCGGCGGCTAGGGGCATGAAGGCGCGAATTTTGCCTCTCCCTCACGTGTTCCGCCTCCTCCTTCGCGAACATTACTGCTTCGCAGAAGGAGGTGACGGCCTTGCATGCGCTCTCGCTCCGTACCATGGGGCCGGACGCGAGAGATCCCCGCCACCGATCGCTTCCACGAGGACACGGCGGTGCTCTGCCCAAGCTGGGCAGATCTCCACCGTATGCTCCACCGTGTCCTCCGGGTGATCCACGCAGTGATGACACCCGGGCGTTTCCTCCCGCCTTATCCGAAACAGTAACCTCCCGAAACAGCCGTGTCCGGTGAGGACCTGCGTCAGGCGGAAGGTGAGGACACCGTGGCGTCTCTCCACTCCTCAAAGAGGGGATTTATCGCCGCAATAGTGGCGTGCCCAACCCCGTCAGTTGTGCTGACATCTATTTGAGGCGCGCGCGTGTGCAACGCGTCGAATACCACTACCTGCTATGTAAATAACAATAACAGGAACTTAGAACGTCCTGCTTTTTGAAGTCGGTTAAAAAATATATAAAAGATAAATAAAATTCTAACTTTATAATATAATAATATAATAAAGAGGAAAGTGAGTTTGTTTGTTACGCTTTCACGCTAAAACGGCTGAACAGATTTGGATGAAATTTGCCACATGGGTAGACCATGACCTGGGTTAGGACATAGGATACTTTTTATCCCGACATTCTAATTTAATCGAGATTTATGAGTGTGAAACCGCGGGGCGCAGCTAGTAGTAAAAATAAAAACCTATTTAAACCAAATGACATGAACGGCTACATATCAAGCTATACTTATCCAGTATGAGCTGATCTGACATTATATAGGCTTTCCGTACAATGCGAGGTCAGCTTAGTACCTCTCCTCCTAATTTACCCTCATCCCAATTTATTTATGTTCAGCATGTCTACTTCCATACATATCTTTATTAACACATAACATCACGCCTGTAATCCCCCCCGGGGTAGGTAGAGGCGTACCTTTATTACACCCATTATTTTGCCAGTTATGTTTAAGTGTATGTAATAGATGGCAAGCTTATTACCATCAACCGGGCACAAATCCAAACTCCAGGCTGCTACTGAGAAATTCCTGATGGCAAAACCCGATAACACGTTACCGAACCCAGGACCTTATGCAAGCACTAGCGCTTGCGACCACTAGACCAACGAGGCAGTCTACATATATCGTTATTATCATTCGATTTTAAATCTTAAATCGTCACTTACTGGATACCTTAAGGAGGACATCGCCGTCGCGGTAGACCGCGGTGAAAGTGGTGTGACGATCTAATCATGTTTGTGGGTCCGACATAACCTGAAATCGCACAAAACAGAGAGATTTGGAAGGCAATAGGGGAAGCCTTTGCACAGCAGTAGGACACCGTAGCTATACTAATATATATATATATATATATAATCTATACTAATATTATAAAGAGGAAAGATTTGATTGTTTGTTTGTTTTGAAAAGGCTCCGAAACTACTGGACCGATTTGAAAAAATCTTTTACCATTAGAAAGCTTAGTTTTCAGGGAGTATTATAGGCTACTTTTTTATCCCGGGAAAAATAACGAGTCCCACGGGAAAGACCAGGAAGCGAAGCCGCGGGCAAAGTGCTAGTAATCTATACTAATATTATAAAGAGGAAAGATTTGATTGTTTGTTTGTATTGAATAGGCTCCGAAACTACTGGAACGATTTGAAAAATGCTTTCACCATTAGAAAGCTTAGTTTTCAGGGAGTAACATAGGCTACTTTTTATCTCGGGAAAAATAACGGGTCCCGCGGGAAAGACTACGGGAGCGAAGCCGCGGGCAAAGTGCTAGTAGACTATAAAAAAATTAAAAAAATCTACCATGTCAACATGTCATAGTGTAATCAGAATCAGAATCAGAACAGAATCAGAACTTTATTCACAAATCTTTTTCGCCACTCAGCTAAAAGATCAAGATTATTCAAACGCCAAACCAGAGAATTTCAATTTTGTATTCTATCCTTTGAAAGTAAAAATAAAACTTTTGAGGCCTCGAAATGAGATCTCTCACAAATATTTTACATCAAAAGGGATTATTTTCAGCCGTCCAAAGCACAGAAGAAACCTTTTTAATGTTTTCTCGATAAAATGGTTTCTTAAAATAAAAAAATTGATAAGTACCTGCGACTTTTCCCGCGTGGAGGTCGGAAATATCCCATGGGAACGTACTACCGAGATAAAAAATATCCTGTGTTAATCCAGGTTATAAACTGTCTGTGTGCCAAGTTTCATCCAAATCTGTTTAGCTTTTTGCGTGATTGAGTAACAAACATCCGAACACACACACACTCAGCCACAGACTCACATCACATGACATTACACACACACACACACATACACACATTACACCCTTTCACTTTCACATTTATATTATTAGGTTTATTTTCTGTAGGTACAGGCAACTTTGTATTATTGTAACACAAGAACAAAGACTTCTGTGCTTAACATTATTGTTAAATTAAGTAGAAACTGCTTTTCACTTTTTAAGTTTCAATTGTTGTAAAACAATATTGTACAACAATATCTTTATATTATTTACGACTTTGAAACAACATTTCTTTCTGTTTTAAACATCAACTGTCAATTTATTTTATTTTCATCGTTTCATCGATCACCTTGTCTCCAATAATAGGTAAGTAGGTAAAATGATATTATTGTACCTACTATCTATCCAACGAAGATATTAAAGCACTTTTATTATTTATTTATATATAGGTATTATATTGTACACTAGTACAATACACTACACATGCAAAAAAAATATGATTCTATTTTTTTTTTATAAATAAATATAAGTCCTACATGGACTTACTTCAAATTCTCGAGTATTTTCGAAGTTTCATTTCGCGTACCTGTGTAGTTATCGATGTCAATCAACATTTCGACGTACAGTCAACCGTACGTCAGTGTTTAAAACTTGATATACAAAAAGCGCTTTTTCTGTGGAGAGAAGAGAATATAGATAAGAGCTGTCAATGTCAAACTGTGGCCAAGGACGCGATTGTACTTGTCTCACGCACATTTAATTAAAAAAGTAGTTCGTTAACATTCAAAAGTCATTTATTCAAACTAGGCTCAAGGCTGAGAATCAGCACTTATCGAACGTCAAAAATTACTTAAGGCGCAGCATTCTGAAAAGGGGTTTTTTTAAAGCAGTGTAGTATACTCTTAAACCGTAAATAATTTTGAAAGAATGATATTTTCAAGTCTTATTTTAATACAGTGATAGAACTCAAATCACAATTAAACATACATTAATGCTTCAAAAAAAACTTCAAACACACCTCTTAATTGTCTTTAAAAGCATTTTATACCTTCACTAACAATTTATAATTATATATGGATTATGATGAGTAATGTGAGCAATATGATGAAAAAAACAACGAAAAGCATTGAAAAAGAACAAAAGTTTGGTTATTTTCTTTACTCTTCACACGTAAAGAAAAAGATAGAGACAAAAAAGGCAAATGGTTGGTAGGCCCTTAAGCAGTCCCCAAAAAACGCCCACCCTTCACCACTTCCTAGTGAAGAAGAAGTGGCGCAACAAACTCCCCAGGAGCACTGCTGTCTTGAACAGACAGCAGTTAGAAAAAAAAACTTGATTCTATACAATAAATGCAAAATAATTTACATTACTCAATATAAAACATTAAATAAAAGTATTTGCCATAATGACAGCTAGCACACGCCATTAGACCAACAAATACATCTTAATCTAAACGAAGCGAAAATAAAAAATAAAAACGTAAACTGACGACTACGTTACTTAAATTGACGAGATCAGTCAAGCAAGTTTTGTTATTATGTTGGTTGTTTATTGTTACTTCTTATACTTACTTCAGCCCGTGGCTTCGTCCAAGTGGAGGTCAGAAGTTATCCTACGGAAACGTACTACCATACTACCCAGTACCCTAATTACTGACTGAATCGTTTTGAAACAGATTGCTAATCCATTTCTCCGTAAGTTCGAAAAAAAAAACTGCAGAGCAACGTAAATAACGCAATGAATGTTGTTGAACTGTCAAAATGAAACAGATTTGTCTTTATCGTTTACGAAAATATGTTGCGTAATTAGAAAGCAGGTCTTGGTCTACCCGCGTGCCAAATTTCATCCAAATCCGTTTAGCCTTTATAGCGTGGAAAAGTTACAGACAGAGTTACTTTCTCATTTATGGATAACCTACCTGAAATTTTAGAGTACCTACTGCAGCGTGAGCGGTTTCAACCTATTAATTTATTTTTTCTCGTTCTCGAACCTAAAACCGATTGCAATCGATTTCCTGGTTCGGTAACCAAATGCGTAACAAAGATTTACCATCCGATGTACCTTAAATTTTCTCGTAATCTCTTTTACGAGTATTTAGGCCAAATTACCTTTCCGCAACTGTTTTAATGATATTTAATTGTAGCTTTTTAATTTTTGGACGTGATTCTTTTTTAAATATTAATTTTTAAAAATTAAAAAAATCGCTACCCTAGCTAACTATAACTCTAAAGAACTCTTGCTAATGTTGATTAGGTGCTCATTTAAATGCAAGCACAAAGCGTTGTCGCAAAACGGCTTGAAAGGTAAAATAATCCATATCAGAGAAAACAGTCCCATTATATTATAAATTTATAATATAAACGTCATTAGAACCATACCGTCTGTCGTTATAACTTTTGACTGTACTTCACGAAGGTATTTAAATGTTTAATCATCGAAGTGAATAGCTAATCCACCAGGAATATCATTCGAATAGCATTTGTCTCAAGTTGGCATTAGGTAAATGTCTTCCATGCAAAGCAGTTTTGTGGAGCTATAGATGTAAATGATAAAACCTACGAATTTCTGAAAAGTAATCAAGACTTGTTATCCTTAAATTTGTCAAAACTCACCACTTTAATACCCAGGAGGCCAAGCCCGAACGCGGCGAGTAAAAGTAATAAAAATAGTTAAAAAAATTACAAATACCTAGTTCCTATAACAAGCTTTGTATTACATAGCTAGTGATCTACGTCCTTTTCAAAATTCAAAAATTCAAATTCAAAATTAAAATAATTTATTTGCTTAATACATGTTAAAAAGGTGTTACAGGTATAAAAGGTTCATTGTATTATTACCTAATGAGGTGTGCAAATTAATATAAATGTGGTACTAATCGCAACACTAATTACACAGAATACATTATAATTGAGTTACTTAAAAAAAATTGAAATGTCAAAAAAATAAAAAATACATTATACAGTAATACAGTATAACAAATACAAGTCAAATCAAAATTTACATAATCATTATAATGTAACCATTTCAGATAAAATCAGTCATCTTTCATTTAAATAATCATTAATTGAATAGTAACTGCCTCGTTGGTCTATTGGTCGCAAGCGCTACTGCTGAGCATGAGGTCTTGGGTTCGATTCCCGGGTCGGGCCAAGTGTTATTGGGTTTTTCCATCTTGAATTGCTCAGTAGCAGCCTGGAGTCTGGATTTGTGCCCGGTTGATGGCAATAGGCTCGCCCCCTATTACATGGGACTTAAACATAACTGGCGAAATGTGGGTGTAACTACTACAGGTACACCTCTGCCCAACCCTTCGGGGAAACAAGGCGTGATGTTATGTTATGAATAGTAACATTTTGCAAGTAGGAATTCGTGCAAACCTAATTTGAAATGCTCCATTTTGTGTAAGTCTGTGATACTTTTTGGCAACTTATTGTATATTTTGGGTGCCATGCCCAGGATGTTTTTTGTAAATACTGCTTTTTTATGAGGTCTTACGCATATTTTATTTTTGTGTCGTGTGCTTCTTGGATGTGTATGAAGATGTAAATTCCCTTTGACAAAGATAGGCACTTCATATATATAAAGACACGGGAATGTTAATATCTGAAACTGTTGAAAATGTGGTTTACAGCTTTCTGTGCGTTGTATACCACACATTGCCCTAATGCATTGTTTCTGGGCTTTCACACTTTCCTTAGGTTATGGAGAGCATATGAATACTGGCTAAAGTTTTTGCATGTATTTTCAACATGTGTTTTTAAACCAATAAATACCTGTAGTAGGACACTCCACTCTTCCGCAACTAAGATTTATGTAATGTACATTCAGTATTTACTATTTATAATTGATATTATGTATTTTGAGGAAGTAAATTAATATAACAGAAAATTACAGAAGACTGATATGTTACATCAGCTTATTCAAATGGTTTTGTGTATATTATATATGAGTTGGGTATTAGTGATATGTGTGTGTGTGGAGTGTAGGTATGTGTGATGTGTACGCGTGAATGGGTGAGTTATGATGTGTGCTGCAGGAGGGCCTACGTGTCCATAACTATATGAGTTTCATCCGAACGTAAATTGAACGTACAAGTCTTATATCATAGTGTCATGGCATCTACGACTTCTGAGCATTAAGCTAAGTAATTTTCTGCAAACGTAATTGCTGGGAAACGCAATTTTTTATTTATTTTTGGTTGTGTTTGTGTTTTATTTTTGGTGTGAAAATTCGCTGTTTACCGTAGAGCGCCAAACTTTGTGCTTATAGGGGCTTGCAATGGTACAGGGATCGTAGGAGTGTTTAAAGTTTAGTTACATTTAAAACTTGATTTCGTATAAAAACGTCAGAAAAACTCTGAGTCGTCAGATACCAGGCCAATATTTGTCAAAAAGTGTTGTTTAATTAAAAGTTTCAAGCGATTTTGTACCATGTGGGGAGCAACAACCACTGACAACTTGAGTTACCCAATGACATCGGCACCTAGTACGGATCCTGTCGTGATCTGATGTCAAAACAATCGAATAACTTGATAAGGGATTTTACTTCAAAAATTTAGTTTTCAAGTCCCGGAGGCAGACCTTCGTTTATAGCTAGGTACTACATTCATTCATTCTTCATTAAATTCCAAGTCAGTTTCCACGGAGACTTTATAATATTAAGATTCTATCTTATAAGTAGGAAACTGGAATAAAAAAGCTAAAAGTATGTTGTATAGTTAAATGTGCAAAACCTGAAAATAGTTTGATCAGAATAACGAGCAGACAAAACTGAACCACTTTTTAATATAGGTCACATTTTTCAAAAAATATTCATTAAGAAGTCGGTTAAAAACGTTGACGTGTCTATTTATTAATAGGTCAAGTCATCACATGCGCAAAACCGCAAAAATAGGTAAACAAAAACAAATTGTTGTCGACCAATTAAAATTTTCTCATATGCTGGATAATAATAGCTTTTATTTCAATGCAAATACGAATCTTCCATACAGTACCACCCCTCCCTCGAAAGAGCGTCGTCGCAGACGCAAGAAACGATCAGAAATGCCAGTAAAACTAAAACAGCACATAAAACCTTTACAATTTGTTTCTCTCTGAAATAGGTCAATTGAATTAAAAATCTATTGGGGTGTCTGAGGTTATGCGCATTTAACGTTACACTTTGTATACATTTATTACCACAACATTGCTGCAGTGCTCGGAATGTAATCTTTTTTAAACCTACATATAGAAAATGTATGGGGACCAGTAGTGTCGCGGCTACACTGCCGCGTGCAGTGGGGATCATAACTTAAGGGTGCACTATTCGACGGTTCGAACTCGTTTGTGGGCGTGACTAATATGCATGCTAATAAGTCTAGTTATTTATCTAGTTTTTTATTTATTTATATTTATTAATTTATTTCGTGAAATAGACGATGATTTATAACTAAAACAAGCGCGTAAAATTACATGAGCAGACATTTGAGCGTATATATATTATGGAAAAACTACTGGATGTATTTACTCACAATAAAACTATTTGAACTTTTGAATAAGTTATCTATCCCTGTACGGTTTTTTACTACATAAGTTATTTATTTACGCCCAGACGAGTTAAAATTTGTGTTGAAATATGAAAATTTTAACGCTCATAACTTCCAAACCAATATTTTTTTTCCAATACTGCTGTCATACAGGGCTAGATAATGACAAGACAAATTGATATAAACCTTAGTTTTAAACGTACACCATCAAACAGACGAGTAATCACCATACTACGTTTGTATGGAAGAATGATCGAATAGCGTACCCTTAATGGTGCCGTTCGTACTATAATTTGTCTGAAGAAAAGCAGTAAACTTTACTATAATTATTTCAATCTACGGCTATAGGTACGTACTATATTTTTCAAGGGTAGACGTAGAGGAAGAGGTTCTTCTCGTTCCGAAAAGAACTTAGTATAGGAGAACAGATCATTCATCATCATCATCATTTACCGCCTGACTTCACCCACTGCCAGGGCTTGTATTACCGGTATTTTTGGGAACCGGTACGATTTTCCTTGGTGTGATACGCAATTACTGCACTATAAGCTGTACTTTAGTACGGAGCGGAGCGGAGTGGGGCGCGTCGTCGTGGATTGCACTATCTTTACCAGAGTATTACCAGGGCCTCAAGTCTGCTATTACAATAGTGTCAGAATGGTCTATCATTGATTTCATAATTGTTGATTTTGACAAGTTTGGTAATCTACTAACATATTGGCGTCATTATAACTTCCCAATGGTCAGCCACTGACACTCCATTGAAAGAAATGGCATCTATTGATAATCTCGTACATAATGAAAAATGAATGACTGACTTAGGCTGTAATCTGCTAGAATTTTAACAGTTCCTTTGATCAGTGACCTACCATGAGAACGTCATTGTGCAGTCATTTCTTTTATTTCGTTACAAGTATCGTGTTTGTGGTCAATACAATGATCAACCATTGATCGACTATTATGAATTTAGCAGATTACGAACTTTTAGCAAAATGACAATATGATCGTGTTGGAATGACGAATTTATAAAAATAGCAGACTTGGGCCCCTGTACTATTGAACAACACTGTCAAACTTTTATTTATTGGTTGAATAAGAGGCTTTTAGCTATTTTTGTATTTTTTTCTTTAAATGTGCGTTTTGTTTGTGCAGAATAAACAATTCTTCTTTATTTTCTTTCTATTGGTCCCGGTACCCAATGTAGAACCTTTACTAATAGGTATTTATAGTCAGTATTGGTACTGTTGCCGATACCAAACAAATATTTTCGTAAGTTAGAGTGAAAGAACAGATATAGTAGGTCTTCAACAGTAGATTTAAAACTTCAATTTAGACAACTTTTAGGGTTCAGTACCCGTAGGGTGCCACACGGAACCCTATTACTAAGCCTCCGCTGTCAGTCCGTTCGTCTGTCTATCAGCGGACTTACAGCCCGAAAAAAAAAATCAACTATCAACCGAAAAAAGAAACTGAACTGAAATTTCAACTATCTACCTATTACGGTTCATGAGATACACTCATGAACCGTAATAGGTAGATAGTTGAAATTTTCACAGATGATGTATTATGTTGCCGCTATAACAACAAATACTAAAAACAGAATAAAATAAATATTTAAGACGGGCTCCCATACAACAGACATGACTTTTTTGCCGTTTTTATAGATAGGTAGATACGGAACCCTTCGTGCGCAGGTCCGACTCGCACTTGTCCGGTTTTTTTAACTACGTCCTGAAGCCGGCCTTAACCCGGCACTGCTTAATAACTTGACTATCTTTATTGAAACATCACCTTTGAAATGCTCATTTATACGGAATTTGTTTCCGAAATAAATGTCGCAGCCATTTTAGTAGGTAGGTAACTGTCACAAGCAAACATGAAATATCATTTTGTAGATTCCCATAGCCCTTCCGAAATACGAAATAATCTTTTGCTGCTCTTTTTAATTTATTTTGAACTGTATCTCTGAGAAGTTAGAGTAGAAGTTTGTTTAAAAGACAGCGCATAATATAAACTTTCAGAGCAACGCTGAAAGCTCGGCTTCTCAGTGTTGCGAGTCTCTTTTCTGAGGGTAGTCGAAATATTTTCTAGTAAAAGGAGTAGGTATCTGTCTGTCATTCTTTTCACATGTTTAAATAATGAGATCTTTATCTGACGTTTTCTTTTTGTATTTCGAAATTGTGTTTATCGTTATACGAGAATTTTCGTCTACATTGCGAGCGAAGTTTCTTTCTTCATAAAAGAGTTAGTGATTCGCATTAATTTTGACAGCCACGTCAACGCTCGAAAACGATGCTCGCGGCGGAGACCCACCTTAGTGACCACTTGTCTTTCTGTTCCAAGTATTAGCTCAAATGTCGTTATAGCAAATCTCTTTACGAATATCATGAACATCTAAGTACATATGTAAAGGTCTTCTGTCATGTCCGGGATGGCTGCTTTTCTCCCGTGTGTGGTGACGTCAAAGGCAACTTACAGTTGAATGGTAAATCTTTTAGCACCAAAGTCTGTAAAAATCTCACCGCAAAGAATTGAAGCTAGAGTGAACTTAAGAACGTTTATCCTGAAAGTGGGCAACGTCGCAAATAGATGTCAAATATTTCGCTGTTTTAATTAATTTGGCAATATTAGTGTGTGGAAATATGAAATGTGGCTAACTAGCTAACTAGAATATTAATAATGAATTAGGTACAGTGCCTAAGATGCGGAACATTGGATTCGGTCAATCTATCTTTTCTTCGATAGGTAGGTACAGTAGGTTAAGGTGTATTCCACAAGATTGTCTAATCGTGTAAACAAAATCAGTTCACCCCTACGGCTGAAATGCAAATCTTAGGTTAACATACTAGCTTCCTCCTTCCAAGTCAGCTCCAGTTTTACATATGAAAACTAATTATTATGGGAACACACGTTCTTGAATAGTTCATGTACCTTCTTGTGTGTAGATAGGTAGATACTTTATTAGATAGTTATATAGCAAATTAAGGTCAGGTTCTGTTATGACGAGAGAAGAAAATACAGAACGTAGAATAGGCGGGCTATAACGGGCTGATTATAAATTAATCATCATTACGTTCCATGAGTCAGGACATCAGGTTGTAAACCTGACTCATAACATGATTGTTACCAATAACATACCTACCTTGCCAATTTCGTTACAATAATGACTATGCTCGCTTCAAGCGGGGCCAAATACAATGCGATTCAACTAAAGGCTCGTGCAGACCAGCGCGACGTGACTTGAACAATACAATTTCTAAGAAAACTTCACGGTATAACAATAGCCGGTGTCGCGTCGCGATAGTTTGCACGAAGCTTAAGAATAGGAACGTCACTGTCCTCGATCAGTCAACTGTATCTTGAACTGTAGGATTGCAAAGAAAATTTGTTATTATCCGATTTAACTTTATCTGTTTTTGTTATGTCTCACTGACTTTGCACCAAAATGCGTAAACGAGGAGCTGTTTTGCTAAAACGTCACAGTATGGCGCAACGTCATTCCTATTCTTAACTGTATCGCATAACAACCCCGTTATTGAAATCCACCCGTAACAAATCAAAGCAAAACTAACATCGCCGCTGCTATAATTTGTTTACAGTGAACTGATAAATATGGAACAGGCCACGTATAGTATCGGAGAACTAAAGGGGTTGTGGAGTAACTTTAGTCTGGGGTAAACAAGAACCCAAGCACCCCAAGTTACACTACTTAATAGGGTTAAAAAACCCTTAATGTTAAGTCCGGACCTAATAAGATGTTGCCATGACATTTTTTTTTTTATCGTCCTCCTACGTAAGCGGCTATGAAGTAAGCGGGTGAAGTCGCGGGGGGCAGTTAGTCACTGATAATTGTGTAAACAAAACAGCTATAATAATAATAATAAACATACTTCAGCTATAATTATCCATAGATAGGTACACAAACTAATTCAAGATTCAAGATTCATTTATTTGTGGAAACATGAGTACACATACATAGCATGCAAGTTATTAAATTACATTATGGTTTGAGATCAGTCATGTTTGGCCTTAATGGCGTACAAATATTTAAATTTCATTAATAAAAGTTAGTTAAGATTAGTTAGTAACAAAATAGTAAATGTCATTTTTGAAAACAAATAAATTAAATATAATGGTCATAGTTACGTAACAATTATTAAATGTCAATTAAAATTATCATCATAGGTACCAATAATATGTTGCTTTATTTATGTCAAAGATGTATTGATAATATTGGTTACTACACGGCATTAGATGTTGTCATTAATAAATTCTAGAATACTGTAGTATGCTTTCCCTTCTAGCAGTATCTTTAATTTATTTTTTAATTGGCGGACATTAAGCTCCTTCCAACTATTTGGGAGTTTATTGTAAATTTTAGGGGCCATACAGAAAACACTCTTATGCATTAATGCTGTTTTCGATCTATGTAGACAGAGAATACTGTCATCGCGTCTACTATGTTTGCGATCGACCATTTCTGATTGACGTGGAAATAAGTGTCGATTTGACTTGACAAACATGACAATGTCTAATATGTAAAGGCAAGGCATAGTTAATATTTTATATTTTTTAAAGTAGGGCTTACAAGTTTCGGTTGACTGTAATTTAAACATAGTCCTGATGCACCTTTTTTGGGCTTTAAATGGTATGTCCTTGTCAGTTGAGTTTCCCCAGAAAATGATCCCATATCTTAATTGTGAAGAAACCAAACCGTGATAAGCCGTGAGCAATGATTCGGTGTTTAGTACTGGGACCAGTTTGAACAGCGCATAACAAGAATTACTATTTTTTTTACTTAGTTCTTCTATGTGTGCTTTCCAGTTAAGCTTTTTGTCAATAGTCACTCCAAGGAATTTAGTGTTGTCAACTTCTGTAATAATTCTATTATTGTATTGGACGTTAAGATCAGTCATGGTTGCTAAACGTTGACTGAAGTGCATTACGTTAGTTTTATTAAGATTAATCTTTAGATTATTATTATTCATCCAATTTATTATTGATGTCAGAGAATTATTAATGTCATTATTATAGCTATCTTTAGTATTACATTGAATAGTGATAGTGCTATCATCAGCAAAGAGTGTAACTGGTTGGTTAACATGTTTAGGTAAGTCATTTATATATACTATGAATAGTGGGGGACCCATCACACTACCCTGAGGGACTCCATACTTGACTACTTGTTCGTGCGAATGAAATATTTCTTCACATTTAGTTTTAACGTTTATCCTAGATATCTCCGTGACCTGTTTCCTGTTATCAAGATATGTTTTTATTAATTTTAGAACATTGCCTCTTATACCGTATGCTTCCAACTTATTTATTAGAATATCATGCCTGACATAGTCAAACGCCTGCGTCATATCACAGAATATGGTGCAGACGGGATTGGTTCTATCAACATTTACCATAACCTTATGTAGGAAATCGTAAACAGCCATATTTATAGTTCGGTTTTCTCTGAATCCTTTTTGTTCGTTAACTAGTATATTATGTTTTTCTAAGTAAGCATTTAATTCTTTACATATATACTTTTCAAAAATTTTGGAGAAAACACTAATAATCGAAAAAAAAAAAAAAATAACACCTAATATACATATGAAGTAAAAACAAACTTATTTTATTACCCGACTGCCCCAGAAGGAGGGTAATGTTATTCGAGAGTATGTAGGTACATGTTTTTGTCGTTGATGGATTGTCGAATCTGCTGTTTTACAAAATAGCTCCACTATGTAAAACAGCTCAGCAATGTTCAAGTTGCCATTGCACTAAGTTTAACAAAACCACTAGGTACCCACGTTCAGTCGTAATGCAGAATGGATATCTAGCTATCTCTATAAGTATATTTATTTATTTTAACCTAAAATGGCCATAGACAAAAAAATGATTTTTTGTCCGTCATGTAGGGTGATTGCGCCGGTTGGCGACCAGTTAGTTGAGTTGCTAACTTTGAACGAATCAAAATATACGCCATTTACACGCAAAATAGTTGCCGAAAATTTAAATTGGTTCTAAATATAGTCTAGTTGTGAAATAAAATATAAAATATCACGCTTCCAATCATAAATTATGAAAAATTATGGAAAATGTGCAAAAATAGCCGAAATGCTAGATAACGACCACTTGTTTCGGTTGACGACCACTAGTACGCTAGATTACGACCACTGTTAAAAACATAAAAATAAAGTAATAAAACCACTTTTATGGATAAAAAATATTATTTATTTTTCACTTTAAATCAAACATAATTAAATATCTAATACTCATCAACACAAATTGTATTTAATCATCTGATTTAACGTTTTTTATTAAATACAATAAATCTTTTTCGTTTTGCGATTTAACCTGGTACAAATTTCGATATCCCTTTGGAGATAAAAACTTATCCAGTTTTAGGGCATAGAGAAGCCACTTTGTCCTGTTCCACACCAATTTTTCCTAGACGATCTTCTTTGAAAGGATTCTTTGATACCTAAATGGTTTTTGACAAAAAAAAATGACAGTATTCAGAAGCTTCTGCTTCTTAATTGGGAATCCGCACTTGGCAACGGGCAAGCGGGCGGAGTTCCAGTCATGAGACCTAGTGAGTCTCTTTAACTCCGTCATCCATGAGCTATAACGCCCGAGGCGTGAAGCAGAGATGCGATGGTTCTGTTCTTCAAAAAAGGTGACAAAACCTTGCTAAAGAACTATAGACCCATCTCACTTCTGAGCCACGAATACAAGCTGTTCTCGAAAATTGCCACGAACCATCTCGCCAGAAGACTTGACGATTCCCAGCCACCAGAACAAGCCGGATTTTGAAAAGGCTTTAGCTCCGTAGACCACGTCCATACAGTCCATACTGTTCGGCAAATTGTACTGAGAAAGTACTGCAAAGACCGAGGAGTACAACCAGCCGCTGTGTTTGGCATTTTTGGACTACGATAAAGCATTCGACTCCATCGAAATATGGGCAGTTCTGGCCTCTCTGCAACGATGTCGAATTGACTGTTGCCATATCGAAGTGTTGAGATGCTCGTATGACGCTGCCACGATGACTGTCCAGACCCAGGATGAGAAAACGAGCCCCATCCAACTTGACAGAGGAGCGAGACAGGGGATGAGATATCCCCGAAACTGTTTACCAATGCTCCAAGTCTTTTTCTTCCTCTTAGGAACTTGCTTCCGAGGGCGTCATTTTGAAAAAAACTACTTATACTAAATCAAATAATCACATGTGCTCGAATACTGAACATACTTAAGCTAAACTTTAGTTTGTTGCCATCGTTATTTTCGTACTAAATATTGGTGGTGGCAAACTAGCATCGTAATTTTCTAACTGTATCACTTAGCGACCGCCTTTTAGGACCAATATTTGTGGGTGAATTAAATAAGTTTTATCAAAAAAACATGGTCGTTTACTGAAAAATAGCATGTTTAGGCTTTTACAAAACCAAAACCCTAAATAGTGTAACCATAAATAAAACATTGAGAAAATAATAAGCAAAACAAAATAAAACTGTGCGAGTCAGAATACGACCACCCGGTCGCTTTCTAACGTATTATTAAAATATGTATTTCAGTAACCGACCACTGGGTTTTAGTTTAATATATGGTAAAAATTGACTTAAATGCAATTAAACAATTGAAATCACTACATAATAATGAAGTACCCACGTTTCTAATTTGAGTAAAAAACTTAAAATAAGTAGCAAAACTTACCTTCGAGCGCCGCGCGCCTTGCTAATTTTTTGCTCTTGCGCAGCACGTTCACACACCACTAAATCAACACGTGAATTTAGCGTAATTTTTATTTGTTTTGGGTCAAGTGGTTCGTATAAAATTTAGTAAATTCTTATCATGTAACTATTCAAATAATATTTAAGACATACTATTTATTTGTATGTCCTAAAGAAAGGTCTTCGATCTTTAATTTAAGAAACCTAGTCAGACAAGTGGTTGGTTACCGGAGGTGGTCGCGAAACCGGCGCAACGACCCTACCTAGATTATGAAAAAAACCCCGTACACGTATTTATTATTTTTTACGTAATATAAAAAGTTTACAGCGATACATTGAGTTAAAATGTCCCATGACCTCACGAGTATGTAGATTTTATACTTACTTGTGACGTAGTGACCCCACTCCCCAACTTTAATGCGTTTTATCTAAGTCATTTTTTATTAATATGATAAAGCAAAAAATACGAGTCAAATATATTTTTTATTATCTGACTGACGGACTAAATAGAATTTCTTTTTTTTGACCCAGGCATCATCCCTAACAAACACATTATGAAAGTACTGTAAATAAAATTAAACAACTACTCGACAATCATACGCTCATCTCACAATACTCCAGACATACTGACAAGATCGTCCATTCATCCGCGAACACATCACAGTCAAGCTTAGCGTTCAAGAGAGCGTTATCTCGTAAGTAGGTATAATAATATAGTCACAATAAGCGTTTGGTACACATACTCATACATACATAAACTCATGCCTTGTTCCCACGGGGCTAGGCAAAGACTACAGAAAGCCACCTGCTATTTTCCTTGCATACTCCTAAGCGCGTAAGCGTTTCGTTTGCCTTCCAATACCGAATCAGTCGCAGTAACTAAGAACCTCACCAATTGGTTTAGGTTAGGTGAGAACTATGACCAACGAAACCCACAAGTCCCAGTGGTCGGCGAACGCCACTTCCAAGTTGGTCACTCATTACTAGCTTTTATTTGATACCAATATTATTGTTTTAATAATTTACAGCTAAATTCGATGATTACCACTACCAAATAGTTTATATCTCGTACCTAATTTATCATTCGGATCCGGAATCCGTCATTCCATTGTCCAATTTATTTGTGAAAGAGTGAGTCGCCAGCGAAATGGTTAGTTTCATAAGGCGTCTACCACAGTGGCGCAGTCAATGTGGAGTAAGAAACAATATGATCTGAAACGGTTTCAGCTGTCTGTCAGTAAATCTGCCTAGCCTTTTGCCAACTATGTTAGGCTCGGCTTCCAGTCAGATGCAGCTGAATACCAGTATTTTACATGGAGCGACAGCCCATCTGACTTCTACTACCCAGTTACTGGGTAACACGATACCCTTTGGTAAGACTGGTTGTCACAATTTTGGACTTCAGACTACCCGTAACGACTGTCAAACATCTACGAATGACAGCCGGGACCAACGTCTTAACGTGCTTTCCGAGGCAAGGAGGGGCTTGGTATGTAATGGATGGTTTCCCATCCACGGACCGACCTCGGCAAGCGTAGCTTAACCTTCGATGGACCCGTGTGGCTAATTCATCCTTAGTATGTAATGTGAAATTAACTGCGTGTCTGGCTGTATGTTACCTTATCATGCCTAAACCACCGAACCGACCGTTTTCAAAAACAGGTAGGTAGTCTGGGACCTGGAAAAGCTACTTCCTTCTTTATTGACGACCGTCCATTGTTTCTTGTGCAACCATACCATTTTATTTATTTCCTTACACAGCACTATATTTTTTTTTAAACAAGTATCTAATTGAGTTTAACATTCTTTTTTTACACATATTATATATATATTTTTATTTAAATATAAAACGCTTACACACTATAAAACTGATTTACATCCATAAGATGTCCTCGTAACATAAGGTCCAGTTGAAAACCAGCGTCGGACACTATAGTTCACGCGGTGTAGCATAGTGCGGGTGACAGGTGACAGAAAGGGTAAAATATATTATAATTTACTTGTTTTTACTGATTCTGTATTTTACGAATGATCCGTACCTACATCCTACAGATTGTGTAAATAATACGGACTCAGTAATAACTGTAGTATATTAAATAAATTTACCCTTTCTGTCACCTGTCACCCGCACCATGCTGAACCGCGTGAACTATAGTTGTCTGGCATTTATGCTGAACTGGGCCTATTTGGCGCAGCCGTGAGGCACACAGTACTTTTGTTGTATTTGTTTTGTTTCTGTTTTTTGTGAACATTGTATGCCTTAACCTGACTCAAATAAATTTATTTTCTTTCTTTCTTTCAGAAGAAGAACAAAGGCTAATTTTCATCTTGGATATTTGTATTAAAAAACCGCCCAAGCGCGGGACCACACACAGTGAAGGGTTCCGTTGCTGGGATAAATTTATACCAAGAACAAACTTTGCATTGTAGTTGAAAAACATTTTCTCTCATACATTTCAACTGCAAATGTAAGTTTGTACGCACAATATTGGCGTAGATCATAATTGTATAATAGATAATAATATATATTGTATGCAGTTTGCCTTAGGTAACACAATGGACGATACAATTTCGATGTATTTGGAATATCAATTTATCAATACTGTGACGCATTATTATTCAAAATGGAAACAATTGGAATACAAGAAGAATTAAACTTACTTTTATAACGCAGTAATCATTAGGGTTCCGTAGTCAACAAGGAACCCTTATAGTTTGGGCATGTCCGTCTGTCTGTCTGTCTGTCTGTCCGCGGTTTAGCTCAAAAAGTATTGGTACTAGAAAGTTGTAATTTGGCATGAGTATACAAGTTAATGACGCCGAAAAAGTGGTAAAATAAAATTTTGAAAAAAACAATTATTTAGGGTACCTCTCCTACATGTAACGTGGGGATGATAGTATTTTTTTCGTCGTTGGATAGGTCTTTCAAAAATATTAGGGGTTCGGGAAGACCGTTTTTTTGATTAAGTAAGCCGTTCGTGACTTATCAAGCTTTAAAGTACCAATTTTCGTTAGAGTCAAGTGTCCCCCCCCTCTACCAACTAAACAGTTGTAGTTAGAAATTCAAATGTCACGGCAGTAGTACCTATATATAACGAAGTTTAAAGAAAACTATCACACTTAAGTGGGCTTTACAAGTTTACGAGTAATAATCGACTTAAATTTGCGGTTGCAAAAACATGTTCTCCCATATATTCCGTATGGGAGAACATGTTTTTCAATTACAAAGTTAAGTTTGTTCTTACAATAAATTCATTCCAATTACGGAACCCTTCATTGTGCGTGGTCCGACACGCACTTGGCCGGTTTTTTTTTTAGTGATCTGATCACAATACAACAGCTCATAGTCAATACTTGAATAAGGGCCTACTAAGTACATACATGATATTGCCGGTCATTTTCATAACTGTCCATCTCTACTCAGTAAAAGAAATGTTGGAAAAAGTAGAACTAGAAATCTACATAGAAAAATCGATACCTGACTTAAGCCACCGGAGATTTAAGTTACACAATCACATAACGCCCCCTATCGGCTGGATGAACGCACCAAACGGATTTTTGGTCAACAAGAATCTATACCACCTGTTCTACCAATTTAACCCCTATGACACACAGTGGGGACCTATGCACTGTGGTCACGTAGTGAGCACAGTACATACGGCTGGAGACGACTTCCTACAGCACTGCGACCTAAAGACGAGCAGTGTATCTCTAGAAGTGCTATTGACGACGATGGGATCATGGTTCTGTTCTACATGGGACGTGTGGCTATTGATGAGCCTCCATTCTACAATGAGTCACAGAATATGGTATTCAGTATTGATGGCGTAGACTTCCACAAGTTTGACGGCAATCCAGTTGCGTTAAATCCTCCTAAAGGCAGTTATGAGTTTAGAGACCCTAAAATATGGAAGCAAGGCAACTTCTGGTATGTCGTCCTTGGCAGTAAGTCTGCAGATTATAGAGGCACGACCCTGCTGTACAGATCTAGGGACATGACCAAATGGTATTATCAGAGCATACTGGTGAAGTCCTGTTGCCAATTGGATCACTTGTGGGAGAGTCCCGACTTTTTCAAAATAAACAGAAATTACATGCTCCTGATTTCCTCAAAACGTGTCGTGAATCACGAAAATAGGTACAAGAACACGTATCAGACAAGTTACGTTATTGGCAACTTCAATTACGACAAAAGTCACTTTAAGACAGAAATTAATTTCCAAGCAATCGATTACGGTCATGATTTTTACGCCACGCAGACTACTGAGAGAAATGGTAAAAGGTACCTGATCGCATGGTTTGGAATGTGGAAGTCTGCACACCCTGAAGATCCTGAAGGTTGGGTAGGAGCTATGACACTCGTCAGAGAGCTGGACCTGATTTGAAGTGGACTTTTAATGAAGCCTGTTAAAGCAATATCTAAACTAAGATTGAAAAGACTGCTGAAATAATCGTTGATCTAGTGTTGGATAAATATATTGAATTGGAAATTGTGAGTGCCTATGGTGGTAACAAAATATCAGTGCGTTGGAATCCGATTAATCGTAAAGTAATGCGCGCACTTTGGACGTGAATTTGTATCGTACGTATGATCGTGGTCTTACGAATTTAGTGCGCACACTGAATACGCTTTTCTCCGTCAAATAGGTAGTGTTTGGGTAATCCGGAATAATCTGTATCTTCAAGATAATAATTCTCTTATAACTCGGACACTGCGGCGGCGTCGGTGCTATCGTAGAGCCATAGTCCGTAAACCAAGTTAGTGAATTTTTCTACAAACATTTTTATTTTTTTACGCACGAAAGTGCTTTAAAATCCTAATACGACGGAACTACACGTACGTATACGTACGACTAACTCGAACTCTTCTGCGCACTCCCTTATTACTTGGAAAGTCGGGATCGTTCGCGCGTGTTTGTACGTGTTCGCACGAGTAAAACTCGTACGCAAACGGGTGCAAAGTACGCGCGGCCTTAGTCAGTTTAAATGCAGATGAATCAAATTCAACCAACCTCGGGTCAGCAGTGATAGCCTAGTGGTGGGACCGTTGGACTGCCAAGTCATAGGTCTTGAGCTCGAACCCAATGCACGCACCTCTGACTTTTCGGATTCATGTGCGTGTTGTATAATTATCGCTTGCTTCAAAGGAAGGAATACGTGAGAAAATAGGCGTGCGTGATAGATATTTCTCGACGGCATGTGAAGACAAGTCACGAGGCCTATGGGTGGCATAAAAACTCTTGACACCAGGTAAATCACTAACCACACGAAAAACCAAGAAAGAAATTCAATCATCAATGAATAATAAAGTTCAGCAAGTAATAAGTCCAAGTTTTCAATCATTTGAAGTCCCATACGAGGAACATGATGAATGTTCAATGCCAAACGCCTTGTTGCATCATGAAACAAATATTGCTGGTGACGGGAACTGCCCTGGAACGCCAAATACTGAGTTTCATTGTAGGAAGTACCGTTGTCGTTTACTATGTGGCCCGTGTATATTAAGACCAGGGTTTCATGTTTAATTACAGAACTTTCTGAGTGAGAAACACACACACAACATAGCTCTTTTTCAGGCAGTAAGGCTGTAGGAAGTTGCCTCCAATCCACAAGATTCTGGCTCATCACATGACCCCAGTGCATGGGTCACCACTGGCTGTCGTAGGGGTAAAATTGGTAGAACAGTTGGTATTCTCTTTTGTAGTAAGAAAATCCATTAGTCGTTCATCCAGCCCACAGGGAACGCCACGTGATACTGAAGTACCTGTACCTGGGGTTGATTTCTGTCTTCTTCCCTTCAATGTTTGCTTTTAATTCTGCTTTCGCATCGCTTTCTTTTATCGTTTTTAGGTGAACGATGGCGACCAAGGAACACCACGGATAACTTTATAAGAGTCATGACTGATCGATATATAATCTTATTTATAATATAGCGGATTCTAGGCTGATAAGTCAAGTGTCTTATTTTTTAAATGATGATACAAAATCTAAAGTGACAATAAACATAAAAGTCACAGTGAATTGTTAATCTGAATAATGAGAGAGAGGCAACAAGAGTTTCTATTAGGAAATCAGTATCTTATCAGTTTGAAACCGACTTGGTTTGGGGAACTATCATATTTTTTTTAGAGCTGTAGTTCAGGCTGTTTAATATCAGATAGATACATAATCAGTACTGCTGGGCCTTCTCTTTGTGAGAGGGAGTATGCCGTAATCTACCACGCGGGCCCAGTGCGGGTTGGTAGATGTCACATGGACGCCGGTTTCCTCACGATGTTTTCCTTCACCGTTTTGAGAGTATGTATTTATTAGTTTGAAAAAACAAACAATAACACACTATAAATAAACATAACAGTAGGTAGACATAATACATATTATTATAAGTGTGTAACTCACTACGTTATCCACAGTTTTTATATGACATACAATTTTGGGAACTATTTCAGTTTCTTAATAACTAATTATACAGGTCTTTGATTTTGTTGTTCAGAGTATTTCGAAATTTGTGCGTCTAGAAGACACTGCAAACGCGCATCTCTCGTCTCACTACAGTTTTGGTACAACATAAGACAAGCTGTTTGTTAAATCCGAACAATCGTATCTATTAGCGCAAAGGTCATAAAGAAACATAGTTTCCAGAAAAGTGCGCCTAGACTCCAATTTTGTTAACTTGTAATGAGTTAGTAATTCTTTATAAGTTAGGGTTCTACGATAGCATCGATAGTAAGTTGCTTTCAAAAATTTGTACTGTACTTTCTCTAGGTATATAATAGGCTGGGGAAAAAGTTGCTACGCATTTTTTAAGAAAATTCAAAACATTTTTTAATATAGTTTATTTACATTTAACTAAAGTATGTAGGTACCATTTTGTTCGATAACTTTTTGCCATCTTGTAGGTAGGGACATGATCCCATTGCTATAGACATTTTGGGACTTTTGATCAAAATACCGCGACAAGTGGTTTTGGCAGTCCTCTCGTGATGTTAACCTGACACTGCCTAAGGAATTCTGAAGAGACCGAAACAGGTGGAAAACTGAAGGTGCAAGGTCAGGACTATACGGCGGATGCATTAACACCTCCCAGCCAAACTCTCTTAATTTTTGCTGAGTGGCTAAAGATGTGTGAGGTCTAGCGTTATCATGATGAAAAACCACACCCCTCCTGTTGATTAATTCCGGCCGCTTTCTCTCAACTTCTTGCTTTAATCTCATCAGTTGTTCGCAGTAGAGTTCAAAATCAATGGTCCTGCCTGGTGGTAACAGCTCATAATGAATAATGCCCTTCCAATCCCACCACACACACAGCATTTCATTTTTCATTAGGTTTCTGTCAGTGAGGTTCGTGAGGTACCCAAATATCGAGCTTTTTTGTGTACCCAGTTTTTTTCAAATGCGACAAAACTGTTTTGTGGTCAATTCTCAGTTCTTCAGCTACGTCGTAACTACTGATATGATCTTGCTCCACTTTTTAAAAAATGGCATCCATTTTATCCGTAATAGGGCGACCAGAGCTACGTGCATCTTGGACATCAAAATTTCCGGATTGAAAACGCTTAAACCAAATTTGTGCTACTCTCACAGACACTGCACTAGGTCCATAAACATCGCAAATTTTTTTCGCAGCTTGCGTTGCATTTTTACCTTTTTTGTAGTAAAATTTTAAAATGTATCGAATTTCTTCATTAGATTCACTCATGTTGACGGTACGAAAAACAAATGAAAATCACACATTTTCCTAATTTGAATTTGGAATTATGTTTTTTATAATTTAAGCTTTCAATGATACCAAAACCAGCCAGATACAAATAGTATAGCCAAAGAGATTTTATTACAAGTTCATACATAGATACTATAATGCGAAAAGACTTCTATTATACTTCTTATGTAAAGAGTTCCATATCATAACTGCATATTCCAACTGTGACCTTACCAAGGATTTATATAAGAGTGTGTATGTGTGTGTGCATTTAAAGTCAGTGGTCGTTCTCATTACGAATCCATACATTCGGAATGCGTTGCTAATAAATTTATCAATATGCTGATCCAAATGAAGCGAATTGTCCAACAGTACTCCGAGGTCTCGAATTGAAGATTCTTTTCTCAAAGCGGTGTTGTTTAACTAAGAGGTATGAGAGAAAATATTTTTGTTTTTTGTAAATGTTATAGATAGGCATTTAGGAATGCTTAGTTGAAGCTTATTATTTCAGTAAGTTGATAATCTATTAAGATCGTCTTGAAATGGAATACAATCATCAGCACAATTTATTTTCCTAAAAACTTTAAGGTCATCAGCGAATTAGATACACACGGCAAAGATATTGGTCAGATGAGTTGGTTCCGAAGGTACCAATGACCATGTACACAACACAGAACAGCCTTTAACAATGTTCTCCTAGATGTATTACACAGATCGATTGCTGCAATCACATCGATACACGCATTTACGTATCTGGGGTTGGCTCAAAAATGATCAACATCGACAAATGCTGTTATCAGTGCTCATAAGACCGTATCATCTTATCTGCTTACTATCGTACTTATGTCATCTCTAACAGCGTCAATTGCAGTAAAAGATTAGATAATCCCAGCTACAATAATATACACGCGAAACTGATTATGTCCGTATGTTTGACAAGTTTAGTTTTAGATATAATTATCTCCATGTCAAATTGTTAAATAAAGAAGTTTATAGCGAGAGTGAAATGTTCTATAACCAAACCGTAGTGTCAGATATTCTTAAATTCCCTTTCATATCTCATGCCTTTTTCATGGGGCACAATCTACAGAACGCCACCTGCTACGATCCTTAATACTCCTTTTGCTTCGTTTACGTTCATACATCTGGTCATACACGCACGCCAGTTTGATTACTACGCGCACCTGACCTTTCTGAAAAATATCGTTGTCATTACAATATTTTGTTTAGATCCGACTGGCTATGGAGACATTGATGGTCAATGCTTTTTCACGTTTTATAACGAAAACAAGCTACATATATGAGAATACGTGGCCTATTTAAATTAACTAGCAAAACTCCACAAGTTTACACAAAAATAAACTGATTTTTAAACAGATATTAGGAATATGTAACTATATTACATGCGGTTATTGATCCCATAAAAAAAATCGTTTGAAACGATACCCATAACGTCTGTGGAGTTTTTTTGTTAGCTCATTGATATCCCAAAACCAATGAAAATTCGACATTTATTTGAAACCAACGCGACATGTTATCCGGACATTTTTGAACGAGATAAACGAGTAGCTTCACGCTCACGGGCGCGTAAACTGTAACATATCTCGATGCAACTTATCATGTGCAGAACTAAATGATAGAAATGTATGGAAATGGAAATATTTAGATACTAGCTGTACCCTGCGTAAGTCTTGATCCCGTGCTAATATCGAGACAAAAGGTATTCTTTATCCTATTCCAGGTCATAGTCTACCCGTGTGCCAAATTTCATCCAAATCCGTTTAGCCGTTTTAGTGTGAAAGCGTAACAAGCAAACAAACTTACTTTCGCATTTATAATATTAGTTAGGCAGGTAAGTATATTTGTTATAAATCTCCACAGTCGGCTAAATCAGGAACTGATCAAAGAACTGTAAAAAAATTTAGCAGATTACCGATTATGTCAGTCATTCATTTTTCATTATGTACGAGATTACCAATAGATGCCATTTCTTTCAATGGAGTGTCAGTGGCTAACCATTGGAAAGTCATAATGACGCCAATATGTTAGTAGATTACCAAACTTGTCAAAATCAACAATTATGAAATCAATGATAGACCATTCTGACACTATTGTAATAGCAGACTTGAGGCCCTGCTATTAATTTGACATAGTTGTCATATTTTTAATTAATTAACTCTTGAACTAAACATTTCACTTCAATTTTAATTAGGCTTTTAAATATATTGTTTCTGCATGTTTTTTTTTTTTTTTTTCCTTTTATAAAGTATCGTAGCTGATGATACTTTATTTACATTACAATCTAGCCAATTCAGCTAATTTTAGTTTTAATTAGTTTCTGCATGTGATAATTTAATTAATATGTAATATTCAACGCAATGTTATTTTTTGTTCTTGAATAAATAAATGAATGGATGAATGTCCCGGTAACACGTCCTGTGGGATATGATCCGTCGTCCAAGCGAGCAAAGCCGCGGACAAAAGATAGTTATTTATATGTTTCGCTTTAATTAACACGTAGGCTCAAACTGTGTTTAATGTTTAATGTAATAGCTCGTTTAAGGAAAAACTTATTTTAATTTTTAGGCACAAAATAATTCTTATAAAAATACTATGACGCATATCTGTTCTGTTGTATTAAAATATTTTTTACTACGAGGTGAAGAGGTGAAAGATATTTCAAGATGAAGCGATTAGTAAAAAAAAAATTTATACGTATCATAAAAAATATGTTTTATATAACAACCTTGAATTGAATACCGCTTTACTGACACAGTTTTACGCAAATCAGTGAAATACATATATCAGAATGTAGGTTTTGCCTGCCATGATGTTTGGTTGATATTTTGAATTCCGAAGGGTGCCAAACGGAACTCTACTACTAAACCTCCGCTGTCCGTCCGTCCATCTGTCTGTCAGCCGGCTGTATCTCATAAACCGTAATAGGTAGACAATTGATATTTTCACTGATTGTGTATTTCTATTGCTGCTTTAACAATAAAATAGGTAATAAAAATTAAATAAAGTTAATAATAATAAAACCAGCAACCAATATTAGCGTTTTTTGCTCGAGCTTTATACGGTACAGAACCCTTCGTGTGCGAGACGCACTTGGCCGGGTTTTAAACTTCAACACCACACAACATAGGGGTTGTTTTGAAAATTACTGAGTTGGTACTTTCTATACAAATAACAGTAGCCCCATAGATAGTACAAAAGGTATTCATAATGATAAGTACTCACGGCTACACAACAAGCTATATATTTCCAGTTTATGCTTTTCTCGCATTGTATAGCATTTCCGTACAAAGCGAGGTCAGCTTATGGTGGAAATGTATAGCTTGATGTGTGCCGTGTGTTCATTAACTTCTTAGAAGGTTTTCAGTTATTTAAATTACACCTCGTATACCTAGTATTTTATTTTAGTATTCAAAACTAATTGAAAATTTAAAACAGCATACAGATTTTCTAAATAAGCATTTTAGTTTGACCCGCTCAAGGATTAATTGCTACACGGAGAGATAATTCTGAGCCGAGGCTGATCTGACATCAGATTCGTTCTAATCTAATAACTCAATTAAGATTTCATTATAAACATTTATTTAAAATTAAATAATACTTTCATTATAACCTAAATATTATAAAAACAAATAATTTACTAACATGAGAATTTTACAATAAATACTCGTATCACAAAATGTTTAACACAAACTACAAACTATTCAGGAACACTTCTCCTTAATTTATAAGCTACAACGTCTAGAGCCTGCGGGCTCAGGTTCGTTACTTGCCAGCCTCCGTCAGGATACACTCTCGTGCTGAATACTACCTCGCCTTCACCACAGAACAGCTCCAGAGAAGAAGCATCCAAGAAGATCCTCCACACTTCGGAACCCAGAGGAAGCCACTCTACTTGTCTGACATCTCCTTCCCTATCTACCACAACTTTACGGACTTGAGGGTCCCAACGCAGTGAAACTTGACCGCCACCATTTCTGCCTTTAATTTCCAACTCTATGTTTTGACTCAAGTCACCGCTCACCAGTAACTCTCCAGTCTTATCAAATTGTATACCAACATTTTCTGCAACCTTCCCATCCCACACTGTTTCCTCTCTCAGGCTGGTCATCGTCTCCACAGGCTTCATCAGGATACGGTTGCCAACTAAGTCGAGTTCTCTGAAGATAGTCATGGCTCCTGCCCATCCGTCGACATCCTCAGGATATGGAACTTCCCACATTCCAAACCACGCGATAAAATACCTGTTTCCATCTTCTTCAGTAGTTTGAGTGGCATAGAAGTCATGACCAAAGTCTATTTCTTGGAAACTAACTTCGGGCAAGAATTCAAAAGTTTCATAATTGAAACTTCCAATGATATAACCTGTTTGGTGAGTATTCTTGTATCTGTCTCCTTGCGGGGTCATGCCTTGGGGTGACATCAGGAGGATATGTTTTCCTTTAAGCTCGAAGAAGTCAGGACACTCCCACATATAGCCCATTTCACCCGTAGATTCTCCTAGGACACTTAAGAATTCCCAGCTGATCATGTCTGAGGATCTATATAGCAATACTCTGCCTCTTTCATCGTCAGTCTTGCTTCCAAGCACAACATACCAGTGGTCACCGTGCTTCCATACTTTAGGATCTCTGAAATCTGGGGATCCGTTAGGTGCACTTGGTAAAACTGGGTTACCCTCGTACTTGTGGAATTCCACGCCATCGTCACTGAACGCCAAATACTGAGTTTCATTGTAGAAAGGTTCTTCGTCCTTTAATTCGTGGCCCGTGTACATTAGGACCAGGGTGTCATCTTTAACGACAGCACTTCCTGAGAAGCACTGTTCCTTTTCAGGCACCAAGGCAGTTGGAAGTTGCCTCCAATCCACAAGGTTTGGGCTTACCACATGACCCCAGTGCATCGGCCCCCACTGGCTGTCGTAGGGGTAAAATTGGTAGAACAGATGGTATTCTCCTTTGTAGTATGAAAATCCATTAGGGTCGTTCATCCAGCCCACAGGGGGCGCCACGTGGTAGTGAAGTCTGTACCTGGGGTTGATTTCTGCCTTCTTCTCTTCAATGTATGCTTCTAATTCTGCTTTCGCATCGCTTTCTTTTATAGTTTTTAGATGAACGGTGGCGACTAAAGTGAGGAACACCACGAATAACTTTATAAGAGTCATGACTGATTGATATATCGTCTCGTGTGGTAATCTGTTTATATACTATACTTTTTGGGTGATAAGATATTTCAAGTGTTTTGTTTGTGATATGATGATATATCGCACGTCAACGCGTTCGATTTTATCTCGCCCCTGTGACGTTAATGATGTCTGTATTGGTCTGAGAGGAATCTGTTGCAACTTTGTGCGAAGTTGATCTCAATGAATGACATAACATATCAAGGCGTAATCATTAATATGTGTAGCTCTTCATTTCGTTCGTAGTCGTATTCAAATATAAAACAAACAAAAATAAGACACTAGTGAGTGAAGTAAAAGGCGAGAAAACATTGGACGAGTGCCTTTGTACACACTTGTGACATCACAGAGATCGGCTAAATTACCCTATGTTGTTGATATGTGCAATATATACGGTTGTTACCAAACATTTGATGTCCACAACGGCTCAAATATCAATGGTCAATAATGTGCTTCTGCCTACTCTTTTGTATAGAAGTGAATGTTAGTTGTAGAAGTACATACATCAAATTAGAATTAATGCCGTGGAAATATGTTTTTTGCGTGGTGAACTTTATATGATAGATTGTAAATGACATGATAAGACAAAGGCTTATAAAAGAAAATAAAGTGGCGAATATTTCAAAGAGTGGGTATGCTTAGATAATTTGGTTAAGTTAAAAAGATGTCAGAATAGGCGATCAACGACAACAGTTATGGGTGCAAATGACGGGTGGAGATCGGGGAAGATGAGGACGCCTTATTGGTGATGCCCTTCAAATAGGTCAGGGCTATGAACCTGGTCGAACAAAAACATGAATTTTGATCATTAAAATATTTTTTCCAAGTTATGAACCTATACAGGGTCACTGGGCAACCGCCAGTTTGAATGAGTTTAGGGTGGGGGGGGAGGCACTTTAAACTCATTGAAACTGGCGACAACCGATATGACTTATTTATAGGACTTTGGCTCCCTCTCCCCAATCTTGGGCTGAAATAAAGTAAGCCCGCCAAAATCTAGTGCTGCAAGCGTGTCTGGGTCCATTAACCTAGTACTTGTAGCACCCGTCACGTCCTGATAGGTACGAGTATATAGTCCTCGAAAGGTTAAGCAGAACTGTATACTTACATATTTATAGTACGTACACCCACATGTCTTAGTCCCATGTAATATGAACCGATCCTATTGCCATTAAATTAACAATTAATATTACTTTACCCGCTCTGGAATCGAACCCAGAGCTCACGCTCTGCAGTTGCAATAGCAACTACAGTTACAACTGTAACTTACCTAAAATGTTTTAAAGGCATTGTGGTGTAGTTCCAAAGCCCCTTCTCTTGCTTCCTGAAGAAAGCAACTACGAAGGGTTCTGTAGTTTCTTCTTACCCCTATTGGAAAAGGTGTGAGTTTATGTATGTATGGTTTGAATTCATCTTTTACAAAACGGAAGATGTCCGTACAGATGAATAAATAAGGGCTGGTGAACAAGGGCTGATAAATGAGGCGAGGAGATAAATGAGGCGTAACAGAATCGCTGATGCTTAGATCAGACTCTGCAATCTGTCTACATCTTTCTTAATAAAAAATATACTAAGGAAAAACCTAAGGTGATATACAAATAAAAATACATTTATTGAAACAAATAAATAAAAATACATGTATTGGTTTCAAATGAAAATTAATTGATGAAAAATATTTACCATCAATAAAAATGAGCCTTTTAAACACTTACAATAATTGACTCAATTGAAAATTTGAATGAACAAATAAAGAAATCTCAAAATAGAAAAATGTAGACACATGTAGCTGACAAAGTAGACTAAAAGAAACATAAGCTAATATAAAAAGCGTTTTAAAAACGAATTACGCAGGGAGAGTTCCATCAAAAATAAATATAACAAAACATTAATTAATTAGGTACAATAATCAAAAATAGTTGAGACACTATAGTTGAGCGCGCTGCGCGTGAGTTTTCGTTCAGAGTATAAGGGTGTTTGCATAAATCAGCGGGTTTTCCAGTACAGATCGCTGTAGGTTGATCTTCAGATAGAAACATTTTTTCTAACTGTTTCTTAATTTCTTAGCGCTTAATTTAATTCGGGGCTATTTTACCCGCACCAGTCCGTAGCGACTTGTCCTTACAGGACCCAGGTCTTTTTGCAAGCACCCATCGACAACAAGAAAGATCTTTTAGACATTTACAATAATTTTCTCAAATAAAACAGTAATTAAAAGGACAGAAACAAAGATAAATTATGGGACCTCAGGAACACTTCTCTTTAACTCGTATGCTATTGCGTTTATGGTTTGAGTGCCCGAATTCTGTACAACCCACGCCCCACTTGGATATACTCTGGAGCTGAACACCATTTCACCTTCACCACAAAACACCTCAATCGAACTAGCATCTAAGAAGATTCTCAAGGATTCTGAAGCGACGGGATTCCATTCTGCTTGTCTAACGTCTGGCGTAGTTGCATTACCCCTGTCTAACGAAATTTTTCTAGTAATTTCATTCCACCCCAAAGTGATCAGCTGAATATCACTATCACCGCGAATGATCAAATTAAGAGGTTGGCTCAAATTAAAACTCACAATTAATTCGCCCGTTTTGTTGAGTGCTGTAATATTTCCATTTGATGCCAAGGTTCCGTTATAAACAGCTGGATCAGCTCTAAGACTGGTGATCGCTTCAACAGGATTCATCAAAATGCGGTCTTCTCTTAATGTCAACTCTCTGACGATGGTCATGGCTCCTGCCCAGCCATCAGCACGCTCCGGAAAGGTACTATCCCACGATCCCATCCACGCGATTAGATACCTCTTGCCGTCTTTCTCCATTGTCTGGGTTGCATAAAAATCATGGCCATAGTCAATTTCTTGGAAAGGTACAGTTTCTACGAAGCTGCCTGTTGTATAATTGAAGCTTCCAATGATGTATCCTGTCTGATACTGGTTTTGGTACCTGTCACCTGTCCTGTTTTCTGCAGGTATACCTTGAGGAGACATTAGCAGGACATAGCTCCCGTTTAACTCGAAGAAGTCCGGACACTCCCACATGTAGCCCAGATCACCATTAGATTCACCCACTACACTCAGAAACTCCCAGTATGCCATATCTGATGACCTATACAGCAGTACTCTGCCCCTTTGCTCACTCTCTACCATTTCTGCATTCGCCTTGTTACCCATGACGACGTAGTAGTAGTTTCCATGTTTCCATACTTTAGGGTCCCGGAAATCTGGAGAGTTATTGGGCGAAAATGATATAACTGGATTGTTTTTCTTATATTTGTTGAAAATAATACCGTCGTTGCTGAACGCTAAGTACTGCGTCTCGTTAGCGTACGTATCATTTATTTTTATATGAGCAGTGTACATTAGAACTAAGGTCCCGTCTACTTCAATCGCGCTGCCTGAGAAACACTGTTCCGTCTCCGGCAGCAATGCAACTGGCTCTTGTGTCCACGTCACCAGATCCTCGCTTACCACGTGTCCCCAGTGAATGGGACCCGTCGACGTGTTTAGAGGGTAATATTGATAAAACAGTTGATAATTATCTTTGAAGTAAGAAAATCCATTAGGATCGTTCATCCAGCCGACTGTGGGAGCTACATGGTAGAGCAATCTGTACCTGCTGATGATGCTTGATTTGGTGGCGTTAATGTATGTTTCCACCACAGTCTTGGCAGCAATTTCATCATCTGTTTCTTTCAGGTCACACGCCAGAGCAGTCACGAACAAACTTAGCAGCACCACGTATAACTGTAGCACTTCCATGGTTGATAGGTGTGTCCTCGTGTGGTGAACTACGTTTATATACGGTATTTACAAGTACTGATTGCATGTCGAGTGCGACATGTAGAGTGTTTTGTTTTTGAATTACTTACATGTTGCAAAGAGTATGTGATCGTGTATCGATGTTGCTAGTCTTCTATTCTGAGGTGTGTAGGATTTGAAAGATTTATCAAACATGACTACCTCGTTGGTCTAATAATTAGTTGCAAACGCTATTACTGAGCATGAGGTCCTGGGTTTGATTCTTGGGTCGAGCAAAATGTTATTGAGTTTTCCATCTGGAATTTCTCAGTAACAGCTCGGAGTCTAGATTTGTGCCCGGTTGATGGCAACAGGCTCGCCTACTTTTACATGCGATAAAAAAGCAACAAAAAGAAGGCATAAAAGGAGATATGAGTGGAAACGCCCGGAGGGGACGCCCTAGAAGGACATAAAGTGGCCTTATTGGTGATGTTCTTCAAAAAGGTCAGGTGCGTAGTATTCGCAAACGGCGTGCGTGTATGACCAGAAGTACGACATAAACGAAGCAACAGGAATATGTAAGGATCGTAGCAGGTGGCGTTCTGTAGTATCTGCCTAGCCATGGGAATAAGGCTTGAGTTTATATTATGTAAACATCTCTACGTTGTTGGCGTAGATACTTAGTAGGTAACCCTAGCTAGCTTTTTCTACTGCCCCTTATACCAACAAACCCAATTATTTTACAAAATAAACCATTACATAAATTAATAAATTAATGAGTGCAAAGTTTGTGAGCTCAAACACAATGTTACAATATTGTCTTCATGTTTCAAAGCTACTCTTGCAATTTTAATAACAAACGCTAGTTGCATTTATATTAAAGCGAAATATCAACAGTCATGGGGAGAATGTCGAGTGGATGGCGTTATATGATGCGATTCAAGCTCATTTAAAATGTGGTGGCATCTACAAAGCCAGATGCGAACTACACATCACCATGACGGCAGTTGCCCGTCTGGTCGGAGGATCCTCCCTTTTCTGTAGAGGATGAGTGAACTTTACACTCTGTTCCTCATACTTCTATAAAAACGTTCGTTCCGAAGGTCCCTTAAATTATCACAGACATCCCATGAAATGGCGACTAAAGGATTATTATAAGAACGAGATAAACTACCTCGTGGACCAAACTCCAGAAAATGTTAAAAGCCAATAATAAATTACTAAAAATAAAACAGTATACGATTGCCGGCGGTTCGTCGATGGGTGACCGCCCATTACATACCGACGACAAAACTATAAATAGTCTCAACAGTCACAACAAACCGTAAAATAAATGAACCGATTAGTTCCCAATTGCACCTGTTCCCAATCGATTGGGAACCCTTTATCACCAAACGATTTATTAGCAATGCGAATTTTCGGATTACCGACGGAAAGTTAATCTGTCCCTCTTCAATATGAACTAAGTTAAGTTTTCCTAACGACAGTCTTTTGAACTTTGCCACCAACAATGATAAGCGACAAGCGAATAGAGCTAGCAAGTAGAAACGGGTTGGCGAACAACGACCAGCGAGTGTGTAGTTTGGTGGATTAGAATGACTGCCCAGTCACTCGCTGGCATGCGTAAGTACCAAGCAAGAGTTCTCAGTACAGTTCTCGCAAAACTTTATGAGCCCTCTGAACGTAGGCCCGAGTACTAAACCGCGCAGGGCACAGATGAGTGCAAAATAATTTATTGTAAGCTGTGAAACATTTTTTACTTACTGCGCAGCCACTCGCGTGCAACTTCCGAGAGCTCAAAAAGTTTTGCGCATACTGTAAGTGTTCTGCCCGCCAAGCGAGCGTCGCTAAGCGAGTATTCTCTGTGATAGCTCTTCTCGCTGCGACAAACTAGTGGAGAACTCGTGGTTCTCGCCAGCAGTGTGAACAATCAGCGATCAACTATTAATACATATACCTATCTCTTTTACTGAAACGGCACAGACCTACATTTATTGCAACGTTATTTGAACGTAAAAAGCTTCCTCGACGTTTTTTTCGTTCAATCTCGCTTCCTCGTCAGCAGTGGGACAGATGCCTAAGAAAGGAAGTTTTTCGTAGTCAAGTGAGTCTGATAATTCATTTAAAAATCTAGTTTCATGACACTGGTGTCAGTGCTCGAAAATATAAGCATTTCTTATCATCCACTTATGTTTCATCAGCTTCCTACCCTTATCCCATGTTACTTGGGGTCGGTGCAACGCGATTTCTTCTTCCATTCTCCCCTGTCAACCATCACGCAATCATCTAACACCTTTTTCCTTCATATCACTCCTCACAAAATCCATCCACCGTCAATCCACAATCATCCTTACTTATGTTTGACCATGGAAAATTCGTTTATTGATATTACAACAGAAAAATACCTTAAAACTATAAAAACAGAAAACAATTATTATAATGCCAAAAGAGCCTCAGCTCGGCATAATGTCAGATGACAACACAAAATGTACCACCTGACGCTGATTTAGTATGTACTTTAAACAATATCATTTTGGGGGGTCAATATTTGAATCCTCTGGATGCGGTAAGGATAGAACCGGTCGAAGTGGCGGAGCTTGGGAAGGCCTTTGTCCATCAGTGGACGTCTTTCGGCTGAAATGATGATATGATGATGATATATAATGTGGAGACGACATAATGTATTGCCCGAAGGGTTGGACAGAGGTGTATCATATTAATCCCACACGACGACAACAATACGACAGTAAATGAAAACTTGCAATACTAATGCTTATGCAAGAGTATTTAGGAAAGATCAATTAAAATTAAAAATCGTTGAAATTAAAAAGCAGTTTTTGTCTAACTATATAAATAGTGGCGAATGATGGGTCGACAATACACGGTTTTGACGATCTTCTGACTAGCTATAGTAATTAAACTATTGGATATCTCTGATTTAATTTTCGTATGCAGACTAAGAAAGTCATTGGATATACGAAGTTCAAATTACAATTAGACCATCAGTTGTTTTCTTAACTAGGTAACTTTTAAGAAACCTCCAACAAGGGTTGACTTAATTTTCATATACGGCACTGTCAGTAATAAATTCAACGCCCCAAATGCATAACAACTTTTAATCACAATCTTAATCATTTTGACGGATATTGCTAATCCATTGCTTCATATGTTCGAAAAATCTGTCTGCTCAATAACGTAAATAACGCAATGAATGTAGTTGAACTGCTGAAAAGAACGCCACTGTTACTGTGTTAGATAATCACCCCGCAGGATTAGGATCGATTATTAATTTCGGGCATCAGTCATTCTATAGCATATCTAAGAAACCCATGAACAACTAATCATGTTTATGTGAATAGTTCCGTCTAACATGACCCTGTATCCAAATAGCGAAAACCGTCAAGTGTCACAGATGGTGCCGGCATGCCCCGAATTCATAACTTTACCCTAGTAACTTGGAGAAATACATCACATAGGTACACGAGTTATGAATTCATAAAGGAAAAATCGTCTACGGTTACAATATTTGTAAACATGTGAACATGATTGTGGTGTATTTATCAGCATAATTAAATTTATCATTCAACGCTTATTTTTTTAATATTTACCTATTGAGTATAGTAATTTTATTTATTCTAGGTACGTAGTCTTCACTTATAATAAATTATAATTAATGTATACAAAATTTAAAAAAAAAGACATTAAACGATTACCTGCTTATTAGTTTCTTGCCCATTCTTCATACGAAACAACCTTTTGGAAGGGGCAACTAGAATCAATTCTTTTTTATTGTACGTTTTGACATTCAAAAGTACCTTTGGCCTACTTGCAACAAATGATTCGATATAACAAATCCAAAATTGTTTTCAATAATCTGAGTGCATCATTGGTCTAGTATTCACTGGACACTGGACCTTGCCAAAGTGTTATAGGATTTTAAATCGGGATGGCAATATCTCAGTGTAACTGCCAGGAGTCTGGTCCTGTGCTTGGGGGACTTATTTGATATACAGTGTCTACAAGATACTCATATGTGTAGCTCCAACCCCTTTTTTGACAAGAATAAAAGTACCTGACTAGTAGCTTGCTTTCAAACAAGGATCCACATCGTGAGGACAGGCCGGCGCGTCCAGCCGTATTGACTAATGGAGCACATTCACGATATTTTTTAAGTATAAAATCATAATGAAGCCGTGAGTTCGATACAACTCGCGGCAATCATTCTAAATTATCTATACTATCTTTACATAATATATTATAATGAGGTCAATTCTGTGAGTTTGTATGTAGGGGGTAATCTTCGGAACTACTGATCTAATTCCGAAAATTCTTTCACTGGATATATCTGTCATAGGATATATTTTATGAAATTCAAAAAATTCAAAATTCAAAAGTCATTTACTCAAACGCTGAGAATCAGCACGTTTCGAACGTTAAAATTACATAAGACAGTCCCCCAAAACGCCCACCCTTCACCACTTCCTAGTGTTTTAGCTGGGAAGAAGTGGCGCAACAAACTCCCCAGCAGCACAGCTCTGTTCAGTTAGAAAAAAAAAAAGATTCTATACAATAGTATGCAAGATTTTTACATTACGTAAAACATAATTTAAATTATAAATTAATAGCCATATGACAGCTAGCACACGCCAATATACCAACCAAAAACATCGAGAACTATACTCAAGCAGAAACAAAAATAACTAAACGTAAACAATAAAGTAAAATGTCACGCAATGCAATTACTAAATAATGGTATTACGTTAAAAAAAAATTGGGCTTTCGTGGTAGATTAGGGAAGGACCACTCCCTATCATAGAGAGGTGACCCGAGTCCCAGCAGTGAGTGGGAAAATTATAGGCTGATTATAAAGTAATTTTCAAACACCCTTTGTAAGCGATACATAACTAACAGCGAGTCATGTGACCGATGAGTGGGCCACTAAGGCAGCCACTCCAGATATTTCCAACGGTCAATACCAAGTATGATTCAACGATACTTCTCATAAGTACATAATACGAGGGGAAATACTGGCGTAATAACGTAACCAATATAACTATCATCCCGCACCGGCTTTGCACGACCGATGTACAAATAGTTTTAAAATTTCCTCATGAAATTATCTGAATAATTGTGAAAACCACATGTAAATTTATCTACTTAGCTGTTTCTGTGTTCGCAATTATGTTTCCAAAATAGTAAACAAATGTTTATTTGAAAAATCCTTTAATAAAACCAACACATAAGATTGTAAGTCAAATTAAACCTCTAATAATTTCTATTTTGCGCTCCTAAAAATATTATTGAACACTCTAATATACCTAATGATTGCGCCTCTTTTTGTAAACCTCAAACAATTCCTAAGACCTACTACCTCAAGTACTTCCTAAACACGTTTGGTCAGGGTCTAGTCTAGGGTACCTTATGTTACTGCGACCAAATGTGAAAATGCCAGAAAGTTAAAAAGAAGCTCGGTTATTCAAAAAAGTGCCCGTCATTATAAGGTCAATAAGTTTCTATTGGTTCAGATAAATATTTCCCTTAACAATTTAAAGATAAAATTGCACCTGTATATTACCCGAAGTGCAGGCTCGATAGCAATTGGCTACTCTCTACCTGTCGCAGGTTCGATACCTACCCTCACGGAACAAATATTTTAATGGCCTCCAAAGAGTTGTTTCGGGGTCTATCTGTTAGACTTGTGACCCACGATGCAGGACAAAATTTTAATGAGGAGCATCGTCTTTTTTAACGAGAAAAATGAATAACCTTGTATTTCAATATCAACCACTTCACCATTGAAACAGTTGGGACCTTATCTACGTTGTATTTGTATGATAGTAGCATTCACGTTTTATAAGTATTTCAAATAGGTACTTTTCAACAAGATACTGCAAGTCACTAGATTTGCTCAATATTACTTATGTAAGAAATATATTGTGTTATTTCGGTTTTACTTTTTAAATAGGATCTTATTTCAATAGATTTCTGTAAAAATCTCACCGTGAAAACTTAGGTGATAACATGAGGTGGAATGACAGCTAAGCTCAGTTTTCAGGGTTCGTAGCCCAGGTAGGTAAAGCGGTTCTCACACGCACCGCCTTTCAATTTTCAGGGGAATAATAAGATAAAGAAGAATTTAATATATTTCAATACAAACTCGGCGTATAACGAATAACCTTTCAGAGGCAACTGGATGAAAATTATGAGAAACCACTTAGCGTCAGCTTCCTCCTAACATATTAGCTCTGAACATAATTAATTACTAGAAAATTAACATAGCGGGTATAATTGCGAGGCCCTGTAATTTGGGGTCTACCCGACTCTCCCCTAAAATCAGAATGATTTCCCTGTATTCGTCAGGGAATTTAGGACGAGAAAATTGGAAGGAAGTTTGTAATCATTCTAGGTGTTAAAGACAAATATATCATTGTCATCCTGTTCTCAATTTATTTGGGGTCGGCGAAGCAAATCTTTTGTTTACGATAGGCACATCTCTAATAGCAATTATCTTAGGGTTCACTTACATTCTGGCTCCTGCTTCCAAATCCTATTTTTTTTTTTATTCTGGCAAAGTGAACACTGAACTGAATGGCACTTTGGCTCCATAATAAGACTTCAATCCAATCAATCTGCCTATCCTTTTCCCAACTATCTTGGGGTCGGCTTCCAGTCTAACCGGATGCAGCTGAATATCACAATAAACAATACCATAATTCTAACATCCATTTAAGTATTTCGAAAACCTGACGCTAACTCCTAAACTAGGCCTGGGCATTTATTTGCCACGATATGAATTACACTATGGGCTTTTCGTGGCTATTTCATCTCTACGAACCACTTTGCTGGACATAGGCCTCACCAATCGCATGTCATTCTAACTCCTAAGTCACAGGAACTTATACACTATTTGGTTTTAATACATGCCGGTTTCCCTACGATGTTTTCCTTCACTGTTTTGAGAGCAGTGGTGATGAAATTATTTACACTAAGTAATGCGCCTGCCTGGGTTCGAAGCCACGACCTAAACTCGTAAATCGGGGCCGTTACCTGGTCCACCACTCACTGCTCTCCATATTGTTATAGGCGTTTGGTGAAATAAAGTTTATTTGTTATTTATTCCTCGAGATTCTCGGTAACTCCTATTCAGTTGCTACCCCATAATATGTCCATTGATATTTATTTAACTTTTATTATAAAAGAAGTTGATTATTAAACACCCGGATATTTTTACAATGTTGTACTAATGAACTTAATAAACATGGGTCTCATAAAAATAATCTGCTAATATTCGTAAACAATAGATAACATTGACGTAATTATTGACATTGATATTTACGGAAAAAAAATATAGTCTTTTGACCCGAAATCGAATGTTTGAAAAATATGTGTTACCTACTTACGTATACCTACTTTATTGTGGAAGTGCCATGTCGAAAAAGTTTTCAAAGTCTTATCCAAATTGTTGACGTAATGGTAACTAGCTGCGCCCCGCGGTTGCACCTGCATAAACCTCGATCCTTTCGGAATATTGGGATAAAAAGTATTGTATATTCTAACCAAGTTCATGTTCTACCCATGTGCCAATTTATCCAAACACGTTCAAATCGTGAAAGCGTAATAAACAAACAAAGTCAGTGTCGGCGCAGAGCTGAGCGTTGAAATTCCAATTGTGCGGTTTAATTTAGGCATTCATTTATGTGTCGCCCAGTGTAAGTGAAAACGGGCGTTATTGTTCCTGAATAGGCTTATTAAACTTTAGTTTCAAATTAATCCACGAAAACCAATGTTATTAGACATGCTAAAATTATAATTTCAACAAATTAATGTACCTAATATTTTTTTTCCATTTTACATGTTTAAATATTTGTATGCCAGTCCATGGCGTAACATTCAAGATTATAACTCTATTAATAAGACTTTAATAATGTACCGTGTTTTACAGCAAATAAATATTTTATTTTCTAAAAGTTCCACCCTCTGATATCCGTTACCCTTCTAACATATACCGACCATTTATAAAGCATTTATTGAAAAACTTTTGTTTCAATTGAATTTTCTCTTTGACACTTGAAATCTATTATATAGCCTCTGTTCCATCGTAAATGTGCTCAGACCGTGATCTGATATAGGTGTCTACCTATGGTCTGAGCACATGGATGAAAAAAAATAAGATCAAAATAGGATCTATGGATCAGCACCCTCATTGCGTAACACAGTGGCCTGACCAAGATTATGTCTGGACTTTAAAAGAGACTGTGACCTCTGAGTTTGTTTCAGCCTTTCTTCTCAGAGCAGTCAGATAGGAAATGCCGAACTCATTTATCTAATTTTATGTTTTGTTTTTTTAAGATGACGTGTAAAAGTGATTCCAATATCCTATTTATAGAATAAACAATTTCATTTCATTTCGTTTCAGTGACCAATCACGATTGGTTTCATTTTGACAGTTCAATAACATTCATTGCGTTATTTACGTTTTTGAGCAGACAAATTTTGCGAACATATGACGGATTAGCAATATCCCTCAAAATGGTTCAGATTATGATGGATTGTGTGTTACGCAATTAGCTGCAGATTCTTAATAACAAAATCGTTGGTCTTGGTATGAGATGAGGAGGGAGAAAACGCGTATGACTAAAATTGTGCTGGATGTAAATGTTGCTGATAATTTATCATCATCTTCCTGTCCATGTTACGCGGGGTCGGCGAAACACGTTTTCTACTTAGATTCTCCCCGGTCATCACACTGTCATTTACCCCTTTTATTTCATTCTTCACACAATCCATCCATCTTTTCTTAGGCCTCTCTCTCCTTCTCCACCCATCAACATTTATATTCAGCACACTTTTAGTCATATGCGTTTCCACACTCTTCATCTCATACCAAGACTAACGATTTTGTTTCAACTTTTCTGGTACTGGCGCCCCTGTAAAACTTCACCTTATATAGGTACTCATTTCTTACTCAATATCTACATAGAAAAAATTGATTGATTGCTCCCTCATTCTCCAATCTTTACCCCTCGGCACTTGCTTCAAAAATGGTGAAGAAAAACATCGTGAGGAAACCGGCCTGCCTGAGAGATATTTCTCGTCGGCATGTAAAGCCCAGTCAGAGGCCCATAAAAACTCTGACACCAGGTGATTTACTAACCACACGAAAAAGGAAAAAAGAAAAGAAACAAAGACATAAGATTATAACTCACCATGAGTTAAAAATATTAGAGATATCTACCCCGTGTTTAGATGTTATCTTGTGATTACAATAAAATATCAAATACCACCATAATCAATCAATCAATCTGCCTAGTATTTTCCCAACAATGTTGGGGTCGGTTTAATGTCTAACTGGATGCAGCTGAATACCAGTATTTTACATGGAGCGACTACCTATCTTACCTCCACAACCCAGTAACACATGGGTAATACGATACCCCGTGGTAAAACTGGTTGTCAACAGTGCGATCCACTAAATAGTTCCTTTGCTGTAATGTTGGTTTCATTGTTAAACTTCAACAACGGACCTATTATGTAGCGCCGTAGCGTACTCGTTCGTCCTACAACAGTGGAGCCAACATTAAAATAAAAGCCAATAGGAAATATTAGATGAAACGCACTTGTAATCTTCCTTGATCGCAATTCCTATCATTTTGGCAGTTCAGCCACGTTCAAAGAGTTCTACGAAACTAACTATATAACGCAGGCCTCGTTTATTGCGTTATTTACAATGTTGAGCAAACGAATTTCCTTATATTGATGAAACCCGTGGATTGTGATTGCAAGTGTGTTTCGTATTTAGGATGCTGCTTTGATTTATGTGTATCCTTTTGTCTTCAATCAATTCTTAGATAATTGCATGAAGGTCCTCTTCATTTTAGCATTTATTTTCCCAATTGGATACCATAGACCCATCACCTTTGGTCCAAAAACTGGTACATGTTGCCAATTCACTACTAACTGTTAAATAGGCACTTGCTAAAATTCATACATATTTATTTTGAAATGATTTTAAAGTAGAGACCTGTGAACTCGTCTTGAGGGAGAAATGAAAACCCCCTATTAAGTCTTTATTACTATTGTACCATTTTCTCTTGAATATTTCAGGGTCAAAGAGCAAACATGAATATAAAATACTAATTTATTTATTACTTACACACAATTATTACACAATTTCTCAGACAAAACTGTCTTACAATCAATAGTTATCGCTGACCTCTTCTCACTGGAATCAGGTCACGGCGGCAACCAAGAAAATTATTGTAAACAATTGCAAATTAATCTAAATATATCACAGGTTTATCAATGCTTAATATTAAATGCACAGCCGGAAGTTACGCGGCATTCGAATCTTCCGGTTACCCTTGATTGATCATAGATACGCGTCGCCTCGATCAAGGTCTTTTGGACATGACCTACATGTCACACCCCCACTTTTATTTGTAATCGGTTGGCAACAGGCGGGCGGCTCACCTGCAAACTATTATTGCAGACGCATTGCCAACTTTTGGCAAAAGTTCAAAAGTCAAATGTATCTCTGATTTTCACTGACGGTATTATTTACACTTCAAACAGAAATACAGTTTTGTTATTTTGTGGGATAAATAAGTAGGATTGTAGCACTTCCCCAGACGAGTCATTTGTTGCTGTTTCTTCTTCATAAATTCTGTAAATAGCTTTGGCCAGGATCTTACTTATTATATCATCCACTGATTCTCGTTAATATTGCAGAAACATTTTTACACTTTTGTCAACAAATAAAATCAGAACTTACTTTCAGTGTAGTGAACCAGTTAAACCCAAGAGTCTACTTCAAAATCTTATAGAAAATGTATAATCACTCATATAAGTGTTCAGAGAGTTTAGCACTTCATCGTTTAGTAGTCTAGGAGCATCGATAGCCCACAGATAGTCCAAATGATTGAACTTCTCGTCAGGAACCAGGAACATTTCAGGTTTTGAAGGTAGCCTATTATAAAGTTCCTGCACATCCTTCTCACTTGACAATAAGTCATTTTTAGACCAGAATAACTTGATAGGTAAAGTAACTTTACTGAGGTCATATTCGGGCGGCGAGCCAGCTCCATAGATCCCCCAATTGTTCAAATATCCATAATCAAACTGCTCGAATTTACCAGAAAGTATTTCTTGGGAGAAGTGAACCGCTGTCTTCCACGATGTTCCTGTACCCAAATGGGCCAGGAAAACCGGCAGGAGGGTCTTATTGAACTGCCTCTCGTTAAAGCCGCACAAGTAGAATACTATATTCTTGCAAATTAAGGAATCCATGTTCTCTCCGTTACACGTGCTTGAAATCTTGCCCAACGCTGATTTTTTTGGAATGAATTCATAATCTCCTTGCAACCCGTCTATGTATGCTAGGTTGCTGGCAATTGGTGCCATAGACTTCAATGGCGACTTCATATCTGATAGATACACGACAGGAGCCAACGCAAATCCAGCTGACAATATATCGTTATATTCTGGCCTCAACGTCAGCATGGCGAAAAGAATAGTAGTCCCCATCGAATGTCCAATGTAGGTTATCTTAGTACCTATACCTTTAGTCTCCAAAATGTAGTCTATGACCACAGGAACATCATACAAAGCTACTTCGTGCCAAGAGAAATCCCAATAAGCTTGTGAATTTGATTTGAACCAAACATGATCTTTGGAATACCTGTTTCCTCTTATGTTGGACATCCAAACGTCATAGCCGGCATCAGCCAAGACATAGGCAAGTCCTTTTCCAGGACCATTTAGGATCCAGTCAGCAGAGCTTGCAAATAAGCCATGTTGAAGGAGAACCGTCTTCATTGGCACTTCGTTGCCATGTCTGGAGCGAGGAATCCTGTGTAAATTGAGAACGTAGCCTTGAGATATGACGGTGTGGGTCTCACATAAGTATCCATTTCTTAAAATGATTCCAGGTACTGATAGAAAAATGTCGGGATTTTCCAGCACCGAAAAAGTGTCGACGCCACGATTGTAAGACGATGGGTTTATGAGGTGTTTTCCATTCTCCTGAATATCGTCCACGTAGTTGATCAAATTGTCTTTGATTATCTTCTGCTGATCTTCAACGTAGCTATCGACGGAATCCTTCATGTTGACGGCATCGTTGTAGATGGTTTTGACATTATCAGTTTGTTCTTTAAAAAAGGTCTCAACCGACGGAACGAACGACCACGATTTTGGTGTAACCGCTGTTACACTTAGGACCAGACAAATTAAGACGCGCATTCTGATGAGGTTAAGTACAGACTGTGCGCAACACGGAGTAGCTTCGCTAATATACTAGAAGTACGCGAATGACCCCGGAGATGAGGTTAAAACGCCACACGATAACATTTTCTGTTATTAAAAAATTACCCGTGTCATTTTATCTACAATTGAATATTCCACAGAACTGTTATTGCAAGATGGGTTTTATTATAAAAAGTTTTATATTATGAGCGATTTGTAATCACTTCGGGTAGAGATAAGAGCGGTATTTGCTAAGTGCTTTAAGGAATTTTGTGAGTCATAGCTAGATATTAACGGGCCGGGTGGAGAGTGCGTAGTTCATACAAGCGTAATACCAAAATAATTTGTAAATCAAACATATTCTTAAGGTAGTGGTGGTGTGTATTTATTCCGATTGGATTACAGAATATCTAGGCTCCCAAATATATATTTTTAATGGACACTGATTTAAAGACGAGTTATGAGAAAAATAAGTTTTCTATAGAAATTTCAAATTCCTCATATCTCGTCTTTATAAATAAATCGTGTCCATTTAAAATATATAATTGGGAGCCTAGATATTCTGTAATCCAATCGGAATAAATACGCACTACCTTAAGAATATGTTTAATTTACAAATTATTTTGGTGTTAGATATGTTTGTATGAACTACGCATGTTCCGCAGGCCCCTTAAGATCAAGACAGTACTTACCCTGGTTTATCTCTTGTTTAAATGATTTATTTAAGCATTCCTGTAAGAATCATAGGTTCACACAACAACGTGGGTTCAATGGGCGAATGAACCTTTCGAAAATATATTCTTTAAAAGGCGAAGTTTTAATGGATTTTGTGGGCTAGGATTTTATAAGTGGGAAATAATATAATATAGTGTCTTCGCGATGGCAAATTGTTTGGAACAAAGAATTCTGAGTGATAGGCCGTAAAAGTCAATGGACAGGCCGACTTGGAGGGCTGAGATACCGGTTGACTTTTAAAAATGATTATAAAATATTTCAAGTACCATCAATGGTCTTACACCTTAGTTCCCATAGGTATTTACTTGGAAATATACATCTTGCGCCTTTCACGCATTGTAACCCAGACATCACGCTCATAATCCCTGACATTGATTGTTACTTTTAAACGAAAAAAAGACTAAATGTATTAGATTTCTGACACGAAACGGTGCTGGTCCATGCGCCATGTTCGTGAACGGGTGCCATCAGTAGGGACTGGTCATCTCTTATCTGCCACGGCTTATTTTAAATTTTTGAATTGTTTTTATCTTTTTATTACGGACGCTTTTTACGTGCACGTCTTTCTACATTGTTCTCACATGTATAATTTCAACATGAATGATGTAAACAAAATTTTGTAAAAATATAATTTTTTTTTTAAAAGAGTGTCCCGGTCCGTTGAGTTTCTTGCCCAGTCTTCTCCATAGGAACCTACGCTTTGGAATGGGCAACAGCTTCATATTTCTGACTGACTGACCCCTTGACAATTCAAAAGTGCCTGTTAAGTTTGAGTTTGACACCTAACTTTAAGCAGGTGAAAACCAATGTATTAGTAAATGGGGCAGAATTGGATCTTGTGGACACCACTGTGTTCTTACTTTGGATTCGAAGCTTCAGTGGGGCCCATAATAGCCAAATTGACGAAACGCTAAGCTCCTACCTGCTATGCAGCCTACGCGGTCTATTAAATCCGTCATTTGACTGATGGAGAAACAGCTCGATTAGTATATTTTAGTTATTTCCATAGTGTAATGTCGTACGGCATTTTTTTGTGGGGAAATGCAGCCGATATTCAGGCTATATTTGTGCTGCAGAAACTGTATATCCAAACTCAAAGCATTTATTTCAATTAAACAATTTACAGGCACTTTTGAATCATCAAGTGACCCTTTGACGGTTCAAAAGTGCCTGTAAATTATCAGTCAGAAATATGAAGTTAGTTGCCCATTCCAAAGCGTAGGTTTCTATGGAGAAGAACGGGCAAGAAACTCCACGGACACTCTTTTAAATCATAATAATTTGTTACAAAATATTGGTCACATCATTCATGTTGAAATTATACATGTGAGATCAATGTAGAAAGACTTGCTCGTAAAATGCGTCCGTAATAAAAAGATAAAACCATTCAAAAAATAAAATAAATTTAAATAAGCCGTGGCAAACAAGAGATGACCAGTCCCTACTGACGGCGCCCGTTCACGAGCATGACGCATGGATCAGCACCGTTTACCTCAACCATTTTGAAGGGAACTTAATGATCCAACACACACGCCACCACCAGCGAGACGTTTGAGTGAGCATGACATACTCTCAGCCGCCAGGGCACATTCAAGTCAATGAAAGACGTACCCAGCAAATGGTAGCTTTATAGAAGGTACATGGTCACAGTGCTCACACATGTGCTATGCAATTATACAATACTAAGAGATTGAAGTAATACAATTCAAAGATAGTTTGTGCAATCTTCAGCAGCTCCTCTGAACCTAAGTTGTAGACATTCACTGAGGGATAAATTTAAGGAAATAAACATAATGACAGTCGCATCTCAATATGTATTTGTGGTGTATTTATGTAAAAAAAAATATTAATCTATATTTTAAACACAATGACATTCATAACATAAATACTAGAAACAAAGATTTACTTATTGTGCCCAAAATTAGGCTCCAAAAAATAGTAATTCATTTAAGTGCCAAAGTATACCTAAGTTTTTACAACAAACTCCCAAGCCATGTTAAAGAACCGAGCCTCAATAAATTTAAATCAAATATTAAACGCAAACTATGTCAAAGGTTTATATAAAGTTAAAGATTACTTAGACGACAAAAAGGCTTGGGATTAACTCCACACTACTCTGTACTAATTTAATTGTTTTGTTTATTTTATTTGACTGTAAAAGTCTATTTATTTTAATTTTTTATAGACATATTCTACCAACTTTCCTCTATGTATTCTACTCATTATAATACACTGTTTTTTCTTATGAGTTGTGTTGTAATATATGGTCAGATAGCGACCTCGAAAATTGATCATATCATTCTTGCCTGAGCAACCGGCAGCAAGTTCAAGTCACTGCTTGCGGTAGCGTCGGGGGTCGGGTTGCCTCCTTCCCTCAAATATGCGTTGTATCTCTTTGCGTTATGCTCATAAACGCTTGCTGCTTGTGGTGACCATGGTTTTTGTTATTATTATCAGTAATTAACTGTTTATTTATTTTTACTTCGACGGTCCTAGTTTTACATTTGTGAGTTCCGAGTTACAGCTTTAATAACTATAATGTAAACGGGCACACCCTTTATGCTTTCATTCGGGTATTAAGTTATTTTTACTTTTTAAATTTTATTTTCTCTTAAAAAAACATCGAAATCTATGCTGATTTCGATGTTTTTTTTTTTTGTTGTTATGTCGGCGTGTGCTAGGTTACATAATAATATAGAAAATAATTTAATTTAACGTTTTGTGGTGCGTAATGTAATTTTGCAAAAGTACTATTGTATAGAATCATTTTTTTCTAAATGGGCACTTCCCGCTGGTTAATACTCCATGGTTAACACTTTTAACTACTGGGAATGATGCGTTCTACTGGTTAACAGTGTTGACGAATGCGACATTTTTTTCCCAATGGTTAATACCTCGTCTCGCGTATAGTTCAAGAGTCAGGTTAAAGAAAAGTAAAAGGAAATAAAAAAATAATTCTATCGGTTCTTGAAAGTGCTTTAATTAAGACTTGAGGCACCAAATTAATAATGAATTCGTACGTTATACTAACGTGACATTTTTCCCAATAGTTCCCCCCGTCGTCCCGCATCTATTTCAAGAGTTAGACAGGTTAAAGAAGAAGTACTTTAATTAGGTACCCTTGAATACACAAAATGAACAAGGAATAGGTAGAAATGCTTCTTTTCTGGATTCGCTTTTGTATCGTATTACAATAGATAGGCCATCGCTTATCAGTTATGACGATGATGCCGGCTGGGAACAAACAATAGTTGACACACACCACCTTAGTTTTTGACCTTTAAATAGCCAATCAGCGCGTTGCACAATCATTTTATAATTTACAGTAAGTTTAAAAAATCTCGCATTACGTGACGATTAGCCTCCTGCGGCGGCTAAGGGCGTGAGGGCGCGAAAGCCTTTCCCTCACGCCTTAACCAGTGGGAAGTACCCGTGCTGAAGGATGGGCGTTTTGGGGGACTTTCTTATGTAATTTTGACGTTCGAAAAGTGCTAATTCTCAGCCTAGTTTGAATAAATGGCTTTTGAATTTTGATTTTATTTATTATATATACGTACATACATACTACATACTTAATAATAAAAAATCCAACAAACTAGAGGTAGCTTGTAATATGTTCCCTAATTTCTTTTACTCAGTGTATGAACCTGCTTCTCCACTGCTATCACAATGGCAACCGACAACAGAAACTTCTTTAACTAACGATATTACTACTGACTTACACTTTAGCGAGGAAAAGGTGTTGAAAGAACCCAGGCCATTGGATCCTTCCAAAGGACCTGGACCTGATGGAATACCAGCACTTTTTCTTCGGAACACTGCAGCCTGCATTTTTAAGCAGTTAAGTATTATTTACAATAAGTGCATTACCGAGGGCGTGTTTCCCAATCGGTGAAAATACGCTAATATCACACCTGTACTTGCAAGTGTGGTTCCAAAAATAACGTTGAAAATACCATCCAATCTCCATCCTCTCCACCTTATTAAAGATTTTTGAGAAACGAAATAAATCCATTGTTGCACCATGTCATTATACAGGAACAACACGGCTTTGTCAAACAGATCTACTACCACAAATCTTCTATCTTTCTCTAGTTTCTTGTTTGATAGCATTGACGCTAATGAACAAGTGGGCACTGTGCACACAGATTTTTGCAAGGCTTTTGACAAGGTTGATCACGAATTAATACTTACTAAAATCGCCTTCAAGGGAATCAGAGGAAACTTATTTCGTTGGTCCACATTGATATACGATGTGAACCAACAAAATAAGTTTCCTCTAGAGCTAGCCAATCGCTGCCAGTGTCGCAGTCAACGGATACAGGTCGAACATTAACATCTGGTGCTCCACAGGGATAAAACCCTGTGGAACACCAGATGTTGAGAGGAATCAGAGGAAACTTATTTCGTAGGTTCACATCGTATATAATCAACCGCTGCCAGAGTGTCGTAATCAACAGATACAGGTCAAACATTAATATCTGGTGTTCCACAGGGTTCTATCCTTGGGCCCTTATTGTTTGACATATTTTTCAATGACATAGGGAAATGTTTTCAGCATACTCAGTTCCTTTTGTACGCAGACGATCTGAAGGTGTACAAATCAGTGAAAACAATTGACGATTGTACTCTTTTCCAGCAGGACCTGGACCGACTAGCGACTGTCCGACTCCTGTACCAATAATAAGCTCAAGTTAAGTATACATTTAGTTTACTACACCCTATGTCACACAAAACTCGCTAAATTGAACTCTAATTGGGACCTTTTTTTTTTTTTTGGGTGGGAAATCATCAAATGACTCCTCCCGCTCCACCCAGAGCGGGTGTCAGACTCTTACTGACTAAAACCCACCCGTGTTCCTTCTCTTGCCTGTGCAATGCCAGGGGGCCACGGTATCCCTTTCGGACTTTCCCGCAACCCCGGCAGGCAATGGTCTCATTGGACCCCTTCACTCGCTGACACTTTTTGAGACGCGCGTGGAACACAACGCGCCGTCGACCCGGGCTTGGTCCATACCGGACGGCGAGCTACCCATTGCTCACCGTCCGCAAGCCCGCGCCTACGGTGGCCGGGAATCCGCGATCGATTCCCGACGCCCGGGGCGTCTCCTCCTGCGGCGGCTAGGGGCGTGAGGGCGCGAAATTTGCCTCTCCCTCACGCACTCCGCCTCCTCCTTCGCGAGCATTACTGCTTCGCAGAAGGAGCCACCATGGCCATACCATGGCCTGGACCAGGACCGGACGCGAGAGATCCCCGCCACCGATCGCCTCCACGAGGACACGGCGGTGCTCTGCCCAAGCCGGGCATACCTCCACCGTATGCTCCACCGTGTCCTCCGGGCGATCCACGCAGTGATGACACCCGGGCGTTTCCTCCCGCCTTATGAGATCCCGTCGGAGCTCTGTCCGCTGTGCCGCGATTTCTCGCGGCATCGGAGTCAAACCCCGGCGTTTCGCCTCCCCGCGCCACTCCCAAATATGCGCGAGGACTTTTGCCTCCAGATCCCATGGCGGCAATCCGGCAAGGAGGCTCGCCGCCTCACCGGAGACCGTGCGGTATCCCCGGACCAGCCGGGTGGCCATGACCCTCTGGGACGCGTTCAACCGGCGGGCAGGCCGCCGCCTCAACGAACGCGCCCACACCGGTGCCCCCCGTACAGGGCCATGGACCGCACGATCCCCGCGTATAGCCTCCGGCAGGAGGCGTTTGGACCCCCTAGATTGGGCAGGAGCCGCTTCAAGGCAGCCCCGGCCCGGTCCAGTCTGGGAGCCAAACGTCGGAAGTGCTCCTCGAAGTTCCACCGACTGTCGAGGACGAGTCCCAAGTACTTCATCGTCGACTCGACGCCGATGTGAACCCCTCCTACCGTTATTTGGGAACCCGACGGTGGCGCGTTCCGAGGACCATGAAAACACATGGCCTCGGACTTGTGCAAGGCCACCTCGAGTCCCAACTGCCGGATTCTGGCCACGATTGTCGCAACCCCGTGTGTCGCTAGTTCGACCGCCGCCTGGTGCGACCTCCCCTGCGCCAGGACCAACGTGTCGTCAGCGCCGTCTGACGCCATTGGGGAGGTCGGCGCGCAGCACCCAGTCGTATCCGATGTCCCACAGATGCGGCCCCAGGACCGATCCCTGTGGGACACCGCACGACATCTCTCGCCGGTTCCACTCTCCCTGGTGACCGGGGTAGATGATGGAATAATTGGGACCTGGGTGTTATATTTGACTCAGAACTGTGCTTAAACTTGCATATCGATAACATTTTAAACAAAGCTTATCAGATGTTTGAATTTATTATGCAGTCCACCCTTAACTTTAAAAGAACCTCATCTTATGTATTTGTGCCTGTATAAAGTGGCATACTATGCCTATGGCAGATAGCTGATGTTATAAGGAGAAACTAAGGCTTCTTATATTTTAGAAAAAGAAGTAGGGTCCACACGTCTGCGGGCAGCAGCTAATTTACGATAAGTCTGTTTTGTGCCACTACAGAGTAATGGTAAAAGCTACACTAGACACTACTCTCCTGCTACTTATTCCTCATTGTGAAGTGCGAAATGGTTTATTAAAATAATAAGGTTGGTACAGCATGGTATCAGAAAGCTGTGGTCATATGTATGGGTGGGGACTAGGCGTGGGTAATCTTTATTCCGGAAAGCGAATTGATTCACTTATTCCGACTCCGAGTCCGGTATCGGTTCACCTTAGTTATTCCTTTGGCACCGTTTGGCACCGGCTTCATTCGGTCATTTTGGTTCCCCGGTTGCCCTAGAACATTTTATTCATTCTGTTCGCTGGATTATTTGGCACATTTTGAATTGAACAGTTTACATATTTTATTGATATGATTTAAATTTCGGACGGTGTAAATCGTCGCTCACTTGGAAGAACCAAAACAATTTTGAACTCTAATTTCATAGCGCCAGGGCCTCTAGGTTCGCGTCTGTGTCGTGTCTGTACCAACCAAACCAAACGAAACGATAGGTACGTAGGTATTAGGACACGACGCACCGAGTCACAGCACCAAGTGAGCGAGTGAACGAAAGTGAACCTGCGCTCCACGACTCCGGCGCATTCTCGGAATCATTTGGTACAGCGGTGCCGGTAAGGATTGTGAGGAATAAATAAGATTTACGTATCCGCGTTCGGAACCGGCACCTTTGTATCAGTACCTCCGGAGTTACCCACCCCTATTGGGGACCGACCATCAAACTGAAAAAGTAATCAGCCGTCCCATACATTTGGGTTGAGTAATTAGGCCCATATTACAGAACCTCACTCAACACTCAAGAATTACTTAAAACTAGTTACAACCAATCAAAAGCCTTTAAACGGGTTTTGAGTGCCTCACTCAAAACCCGTTTGTAATACGGGCCTTAGTATTAAAGTTTTGTTTGGGACAGTTGATAACAATTTCGCGATTATGATGTTGGTCCCATGGAGAAAGTTATTCAGAGTGTGATGGTTGTACCACACCATTAAACATGACCATACCTTTCTGATACGTGCCGTAGGTATCTTAAACTGACATTATAAATGCGGAAGTGAGTTTGTTTGCAAGTTTGTTTGTTACGCTTTCACGCTAAAACGGCTGAACGGATTTAGATGAAATTTGGCATACGGGTAGACCATGACCTGGAATAGGACATGAATTTATCCCTGTAGTACGTTTCCGTGGGATAACTTCCGACATGCACGTGGGCGACGCCGCTGGCAAAAGCTAGTATACTTATAATAAATTGATAAGGTCAGAACGTCTGTCTGTTTTCTCCTATTCCTATAATCGGTGTATTTTAAGGTAAACTTATTTTAATGCAGCTTGCTATGTCAGTAAGGACGTTCATTGAGACATGATTCAGCATACTAAATAGTCGTAGGTAGGTATTTCTGTACACTTACGGACCATTCAAGACCTATTTCCCGCACTGCTAGAAAAAAAAAGGGTTTCAATTATTATTTGAAATTACCTAGGTAAGTACTAATGACAATTTGACAACACAGGCTTTCCAAGCCCTCTGCTGATGCCCGTTATTTCGTCTGTGGAGAACGGAGGATATCTCTTCACACTGACACTGAGAACGAAGCGAACCGAAGCTACGTTCGTGTAGCTTGGTGTAGCTACCGCGTCTTTTCATATTTCGCTCCATAGTCGCACTTATCTCTAGGTCATCATATCATACCAATATTGTTTACTGTGACGGAATCGAACCTGCAACACGTAGCTACTTAGCGCAGCAGCTATTCGCTGAGCCACTGTGCCAACCGCTTTGACCCTTTATTTTACTTTTTTTTTTTGGGTGGGATATTATCAAATAACTTCTCCCGCTCTGGGCGGAGCGGGAGGGCGTGTCGGACACTTACTGAATAAAACCCATCCGTGTTCCTTCAGTTGCCTTTACGTTGCCAGGGGCCACGGTATCCCTTTCGGACTTTTCCGCAACCCCGGCAGGAATCGGTCCCATCCTCTTCAGTTGATGACATTTCATTAAGGCGCGCGTGGAACACAACGCGCCGTCGACCCGGGCCTGGTCCTGATCGGACGGCGAGCTACCCGTTGCTCATGCCACCATCCGAAAGCCAACGCCTGCAGTGGCTGGGAATTGGCCTGCGATTCCCGACGCCCAGGGCGTCTCCTGCGGCGGCTAGGGTCGTGAGGGCGTGAGTTTTGCCTCTCCCTCACGCTTTCCGCCTCCTCCTTCGCGAGCATTACTGGTTTGCAGAAGGAGGTGACGGCTTCCCATGCCCTCTCACTCCGTACCATGGCCTGGACCAGGACCGGACGCGGGTGCTCTGCCCAAGCCGGGCACACCTCCACCGTATGCTCTACTGTGTCCTCCAGGCGATCCACGCAGTGATGACGCCCGGGGCGTTTCCTGCCGCCTGATTCGGAACAAGAACCTCCCGAAACAACCGTGTCCGGTCCTGCGTCAGGCGAAATGTGAGGACGCCGTGGTGCCTCTCTAGTCACTCCTCAAAGAGGGGACTTATCACCACAATAGTGGCGTGCCCAGCACTGGGTTGCGACAATCGCACTCTCCATGACGCCATAAGATCGCGCCACTCCCAAATGTACACAAGGACTTTTGCCTCTAGATCCCATGGCGGCCATCCGGCAAGGAGGCTCCAGCACGCGCATGATGGCGTCCACCGTAGAGCGCCCCCTGCTTAAACCAAACTGGCTCAAACTCAAACATTTATTTCAATTAAACCATTTACAGGCACTTTTGAACTGTCAAACAATCAGTCAGTTAGTCAGAAAGTTGAAGCTAGTTACTCATTCCAAAACGTAGATCTCTATGGAGAAGAACGGGCAAAAAACTCCAAGGACACTCTTTTAAATATAGAAATTACAAAATCCTGGGTACATTACTCTTGTTGATTCTATATGTGAGAACCATGTAAAAAAAAAATATAAAAATCAAAAACGATTAAAAATAATCCCTGGCAGATAAGAGATGACCAGTCTCAACTGACGGCGCCCGTTCACGAACATGACGAGTGGATCAGCACCATCCAGCTCAACCATTTTGTAGAACCGAATGATCCAACACACTCGCCACCATCAGCGAGACATTAAGTGAGCATGACATACTCTTAATAAATATTATTATGTTGATTTTGACTTGAAAGAGCAGACTACTCTGCTCTTTCAAGTCAAAATCAACATAATAATATCGCTCTCCGCCAAATCCGGCCCCACCCGCACCAGCTGCCCGACTAGGCGGTCTGCAATTACTCTTTCAAAGAGCTTGCCCACCTCGTCGAGGAGCACGATGTGCCGATAAGCGGACGGAGAGTCCGCAGGGCGCCCCGGCTTCTTGATGAGGACCAGTTTAACGAAGTGGGAACTGGCCCCTCTCCAATCATGAGCTTAGGAGCCTCCAAGGCCAGGACCCAGGCTTTCTCAGGTAAGCCGTCGGGTCCTGGGGCGGTATTAATTTTACATCCTTAATTTATACATGCGAAAGTGAGTTTATTTGCTTGTTACGTTTTCACGCTAAAATGGCTGAACTGATTTGGATGAAATTCGGCACATGGGTAGCCCGTGACCTGGGTTAGGACAGAGGATACATTTTATCCTGGTATTCCCACGGGATCGAGACGTATGTGGGTGAAACCGCGAAGTGCTGATAGTACAGCATAAATTACACTTAGCAATATTCAAAGCGATTTTCTTCTAAAGTACGAGTATATAGAATACGAGTATTTTATGGTTTTACGAACATGTAGTAGTATCGAAACCATACCATTATGAAATAGCTCAAAATTGCAATCGTAACTGTAAGGTACTTATGTTCGTGACTGTCTGTACACACAAACTAATGCCTAGTTTGATGCCTGGGTTAAAAATAAAACCGGCCAAGTGCGAGTCGGACTCGCACACGAATGGTCCTGTACCACCCATAGATATAATAAAGAAGGAGATATGGCGTGGAGTTCAAAATGTATAGAAAACCGATGAAGCCACAATTGCCCCACCATAACGCTAATATTGCACACACAGTTCTGTAAAAACAATACTACGAACAAGTGCACACACGCGCCATCGATAACTCAGTCATTTAAATATAAACCTTATTATTTAAAACACAGCGTACTTTTTCCGTATAATTACTCACACTAAAACAATTATCATTGTGTGTTGTCGGGACTCGGGGGCGGATACGACATAGTGCTTGACTAAATCGAAGAGTTATCGATAAATATATCGATAAATTTACAAAGGTTTTGGAAATAAAGTAAACAAAAACGATATGAAACCAACAAAACATTATTTAATTAATTAATAAAAATATTTTTAAAACAATTACAAATCAAACGACACGTAGTTATATATGATTATGATGCCATAAAATGTTCAAAAAAGAGATTCTCGTTTTTGTAGAGAACCAGTTAGCTGACCTTCCTATGGCATCAATCCATTGATTTTTTACTTGCTTCTTTTGGGAAACTGAAACGGTACAATTACAATTTGTTAGTGACTTACTGAATTATATAGGTATACGAAGCTAATCATAAACTTGTAAGTTTGCAGGCTCTTAAAAAACCCGTATTTTTAATAAATTAAATTCTTCTTTCTTTATTAACTAGGGGTTTATGTGACACTAACAAACACGCATGCATAAGAAATAAATATCATGAATGTTGACCCATTGCCAAATCTTTAATAATAACCTTATTAAAAGTAATTTTCATATTATAATTGTTTATTTTAGAGCATGCATGACGTCACAATATGGCTTCAAACCCTCTTTAGAAATTCTGCGGCATAATACATAATTATGACTAAATGATGCTGATTATTATAATGCATACGAAGCTAATGGTGCATTTATGAAGACTTCAGTAAAATACCATAACCATAACAAATGACGAAGTAACTTGAGGCTAAGGCATTACATCTCATAATTCAAACCCAAGAACATTCCATAGATTACTAAACTAAACATTATTGAACTTACTTCACAATATTTGGTTACGCATTTGTACACGGTAAAAATGCATAGAACCACATCGGCCTTCCAACCGGATTACAAGAGTTAACAAATTGAAGAAAAATCAATTAAATGAAATTGTAATATAACAATTCGATTCGCAGTCGACTTTCTTGTCGATAGACTTTGTCAGACCTCCACGAGCACATCACTAGCTCGCGCTCAAATACGGCGGACCAGAGCAGCGGACGCACCATGCGACATTACGGCTTATTGAGGTTTCGTTATGTCAGATTTACATTGCTTGTTCAGTCACTCAGTGACAGACTGAGGTGGTTGTAAAAGAGCAATGTATTTAATGCAAAAATAATACTGTCGGGATAATATAGGAAAACATAAATAAAGTAGTACAACTCAGATATATTTTACGGCTTGTTGTTTTTCGTGATTTTTAAGACAAATATTGTAAAATACTTGTATTTACCTGTGGTAACTGATGCCATGACTTCTAAACATTTTGTGTTGGCTTCGCTTTTTGCACGAACCCACTTAACAAGACGGCATAATCGTTTTTTTTACGATCGCGGTTGACAACACACTAACTCGCGGTGACGGCCATTTTTTCAATACCTGAGCGAAAAGCTCAACTCCACGTGGTCGGCGACACGCCCCCTTGCCACTTCTCCTGTTTTTAATATTTCTGTGGTACCACCGTACATTATTTAGCAAAAAAAATAAAAAACTAAATGTTAAGAATATTATTATTTTTAATTTTAACCCTTCAACTGACAGCTGTCAAATACATCAAAAAAGTCTAATTAAACCCAAAAGCTGGTTTTTACCTTGGCCAGAGGCTAAGCATTGCCATACAACGTGGCAATGCGGCCAGTCTCTTGGGTACACTACCAGTCGACAGCGGTGCGGATGTATTTTTCGACGCTATAATTTATTTTGTATAATAATATATTAATTTCAATTTTTTTTACATAATAGAACTGTTAAATGTGAAGTTAAACAGAAAAATTAAATAAAAAACGAATTGAAACGCATTTCGCGGCGCCAACCCGACTCACTCAACGCTCTGTAATTATTGTAAACATGTCAAAGTAAATTATGCTGAGATATAAGTTAGTAGTTTTAAGTTTATGGGATTATCTAAGTGTTAACAAGATTAAATATTATCATTTGACATCACAAACAAAAACCACTTGAAAAAACACCGAAAAAAATTTTTAAGTTGAAATAATGGACTTTGTTCTTTCAGATTATTATCTTAGTTCTTTTAGGTTCCCATTAAAAAAACATGTCCACTGAAATATTCGAAAACTAAAAGACAGGATATCGCAGTAGACGGCTTAAAAAAATTCAATAATTATCTCAAATGCTTATCTTTCTCACAAATATACAAAGCCAAAGATGCGAATGAATCCTATGATCATTTTACGGATATTTTTTCATTATAGGGTCCTCCTTTCCTTCCTATAATGAAAAATTATCCCACCCTTGCCCTTGGTCAGGATTAGTGCGCCAGATTCGACGGCGCTCTTCAGGTATTTCCTGATGAACGGAGCCAGTTTCTCCACGTCAACCTTGTACTGAGCGGCGATGTACTTCTTGATCGCCTGCAGGGAAGATCCGCTACGCTCCTTCATCTCCTTGATAGCGTTGTTGACCATCTCAGATGTTTTGGGATTAGTCGGCTTCGCCTTCGGTTTCTTCGTATCACCGGTGCCGCCGGCCTGCCTCGCCTGCTTCTTGGCTGGTGTAGTGGGCGCTAATTATGGGCACAAATTATGCGTTCAAAATAAAATTTTCACTGTATAAGTGTATATACTAATAAAAAAAATAAGTGGATATCTCGTGGGATAAAAATCCGTAGTCAAAAGCAAAGGCCTTACTACTTTACTTACCTAGGTAATTTCAAATAATAATTGAAATACTTTTTTTCTAGCAGTGCCTTTTTACTTTACTTTGATAAAAGAGGAAATACTCGTAGGTCCTGATTGGTCCGTAAGTGTACAGAAATACCTACTTATAGAAGACTATTTAGTATGCTGAATCATGTCTCAATGAACGTCCTTACTGACATAGCATGCTGCATTAAAATAAGTTTACCTTAAAATACACCGATTATAGGAATAGGAGCAAACAGACAGACGTTCTGACCTTATCAATTTATTATAAGTATTACTAGCTTTTGCCAGCGGCTTCGCCCACGTGCATGTCGGAAATTATCCCACGGGAACGGATTCATGTCCTATTCCAGGTCATGGTCTACCCGTATGGCAAATACGTTTGTTTTTAGGAAACCTATTTCATCTAAATCCGTTCAGCCGTTTTAGCGTGAAAGCGAAACAAACTAAAAAACTTTCAAACAAACTAACAAACTAATTTTCGCATTTATAATATTAGTTAAGATACCTACGGCACGTATCAGAAAGGTATGGTCATGTTTAAGGGTGTGGTACAACCATCACACTCTGAATAACATTCTCCATGGGACCAACATCATAATCGCGAAATAGTTATCAACTGTGTCAAAAAAAACTTCAATATTAGGCCCGTATAGGAGCCTCACTCAAAACCCGTTTAAAGCCATTTGATTGGTTGAAACTAGTTTTAAGTAATTCTTGAGTGTTGAGTGAGGTTCTGTAATACGGGCCTAATTACTCAACCCAAATGTATGGGACGCCTGATTACTTTTTCAGTTTGATGGTCTGTCCCCACCCATACATATGACCACAGCTTTCTGATACCATGCTGTACCAACCTTATTATTTTAACAAACCATTTCGCACTTCACAATGAGGAATAAGTGGCAGGAGAGTAGTGTCTAGTGTGTAGCCTTTACCATTACCCTGTAGTGGGAAAAAACAGACTTATCGTAAATTAGCCGCTGCCCGCGGACGTATTGACCCTAGTTCTTTTTCTAAAATAAAATAAGCCTTAGTTACTCCTAATAACATCAGCTATCTGCCATAGGCATAGTATGCCACTTTATACAGCCAAAAATAAGATGAGGTTCTTTTAAAGTTAAGGGTGGACTGCATAATACATCCATACATCTGATGCTTTGCTTACAATTTGATCGATATTCAGGTATAAACACGGTTTCGAGTCAAATACATAAAACACCCAGGTCCTGAATAGAGTACCATTTACCGAGTGGTGTGTGATATGGGGTGTATGTAAATTTAATAACGTTATTTTTTTTGGCGAAAGTAATGTACTTACACTGAAACTAAACGTAAACTTAACTTGAGCTTATTGTTGGTACAGTAGTCGGACAGTCGGTCCAGGTCTTGCTGGAAAAGAGTACAATCGTCAACAGTTTTCACTGATTTGTACACCTTCAGATCGTCTGGGTACTAAAGGAACTGAGTATGCTGCAAGCATTTCCCTATGTCATTGACAAATATGTCAAACAAAAAGGGCCCAACGATAGAACCCTGTGGCACACCACATATTAATGTTCGACCTGTATCCGTTGATTACGACACTGTGGCAGCGGTTGGTGATATACGATGATAAGTTTATATACGATGAAACCTACGAAATAAGTTTCTTCTGATTCCATTGAAGGCGATTTTATTAAGTAATAATTCATGATCCACCTTGTCAAAGGCCTTGCAAAAATCTGTGTGTCAATGCTATCAAACAATAAACTAGATAAAAATAGAAGGTTTGTTGTTGTGGTACAAGATCTGTTTGAAAAAGCCGTGTTGTTCCTGTATAATGACATGGTGCAACAATGGATATATTTCGTAATGAACAAGTTTCTCATAAACCTTTGATAAGGTGGAGAGGATGAAGATTGAACGGAAATTTTCAACGTTATTTTTGGAACCACACTTGTGTACAGGTGTGATATTAGCGTATTTCCACCGGTTGGGTAACACGCCCTCGGTAATGCACTTATTGTAAATAATACTTAACAGCTTAAAAATGCAGGCTGCAGTGTTCCGAAGAAAAAGTGCTGGTATTCCATCAGGTCCAGATCCTTTGGAAGGATCCATTGACCTGAGTTCTTTCAACACCTTTTCCTCGCTAAAGTGTAAGTCAGTAGTAATATCGTTAGTTAAAGAAGTTTCTGTTGTCGATTGCCATTGTGATAGTAGTAGAGAAGCAGGTTCATACACGAGTAAAAGAAATTAGGGAACATTATAAGTTACCTCTGGTTTGTTGGATTCTGTATTATTATGTATGTACTATGTATGTACGTATATATAATATGTATAGATAATAATAAAAATCCAAATTTAAAAGTCATTTATTTAAACTAGTCTTAGAATTAGCACTTTTCGAACGTCAAAATTCCTAGAAATAAGAATAATTCTTACGAAAGTCCCCCAAAAACGCCCGCCCTTCACCACTTCCTAGTGCTTTAACTCGGAAGAAGAAGTGGCGCAACAAACTCCCCAGCAGCACAGCTTTCTGTTCAGTTAGAGAAACTTGATTCTATACAATAGTACTTTTGCAAAATAATTTACATTACGCAACACAAAATATTAAATTAAATTATTTTCTATATTTTCAACTAGCACACGCCAATATACCAACAAAAAAAAACATCGAAATCTATACTTAAGAGAAAATAACATTTAAAATGTAAAAATAACTTAATACCCGAATGAAAGCCTCCAGGCATAAAGGGCGTGCCCGTTTACATATAGCTATTAAAGCTGTAGCTCGGAAGTCACAAATGATAAACTAGGGCCATCGAAGTAAAAATAAATAAACAGTTAATTACTAATAACAATAACAAAAACCATGGTAGTACGAAGTTAGTGGGACTAACTTCTTGTCGTCTAAGTAATCTTTAACTTTATAGAAACCTTTTTGACATAGCTAGCGTTTAATAAATAATTTAAATTTATTGAGGCTCAATTCTATAACATGGCTTGGGAGGTTGTTGTAAAAACGTATACTTTGGCACTTAAATGAATCACAATTTTTTTGGAGCCTATTTCTGGGCACAATAAGTAAATCTTTGTTTCTAGTATTTATGCTATGAATGTGATTGTGTTTAGAAAATAGATTAATATTCTTTTTTATATAAATCAGGTTCTCAAATACATATTGAGATGCGACTGTCATTATAAACGTAATGAAAGTCGCATCTCAATATGTATTTATTCCTTAATTTGATCGCTCAGTGAATGCTTGCAAATTAGATTATAAATTGCTCGAATGGCTCGTTTCTGCAGCACAAATATAGCCTGAATGTCAGCTGCATTTCCCCACAACAAAATGCCGTACGATATTACACTATGGAAATAACTAAAATACACTAATCGAACTGTTTCTACATCAGTCAAATGACAGATTTTATAGATCCCGTAAGCTGCAGAGCAGGTAGGAGCTTAGCCACTTCGACAATTTGGTTATATGCGGGCCCCACCGAAGCTTCAAATCCAAAGTAATACCTAAGAACACAGTGGTGTCCACAAGATCTAATTCTGCCCCATTTACTAGTACATTGGTTTTCACCTGCTTAACGTTACGTGTCAGAAATCTAATACATTTAGTCTTTTTTTTCGTTTAAAAGTAACAATCAATGTTAGGGATTATGAGCGTGATGTCTGGGGTACAATGCGTGAAAGGCACGCTTTGTATATTTCCAAGTAAATACCTACATGAACTAAGTTGTAAGACCATTGATGGTACTTGAAATATTTTAAAATTATTTTCTATTTAGTCAAAAATTCAAAAGTCCGGAATCTCAGCCCTCCAAGTTGGCCTGTCCATTGACTTTTACGGCCTATCACTCAGAATTCTTTCTAACAGATTAACTGCAAGTTTTTCCAGTATTTCCAACCGATTTGCCATCGCGATGTCACTATACTTATAAAATCCTAGCCCACAAAATCCACTAAAACTTCGCCTTTAAAGAATATATTTTCAAAAGATTCATTCACCCATTGAACCCACGCTGTAGTGTAACCCTATGATTCATACAGGAATGCTTAAATAAATCATTTAAACAAGAGATAAACCAGGGTAAGTACTGTCTTGATCTTAACGGGCCGGCGGAGCATGCGTAGTTCATACAAACATAATACCAAAATAATTTGTAAATCAAACATAGTAAAGACGAGATATGAGGAATTTCAAAATTCTACAGAAAACTTATTTTTCTCTTATCTCGTCTTTAAATGGACACTCCATTCAACATATATATTTGGGAGCCTAGATATTCTGTAATCCAATCGGAATAAATACACATTACCATAAGAATATGTTTGATTTACAAATTATTTTGGTATTACGTTTGTTGAAATACGCATGCTCCGCCGGCCCGTTAATGTCTAGCTATGACTCACAAAATTCCGAAAAGTACCTAGCAAATACTGCTCTTATCTCTACCCGAAGTGATTACGAATCGCTCATAATATAAACTTTTTATAGTAGCGAAGCTACTCCGTGTTGCGTACAGTCTGTACTTAACCTCATCAGAATGCGCGTCTTAATTTTTCTGGTCTTAAGTGTAACCGCAGTTACACCAAAATCGTGGTCGTTCGTTCCGTCGGTTGAGACCTTTTTTAAAGAACAAACTGATAATGTCAAAACTACCTACAACGATGCCTTAAACATGAAGGATTCCGTCGATAGCTACGTTGAAGAACAGCAGAAGATAATCAAAAACAATTTGATCAACTACGTGGATGAAATTCAGAAGAATGGAAAACACCTCATAAACCCGTCGTCTTACACTCGTGGCGTCGACACTTTTTCGGTGCTGGAAAATCCCGACATTTTTCTATCAGTACCTGGAATAATTTCAAGAAATGGATACTTATGTGAGACCCACACCGTCATATCTCAAGGCTACGTTCTCAATTTACACAGGATTCCTCGCTCCAGAAATGGCAAAGAAGTGCCAATGAAGACGGTTCTCCTGCAACATGGCTTATTTGCAAGCTCTGCTGACTGGATCATAAATGGTCCTGGAAAAGGGCTTGCCTATGTCTTGGCTGATGCCGGCTATGATGTTTGGATGTCCAACATAAGAGGAAACAGGTATTCCAAAGATCATGTTTTTTTCAAATCGAATTCACAAGCTTATTGGGACTTCTCTTGGCACGAAGTAGCTTTGTATGATGTTCCTGCGGTCATAGACTACATTTTGGAGACTAAAGGTATAGGTACTAAGATAACCTACATTGGACATTCGATGGGGACTACTATCCTCTTCGCCATGCTGACGTTGAGGCCAGAATATAACGATATATTGTCAGCTGGATTTGCGTTGGCTCCTGTCGTGTATCTATCAGATATGAAGTCGCCATTGAAGTCTATGGCACCAATTGCCAGCAACCTAGCATACATAGACGGGTTGCAAGGAGATTATGAATTCATTCCAAAAAAATCAGCGTTGGGCAAGATTTCAAGCAAGTGTAACGGAGAGAACATGGATTCCTTAATTTGCAAGAATATAGTATTCTACTTGTGCGGCTTTAACGAGAGGCAGTTCAATAAGACCCTCCTGCCGGTTTTCCTGGCCCATTTGGGTACAGGAACATCGTGGAAGACAGCAGTTCACTTCTCCCAAGAAATACTTTCTGGTAAATTCGAGCAGTTTGATTATGGATATTTGAACAATTGGGGGATCTATGGAGCTGGCTCGCCGCCCGAATATGACCTCAGTAAGGTACCTGTACCTATCAAGTTATTCTGGTCTAAAAATGACTTATTGTCAAGTGAGAAGGATGTGCAGGAACTTTATAATAGGCTACCTTCAAAACCTGAAATGTTCCTGGTTCCTGACGAGAAGTTCAATCATTTGGACTATCTGTGGGCTATCGATGCCCCCAGACTACTAAACGATGAAGTGCTAAACTCTCTGCACACTTATATGAGTGATTATATATTTTCTATAAGATTTTGAAGAATAAACTGGTTTTAACTGGTTAACTACACTGAAAATAAGTTCTGATTTTAATTGTTGACAAAAGGGTAAAATAAAAATGTTTCCGCAATATTAACGAGTATCAGTGGATGATATACATAAGTATTATTCGGGTTCGACCCCTATGCGTATCAACCGTAACTCTGGTGCAATATACATGACTGCCTGTCCCTTCGGGGAATACAAGCGTGCTGTAATGTCCAGTTCTTGATTAAACAGCATAGCATAAATCACGCCTTAAATCTTCGAAGGGTTAGGAAAAGTAATTAAAGAAAAGAAAAACTGCAAATACAAGACCAGACAGAGTTCTACATATAGTACACCATTGATGTATTAAAAGGAGGAAGATATGTTACGTGCTAACATCGCAATCAGTAAACTTGGGCTCGGCGCACGACTACATGCACCGAAACTCACACATCTGTGATCAGTGTCATCTCACAGTCGCAAAGCTACAGTTACCGATAGACGAGGTTAGAAATAGGAGACGACGCTAACGTGTGAGCGAAATCGTGTTAGCACCTCGCGCATTGTGTGCGTATCGTGTCTTTCACGCATCTTTTTAATATCTATCTCGCTCTCACAAATATGGCGAAGCAAACGTCAAAATATTATTGTAATTTTCAACAAATTAACATTTTTGGCTGTACTTACGAGTGGTAGGTAATCCCATGTGTCTTATTTTTCTTTCTTGCATTATTAAAGCACTGTTTAGCTGCACAAGAAGTAATTTTGATGCGTATTTATTACAAACAAACTGAAATTATTGAGCTGTGTGATCTACGATGTTCCGTGCGCGACTGAGTGCTGGTCAAACTCAACTACGGGCAATCCCGTAGTTGAGTAGGACCAGGCGCTGTGACTAAGTCCCGTATCTACCTCTTTTAATACATCAATGTAGTACACCCACATATTTTCACCTGTTATGTTTAAGGCTTAGGCTCACTCCCATGTGTGTGTAGGCAAGCCTACTGCCATCAACCGCGGATCTAGTTTCCAGCCTGCTACTGAAAAATTCGTGTTGGAAAAACCTAATATCACTTTGTCCGACCTGGGAATCGACCCCAGGACCTCATACTCAGTGGTAGCGTTTGCGACCACTAGAACAACGAAGCAGTTCTTTATTAAAATCAGTTAATTATAAATAGGCTGATAAAAGCGACGGAGTAACGCTAATTATACCCGGCATTATATTAATAAAACTCAGGGGCGTACTTACCGCCGTATCAGTCGTATCCGAGGCGCCCGAGCTCAGGGGCCCCCCGACGACGACGTGAGGAAGCAAAAATTCGTAACATGTTATCCATATATATTGATAAGAGACCGATACTTAAAAAAATCGTTCGCTCTTACATTCTGTTAGTAAAATCACAATCAAAACTTTACCTATCCGAGTCAGGCATTGTTGAATATAATATACAAAATGACATGATTACTTTGTAAAGTATTATATTATTAAACATTTTGTGAATGTGAGGACTATGTGGATATTTTTATTATTTTTTTTCTCTCTCAGTTAGTTTTAATGATGGTCTCGCAGTTTGAGTAGTTTATGCGGCCTACCCAAATGTCCTTTCTTTGGTATTGTTCGTCGAGTTGAGCTCCTTAAGTTCTGAGTTGAGCTCCACAATTACTGACAAATGCTTGCACTAACAGGACAGGTCCACTCAAATCTGTGTGGTTCTTTTCTCAAAAGACCATTTCAGACTAATTTACATAGTCCTCCTGACCAAGATTATATCTGGACTTTAAAAGAGACTGTGACCTCTGAGTTTGTTTCGGCCTTTCTTCTCAGAGTAGACAGATAGGAAACGCCGAACTCATGTAGCTAATTTTAATTATTTTTTTAAGATGACGTGTAAAAGTGATTCCAATTTCCTATTTACAGATTAAACAATTTCGTTGCATTTCATTTCAGGATGCTCCAATTTTCTAACTCGCTCATGTATTTCCTAGTAAAGTTACAATGACATATTATGTGCTCACAATACTAAAAGAACGATAGAAATAGTGCTTAGTTTCATAGATAATCGCAATAAAGTTGGACCCATGTTGGACCAAAATCGAGCTGTCGTGGTACGGCAACTATCTATTTATTTATTTTAAATAGAACGGCCGAAGCCAATTACGCTATTTAAACATGTATCTTATTTAATAATTTATTCTTCTTACAAAAATTCTGATATTCTGACAGTATCATCTTCCATTGAGTTCAGAAGAGCGTTAATAGCTGCTAATGTCCGAGGAATAGGTGACTTGGAGTGTGCGACAGTGCGGCAAGTTGGAATAGCCAGTAAGCGGTGTTTTCTGCCACGACAGTAATTGTCTGGGACAAATAGATTGCAGATTTTACTATGCAGATCAGGAACATCAATAATCCTCCTAAGAATTTTAAATATTAGGATCATGAACAATGGGCTCGTGGACTACTTGGAAAAGTTTAACTTGTTATCGCCTTTACAATATGGTTTTCGCGCTGGTAAGTCCACGTCCGATGCTGTTCATGATCTCATAGACTACACATGTGGTAACAAACATGGATGGGGGGCGGAAGGTCCTAGGTGTCTTTTTAGACCTTGCCAAAGCTTTTGACACGGTTTCTGTGCCCATCCTTATACAGAAGATGGAAAGAATGGGAATTAGAGACAATCAACTCAGGCTCTTCGAAGACTATCTGAGTGATCGTACCCAGTGCGTAAAGATTGATGACATCATCAGCGAGGAGTGCGCTGTCCGCTTGTGGTGTTCTGCAAGGAAGCGTGCTTGGCGCCAGTCTCTTTCTCATATATATTATCGATCTGGGTACGGTCACTCTTCCTATGGGCAAAATTGTAACCTTTGCGGACGATACGGCCCTTCTTTTTTCTGCTAAATCGTGGCATGAAGCTTATTCGTATGCACAGACAGGTTTCAACATTGTAACAGGGTGGCTTCATAATAGTGTCCTCACATTAAACGCGGACAAAACCAAATACAGAGCATTTTCCTTAAAAAATATCACGCAGGCGGATCCAATGGCATCGTCGTATTCCTTAGTAGCTCACTTCTGTCCAAACCCAAACAACAACACATGTACTTGTTCTCATATTCAGAAAGTAAACAGTATAAAGTACTTAGGCGTTATACTAGATAAGACCTTAAGATTTCAGGAGCATATTAACACCCTTAGTAATCGTCTGCGTAAATTAATATACGTCTTTAAAACTCTAAGACATGTTGCAGACGAAAGACTGAGAAAAACAGTATATTTGGCTCTCGCTCAATCACTACTAACATACTGCACAACATCATGGGGTGGCGCCTCAAAATATACAATCTTGGAATTGGAAAGAACGCAGAGAGCTATTTTGAAGGTGTGTATTTCCTACCTTTTCGATACCCCACTGTACTCCTATACAAAGAAGCCAAAGTGCTGACTGTGCGTCAGCTGTTTATTTTGCATACAACTCTGAAAAAGCATGGACTTCTAACCTATAACCCCTTACTGATACGTGGTAGACGATTTGAACCCGTAGACCGCCGTCAAAATAGGCTCTCCACTATGTTCTCGAAGTGCTTCTTTTGCTATTAAGGCCGATATCTTTATAATAAAATCAATAAGACGCTTGATGTTTACAATCTTACCAAAACCAAATGTAAAATTAAAGTGATGGGTTGGCTCCAAGACTTGAATTATGATAATACAGAGGGGCTGCTTGCTGCCCCGATTTAATTTATTTATAGATTAACTCTGATAGTACATATTGCTTACTACACTTACATCAGCTACTCTAGGAATTACCTACACACATTCATACAACACTCAATCACACACTACTCATATACATGCACATACACACAAATACTAACAATACTACACTAGAACAAATTTGGAATTGAATATATTATAATATATATTAGAATAACTTACAATACAATTAATGTCAAACTTACCTTATTTCGAAAAATTTTAGAGCACTTACAAAATTATTTAAATGTAACCATTACCTAAGGGGCGGAGACCAGCATGTCGATTCCCGTAACCACTTCACCGTGAAAACATGTGAAGTGAGCGTGGAGTGAGCTGTCAGTCTCATCTCACCCTGTTGGAATGACAACTCACTTCACCTAAGTTTTCAGGTGAGATGGTTACAGAATAGCACTGCTGGTGTCCTGAAACACAGACCTTCCGTCTAGCTTAGGCACCAGTCTCCCCACAATATAATATTACAAATTTTAGTTTTAATTGTCTAAACCATTAATAAAATGTACAGCAGTGCTATTCTGTAACCATCTCACCGTGAAAACTTAGGTGAAGTGAGCTCGGAGTGAGCTGTCAGTCCCTAGCAGCAGATAGAATGACAGCTCACTTCAAGCTCACTTCACCTAAGTTTTCACGGTGAGATGGTTACAGATAGGCACTGCTGTTATATATGTATTGTGGTGAGAAAAGTAAATCTTATCTTATCTTATCTTATCTTATCTGATCGCGAGACCGTCTTACTTCTAAAGAATTAAAACTTAAGCAACCCAACAGGAATTCAGTGGGATACAAGGAAGGATAAATCCCGTACAAGTGCTTGTAAAGGTATCTAAGGAATGCTTTTTGAACTTTTTCTAAAGCTAACGCATACTGCTTCTCAAAAGGATTCCATACGCACGCACCAAATTCAAGTTTGCTACGGACGAATGCCCCACAAACAAGCTTGATAACATGGGGGTTATGGAAGTCACGACAGTTCTTTAAACCAAAGCCTAGGCACCTGAAGCTCTCTTTAGCAGTGGATGTGATGTGGTCGTGAAAGGTGAGCTTACAGTCGAATATGACTCCCAGGTCTTTCATGGAATCAGTTCTTGTATCTCCATTCAATTTGTATAGAAAGTTAAGTGGGCACCGCATTCGACCGAAAGACGTAGCATTTTGATTGATTAAATTCCATTTTATTTTCTAAACTCCACTTATTATATACTGAATCAATGTCTGATTGCAGAGCTTGGCAATCGCGCTCAGATTTTATTTCATAAAATAGTTTTAAGTTATCAGCATATAAGAGGGACTTGGCATTCGCAACTACATCAGGGAGGTCATTAATCACCAAAATGAAAAGGAGAGGGCCGACTACCGAACCTTGACTTAAACCCGAGCGAGTGAGGTAGGGAGTGACTCATACAAACCTAATCTGACAAATTGTTGTCGGTCCCGCAAATAATCTGCAAGAAGCCGTAGCAGCCCTGGAGCAACACCTATCGCACTGAGCTTGGACAGCAAGACGTCATTGTAGACTCTGTCGAACGCTTTTTGAAAATCAAAGTAAAGAACTTCTACCTGGCGTCTGCGACCAAGACTAGTACAGATATAATTAAGTAGCGTAAGTAAGTTAGTATTGACGGATCTTTTTTCGCGATAGCCATGCTGCTCATTGTACAGGTACTGCTTCACTTGCTTGTAAATTCTTTGATGTAGGACAGTATCGAAAACTTTCGCGGGAGAAGATAGTATCTCTATTGGACGATATTCATTGACTGAAGATTTATTTGAAGATTTCGGTATGGGAGTCACACGTGATATCTTCCAAGGTGGTGGATAGACTCCAGATTATAGTGCTAAGTTAAAAATGTGGTGTAGGGGCCGAACGAGAAATTCCTTACTCTCTTTTAAGAACCACAGAGGAATAATAGAGGAATAGTTTTATTTTATTTATACCGGTGCATAAATCACTTTCAGCGAAGTTTAGAACATTAATATAATTACTAATATTGCAATTGCTCGGATTGGCTATATTCTCTAGGTTTAACTTTGGTACTTCAGTTTGGAAGACGCCCGCGAAATATTCTGCGAACGCTTCAGTAGCTGCTACACCGCTGTAAATTTTACCTTTGTGGGTTATGATATGCTCGAACCCGCATTTTGTTCTTAGATATCCAGAATTCTTTGAGGTTTTTTCTTAATGTTCCCTTCGATACGCCTGATGTAAGTATCGTATGCATTCGATATACAAGACTAGGCTAGATCTATATAGTCAGAGAATTGCTTATTATTAGTTCACATATTTATCTATTGCTTATATATTACTTTTTTTCCAGGCTGAATGTAATTTAACTTTTTTCTGGATATCCAGAATAATATCCGACGTGAACCAGCGTCAGTTGACTATGTAGCGGTTACACCGCCACATACGAACTACGTATCAAAGATATGACGCCACACAAAGCCTGCATCGTGCAATTAGAGTTTACCGCGCGAACGATATATATAAGACTATCAGACATCAACACTCGGGCAGTTGCCCGCCAGAAACAATACCCGTCTGGTCGGAGGATCCTCCATTTTCTCTATGGTGGATGACTGAACTTTACACCCTGTTCCTCATACCCCTAAAACTATTATTTGAAAGCTTTTAGTTGAAAGATTAGTGAAAATCGCAAAGATAAATTTGTATTATTCAGTTTTAAATTTGTATAAAGTTATTTTTGCAGTTGCAAAAAATCACCCATATTTTAATAATTTATACCTTATGAATAGGGATGATGACAAAAAAAATGTTTTTTGTCCGTCATGTAGGCCATAAAAAAATAACGTAGGTACACGTATTTTTTCTTTTTTACGTTATCAAAACATTACGGTGATACAATGAGTTCACTTGTATGTAGATTTTATACATACTTGTGACGTATCAACCCCCACTCCCCAACTTTAATGCGTTGTATCTAAGATATTTTTCATTAATATGATAAAGCAAAAAATACGTGTCTAATATTTTTTTATTATCTGACTGACGGACTAAATAGTTTTTTTTTTGACCCAGGCATCATCCCTATTGGCGTTTTTAGTATTTGTTGATTTTATGTTATAGTATATGGAACATGATATACCTACAGAAGTTTCAAATTCTTAACTAATCTAGAATCTGTTGAGATAGAGCTGGTACAAAAATAGTCTAAAACTGACAACTTTTACGGCCCCCTATTTCATCACTTGAAGATAAAAAAATAAAAATAAAATATTTGTTCTCTACTCGATGAGCATGCCAAGGTTAGTTTTTTTTTTCAAAATCAAAAATTTGTTGTATGGAGACCCCCGTAAATTTGTAATTTTAATATTTTTAATAATTTGTTGTTATAACGGCAATAGAAATGATTAATCTGTGAAATTTTGAAACTTTCTACCTATTACGGTTCATGAGATACAACTCGCTGACAGACAGACAGACAGACGGACAGCGGAGGCTTAGTAATAGGGTTTCGTTTGGTACCCTTCGGGTACGGTACCCTAAAAATAAATTCTATTTAGTCCGTTAGTCAGATAATAAAAAAATATTAGACATGTATTTTTTTCTTTATTATTTTAATAAATAATGACTTAGAGGAATCGCATTAAACGTAAAAAAACAAAAAAATATCTACTTGACGGATAATAAAAACTTTTTTTACAAAAAATTAATCCAACTTCAAAAAAAAAACACTACAAAGTGAAAAATAACTTTGATTTCGGAAGTCGGTGTCTTTGGTTTTGTATTTTCCTTTTTTTTTGCCACCGACTTCCGAAATCAAAGTTATTTTTCACTTTGTAGTGTGTTTTTTTGGAAGTCGGATTTATTTTTTGTAAAACAAGATTTTATTTTTCACTTTTTAGTTGGAGTACCTACACAAACCCCCCACAAAAATTTGAATATCACTACCTGCTATGTAAATTACAGTGACAGGAACTTATTAGAACATCGTCCACATAAACTAGGTCGGAAAAATAAATATGTATTATTGAAGCTAACTCAAAAAGCCTTCATCAGATCTTGACCAAACTTATATGGGACCACTTCTGAACTATGCCCTACCAAAAACAAAAAGAATCATCAAAATCAATTCATAATTAGCGGAGTAATCGCGTAACAAACATACAAAAAAAATAAAAAACACAACCGAATTGAGAACCTCCTCCTTTTTGAAGTCGGTTGAAAAAACAATTTAGTCATAGTCCGATCGGAACCCACAATCTGTTCCTACTTTGTGGGATTCATTAGGAATATGGATAAAATTAATATTTTGTTCCAAACCGATCCCAATACGAAATGATCCCCGGTGTGAAACGATTGATCAAAATGAAAATTAAGATGAAAGAATATCGACATAATATACCACACGAAGCGTTGCCGCTGCCTTGCGACCTCGGGATGATCGGTTCGGAACAAAATATGAATTTTATCCACATTCTAACGAATCCCACAAAGTGGGATCTGATTGTGGGATCTGATCAGAATAAACCCCTATTTATAAGGGAAACGCGTTTAATTGCGTAATACACTCACAATCATTCTGTATGATTTTGAAGGATATGTTCGAAAAATGGATCTGCTCTACAGCGCAAATAACTCAATGAATGTTGTTGAACTGTCAAATAAAAGCCTTTGCTAGTGCTGTAAGTTTGTTACGCAATCACCCCGCGGTCCTGCTCACACCCCTACATCAAGTCATAATAAGTAACGACAAGACTCGCGAGATAAGAAATTACGAACACAATCATGTTATCTTCGTTTCTCATTATTAGCAATAAATAGAATATTCACACCAGCTCTGTTATTATTAGTTTTATCAGTGGCGTAGCTAGTTCCAAAGGGGCCCCAAATTATCATCCAAATTTGTTGGGTCCCCTTTTACCCGACGGCAGCGAGGCTCAAAAGGAGAGTAATGTTATTTACCAAAACAGCATCCTCATTCGGATAACATATAAAGTCATTGTAACTTTACTAAGAAAATTCATGAGCGAGCTAGAAAATTGGAGCATCCTGATTCGGATAGGTAAAGTTTTGATTGTGATTTTACGAATAGAATGTTAGACGAACGATTTTTTATTTATCGGTCCCGCATCAATAAGAATTTGAAGTCGTGGATAAAATTTTACGAATTTTTGCTTCCTCACGTCGTAGTCGAGGGGCCCCTGTAGCTTGGGGGCCCTGGATAGGACTGATACTGCGGTAAGTTCCCCTGAGTTTTATTAATATTAATGCCGGGTATAATTAGCGTTACTCCGTCGCTTGTATCAGCTTATTTATAATTAACTGATTTTAATAAAGAACTGCTTCGTTGTTCTAGTTGTCGCAAACGCTACTGCTGAGCATGAGGTCCTGGGTTCGATTCCCAGGTCGGGCAAAGTGATATAAGGTTTTTCCAACACGAATTTCTCAGTAGCAGACTGGAAACTAGATCCGTGCCCGGTTGATGGCAGTAAGCTTGCCTAGGTACACATGGGAGTGAGCCTTAAAAATATAACAGGTGAAAATATGTAAGTATACTAAATTTATAGACGCCAGCACGTCAAACTACCCGAAACTGTCAAATTTTTCCAATCAACTTTGAACCTTATTTATACTTTAGTGATAAAGTTGAGAATCAATTAAAGAAATTTGACAGATTGTAGAAGGTTGATGTGCGGGCGTCTGTACAACTCTGTCTGGTCTTGTATTTCCATTTTTTTTTTCTTTATTTACTTTTCCCAACCCTTCGAAGATTTAAGGCGTGATTTATGCTCTTTTAATGAAGAACTGGACATAACAGCACGCCTGTTGTCCCCGAAGGGACAGGCAGGCATGTACATTGCACCCGAGTTACAGTTGATACGCAATAGGGGTCGAACCCGAACCTATTGCCATGGACCGGACACCGGACACTATCTTGTGATATCTTCGGGATGCATCTGAGAAATTCTAGTGTATCTTATTTATAATTCATTAAGTTATCTTTTTAACATTTCTTTTATTATTATTATCTCGTCTCAATCAGAGCACCTGCCATCTAATCTCTTCACCACCCTTGGTTGACTGGTAGAGAATGCCTAAGACATTAAGTCCGCCTTTGTACCGTGTATACTCATCCTCTATAGAAGAGGAAGGATCCTCCGACCAGACGGGTGTCCAATGGTTGAAGTCGGGAGCTTGTATATATAAGTACATATGTCGATCGCACGGTAAACTCTAATTGCGCGATGCAGGATTTGTGTGACGTCAGGATTTTGTGTGACGTCAGGTCTTTGATGTACAGTTCGCACGTGGTGAAGCCGCCAAAAACTCAAAAACTACTAAACCGGTTTTAAAAAATATTTCACGTCAAGAAAGCTACATTATCAGCGAGTAACATGGGCTGTATTTTATCCCCATACACGCGAACGAAGTCCCCGGGACTTCGTTCGCTAGAAGCTAGTAATAAATTAATTCGTAATGAAAACACCGAGTGCATTATATTTTCCTACGTAAATACTTAACTCTTGTCATTTACCCAAGGCCAGGAACTGGCATAACTATTCAAGTAAGATTGGCAGCCATAATTATAAATAATGAACACTAAAGATGCGTTACGATTAACAGGAACTACCTACTCATCCTTACATCTGTATTATCGTGGAAAATTCACCGACCGGGCGTACCGAGTTTATTAGGATCGTTTGATCCCTTGGTGACTCGTTATTACTCCTTTAGTTATGCAATTAATATGTAAGATATTGAAGGATTCACTCTAAACATCATACACTTTAAAAACACGATTACTTGTAGATTACTCGATGGAGAAAATCCCCTTAGTAGGTACGGCGTAAATACTTCACGGAAGGTCATCAGTTTTTTTATAGTAACAAAACTGCATGTTTTTGATAACGTATACTTTTTATATTTTCAAAATGTGTATTTGTTTTGATAATACGAAGGAAATACCTAAATTAGCGCACGAACCGCCCATTCTTTATCCGCTCTATCCCATTCATTAGCGAAAAAAGCTCGGTGTGTACCCATGCCCGAAGCTAATTTAAAGAGACAGTACCATTAGATTCGATCAGGAAATACATGAAACAACAAAAATAAAAATAACATATTTCTGTATCTTTCCGTGACATCGTTTTGGGCCCTATCAGCATACCAGCGTGCTGAGATAGGAGCCTTTTGGCCTCGCACAGGACTTTCTGCTTTATTTTAATTTTACTTTGTTTTATTGTTTATTTTTATTTTTAATGTGTTTAGTTTAATTGAGTGCTCGTCCCAATAAATACTTTTTATTTTTTTCTTTCTTTCTTTCTTTTAATGGCCATGTGTTGTGGACTTGTGGTGTGTTGTGTCATTTACTCGAACATATTCATTTCCTATAAATTACGCGTAAAATTGTGATGATTTGGCGGCTGACTACGTATGATTGTACCTTGTCAGTAATAGGATCTATACTAGTTATATATTATTATAAAGAGGTATTTGTGAGTTTGTATGTAGGGGACATTTTCGAAACACTGTTGTAACCAATCTTGTTACACTATTGGGAAACTAAAGTATTTCCGAGTGTCATAGAATATAACAAGAATATTCACGCGGACGAAGTCGGTAGTGATAGATATATAACTTTTATAAGTGTACGTTAAAATTAACTAATTCCTCAGGTGTTTATATGAACAGGGCTTATATGAACTCTACTCTATAGTTTACATAGATTATTTTTGAATTTTGAATTTATTGTTCACTATTTATATTTTCCGGGAACAAATTGATTAAATACGAGCATACAGAGTGGACCAAAAAGAGACATCATAAAAAAAATAGATTCCTCATGTCCAGGGATATACGAAAATATCCCATGTATGTTACGCGATTTTTGTAGTTTTCGAGTTATATTTTTTTTCTGCCTGTGGGCTTCAAAACTCCATATCTTTTTTAAAGTAAGTGTTTTTTTTTTGCGACTATTTTTTCTTGAATGTTACTTTCACACGTAAAATAATAAACTTCCTAACATCCTGCAAGTTACTCAAAAATTATCGATAGCAGGACTGACATTGTCAGCTTCAATTTAAAAATACAAAAATGAGGTTCTATAGATTCTAGCTGACTTTAAAAACTATGCAGGTCCCTAAGCTACCCAAAACATAAAAAGATAGTACTTAACATTCTACACACATCAACACGGTCTAGGGATATTTTTAAAAAAGCGAATTACTATCAATGTGTTAATTATTTATATGACATGTATATATTTAAAAGATACGTTATTTAATATTCTACCATTTTTTAATAATGGTTAAGGTACTTAGATTAAAATTTCAGGATTTTATGGAAAAAAAATGAAGCATAGAATATGAAACCGTATATGAATTAACTTTTAATTTGTGAGTAAAAACTGAAAAAAATAGAAAAGTCATTTAATTTGTGTTTATAAACTTGAATTTAGTAGTCTGAGAAAGCGCCCATGATGTTCATAACACATCGGCAACGATTCGGCATGCTCAGAACAAGGTTGTCAATGTCTTGCTGCGGAATATTGTCCCATGTCCTTCTGAGGTGCGCAAAAAGTTGATCTTCTGTAGCCAGATTTTCAGGAACTTCCTTCAGAGCTTTTCTTTGCAGCATATCCCACGCATGCTCAATGGGATTTAGATCTGGCGATTGAGCAGGCCAGTCTAAGGCCCTAACATTATGTGTATGTAACCAAGCTGCTACCGTTCTCGCCGTGTGTGCCCGGGCATTGTCGTGCATGAGCAGGAAATCTTGCCCCATTTGTGTTCTGTGGGGCAAGATTACGGGCCCCAGCACCTGTTGGACGTATCGTTCTGCCGTCATATTGCCCCGCACCCAAACGAGATCCGTCCGTCCTCCAAGACGAATTCCTGCCCAAACCATAATTGTTCCTCCTTGGTATGGGTGAACTTCCTGAGGGTTCTGGAGACGGCTCCATCGTCCAGGAACTCGCCAAACACGCGTCCTTCGTGAATCTGGATGGAAGCCGAACCTGGATTCATCCGTGAACAGCACATTGGACCATTGCTCACGGTCCCAGTCCACGTGGTTCCGAACCCATTCTAATCGTCGTCCACGATTGCCTCTCCGTAAAGGTGGGACCCGGAGTGGTCTACGAGAGCGTAGATTGCTTTCATGCAGTCGCCTTCTTACAGTTTGGTCACTCACAAGCACTTGGTGTTCTACTCGCAGCCTTTGGACCAATTGAGTCGCCGTTGCATTTGGTTGAGCTCGCGCAGTAATTTGCAAAAATCGGTCTTGTCTGGGGGTAGTGATGCGACTTGGCCCCCGGTGCCTCTCCGCTACTTCACCTGTGGCACGATAGCGTGTCCACAATCTTGAAATTACATTTTGATGGGTCCCTATGGCCACAGCAACATTACGCTGAACAGATCCAGCTTCCAGCATTCCCACAGCTCGTAACATCTCCGCCCTCGTCAAATGTCGGCGTTGCATGGCTACAATACCTCAATTTTAACTTTATCTTTCGTTTAAAAATGAAAAAAAACTGTAACTAAACGTAATTCGTATTGTTTTCTAAATTTCGCACAAATGAAAATTCCCTCTCCTATACATCAAGCCATTTTTATGCCACCGAAACAAAAGAATTTTCAAAAATTTTAATTTGGAATTAGTCTGAGATAAATTACAAACAAATCGGTGTATAAAAGATTCCAATGCGGCCAGTACTTTTCGAGTTATTTAATTGGGTATGAAATATCCCTAGATCGTGTTGATGTGTGTATTATTCGCTGTAATCGGCTTTCGAAGGTGGATAGGCTAAAAATCCTTTTAAGCTTTAAAATAGGTGGTCCAAATAGAGACGTCATAAAAAAAATGATTCCTCTCGAAAATACACCATGTATGTATGTTCCGCGTTAATTTTTATATTATGGAATATTCTTTCAGACATAAAATAGTCAACTTCCTATCATTAATTCAAGATACAACATTTTTGATCGAAAACGAGCTTTTAGTCGAAATTAGTACTTCAAAAAAAAAATGCTGCCTGGTGCTTAAATCATTTCACAAATCTAGGCGGAATGTAGGCTTGCACAATATCACAAAAAAGTTGGTACTTGATCGACGCGATGCGCCGTCACTCAGGGTAGGGCGCCCTACGGGAACCACCGACCTAATTTCTCCAAGTTTTCTGTTATTTAACTCTTATACTCTCTTTTTTACCCGACTGCGCGACATCAATGACAGCGTTATGTTTTTCTCTAACTTTTCTGTACAAGTCAATAAAGTTTAGGTAAGTACCTAGGTACTATTTTAATATGAATGGGCCAAAGAAAAGACGCAGCGGTGTGCTAAAAAAAATTGAGCTCTTGCGCCCTGCGTTCTCGAAAGTCTGAATTCCAAAACTTTTCTGTATAAAAGAAATCCTAAGGTTCCGTGGCGGGATGCTAAAATTTTTGAGCTCGCTTCGGTCAAACTTTACTACTTACATGAGTCGACAAACTAACTCCTATTTCTATATGAACGAATGAACATATCCGATTAGGGTTCAAAGATTTTCCTGAATTCTCCCTTTTCTACATAAGTTGTAGGTAAATGTTATAAAAATGTATCAATGCACAGGAACAAAAGCAAAAAAATTCACCCGTCTTCTCTACAACAGTAGTGAGGGGCGCCATAGAAATCTCGATCACTCTTATAACTGGCACTGCGATTACTCAATAACTACGAACTATTAATTATAAACTAATAAACACGTATTGTTTACAAACAACATGCCGTACGTTTCTACTACTAATTACTTAGAGGGCAATCATTAGGTACAGTCAATCACCTTATTGCTTAACCTATTGACCGTTTGGTTTTTTATCAATTGCCGTGCCCCCAGCGCTCAGCTCGTGTCGGGTGGTCATGCAATGAAATAAAAAACAAAAAACGAATATAAAATAATAAAAAATAAAAAAAATATTTCGGGTAACTGATCCCATAGAAGTCAATTTACCAAACATATCACACTAATAATATACATAATATAATAGAATAAAATAATAGTATAATAGCCTAGGTTCTCAGTCGTATAATACTTACGGCTGAGGCGGCACGGGCACGAAAACATTTTGTCGTATTAATCCGACTGGGGCGGTAAATAGGTTAATTAAAACTTCACTAAGGTTTAAAATATCGGTCACGTTCGTCTTAACACGTTCGGAGCCGGGAGCCCTCCTGGAAGGTTCACCTAGTCGCATATGAGATGCCGGGAGGCCTCGCGGAGGGCTCATTTGAAATGTAGGCTTTTCTTAGTGAATTATAAACCGTAAAATAAAATCTCATGTATATTTTAACAAGATTTAGTATGTGTTGGTTTTAAAATCCAAGCATTTTTTTATTGCGGCATGGCGTATGAGTTTTATGAAAATGGGTGGATGGTTGAAAGTGTTAAACCAAAAATAGAACTTGAAGTGTTAAGCCTCGTGTAGACTGGTGCGACGTGACAGCGCGACGCGTCTCTAACAAAACAATTTCTAAGAAAACTTCACGGTAGAACAATTATTAACCGGTGTCGCGTCGCGCCGTCGCGTCACACGTGTCTGCATGAGGCTTTAAATTCAAATTCAAAACTCAAAAGTCATTTATTCAAACTAGGCTAAGAATCAGCACTTTTCGAACGTCAAAATTACATAAGACAGTCCCCCAAAACACCCACCCTTCACCACTTCCTAGTGCTTTTGCTGGGAAGAAGAAGTGGCGCAACAAACTCCCCAGCAGCACAGCTGTCTGTTAAGTTAGAAAAAAAAAGTGATTCTATACAATAGTATACAAGATATTTTACATTACGCAATTTAAATTATAAATTAATAGCCATATGACAGCTAGCACACGCAATATACCAACCAAAAATATCGAGAACTCAAGCAGAAATAAAAATAACTAAACGTAAAAAATATCTAAAAAAGAAAATAAAGCCTCCAGGCATAAAGGGCGTAGGCTGTGGCTGCCGCTATCAAGGGTTTGGCCTTGAAGAGGACTCAGTCCTCTAAAGACAAGGCCATACCCGCGGTCATGTCCTCTATTTTGGCGGCAGCGGAGGCCTATCACCTCAGGCCTCCGTCGGACGGCATGTCCAAGATGCGGGTGGAGGTCGCCCGCTTGACAGCCGCCATGGAGCTTCTCCGAAAGGAGAATGAGGAGCTCCGAGCGGACCTGGCCAGACTCCGGGGAGCCGGCCCCCGTGAGGTGCCGCAGGGGAGGGAGCAGCATGGGCAGGGACCCGTGCTTGCGGAGGACCCTGGTGAGGCAGGAGATGGCTTCTTTGCGGTCTCGTTTTTCCGCGCTAGAAGCGATCGTCCTGCGCCCTCCTCTAGCGGCGAGCAAGCCGGCCTCTGGCCAGCGGAAGGAGGCAACATATGCCAGCACCGCAGCTGCCCAGGCAAAACCAGGTTCGTCTGGGCAGACTAAGGGCGGGGCGGCCCCACAGGTAGCGAGGGCCCCGGCCCAGGCGGCGAAGGCCCCGGCCCAGGCAGCGAAGGCCCAGGCGGCGAAGGCCCTGGCCCTAGCGGCGAAACAGCCGCCCCCGCCTCCTCCTAATTCTATTCCGGCTGACGCTGAATGGCAAGTAGCTGGAGAGAAGAGGAAGGCGGCTAAGGCAAAAAGGGCGGCCAAAAACAAAGAGAGGAGGCAGCGGCGCAAGGAACGAAGCGTCGCGGCTAGGCTCCGCGCCCCGAAGTCTGCAGCTGTAGTGATAACACTACAGCCAGAGGCGGAGAAAAAGGGCGTGTCCTACCACGACGTGCTCGCCAAGGTGGGGGCAGCGGTAGACCTCAAGGAGATCGGCGCCGCTGATGGCATCCGGGTAAGAGTCACTGCGACTGGGGCCCGGATGCTGGAGGTCCCCGGTGAGGCAAGCGGCCCGGCCGCTGACGCTCTGGCCGAAAGGCTTTGGGCGTCCCTAAATGCGGACGAGGCCCGAGTGTCCAGGCCCACCAAATGCGCTGACATGCGTATTCAGGGCTTGGACGACTCTGTGACGGAGGGACAGGTGGTGGCCGCTGTCGTTAGGACTGGGGGGTCCTCTGCCGAGCAGGTTAGGGCAGGCGCCATCCGTCCTGACTTCACGGGGATGCGAGCCGTTACGGTGAGCTGCCCCGTGTCAGCGGCCAAGAAAATTGCCGGAGAGGGCCAAAGGTTATTGGTGGGCTGGGTTTCCGCGCAGGTCAAACTGCTGGAACCCAGACCTCTGAGGTGCTACCGCTGCCATGTGGGTAACCACGTGGGAGCTAAATGCACCTCGGAGGTGGACCGCAGCGGTCATTGCTACCGCTGTGGTCAGCCAGGTCACAAGGCCGGCTCATGCGACGCCACGCCGCACTGCGCCGTATGTGCGGCAGCTGGCAAGCCGGCCAATCACCGGGTTGGGAGTATGGCCTGCGCTCCACCCACCAAAGCTAGGGGCAAGTCACCAGCCACCGCCGTCACAGCCGCAACCTCCGCCACCGCCGCAGCCGCCGCGGCAGGGCCCTGACAGGGGGCTAAGGAGGGGGCTGACATGGGACATGACATTTCGTCGGCCGCCGCCGGTACCCCGTCCCTCGAGGCTGTTAAGAGAGGACGGGGTTGCGTTGCAGCACGGTTCGGGGAGATTGTCGTGGTAGGGGCATACTTCTCCCCGAACCAAACTCTCGCCGAGTTCCACAACTCCCTTGCGGAGTTGAGAGTCGTCGTCATCGGGTTCTGTTTCTCTCCCCGTGCTCGTCCTCGGGGACTTCAATGTCAAGAATGTGGCTTGGGGTTCCCGGTATACAGACACACGGGGCAGGATGGTGGAGGACTGGGCGCTGGAGACAGGCCTGGTCGTCCTTAACCGGGGTTCTGTCCCCACGTGTGTGCGGATGCGGGGTGAATCGGTGGTGGACATCTCGTTCACCAGCCCCGCTCTGTCGCCGCGTGTCATTGACTGGCGCGTCATGGAGGGGGTGGAGACGTATTCCGATCACCGGTACATCCGGTTTGACGTCTCCGCCCAGACCTCGAGCGCGCCGGTCCGACAGGCCCCGAGTGGTCCGCGGTGGGTGCTGAAGCAGCTGGACCGGGACCGGGCTCCTCCTGGAAGCCTCGATCGTGCAGGCCTGGGTGTCATCACCGGACAGGCCTGCCGACATCGATGACGAGGCGGAGTGGTTCCGGGAGGCCATGTCCGAGATATGTGACGTGGCAATGCCCCGGGTCCAGCCCGGACGTGCTTCGCGCCAGGTGTACTGGTGGTCGCGACAGCTGACGACACTGCGCAATGCATGCGTTGCTGCGCGACGCCGGTACACCAGGCACCGCAGGCTCCGTATTCGACCTCCGGATACGGAAGTCATTCAGGCGGAGCTATACGAGGGGTACAGAGTGGCGAAGACCGCCCTCCAAGCGGAGATCCTGCGGGCCAGGGCACTGGCCCGCGAGGAGTCGCTGGAGACTCTGAACAGAGACCCGTGGGGACGCCCATACAAGATGGTGCGGGAGAAACTCCGCCCACGGGCTCCCCCGCTGACGCAGAGTCTCCGGCCGAGCTTGTGGGGGATGTGGTGACCGCTCTGTTCCCTTCGAGAGGGGAACACGCCTCCCCACCCATGGCTCCGCCTACTGCGGTGCCTGATGCGGACCACACCGCCGACGACGACGACGATGCTCCGGAGGTGACCGAGGTAGAGATGAGGGTGGCGGTACGTAGGCTGAATGCCAGAAATACCGCCTCAGGACCCGACGGCTTACCTGGGAAAGCCTGGGTCCTGGCCTCAGAGGCTCTCGGGCCTCGACTAAGGGGGCTCTTAAGCGCATGTATGGAGAGGGGCCAGTTCCCGTCGTCTTCCAACGAAGTAGACGGGGAAACTGGTCCTCATCAAGAAGCCGGGGCGCCCTGCGGACTCTCCGTCCGCTTACCGGCCCATCGTGCTGCTCGACGAGGTGGGCAAGCTCTTTGAAAGAGTAATTGCAGACCGCCTTGTCGGGCTGTTGGTGCGGGTTGGGCCGGATTTGGCGGAGAGCCAGTTTGGTTTCCGCAGGGGGCGCTCCACGGTGGGCGCCATCATGCGCGTGCGAGCCCTCACGACGGGGGATGCGGTGGCTCGGGGTGGGGTCGTCTTGGCGGTGTCTCTAGACATTGCCAACGCCTTCAATACCCTGCCCTGGAGTTGCATCAGGGAGGCACTCCGGTATCACCGGATGCCGACCTACCTCCGTCGTGTGGTCGAGGCCTATTTGACGGACAGGGCCATCATCTACCCCGGTCACCAGGGAGAGTGGAACCGGCGAGAGATGTCGTGCGGTGTCCCACAGGGATCGGTCCTGGGGCCGCATCTGTGGGACATCGGATACGACTGGGTGCTGCGCGCAGACCTCCCCAATGGCGTCAGCGTCGTTTGTTACGCTGACGACACATTGGTTTTGGCGCAGGGGAGGTCGCACCAGGCGGCGGCCAAACTAGCGACACACGGGGTTGCGACAATCGTGGCCAGAATCCGGCAGTTGGGACTCGAGGTGGCCTTGCACAAGTCCGAGGCCATGTGTTTTCATGGTCCTCGGAACGTGCCACCGTCGGGTTCCCAAATAACGGTAGGAGGGGTTCACATTGGCGTCGAGTCGACGATGAAGTACCTGGGACTCGTCCTCGACAGTCGGTGGAACTTCGTGGAGCATTTCCGACGTTTGGCTCCCAGACTGGAGCGGGCCGGGGCTGCATTGAAGCGGCTCCTGCCCAATCTAGGGGGTCCAAACGCCTCCTGCCGGAGGCTATACGCGGGGATCGTGCGGTCCATGGCCCTGTACGGGGCACCGGTGTGGGTGCGTTCGTTGAGGCGGCGGCCTGCCCGCAGGTTGAACGCGTCCCAGAGGGTCATAGCCACCCGGCTGGTCCGGGGATACCGCACGGTCTCCGGTGAGGCGGCGAGCCTCCTTGCTGGATTGCCGCCATGGGATCTGGAGGCAAAAGTCCTCGCGCATATTTGGGAGTGGCGCGAGGAGGCGAAACGCCGGGGCTTGACTCCGATGCCGCGAGAAATCGCGGCACAGCGGACAGAGCTATCAGTGTTAACATTGTTTTGGGTCTGCGTAATAAAACGCCCTTGCAAGGAAGTACCTAAGTATAATATTATAATACTTAGGTATTCAACTGATTGAGTAGGTACTTATCAAGATTGCTTTTATAGGCATTAGGTTTTTCCGAAGTTTACAAAACGGGATTCCCAATCATACGGTTATCGAAATGATAACCCTATTTAATTTGTTAATTAATTTTAAAAATACTGAAAAAGAGCGGAATATTTTAAAAAAATCTAGACGTTTTCTTTTCTAACAAAATCCCTATGATGACAAGTCCGGACAAACGACAAAGCCGGAAGGATGGTCGCTCTACCCGAATATGAACAGTGAGGGAAAAAATGTCAAGTCAAGTACCTAAGTTTGGATCACTCCGTTCTGTTTTTGATCCGTGACTCACTAATATAATGATCAGTTAGTTCTGCGACGATAAGCTCTCGTGGAACCGCGCCGGAGCCCCGCAGCGCCGGGGCCGTGACAGAAACCATGCCTGTTGCATGTTGCGTGCTAGCTTTCATGCTGCATGCAGCAAGCATGCAGCATGCAAGCGAGCACGCAACATGCAGTAGTAGGTAGTCATGTGGGTCAATTGTGCGCAGCGTCTAAGTGTGCGCATTCTAAATATCTCGAAAAATATAGGTATAGCGCTAAGGAATGGCAACCCCCCTCTTTACTCTTTAGTACCCCGCGGGACGTTCTGCGAAGTGCTCGTATTATAGCGGATGCTCGCGCGCCATTTTGGATTGACAGGTAAATGAAGATTTTTGAATTATTTACGATATTTTGTCACATTTGACACGTAATCTTTTGTAGTCATGTAACTAATTTTTTTGAAAATATGCTTTTTGCTATCGAGTGCCACATATTATAAAGTTTGTTATTTGTCAGTTTTTAGGTTGTTATGATGACGCAATAATCAACGATATTCATACAATCCTGTTTCTATGGTTTGGGGTAAGTGTGCACAGAAGCCTGTCGTGTAAGTGTGCGCATGCGCACACAGCCAAAAAAAGACGAAAATGAGAATTACTGCCTCAAGTATTCTGATCCAACGACTGAAGATTGGATTGAATGTAGCCGTTGTGGAGCCTGGTGGCACGAACAGTGCACCAGCTCCGAACACGTCACTTTTATTTGTGACACATGTATGACGAAGTACCTAACTAAAGATTTCTAAGTTCAAGTTGATTTCATATTTTGATTTTGACGATTTTGTTGATTACTTTAAGTAACTATGATGAAAAAATTTATAATTATAAAATTATATTGTTTATGTTCTAAAATATATTTTTTTTTGTTGTTACCCACAATGCTGCGTAGGTACCTACACATACCCCGATACTGGGGTAAAAGTGCGCATATGAAAGGGACTTGTTTTCTATAGTTTCTTAAAATATAAGCTACTGATAATACTATTGTTGTGTCTAAGTTGATTACAAATAAACAGTCTTACTAATTAACACAGTTTTGTTTCATTCTACTGATAATATTCGAGTTTTTGAAGCATCAAAGTTTAAATGCGCACATTACTCAGACTCTATTGCTTATTACTAAGGTAATCTGTGGTGAGATGCCGCTAGCAGTATAATAGTGGCGTTGCCTCGGCCCGGCTAAAGTGCCGTAAGCATTGCATTGTCACTGTCACTAGTTATTTTGTTTGATTGTTGAGAAAAACACCACATTCCCAAAACATTACATTATCTTGTGCCTAAACGGACCCTGGCACTCGCCCCAGCACCGCTCGTGCGTTGTGTGGTCACAGTTCTAACCTAACCTAGCATACTTTTCAGCCATTCTCATTTGCTACTTAATGTTTCGTAAATTCAGTCATTGTACTGACTTTTGATATAATAATCTAAAACAAATACGATCAATCAATACAAAGGGCGGCGAACTAACCTCAACAATCAAACAAAACTTTTTCACAAAAAATAAAACCGACTTCCAAAAAAAAAACACTACAAAGTGAAAAATAACTTTGATTTCGGAAGTCGGTGTCTTGGGTTTTTTATTTTAGTTTTTTTTGCCACCGACTTCCGAAATCAAAGTTATTTTTCACTTTGTAGTGTTTTTTTTTTGGAAGTCGGTTTTATTTTTTGTGAAAAAGTTTTTATTTTTCACTTTTTAGTTGTGGTACCTACACAAAACCCCCACAAAAATTTTAATACTAAGTAAATTACAGTGACAGGAACTATTAGAATATCATCCATATATGCTAGGTGGGAAAAATATGTATTATTGAAGCTAACTCAAAAACCCTTCATCAGATCTTGACCAAATTTATATGGGACCACTTCTGAAGTATGCCCTACCAAACAAAAAAAGAATTATCAAAATCAATTCATAATTGGCAGAGTAATCGCGTAACAAACATACAAAAAAAAAAAAAAAAAAAAACATACCGTCGAATTGAGAACCTCCTCCTTTTTTTGAAGTCGGTTAAAAATAACAATGCTATGCTTACAGCACTTAAGCCGGGCCGAGACAGCGCCACTACTATGCCTGCGGATAAAATGCCGCTAGCAGCACTCTATACTTCCTAAAAAAAAGGTGATAAGTAGCCTTTTTTTGTGTTATTCATAACGATATTTCCATTTTAAGTAGGTAAATAAATATTCTAAAACAAGACGTGATAATTTTTTTTTCTGGATAACTTACTTAATTAAACAATTGTAGCGGTTACACCGCCACATACGAACTACGCATCAAAGACATGACGTCACACAAATCCTGCATCGCGCAATTAGAGTTTACCGCGCGAACGACATAGATAAGAATATCCGAAATCAACAGTCGGGCAGTCGGCCCGCCAGACACAACACCCGTCTGGTTGGAGGATCCTCCCTTTTCTATGGTGGATGAGTGAACTTTACACCCTGTTCCTCATACCTCTAAACAATAATTAACAACTTTCAGCTGGGGTATAATAACCGTGTAAACTAGTGTTAAGTCTTGTTCCCATTGTGCCGGACCGGCTCCTGGACAATAGTGATCACATTACACCGGATCCCACAAGAAAACCGGACAGTCAAGTACTCACCTCAGTTGAATTCGGACCTGTGCGCACAATGGACGACGGCGCAAACTCGTTCACACTACTCCAGTCCGGCCGGCAAGAGTAGGGGTAGGGAAAGTGTGGGTGTACCATCGAAGAAGTTCATATCTATACACCGTAATGACTATTTCTTCTTGCAGCGCTCGGCCGCTATAGAACCGGGGCGGTAACAGATGTGGTCATCGTGATCACGGGATTTTGTTTTCTAACTGCTTAGATATGAAGTTCTTCGATAGTACCTGCTACAGGTACACCTTTGCCCAACCCTTCGGGAAACAAGGCGCGTATTAAGTGTAGTGTGTAGGAGCCCCTATGACATGGTGAACATCGCGGGATCCTGCTGTATGCGAGAAGCACAGGATCGGTCGTTGTGACGTTGCTTAGGGCTTATCTACAGCAGTGAACGTCTTTCAGCTGAATAATGATGACGATAATAAGCGCAGTGATGGGCAATCCCGGTCAGATGATGGGTAACTAACTCTACACCAAATAAAACGAACCGCCTAAGGAGATAAAATACGTTTATTTCTTAAAATTTGTCAATAAACCATACGCTGTCGTTACAACCGATATCCTTTACATCTCTTGTATGCATGTCCTTATCTTAGTCAATATACACAACAATATGTACGTTCGCTACATACATTCACAAAACAGAAATGTGGAAAAGGTTTCTTTACGCATTCACTGTGATGCAGAGAATAGATGAAACAATTTCAAAATGTATACCTGGTTTACCGGTAGCAAGCGCAGTTGCTAAGCAAGAGATTACAAGTGAATTTACATCATACACAGTTATATTGGAGTTATGGTTTTTATTTTGAGTAATCAACAATATGGGGGAGGCTTTCGCCCAGTGGGTCATTCTAGGCAAAAAAAAATGGTTATAATTGGTAATGAGAGAGATTATCTGACAAATGACAATCGGACACAATTCTGTCAGATATTCGAACGTATACCTTTCCCACGCCTATATTTCGCGCATACATTGTTTAGACAAGAAATAGTATTGCATTAAATGCCTTATATATATATGCCTTATATACTCTAAGTTAAATCTAAAGTCGCCAGGACTTTCGGTTTATGCTAGCACTTGAGGCCTGGCGTAGTTCTAATCCACATTCAAGAGCCGATATCAATTCCGATAAGGTTTACTGAGAATTAATGGTGGTGACACAGAGATATCGGTATTTTTCAATGATTTTTAGTGTTGGAATGATAGCAGTTCTTCATTTGTGAATTGAGGCTTAATATGGTACTTTTACACAGAGCAAGCCACTAAATACTCAATAATCATCATAATTCATTTCGTTCGCGGTAATCTATCAAAGAAAAGCCAGCAGAACTTTTTTTAAAGCAAAAATGTTAAACAAAAACGGATCAACTACTACAAAAGTGCCATATAAAGCGTGGTCTACATATCATCGTTACGACAAGCCTCAAGCAGAAAAACGTTGTTCTAGACATTTTACACATTTGGATAGAGAATCGGATCATATTTTAATTGTTAATAAACTTTAACGTAGTATAAGTATTACTTAGCAATTATGTAGCATCTTATTTTTTATGGTAAACAGGGTAAGTTGAAAAACATGTACATTTTATTACAAGTAGTTTAGTACATTTACTTATGAGATTGTAATTTACCATACATAGCTATCCATCCAAATACGTAAATATCTAAAATAATATCAATAAATCAAGTTTCTATACATTTTTTTACAGTAACCCCTATCATTTTCAATGTTGCCCATTGCCAGGTACCGGCGCAGAGCAAAAAATAATAATTTATGCTTTTCTCAAACTTTTATTTAATTAAATGTATGTTCAATGCCATCTAGTAGAAGCAAAGGGCGTGTCGTTTTACTAAAATGTAAAATAATCGAAGATCGATATATACTATATCGAAATTATATCGTCAGATTGATCGACTGTTCGCAGAATAGTCGATACTGTAATCTATTAGTCTTAGTTAAAAAATAAAATTGAAATCGTAAATGTTTCGATATTATGACATTAACAGGGTACGTACAAAATACAAATTTGTTCCATAAGAAAGCCTCTTGCTAAACTATTACAATCCACATGTATACGCATATTTAAATGCTAAATTATAACTAACTAGAATTTTTGCGGTTTTTACACTATCTATATAATAATAATAACATATTACAAACTACTAGTGAATATTACTTTACATATTCAATTACTATTATTATTATTTATTTATAATAATTATGTTTATACACCTAAACCGAGGGAGAAATTATTTATTATAGAGAAAAACAAAAGAAACTTGTTCACTCTAAGTTAAATCACAAGTTTATAGTAGGTACTCTTGCCAGCTTAAAGAAAATGTCTTTAATTTTATATTTTTAAATATGTTTGTGATACACCTATAATAATACGAAGTATGTATACCCATATATATGTTCAAGTGTAGATAAATGATTAAGCGATATAGTCAACAGTTCCTTTGTATATTATATGCATTATGTACTGTACATGTACATAAATAACGTTAGTTAAATCATAGAAACTCGTCCTAATGTATTATTTAAATTATTTTGGAGGTGCAACGAGCCTGCCGTATCCAATATTTTACATTTGAAAACTCCTGAACTAATTTTGATATAGGTATTTATAGCTACCTGTATTATATTGTTTTATTCTACTTACTGTTTGCAAAAAAACATTTTTTCGTCAAAAAAATCGCGAATGGATGTTACAATTTGTAGAACATTATCATGGAGGAGTAAATATAGTTAAAAATGTCTTCAAGATACATAAGAAAGAGCTTTGAATTAACCAATCTATTAATATAATTTTCTTAAAATTGATTTTCAATAAATTTCAAAACGTTAGTGTATATTTTCCTATACAAAATTTATTTTAGTACAATTGTTTTAACTAATAACTTATCGGCCGTTGCACCCGCGTTTAAATTCGCTATGACTTTATAACAAACTGTTATAATCGCACTATTTCCCTCGCAAGATCGAACAGAGCTTCAAGTTATTATATTGTAATATTATTTTGCATTGACTTTAAACTCTGTGCGTCCCTGTTAAGGAGAAACATCGTCAAGGTATATAAAATGGTTTTCATATAGTTTTTACACTAATGCAGTGTCTATATCAGCAGGTGTTCCAGGCGAGACAAAGATTAGTAACAAATGGAGTGACAATCAAGGGACGAGTGCTACCAATTTCATTATTTTCTTGCAGACGCATCTTCCTTCTGTCGTACACACGACTACACATCAAGCTATACATTTCCAGTTTATTATGATCTCGCATTGTTTAGGATTTCCGTACAATGCGAGGTCAGCTTATATTGGAAATGATGATGATTGCTTGATGTGTAGCCATCTGTACGACTGCAATGCGAATATGCGCACTCCATTCACTATTTACTCTGTACCTATAATACATATTTTATTAGTCGATATTACTGAATATAATAGTGCGTTCTATACCCAATCGGCAAAAATGTACCTACATTGTTTATACATTTTATTTCTACGAGTTGGACTCGCAGAATACGCGGTAAATTTTCTTATAATAACCCTGGACTATTGAATATAGATTTGTGAGGAGCGCCTGGGGAACGTCAATTGATGTAAAAGAAAATAAGAAAATTAGGGCCAACAGATCGTTTTGAAGACCGACGACAATGATTATTCCGTTTTATACGATGCCGTGTATTGTGATATTTCTTATATTTCTAAATCATCAATCGTTTGACATAAATTGTCGATCCCCAAACTCGATATAAGTAATATTTATACATACATTTAAATATATCATCAACTTTTACTACTATCATTGCAGTCACCTCAGATATAAATGCCAGCCTCAGAAATATTCTGTTTTAATCTCGAGATTCTAGGCTTTACAATATTAACCTTTGCGTATTTGGTGTTTTAAAAGTTAATATAGTCAGTGTACATTTTTCATATAATATTTAATTTACGAATATTAATTGCTATAGACCCTAAGTTTTTACACACACATTGCTTTACAAAATACATAATATTTAAGCATGGCAATACTTGAATATTTTCGAAGCTGGCAACCCAGGACTGCGTGCGTAATATACAAAAGAAGAACCCAAGATAAGGATCGTTATTCACGACAGGTTTGCTCCACAATACGAGCGGTAATCGAGCATAGTCGAGTGGATGAAGCCTCGGTGTTTGTCTGTATGTGAAGATTGACCTCCGAAATTACTGAGCCTAATCTTATATTTCGAGTTCAAGCGCCTGTTACGACAAAGTAACAGCTAAATAGTTTTTTTTTTCTTTTACAAAGTCTTGTTAAAAGGCTCTTACAGTTTTCAAGATATCCAACTGAATACGACCTCTGTGGTCAAGCAGTAGCATCCGCTTATAATTCAGGTTCAAACCTGCTTAGTACAAATATCACTTAGATACTTGCTATAATATGCAATCTGTGTACAGCACCCGGTTCACAGGGCATGAATGAAGCGTATATATATTTAATATATAGTCAAAATAATATATTTAAACGGCGAAACGTTACCATCGTTACCTCACTCCTTAATCCTTCACCTTAAAGCTCGTTCGCGTCTTACTGAACAAAAGTTTATAACTTAAAGAGTATAACTTAACACTCGACACTAATACTAAACTGTCTTGTTCTGTCTCAACAACTCATTGTTCATAGTTCCGTATCACTATTATTGCTACGATATCCTGTGCGTCGACCAATGAGGGATTGTAAGCTAAGTTACGCCTACCAAGCAATTTATTCAGTTCTAATTTCATTGAAGAAGTGTATTCCATAACATAGCTTGTCCTTGGACTGTTTATTAAAAAATATGAAAGCAAACAGAAACTTCTAGTTAAACTGTCATTTATTACGAATCACGGGTCTCGAAGACCAATTACACATCATCGTACAATATTGCACCAGAGTTCTACAATCAAATAAAAAACTACAGGATCATTGTATTCGGTGGCTCACGTGGAGCGCTCTGATTGGCTGCTTGGGGAGACGTGAGGGCGCCTCATGGGTCGACGCACGCGCGGCCCGCGAGGGGCGCGTGGGGCGCGCGTGGCGTGCGGCGTGGGACGCGTGCGGCGCGTGTGGCGCGAGTGGCGCGTGTGGCGCGTGTGACGCGTGCGTCGCGTGCGTCACGTGCGGCGCGTCAGCGCGCGGCGCGGCGCGGCGCGGGCCGCACGCGCGCGTGCTGCGAGCCGCGTCAATACGCGCGCCGGTCTTCCAACTCCGAAATCTGGAATTCACAAGCCTGTTATCAAAAACTCTTTAGTGAGTTTAAAAGTTTAAACTCACTCAAAGAGTTTTCAACCGTGGAAGGTGGCAGAAAAAAGAAAAAAGTTTGCGACCACTACACCAACAAAGTCTTTCAAACCTTTTACTTTTGAACGCGATCAGCACATGTAACCCGCGTTCAAGAGCTGTCAGTGTTACATTCCACAACAATGGTACACTGACGGCTCTCGAACGCGGCTTAGATGTGCTGATCATGTGTAATTTCATTCGTAAAATTCGCCACCAAGCGTCGTCATAGTATAAGTGTGAGCAGTGTGGGCAGTGTGAGCAGTGTGAGCAGTGTGGGCAGTGTGAGCAGTGTGGGCAGTGTGGGCAGTGTGAGCAGTGTGAGCAGTGTGGGCAGTGTGGGCGGTGTGGGCAGTGTGAGCAGTGTGGGCAGTGTGAGCAGTGTGGGCAGTGTGGGTAGTGTGGGCAGTGTGGGCAGTGTGGGCAGTGTGAGCAGTGTGGGCAGTGTGGGCAGTGTGAGCAGTGTGGGCAGTGTGAGCAGTGTGGGCAGTGTGGGCAGTGTGAGCAGTGTGGGCAGTGTGGGCAGTGTGAGCAGTGTGAGCAGTGTGGGCAGTGTGGGCAGTGTGGGCAGTGTGAGCAGTGTGGGCAGTGTGAGCAGTGTGGGCAGTGTGGGTAGTGTGGGCAGTGTGGGCAGTGTGGGCAGTGTGAGCAGTGTGGGCAGTGTGGGCAGTGTGGGCAGTGTGAGCAGTGTGGGCAGTGTGACAGTACGCACGTTGGAGTGCCGGGCGCGCTTGTGCGGCGGCGCGGCGGGCGCGTCGTCGGCGATGACGAGCTCGCCGCCCAGCGCGCCGCCATAGCCGCCGCTGCAACAGACCAGCACCAGCGTTAATCAAATAAACAACAACAAACAATAGTACAACAGAATGGAGGAACAATTTGATGGACCGTCGTCGCGCGTCGCGCTCGACCTCTTCATGCGCTACAGTGTACCACACGGGAGCGTGTGGTACAGGGCAGCTAGCATCGTAACAGAACACTTTCTAGTCTTTGAACTAATTCTTGATAGTGTGAATATTTTGTTCTTATTTGTCTACAAATCCATTTTAATTCCTATTCTTAACCAACACTGCTTAGATTCTGTCGTTGGACGTTAAAGAACACGGACGCTCCCAATTGAGCTCCGTCAAAGTTTTTTTCTATACGTTTAGTTTTACATGTTGCAAGTTTAAGCTACAAACCGGACATAGAAATCACTCTGTGTTTTTTGTTTTGCTGTGGTTGTGACTTTATGTCGCCAAAAAATACATTAAAGCAGTACAAAAGTGGGTTCCCGATCCCGGGCAAGCGTTCCAGTACATACGAGGGAAAAATTGCCGCAGGACCTAGTGACCCCTTGCAAAATAATCTGGTGAGATCCGCCTAAAGTCATGAGTGGATCTCATTATAAATCAATACATCTTATATTCTGTATTTACAATTTGTTCGACTAACTACTATAATATGTGTGTGATTGTGTGCTGCAGTGCTATTAATAGTGTTCCAAAATTTTATAAAGGCGCGTTCCTTTTTTAGACATTTTGAGTGAGTCAAGGGTCGCCTCAGATCGCCTCACCAACAAAGCATTCCTTTTAGATTTTATTGCACTTGACTCTGACATTGGATTTTGAACCCTATAACTTCGAATCCACGTTTAAATTTAGTGTAGTGTTTATTTGGGTGGTAAAGATATTATTGTGAAGAAGTGTTTATGTTAACATATTTAAATATTTATGATGTTGAAAACGACTGAAGACCGAGATAAGATTAAGAAGGCTGCTAGGGAGATTTACAAGAAACCTGAAACAGATAGTAGTCAGACGAAGACATCGGAAATAACATAGCAGTGACATAGAAAAGAGAATGTCAAATACAATACAGTAATATCTAACATGTGTACATGGTTTGGGAAGATATTCAGCTGGATCCGGTTAGACTGGAAGCACATCCCAACATAGTATACCAAAAGCTAGGCAGATCATCAGATGCTATGGCGACTGGGATGAATCGGTTTCCACAGCGCTTCCGTTGAGCACATGAGGACATGAGGTAACACATACCCGTAGTAAGGCGAGTGCTGGTGTATGACGACGTTGGCGGGCACCTCTTCCTCCTGAATGGACACCAGGTTGCCGCCGGTCGTGCCCACCACGTACTTTTCTGGAAACATAAAAACACTACGCTAGTTTTGCTCATATTTACCAGCGCCTTCTTCGTATATCATTAAAGACGACTGAGAAATTATATCAGATTAGCAACTCAGTAATAGCACAGATGACTACAGATACGGACACTCCGCATTTTAGGTATGAAGCTACAATTAGGTATACGGTGCTCGACTTGTTGAATTCAGACGGCGTGACGTAGTCAGAAGATATAAGGAGTTACGCGATAGAAAGAGAGGCAACTTCTAGGTGAATATAACTGTAGGTAATTAGCGCTGCGCGACCTGAATTGCACTTTATTGTGTTGTAGCAACAGTCGGTTTATATTTAAATGATTTTGCGGAGTGTCCCATCCATAGTAATCTGTGGTAATGGGACACGAAAACACGTTTGAACAGCCAATTTCCCTACGATCATTATTTAGAGGTAACTAATATTACGTCTTGGGCTTCAAAAAGCCTCCACGAATAACGATATTATGTATTAAATTGATCGTCGACCAGTTCCGCTACCAACGTAAACTGGCAAAGGCAATGTGTAATTGACCCCAACACGATAGAAAAAGCTATTGATCTAGTTCTATTTTGTCGACCGATAGGTACCGGTGTCCGGGAGGCCTACCTTCTCTCTCGCCGCCGGCCCCGTTGGTGACCACGGTGATCTGATGGCCGGCCATGACCAGCGCGCCGCCCGCCGAGCTGTACGCCAGCCCGTGACCTGCGCGACACACGGCAATCATAGTGAAACGTTTAAGTGGTGAACATTGTGTCTCGTACTATATTTCCCCTGGACCTTCTCACAGAGAGGAGACCCTTAACTATTTGTCAGTCATTGAACTGCATGGTCAAACTCAAAACATTTATTTCAAATAAACTAATTACAGGCACTTTTGAATTGTCAAGGGGTCGGTCAGTCAGAAAGATGAAGCTAGTTGCCCATTCCAAAGCGTAGTAGGTTCCTATGGAGATGAACAGGCAAGAAACTCCACGGACACTCTTTTAAATCAAAATATTGGTTACATCATTCATGTTGAAATTATACATGTAAGAACAATGTAGAAAGACGTGCACGTTAAGCGTCCGTAATAAAAAGATAATAACAATTCAAAAATTAAAATAAGCCATGGCAGATAAGAGATGACCAGTCCCTACTGACGGCGCCCGTTCACGAACATGGCGCATGGAATCCCGGTTCCCATTGAATGACGTCTAATAGTTTATATCATGGTTTGTATATTTGAATGGAGCTGTCTTTATATTTTTTTTTATATTAGGTATGTATAAACCATGGGGAGAGCTTTACCCAGCAGTGGTACAATACGAGTTAATTAAATAACCTATTATATATAGTTATATTAAATAAATAAATTTGTGCGACTTCTTGGTTTTTTTACCACTTGCAGTCTTAAAGACCACGACCCAAGGACAACAGTGGCTAGGTCTCTAGTTAAATCTGTCACAAAAGAGTAAGTAGAGTTGTGTGTGGTACAGCGGAACATACCAGGAGAGCCGGGCGCACTCTGGCTGACCCCGCTGCGCTGCGGGAACAGATACTGCGTCGACTGACTGTTATTGCTGCTCAGCCGCTGCTGGCTCGTCTGGGAACATACACATGTTCAGTAAATATTGTTGATTTATTCAGTATTTTGGAGACATCTGAAATGGTTTTTAATTTATTTAGTAGGTTAATCACACTAATCCGTCTACGCGTTCTCAGAAACGGAATCAGTAGTCATCGTGTATTGGAGAACAGTCTCCCATAATCTCCTACAATCATACTTCATTGAACGTCACTCCGTACACTGCGCCACTTCTTGCTATTGGGATGTACTGCTGTTTTGACCGCCACACAAACACTGAAGCTTAAAAAAAATCTGTGACATTACCACACTTACATCAGAAGCAAACATGTTATTGTTTAATAGGAGACTTCACAAGTTCACCCATAAGCCTCGGTCACGCGACATATCACCTGGAGACATTCCTGGTTGCGCACGTTACAGCTGGCGAAGATGTAATATAATAAAGAAGATATGCTCGTCACCTCTCTGCCGAGCGGCTGGTCCTGTTCCTCGGGCGGGAACAGGTCCGGCGTGGGCTCGCGCGACAGCTCCTCGGGCGTCACCAGCCCCGACACGCCCACCTGCGACGGAGACGTCGGCGCGCTCCTGTAACACAACAGGAGTGTCAGCGTTGCCGAGCACGTACAGAAGGTTGTATCGAGGCGCTCTCTGGCGCAGGGAAGGAGAAGGAATGTCGACGGAACCTCTAGTTAAAGTACGCTTACACGGCCAACTAAAATTTCACAGTTATTGGGAATAGTTACAATCTTGAAGTTGGTCAGTCAGAAATATAAAGCAAATTTTCCCATTTTAAAGCGTACTAGGTTCCTATGGACAGGAACGGGTTGAAAAAAAAACCACCATGGACGTTCTTTTAAATCAAAACATCAAAGTTAGCAAAAATTCCCAATTCATTTGCCAGTTTTAGCGCATTTTAAAATAAAGCCAGATACTGGTTCCAACTCTCACATTTAGATCTGCATGGCCCAACAGGGACAAGGGATCTAAATGTGAGCGTTCAGGTCAACCAGGCAAACATTGGAGGCAATGTTGGCTTGGTTTGTTAAGGACAGTTTGTGAGGCAGGGAAATAAATTTCAACACAACAAAATTGCAAAACTGATCAGCCAAACCAAAAGAGGATAAGATTACACCAGAATGCGCCTCGACACAACGCTGATTTGCCAACAGCATCTTTGATAAACAATTCCGGCGGTTACCTCTCTGTATGCCCCACGTTTAGGGTAATATTCGTGATTGATTTAAAACGTCTGTTTCTGCTTAAAACTAAGCTCGATCCTGTTCGGATATGCTTATGGTTTTTTCTTGACTTTCGATCTGGCAACAACTTTACTCGCAAAGCACCTGCCGAGAGAGGAAACTAATATACTAGTTCCTTAAATCTAAATAAAAACATGGCCTAGGGAGAGAATATTTAACTAGTCCGTCATCTTACCAGTGACTGGACTTTCGCTTTCAATTGAAGCAGGTAGGCACAGCGGTAAGCGCTTATTTCCTAAACACGTCGCATGATAATTATATGTCACACACTCCGTTGGTTTAGGTAGTTAACTAAAGGTAAACAAAAAAAAAAACACTTGTCAAAAGCGTGCGGTTAATCGACTAGACTTAATATCTGTCACTTCAGTTGTCATGCTACGTCACAGTTGTACTCTGCAATTTAGCAACGTTACAAATTCGTTGAGGTTTAGAGGCCCTGTCTTTTGAGCTCTTTAAAATAGGCAGTTTACAATAATATTATATTGTTATTATAAATTTAATGTAACAAACAAATTTTGCTCAAGTAGTTACATCTACGAAGAGTAGTTTAAGAAGAAATAATAAAGTTTAAATACATTAAATTTAATTATAATTTAACGTATTTAAAAAAAAAATGTCTGTCATTTATATAAAACCCTTTTTACGATTTGTTTACCTTAAGTTAATTACGTAAACCAATGGAGTATAGCTGCCGCCCGCGGCTTCGCCCGCGTGAAACTTTTTTTTTTTTTTTTTTGTATATGTACCGTATATACTTTCATAAGCATTTAGTAATAAGCTGTTATTTTGGCATTACAAACACACTTCAATTTTATTTATTTTTTTAGATGTGCAATATGGATAAGTAATGAAATAAATTATAATAATAAGTGTAGACTTTACAAATATACTGTGCTATGGAAACTGTACCGAAAAGCCACCTTATTGTTACAGCGATATGAACACTGTGGTATCCAACAGCCAGGGCTATCAAGCAACTCCAGGTTGAGTAACAGTCGTTCAAATCTTCTCGCTTTTCAAATGGATTGCATCCATTGACCTGCCATACAACAAGGTAATCTGCACCAATCCCTTGCACTCTGGAAATCCAAACTGTTTTTCTCCAAGATTTAGAACCAATCATACCTGGAGGACAGTCCAAAGGGTGCACGGAACTGCACACCGCGCGGGCGTCGAGGGCGGAAGGCCAACTCGATGAGCTTGCCCTCGCTCTGAGGGTCGATGCGCCAGAAGCTGCCTTTGCCTGGCTCCTCCTGGCTGCGGGGGACTTTGATGAAGTATCTGGAAGTTGAGAGAGTATGTGTGAGTACTGTAGTGAGATTCGCTATTAAATTGAAATCACAGATAGTTAAGTTGCAGAAAATCATCTTCCTTAGTTTAACTGATCTTGGAAATGTCATACGATCAACTTGTGGTTTTACACAAAGCAATTGTTTTTATTTGGTTATTTTTTATACTGTGCCAACAGTTTGTGTATATCTTTTGTTGGAAATCCTAACTAAATAAAATAAACACTGATTTGGTGACTTGTTTTACCAAACAATGTAAGTTATAAAAAATCTGGGAAAAATTGTCGGCTCCCTTACTGCTGCGGTCAAAGATTGAGCTTGGCCAGGTAACCATTCCAAATATGATATGACTGCCTCATGGCACACTATTCTATACCAAATTCGGGTGTCATGAGAACGTCATTTTATTTTAATAGACTTACCTATTGAGCGACAAATTGTGACGAATAGAGTTCTGCCACCCCTTATCAGCGGTGCGGTAGTAGGGGTAATGCTTGGTGATGTAGCTGTAGATGCCGCTGAGCGTGAGCTGCTTGTCGGGCGCGGAAGCCACAGCCTGCACGATGAGCTGTGCGTAACTGTACGGAGGCTTGGCATCGTCGCGCGGCTCCCGAGCCTCGCGGGACTCGCGAACGTCGCGCGTACTGCCGTAACCTGAGTCTGTGTTTGAGGATGTTGCCTGGAACAGTTTCTGGTTATATTAACCATATTTACATGTCAATGGATATAATGGTATTTTTGTTTAGTGGTGGATGTGTGTACATTTTTATTTTCTGTTTAGGGGACGAACCAATATGGTGTTTACCGAAGTTTAAAGTTATAAATACAACTTTCTAAATTCAAATTGCCCGATTGAATAAATATTTCATGCAATCATGATATTTAAGGCCTTTGGCTAACTTAGAGAGTGAATTGATGGTCGAAATGATTATAAATCTGTAAAAATACATCTGTTACAGTTGCGAATCATATTTTGATAAACATAGAACCTGCCCCTGACCAGCAAATTGCAGAAAACGTAAGAAAATATGAGTTTCCAAGGCTATTCAGGTAAACGCTACCCGTGTTTGTACTGAAGTGGGTTCACGACAATAGTGTAACGCGTATAACTGGATCCCACGGCCATTGGCTCGCCAGTACGCTATTTTGTCGTTTAAGCTGTGTGCACCTATCACTTATTATTTGCTGTTCTTTCATAGCTATTCCTACAATTTTGTTATCTAATTGATAGTTACTGAATCCGGTGAATAATGTATCTGAGACTAACCGAGATTCTTTGTCTCGGATATTTTCTGGTTGGCTGCCAGTAAACAGTCTGGGTTATAGTGGGTGAGCTTAGGCGTCAGGTCCTCACATCAGTTCCGTTGAGTTAGGCCGCGTAGTGTGTACTGTTCCAATAGTATTGTATACTCACAGCTGTTCCATTAGAGTTGGGCCGCGCATGGTCGGCGAGGGCCGCGTAGTGCGCGACGAGGCCGAGGTCGGCGTGTCTTCGGCTGGAGGAGCCAGCGCCGCGCGGCGACGTCGGACAACTGTTCGCTGCACTTATTGTTCCTGAAACATTATAATTTATAGGTCTTAAGTGTTAGTTGAGATTGGGTTTTGACCGATCGCTCTGGAAATATGAAAGAAGTTTGTAAAAGTAAGTACTATAATTTAATGAAAAGGGTCAGTTCAACAAGTAATGACTAAAGCAGTTGTCCCACCGCCGGCGAGGAAGTGACTATCGGCTATTTTCTCGCTCAAGAAACGTACAATAGATATACATTCCATCAAAAAAAAGAGATGCATATATTAATAGTTGATCGCCGACTGTTCACACCGCCCGGCGAGAACTGGCTCCACCATCAAAGAGAGTACTCGCTCAGCGATGGTTGGAGGCCAGAAAACCCGTTGAGAGACTCACGCTTGGTACATACGCCTACTAGTGAGTCATCGCTGCTCGCCAACTCGTTTTCAGTTGCTAGCTCTACTCGCTACTCGTTACTCGCCGGCGGTGGGACAACTGCATAAGGCTCGCTTGGACCACAAAACACTAAATGCTAAACATATTTAAAGCATCATTGTCTCTGACACCTTCAAACGATTACGACGAAAGGGACGTCGTTGTGTTCCTTTCCAGCGGCCTTATTATGAAGTATGAATGCCATTATTATTCCACTGTGAAAAAGGATGGTGGCAGCGGCCTTGTATAGCTCCGTCTCTCACTCACACTGGAATAATGGTGGCATTATTACGTCATACATAATACGGCCCCAGAAAAACCTTTTTTAGTGATTTGTGGCGAAAACCAAACTTTTTTAAACAACTCTTAAAACGCTCACCGTTTTCTATATTGTCTTCTTCGTTTTAGTTATATTATTTGGTATGCTATGATTAAGCACATACAACAGATGTGCGCACCAACTTCTACTTCTTATAACTATTTATCCTGAATATCCTTGCAAAAAACTGTAGAAAGGTTTTACCTGTAGGCGAAGGCGCCGGGCTACGTCCGTCGCTGTCAGTGGGGATAGTGATGCGGAGAGGTGGCATCTGAGCGGAACTGCCTCCCGCCCCGCCACCACTTTCCTCCACCAGCGACTGGAACTCCAGCCGAATGTTCGTGGAAGGGAAGCGTAGTGTGCATCTGAAAAGTAAAGAAATAATTACGTTAGATTACTGGAGTAATTTTGCTGCAAATATATAAAAATCCAGTAGAAAGACTATCATAGGCAAAAATGTTTATAGTAGTCAACAAAATAATACATTATCCAGATTTAAATTCTGTTTTTCGAGTAGTTTTAAGTCACCAAAAACAACTCAAAGTACCATTATTCGTCGTAACTTGGAAAACTGCCGAGCAAAATAGCCGCAAAGGAATTAAAATACGACTATTAAAGTATGGATTTAAATTTAAACAATCAATATTTGGCGCCCAGCGTGGGACCTGGTAGGCCCAAGCGGGCGCCAACATTGTCATGTCACGATGCCCACATAATATTATTTACTGACTGAATTGACTGAACTAATGACCTAGAACTATGTTTGAAGCGATATAGGACAGCTAACTGTCCTATATCGCGCCAATGAGCGGTCATTGGTGCCCGCAGTGCAGTAAATTCAATAACCGGACAGACGCTTGTGACGTAGCTCGTAGGTACTAATGAACTGTTGCCATGGCAACGCTCTGAATGCACTTTACCTGAACGCTAGGCGAGTCTGTTATGTCTGGTATACAGACGCTTTTAATTTGCACTGAAATATTCAAAGCATAGCTAGACTATGATAGATATTGCAGGTTGCAGACAATATTTGTTTTGACAATAATCTTAGCCCTTCACATTTTAGTTTAACTTTCGCATATGCCAACTATACGTAGGTTTTATACAATATTAATTAGTTAATATTCAGAACAAAAAGACTATACTTAAGTAGTTTGTATTATAATGTGAAGCTGTTGTTATTGTAGATAATAAAGGCTGTTTCCATGATCAAGTTTCATTCAATTTCAGAATAGACGCACACGTTTTCTCTTCACATCCTCCACGACAATATTCCTACTCATACAGACTACCATTCATATCCAGATCAATGCATCCGCTTACTACTCACGTCTGAATGTAGTACGGAGAAATGTCGACATTTCTGTTCACTCCAACTTGTTTGTACTATGAATTCAGCACTTATCTTACTACAGATTCGGCCGGCATTTCCACTTCGCAGCCTATTTTAGATAGCTCTAAACTCCACGTTTAGAACCTTGGCCACATGCATAAGTTAGGTGTTCAAATGTTAGAAGCGTCGCAAATAGAAATAGACTGACCGAAATTTCGCTCTAAAAGATTGCCTTTTAAGACCCAATTTAGAATAGACCAATTTCGGGGAGGATAATTAAAAGGTCGACTCATTTATTCATGCAACATTGTGCTTTATTGGGGCTTTTTGCTCGAATTATTTTTAATTATAATCCAGAATTTTAACAAATGAAGAAGGACTTTTGAAGTTGACTTTTAAGTTAAAATAAATGCATGTAACGGACAGTTTTTAAACCAAACCCACGCTTATTCAGGGAGCAGTTTTCAGGTTTAAAAATCTACTATTATAGCCCCCACCGTAGTTACGTGTAATGGGGGCTTGAATACGGTGTCCATTAAGGGAACTCGGCATGTTAACCGGGCCATCCATCCACGTTTTAGGCCCATATAAATAAATCTGCCGCCATTAACATCCACTGCAGCCATAACGCCTACTAGCGTCCCCATACTCAGCATTCTCGGATCCTAAAGTACGCTATATTGCGCGAGTCGCGAATAGCTTTTAAGCTCTCCGTTATTAAAATATTTTTATTCATGAATGCTTTTTTTTTGCATTAGGATTTCTCGAATTTACACTTATGGCATTCCCATACATACTTCATAGTTCTGGAATACTAGATTTTTGGTCTGCTTCAGTAAGCATGCATTGAAAGATTCTACTTTTAATGCATGCTTACTGAAGCAGATAAAACAAGATTTTTTAAAACACATACGGAGGCAGTTATACCTATAGTGCACCTGCACCCACATTTCGCAAATTACAGTATTTTATCGCACGAAGTGACGCGCGCTTTACTTGTGGTAGCCAAGGGGTAAAAACACGCTGTGAATGCATGCTAGAAGACGAGTAGCGTCAGCACATAACACACACACACACACACACAAACGGAAACTTCCGATTTCGCCATTGTCTCGGACGGTACCGAAAGCTCCTGCGCGTACACAGCGTGTTTGTACACTTGGTGACCAGCCGGTCGATTCTGTAAAAATCTCACCGTGAAAACTCAGGTGAAGTGAGTTTGTTTTTGCTTGGAATTGACACTCTGACAGCTCACTCCACGCTCACTTCACCGAAGTTTTCACGGTGAGATTTTTACAGAATAGCACTGCAGTAAAGCGGGCGTCACTTCGTAAGATAAAAATACTATACTTTTAAGATCTTCTCTACTTTTTACTAGTTTCTGCACGCGACTTCGCCCGCACTATAACTTTGTTTTCTCTTAGCGTTCTATCAGACTTTTTTTTGTTTTTGCTTGGCTGCTAAGGGTCTAATCGTGATTTTAAATAGCGAGCCTATTTTTTGTACATAATGCATAGGAATATTTTTTCAAATCCGACTGGCAGTTCCAGAGATTAAACAACCAAGAGCGTTCAAAAAACAATAAAAATAATATTTTAATAGATTACAGATTAAAACCACGATTCTCCCCAAACATCATGGCCGACACACTCGTGTTGCCAACTCCTAAGCAAGTTTATAGGACCTCACGTAGGAACACTAACTAGGTCATAAAACCGATGTGGATGATAAAATAACTTTTTATGTGGAACAGTTGTTCCGTGGGGACAATAAAAATACCAGACTAAGCTATACGGCTCATTATTTTGGATAGATATGGTATTTCTGGAATGGTAAGGCTTTATCGTTATTTTAGTGGTCTGGTTCTGACTAGGACAGTCTCCACTTTCTGTGGTCAAAGTTACTTTAAAAAGCATTTAGGAACACGATTCCGTCAGGCACCCTAATTTGGTTCGTAACACTCTTTCAATCACAATCCAAGAGTTTTGAAAGATATTGCTAATCCATTGCTTCATAGGTTTGAAAATTTCGTCTGCTCAACAACGTAAATAACGCAATGAACATGAGTGTGCTGTCAAAATTAAACCCATTGCGATCAATTGTCATTTTATGTGTGTTACGCAACTGGTACATCAATATACACTTGAACTTACTCTTTAGTGTTGTTGTTTGGGTTTGTCTAGTCTTTATCAGGCGCTTGCATGCTAAACCTGCTACGTAATATAGGTACAAGGGGGATATCCTCACATTCAAAATTCTTAATTAAACTATGAAAGAAGTAATTTTACTGCAAACTTGTTTACCTCAATATCAATCTGCCTAGCCTTATTCTAACTATGTTGGGATCGGCTTCCAGTCTAACCGGATGCAGCAGAAATGCAGTATTTTACATGAAGCGACTGCCTATCTGACCTCCAAAACCCAGTAACTAGGTAATACGATACCCCTTGGTAAGACTGGTGTTCAGGCTTTCTGATGACCCGTAACGACTGTCAAAGATCCACGATTGACGGCCGGGACTAACGGCTTACCGTGCTTTCTCAGGCACGGAGCAGTCTCGGTATGTAAAGATAGTCACCCATCCACGGACCAAGCCCGGCAAGCGTAGCTTAACCTGATTGATCGACCCGTGCGGCTGTTATTATTTAGCCACGAGCTTTGTGTAAACTTATTTACCAACGAACTGTTATGTCCAATCTAAATTGCACGAAGACAAATAACATTCACATAGCTCCCTAATTTTAAATTCCCCACAGCTCCAATTCCAGCAACGTTTCTGAATATACATACAGCGGTCTACATCGCAATTCCTCGGCGCTATTTCATATTAATTTAATTCGAAACCTACATTCTATGCTGGATTAATTTCCTAGAACTCGTAGCTAGGTAGGTACACCTCGATCTTTTATTAAGTTCGATCGTGTTCGTCGGTATTTCAAGTAAGGTTGGACGACTCCCATTTAACTTGTACTTCGCGAGATAGACAGTTACAATCTCAGCTGAGATTGAACTGATAAAGTGAAATGGTTCGAGCGAAATTGATGGTTTATTTTATAGCGTTTGTCGATTTTCCTAGTAGTGTAGCAGTACCTCTAGTACATGCGCTAACTGAAGAATGCTTTTAGATTCTTTGCACTAAGAAAATTCAGCGGTGGCAAGGTCGCCTCTTTCTTGATTAATAACGACATTGGATTAGGGGTTTCAAGTAATATTTTGCTTGAAGAATGTTCTGTCCAGAATCTCAAAAAATACCCAATCAAAAGCATTGGATTATATATAAACTCAGTTTTTTTTTTTTGAGTTCATTATCCAGTAAACTCAGCTTCAACCTACCACAAATAACAATTTCAAATAAACATTCTAAATTATTCATACATTTATTCTGTACTCTACACAAACAACGTGAACAACTAAATCTAAATGTATTCAAAGCATAACAATCCGTGACCCCGCGGTAAAGTTGAGCGCTAAACAAAACAAATACAACTACTACTTCGTTACGTCACGGCGCCAGTACGGTATGCATCCAACGTTACGTGGAAAAGTTATTGAATTCATTTGTACGGAATAACGAACGTGGATTTTGTATGTTTTTTGTTTTGGTTCTAAAACTTTCATGTAGTTATTTCTGGTCTATTATCTCTGTTGAGGTGGGTAGGTACCTACGGTTTTAGCCTTTATCCAAAAGCATACATATAGTTTGTTAATATTTAAGGGAATCATGCAATCGATATAACTTTGTTAGGGAGTTCGGAAATATACCTTTGTAAACAAACATAACAGTGTTTAAAACACTGCCATCTGTTATGAATTTTCTTCAACTTTTCTTTTATAGTCAAAAGAGGGCGCTACTATACCTACACGCTTAAAAGTTTTTAAGCATTTTGTATATCTATGAGATAGCTTTGAACGTATACACTGCTCTTTATATTCAAAACAAACATCAAAGAGTTTTCATCGTACCAATTTTCTTTCAATATAATGATGAAAAGTCCACCAGCATCGCCCATTGTGTGAACGTAACAAGGAAAATGTACTGTTTACAAAGCATCCATTCATTGATGTTTTGATAAAGCTTTAACGATAATTTTGATTGGGTAGAGGTCATTGTTTTTTTATTGTTATTGTCACTACTGAGAGGGCAGAGTACAAATCTACGTCTGGTAGTTTAATTTGATAGTAATTAATTTATTTGTCAGCTTAGTTATTATTGTAAAACAAATTTAAAGGCAAGCAGTTCTTACATAGAAACACTGAATAGATGGCCCTTGCATTTAGTTGTCTATGAATCTAACTGTCCATTGACGGCTTCCAGTCAAAACAACTTCAACATTTGAAAATATTATTACTGTCACGATTTTAATTCTAGTTAGAGGAAGAACATGGGCGCTTGTATATTCAAGCCAATGTTTACAAGAAGTGACGTAATTGCATAAATAGAGACAGGTTTGCATCAAAACAAGATATTTACCTCATTGGAATATGCAACTGGCGTTGTACGCGTATAATAACACGTTACTGATAAAAACACTGTTTTTCTCATGCTTTTAGCAAACATTAATAAAAACTGGGTTTATTCCTGTTTTTTTTTTTTGTAACCAAGGGTTTTTTGGTTATATAACTCTACATGTCTAGTCTGATAATTAATATTAGTATTAGTAACTGAGGACCAGTCAAAGTCTCCCAGGTTCAAGTAAAGCAGCCATTTGCCTAAAGCAGTAGGAAGGAAGGGTCGTGACGCAGTGGGTGCCTGAAGACAGGTGTCGTCATCATGACAGACTTAGGAGAAGCTGACGTGATCACTTGTAAGCGTCCATGACAAAAAACCTACCTAGGTTTTTTTGCGTAAACCTACCCACCTGGGTAGGTTTTTTGTTTTGAGTTCTTAAGGTCTCAAATAAACCAAAATGAATACAAATAATTTCAGGCGTTCTTTTCCGTAGGTAGCGTAAGCATTATTTGTTTTAATTCTTTAAAAAAATATAAGCACATTTCCAGGTAGCAACTCCTGTTTACTGCCAACAAAGTGCAGCGCCCCATTTCTGTATTTACAGGCGCCATAACGTCGTTCCGTAGATAAACACTACGTATCGATTTTATGGCAACCCTCGGGCAGCGCGCAACGTGCAGGGTGCATGCTCGCCACTTCGGGGAAACGCCTGATCGCTATTTCATTTGGACTGGAATGAAAATTATTGGAATACCCGATTCTTTGAACAGATAGAAACGATGTGTTTTTAATGTTTCTGTGAAAATTGAATGGAAAACGGTCATCATTGTTGCAGAGCCGACCGGCGACCGAATTAGGTCACAGTTCAACTAATTTTGAAAAAACTGTGGCTATTCAAGTCAATTCGTGCACCAAGTCTTCTACAAATTAATGTACTTCGGTCAGCTACCAAATTTTTGTAAACATGTTCTTATATTAAACCCGATAGAAAACAAATCCGTCGAATCACAGCGGCTGATAGGATTCCCCCGAACATAAACATATGAACAAACAATAAAAGTATCGACATATGAATTTGCGGCGCTTATCAGACTGATAATATACAAAATGTTATCAGCCAATGACAACAGTGTGTACGTTTTTGGCGTTACGATAATGTAAACACTAACTAAAAAGGTGTAAAGGGGAGTTGTACTCAACCAGTTTGTAGGGGGAAATGTATAAGGATGACGCTTATTATAAAAAGCACTTATAAGGGAAGCACTTAGCTTTCAGTAGTTTTCGTTCGCTGTCTACTTATTTTTCACCTAGGACGTTTTTTCTGCTGACTAAGAAAGAAGAATAGCATAATACTGTGAGCTTTATTTATTGACCTCGAAAGTCCTCGATGTCTAGGCTATGCAGAAAATGCGATATGAAGTCTAGAAATACCTTGCCGTTTACAAAGAGTCCGAAACTCCGAATAGGTACTTATATGGCAAAAATGGCAGTGTATGCTTAATATATGCTTGCAATATAATATGCTTTTGCCTTTGAAAAACTCAGTGATGCACACTGAACAAACAGTTCATTGCCACCACCGCAATTTTTGTTGACTAGTAAAGACGATGCCATAATTATATGCTCAGAATATTCTATCTTATCCTACCTTTATGAATTTAGGTGCAAAATATACCCAAAATTGATGACATAATCACAGCCAAGAAGCCATAAGGGAGCGTATGAACACAAAATTTCCATACAAATCCTTATCACACAGATACAAATCGTTACTGATACCGTTGTCAACTTCTTATCAGTACAATAACATTGGCGCCGTCGTAACCAAGTGCGAGTACAATTCGCTCATATTATTTCATTCAATAAATTATGTTTTGTATAAAAAGAGTTGTAGATAGGGATTTTATTTTAATATTGCGATTTCTAAAGTTGGAGTAGTAGAATAGCAAATTAGATCGAACGCTTAAGCACAAAATAAAGGCTCAAGGTACTTAATGTTCTCAAAAAGCAACACATTGCCAACTACAAGAAAAATAAAAGAAAGAAAATACACACGGGTTATAAGACAAACATTTGGAGGGAGGGAGCTGCATCAATTTGGCTCGTCTTGACCCTAAAAGCAGGTCGGCTTCAGACAAACATAGACCTTCCTCTAAAAAGACGGTTCGCCAATTTTAAGGGGACATAACAATCACTGCAAGCAAGTGTACAATTAGTTCCGAATTTTGTGACAGTAGTAACAATTTTACACAGTTCAATAACTATGTTAGAGAATCAATTAAGATTGTAGAGAGGGGGACCAGTGAGAGACCCATAAGGCACCCGAGATTAATATTATGAATCATCTGCTACGGTATAAGTTTAGATTCGCGACGATACTGCGTGATCAGCTCTGGATTAGAGCCCTTCAACTCCAAAATAAGTCGACAATTTAGAAACACGCACGCAGCATATTTATGACCAAAACCTTAATAATCATAAAAACAAAAGAGTCTCAGTCTCACGAAAGAAATTACAAAATTATTTGAAGAACCTACCACCCAATCAAATTATGTAACCTCGTCCAAAAAAAAAAAAAAATAACCACCCGACAAAACAGAAATAACAAACAAACAAAAGCCAGTAACGTGTTTGTCGCAGCGCCGGCAGCTCGCAAGAAATCAATAGTCACACGCTTGTTTACAAGTCCGTAAGAACCCACGCACATGTGCGATTATCGCTTCGACTAAATTACCGCAGCCGTAATTAGACACGCTATGGTTATTTTAAGGGCTTATGCTGTTTTACCAGGTGTTAGAATTTTGGTAGGAGGTCGTAGTGAAACCAGTAGAAGTTTCAATATCCTGTGTCCATTTCCAATGGCATTCTTCAACGTGTATTTTCACTTCACCGTCGGTAGGTATCTTTTTCTAATTGAAGTAACTGAATTAGGATCATTATGTAGAAATCTATATTATGGTAACGGTATTACTAGCCATTTGAACCCACGTCGAAACTCCCCTTTTTAAAACCACAGACAGAACGTCATAACTACCACCCACTTCTACATCAACAAACAATATCAAATCTAGATACGAAGCCGAAAATCTATAAACATATTTAGATCCACCTACAAGTCTTGAAAAACCACAAACAATAAACTTGGAGCAGATCGGAGCTCAGCGAATTTTGTACGAGCAAAAGACAATATTGCAGACTTGGCAGGAAGAGCTTCTTACATGCTTTGACAGGATAAAAGATACGGAATTATGTTGGACAGAGTTTTTCCTACATGTGTGCTTCTCCTTCCCACCCTAATAATATCTACGCTTTAGGTCATGGAACAAAAACAAATAAAACAGCATGTCTAACACAAACTACACCATATAAAATTAAAACGCAATGCAGCAGTAACACACAAGAATCCGGCCGCTACGGCACGAAACTGCTTAACCTATTTCCCTTGACTGACTTACAACGGCAGCTGCTTCTGACACTACCGATGTATAGTTGGAACAACTTATCTTCCGCCAACCATCAGTTGTGACATAAATAGGGCCAAACTTATCCGAACACCGCATGCCACCAGCATCCCCTGTCATCGCCAACAAGTTGCCAAACGTTTATAATAAGCACAGCCGCTCAAATTTGAAGGAGTTCGTAGTCAGAACACGTTCGCAACCAACAGGTCAACATATTACATAACAGGAGAAAAATAAACTTTATCCTCGACAGCATAAAGTAGAAGTTTGCATGGACAGGCAACAGACAAAGTATCGATCGCCAATTTCCCAGCATAACAGGCGTCCTTCACCCCGTGCCCTTTCAGTATAAACCGGCTGAATTACAAAACAGTGTTCGAAGTAAGGAAATGAGATGTGCCGAATACAATATTATTATGTTGGGTTATAGAATATTTTTTTCGTCGTGCAGGCAAATGTCTGGCGAAAATAGATGGGGAGTTTTGGGTGGCAGTTTGGGCCAAACGAACTGCCAGAGCTGTTAACACGTCCGTCAATATGTCGATGTATTGCAGTTTGTAGGAAATTATTCGGGTCACAACACAAAAAGAAAACGTTTCATTGTGAACTGGAGGGGTAGCTAAGCTTAAAGAAAACAGTTACCCAATATTTCATACTCGAACAGTTTTTGTTTATTTAGCTTCTGCACGTAACGAACTATCAACCCCAATGACAATGACCAATCGCGTTATTGGCAAACTACTGTCTAACATGAACTTTCCATCAGCAGATTGTTTTCTTCTAAATTTCCTGATATATAATTAGCTATAAAGTAACTGCTGTATCCAAGGAAGGCCACACAAGTAGTGTTGACATTAATCCTCATGTTGCTACGGGAATTAGGACAGGAGACGTGTATTTTCTTCATCTGCTTTATAATAAAGTAAGAATAAACCTTCAAAGTTTTGAAGATTCATCATGATTACGATGGTGTGTCCTTATTATTTTCTCTCTATCTTCTAGGTCCCCAAGGATAATAGGCAAATGTGTATGTCCTTAACAGTGTAGAGTGTAGTGTCTTATTAGTTCTAATCATGACTTCAGGCTACCCTTTCAAGCATTGTTCAAAAATAAACACAAATCCCGGAACTACTATCCACGTTCATCAGGCTGGTGATATCTTTCAGTCCGTGATCCAACCACAGTACCCTCATTAATTAAGAGAAAAGACTATAATTATTACCCCCAATTCCTCTTGCAAGTCAAACGGAATCAATAGCTCGATAAAATAAGACGTGGTAGTACATATTCATAATAAAATTGTCACATAGGACGTAGCAACGAGAAGATCTGAATCTTGATACGCAAAATACGCGCTTTGACGTAAGTTGCGGACACCAGCCCGTATTACCCATTACCTAAGATTTGAAATGTTTTTGTCCAATTGTTAATCTTGAACTTCAGCAACATCATGGGAAGAGTTACGTAGGAGTTAAATCGAGTAATTTCTTCGTTCCACGTGTCTTCAGAACTGAATTAAATGAAAAAACGTTATAACAAGGTACAACAGAGACCTGACGCAGTTTTTGATCTTGTCTGTTTATGTCTTTAGTGTACACCCTGCCCACAGGTGAACCCAAGTTGAAAGCTTTACTGTCAATTTCAATGGTAGCGCGCTGCACAATGTATAATTGAACGACTGTATGATATAGTTAGACTGTGGTTTCTCATAGTCATAATCAACACACTAGCAGGATTATGACGTAGTAAGTTAATCATGAATACCCCATAATTAACAGTGACACGGACAAAGTCATGGTCTCCCTACTCCCTAATACTCTAATGTTTAGTCACTACCCATAGGAAAGAGGGTGTGGGGTTGAAGTCCCAAACAATCTGAGTCACACCGTTACACGTATACCAACTTATGCAGATTTTGGGGTCGAATGACAACTTATTCTGAGGGGAAACGCTTTGAGAAACGAGGTGTAATTTTTCTGCGACCGAGTGGCTGTAATGTAGGGGTATACTTGAAGTAGACAAATGTAGCTCGATGGGTATTGTGCCAAGAGGTTGGTGTTCATGAACAGTATGTAGTTACGACTAGTAATATCTTACTACCTCATTCAGACCATAAATTAGCCTTGGAAGCTGAAAGAGAATTCTGGAGTATAAACTTTATTATAACCCTATATAGCTTTAAATTCTATCAACGATATATATAATACAAGGTTCTCGTTCGTGTTTATTTCCAGATGAAGCCATAAAGATGTTAAGGCAACTTCAAAATTGTTCAGAGCAAAATAAAAACATGATTAAAGGAAAGTTTGAAAAAACAACGAAAACAGATGTAGCAATTACGTATTGTGTGTCGCAATTTCGAGACTGAAACTTTGTTGTTTTGTCTCAGGGAAACCAAGTTTACTAGCTTCTGCGCGCGACCGCGTTCGCGTGGAAGTCGTAAGACAGACACCACAATATACCTACTAAAATAACAGCCACATTTCCCACCCGCGCTATTACATCGTTTTCGATTATCATTTTTTTTTTTATATATACAATTGACACCTGTTTTGAAGTTCCTTGCAATTTTTGTAGAGGTTTTTTACCTCGAGAATGTAAAATAATATTTATGGCTCGTCTTTCTCGAATATTCTTGTGTAAGGCTAACGGTACTTCTTAGCTCAAAGTTAGAAGGAAATGGTTATGTGATTGTTATTCATATGTTCGCTTTCCGTGCATTGACGTCGACTATTAAACGTGGCCCTCCCAATAAGCGATAAAAGCCCAACATTTCCATTTTCTTATACTTGCAAAAGTTTACTAATATCGGAGCGAGAACGTGTGGCTTCCGGCTTCATATTGGCACTACCGGCTGAATGAAGCTTTAGGTAGGATACATACACATTGGCAATTTAACACGTGAGCGTAACGTTCAGCCTCCATTGAAGCTCAACATTAGCGAGAATCGTCGTCGAACATTCGGCATTCGTCAAAAATGTTTGCGGTTGTCCCCCAGAACAATTTTGACGCACCCTAAAGCCCATTGTACGCACGTTTTTCTTGCCGTGAAAAACTACGGTTTATTCGCCGTTAGTAGGCACGGTCGTCAGTGTTGTATGGCTCACTATGGAAGCTTGTTGACAGACGCGGTTTATACGCCGCAGATAAGAAACCGAGCCGTGTACAAGGGCCTAAAATTTTTATCAGAAATTATTTGTTCAGAATATTTTCTTTCGCCGGGCTCTCATAGAATACTCAATTAATCGTGTAACATGTATTAGGAACACGTGCGTGTGGGCAGTACGCCTTCAAAAAGATGTGAAACAAATTCATATTATTGCAAGCTCCTACGTGTATACAGAGTAAAACTTCCATGAAAGCGAAGAGGGATTACTAAGAAATATGTACTTATATTACAAGTTAAGCTTAACTTTTCTTTTAGTCGGATACATGTATATAACGAATGATATAATATTGAAACTGGCTGAGGGCTGTCATAAAACTCACCCTCAGTTTTATTTCTGTCAAGGTATGAATCAGTGGAGCATCTAATTCGGAACAGAGTAAGCATTCAGTCATACCCCGGCGAACAAAGGCGTGAAGATGAGGGGATTAGCAGAAATGGGTCAGAGATAGACATAGGTCGCATTGTGCACCCCTAGTGGTAGAGTGGTCCACTTGCCAATATAAGCAAGAGAGGTTTATATTTCGCTACACCGATCAATCTTTGCAGGAATTATGCTCTTGTATCGGACTTGGTATTGGTTTTTAATGATCGTTATTCCGAAGGAAGATCCTCTTCAGCTACCTAATTCCTGAAGTGACTGTTTCCTCAGACGGTTAATATTGTAGATATTGTTTTTATGAAATGAAATGAAATTGTTTGAAATGAAATGAAATTGTTTATTCTGTAAATATAATATTGGAATCACTTTTACACGTAATGTTACCAATTAATAAATTCAAATGTAAAATGTTTACTTGGCTCTTAGACTAGTGTTCTTATTCCGTTAATGAATTTTTAAATCATACTTTTTGACATTGTAATTAATATTCTATGCTTTTGGACATACTTAATAATTAATATTTTGACATTACAAATAATTCTATTCAATTAATCTGAATCAATATTATTGTATCAAATTTAAAATATAAATTCAAATCAATTTTAATAATTTAATATAACTTTTATTGCAATGTCTACGATTTGCATGCACTTAGCTTATTTAATTTTTCCACACCAGCAATGGCAGAATGGTAGTATGTGAATCAATGTTTAATTTTAGATCTCAATGTACCATATACTTAGAAATAATTATTATTCTATTCTATTCAGGTCACCTTAAAAAAAAAAAAATAGCTAGATGAGTACGGCGTTTCCTATCTGACTACTTTGAGAAGAAAGGCCGAAACAAACTCAGAGGTCACAGTCTCTTTTAAAGTCAGACATAATCTTGGTCAGGCCATATGAGGACCATCTAGCTAGATTAATCTGAATGGTTTTATACTTTAAGTAGCCAAAAGAAAATCTTCTCCCATCATGACGAGGTGTTTCTCCATTGAATCGACCACGTAGACTACATTGTCGATTTAGAGTTAGAGGAAAAATATATTTCTAGAGAAAAAAGTGAATGGTCTGCTGTCTAGCAAGCGAGTTAAGTTTTTTCTTCTTCCTATTTTTAATAGCGCCCAGACTAATTAATTGATGATTTTACCTACCGTTATTTTTTACAAAACTTACCAAAAAAACATGAGAACTTTTAAGTTGCTGATCACCTGAAAATTGCAATGGTTACCTACACTCGGGACTCGGGATACCTCATAGGCTAAATTTAAGGTGCTGCATCACCAACTTTATGTACCTAAGCTTTATGCCTATCTAAGCATTCAAGGATAGTCACTACATACGTTTGTTAAATCCAACCAGCAAAACCTCCCCTTCAAAACCACCAACATACCTGCAACAAACAAACACGCATACATTAACAATAGACCGGTTTAAACACAGCACCCTACTCAAATCTCCCCAAGTAACCTACAAACGAAATATTTTGCGACTACACGCCACGCCGGTTGGCAACAGGAAGCCAGGGGGTGACTGAAGTGCGCAGGGGGGGATGGTGACGTCAGCGCGGTCGTCGCCCTCCAAGGTCACGCCTCCCAAAGACGCCACCCCCAGCCAGACTGCGTTACCCACGCGGCATGATGTCGGGGTTATGTTGCCGAGTTTATGTTTAGTGGAACACGCTGTCGGCTGAATGTTTGATGAGCTAAGTACGGAGGATGTGTTCAGTGGTTAAATAAAACTGCCTAGAATTAGCATCTTGTGGATTTACTGAAGCTGTAGCAACTATCGGAAAACCCAAAGATTTGGCAAATAATTATAGGCAACAACATTTTTGGAGTCTATGAAATTATAATAACGTCAAATTCAAAGGCTTTATAATATGATTCAGCCTTATAAATAATAGAGACTCGTTAATTTAAAGGCATCACAAGATTCTTCAACGTAAAGATCTAATATAGACCTATTTCGGAAACCCGTGAAAAATCTCTAGCATCTTCGAAAACTACATCAGCCCCGCTCCAGTAATCGAATTGACATTATGATATCGATTCCCAAACGGGCCATCACAGTGTATGTCGAATAAAGGACCTGTTACTGGAGTAATTTATAGTTTTCCGATGTAAATGTCGTTCAATCCGAACCTGGCCCTGAAATACACGCACTTGAAAACGTATCGACTGACGAAAAAATTCGGAACACGCAAGGATACATTTTTAATGGCTGTATCAGTATATTTTACAGGTTAATTTTATAGGTTGTTTTATAGGTTAATTTATGATTATTTCTACTGGTAATGGAGACAGTGTATGAACTGCAGAAAAGAAGCGAAGTTGTTTACAAAATTTTAAGCAAAATCTTCAGGACCATCATGCCATATGGAGTCGGTCTGTCAACAATAAACAGAGGGCCAGATTTGCAGGAGGAATTCATAATACACTCCCTAAGGAACATATTGAAGACCAGACAGAAGTCAGAAGACAGAGTAACATAACCACAGCCACACGGTCGGTCTTCAAAGTTAAGCAACGCTTATTAATAATAATAACTTAATAAGAGTAATAGACTTTTAAAAATAAAGTCGATCTTAGTAATATCTGTTCAGCTCCATATTGAACTTATAACAATATAGCAATTCAATCGCTTCCTCGATCGTCAATGACCATAAATCCGTATTTGGATCTGCAGACATTCCACAAACAACATAAATTTATAATCATGATGAACTGCCTTCGCTATCAGACGCAATCTTACTTAGTTTCAATGTGCGCGTGCGTCGTAGAAGGGTGAATACAGTGTATGTGCGTTAAATCTGAACTGTCTGTACCTTTGGATTGCCGCAATGTGTAATGCTTTCTTGTTAGGGTTGACGTTTTTATACTGACTGGTCCGTCTTAATTAATTATTGATCACAGATTCTCTGCAAGAAACAGAATTTGTTTGAGATAATAGTAGCAGATACTAAAATAGTCATTCCGAATACTACGTGCTATTAAACAGGGAATACTTATCTTCTTTTCACTACCGCTCAGCTAAAATGCGAAAACAAGCAAATCTCGTCAAAATTAGCATTTTAAATAACAGTCGCAAATTAATATAAAATCCCGACACAGCCCTACACATTATATTTACATAGCCAACGTGTTTGTCCATCGTCCTCCCTTAGCCGTATAAATTGAATCCTGTTTGTCCTGCCAGTGCAAGGACTTCATTTGAAACGCTAATGCTATTTGCTTAGAGCTTACTTTTGTAGGATAGTTAGCTTAAAGGCTTGCCTTGGATTCTGGGTGTTATTCAAGTTTATGAATTTGTGAGCACTGAGATCTGTGCAGCATCTGATGGTACCTACAGATGGTATTACATCGTTTTAAATATTATATTGCAATATTTGTAACACTAGTACCTAGTACCTAGTGAAGTGAGGTAAATTGCATTGATGAAGACGAAAAAATTATGATAATGTCTGTCATCTTTGGAATGGGGTTGACAACTGTTACACGTTGCGCATGCTAGCTTAATCAAAATAGAAGAATCTTCTAAGGAACATTTGGTTTGATTTGAAAAGGTCCACTTTCCTTCCTCGTAAAGATGCACCTCGTTTCTTCAATTCAGCTTTAACTCACTTACTAACCCGCCATATCGAATACATGTTTTTTTCGCAACAATTCTTTCAATATTATAAAAAAAACGCAGTCAACAAGGGAAGCCAAAACACAACACAAACTTGACAGCGCCATCTATCTACAGTTTTCAAAAATATTTCAAATAGGATTATTAGCAAGAAGTGTCCACGACTCTTCTTCTTCTTGTTGGATGATAAGCAGAGCGAAATCTTGGCATAAGATGAATCACCTTTATCTAGCTAGGAGATGAAAATTCATATTTGTAGTCTTCAGACAACGAATATTTAGATTTGGTGGTTTAGATCTGTTGAACATTAATTCGAGATCCCTTGCGATCCAAAGTCGTGCTTACGACTTTGGATTTGTCAGGCTGTAAGAAAGAAGTCCTTAGCCTAATGCGGTTTAGTTGGGTCTTAACTTGTGTAAGGCAAATTAATCTGCCTCCAACGAAACGAAATCAAGATTTAAACTTACTTAGTACAATTACCCAAACTGCTTAAGCGACTGGGACATCGTAGTTTATCAACATGTTTCAGTCAAAGCCAGAATTGTAAGTCAAGTTTGGACTTAATATTTAGGACACAGGATAAACTAAGTTAGGTTCCTAATTAAATCCCCAGCAGTTAGTCAAACTACTGCTATAATTAAGTTAGTTATATTATATTGGTTTGGGATTTAGACCAGTCTAGTTACTCTAAGGATTCTTAAAATTTGCATTATGTGAAAGTACAAACGCCGCCCGCCTTTGTCTGTGTAGACCCTTGTAAGACAGAATTTACAAAGATTTGTCTGGTCCTATGTTTATTCAAACTGATTTTATTAATTTAAGGCTACGTCGTAGCAATTTACGGCTTGTCGGGATGGTCTGTGGATGGGTGACATCTTTACATAACGAGACTCCTCCGCGCATCGGAAAGCACGTTAAGCTATTGGTCCCGGCTGTCATTCGTGGATCTTTGACAGTCGTTACGGATCGTCAGAAGCCCAAAATTGACATTCAGTCTTACCAAGGGGTATCGTGTTACTCAGTTACAGGGTTGTGGAGGTCCGATAGACAGTCGCTCCATGTAAAATACTGGTATTCAGCTGCATCCGATTAGACTGGAAACCGAACCCAATATATTTGGGAAAAGGCTAGGCAGATTGATTGAATAATGTTAATTTTTTTTAGGATGCTTAGCTCCAAGAAGTCTCGAATCTACTACGACCTACTAAGAAGCATTTTGTGCACTTCTAACACTGCAGAAGATAACGTTAATCCATCCTAATCTGAGTCAATGGAGCCTCCTTAGCCCAGCAGTGAAATGCAGGATGACAGTAAGCAGTAAAGTAGATAATAAAAAAAAAACTAGATAATGACACTAAATAAATTTCAGCCAAATTACTTACACACACGTTTCATAATCATAAGTCATACTTATTTGCGAAACTGACAACCATGGGTTGCGGAACTTGAGTGCGTATACAATGCTATGACGGTGACGTCATGAGCGTGCCCACGTCACCCTATGTGTGTCAATATGAGTCAATGATTAGTTAAAATCTTATACATATGTATGCGTCTTGGAAACGCGATAAATAATACATGTAATGTCCCGCCTAGAAGCTTCTGATATTCGCGCAAATACCATGCAAGTTGTCAATATTCTGATTGATTGGAAACGTATTACTGATTACAGAATTGATGAAGCATAAGGATCGAATAAATAGACTCCACCTAAGGAAGTTTTCAAACCAGAAGTTGATGAATTATTGATAGTTGAAGAAACAAACGTTTCTAATATTGAAGACAAACAAAATTAGCGCTTTCATGAACTGAACAGTACTCAAGCAATCAATTAAGATAGCATCTATAAATCCAACCTCATTTGTCTAACCCGTAGTTTCGAGCGCACAACAAACAACATCATTGCATTCAATACCTAATGGCCAGAGAAAAAGGCTGGCCATAAAGAAAAATCCGCCATCTTGCAAACAAGAATCTCAAAGGCTAGCAACATCCAATTAAGTCCATGTCAGTGCTACAGACGTCCAAGTGGGAAAAGCTGTCATTGCTTCGATTCCCATCGTTTCGAACTTTGAAGCTTAGGAAGCAAACGTTATTGATTGCGAAATAGGACCGAAATATCTACCTTTCTGTTAGACTTTGACAGAATTTCGAAGCAACGTGTAAAAGGGAACTTTTATAGTTTCGACATGTCCATCTGGACATAGCCTGTGTCGGAACTTTGTAACTGTCACACATTTTCCAGACTTTTTATGCCATGTTCTTTTTTTAAAGACGTAACAGAAATAGGATAGAAGCCTTGTATTTTTAAGCCTCTTGTCCGTTCTGATTAATGGAAAAAGTTCCGAGACCTAGTGCTTCTCCAGGGAGGAAAAAGCCTCATTACGTGAAGACTGCGGATCCTGGCTATGATATTTGTGAGCATTTCTACAGAAAAGGATATTATGAACGTATTTTCTTTATTTTACTAAGAAAGTAGGCGGTTGATATTATATTTCCTTTTTATCTTTCTAATATGCTTCCTATTAGAAGTTCTTATCGTTGAAATTGAAATGAAAGAGTCTATTGCATTATCTTTTTTTTTTTTGTTACATTTCTTTCAAAACAGTTGGTCATTGTTATCGTGGAGTAAATAAATACTGTCGTCGAACATTCTTATGAAGCTTATCATTTAAGTTCTACCCTGATGTACCTAATCAAAGAAAAAAAAATCCCTGCTTCTACGTTTGGATTGAAAAACGGATATCGGCTTTTACTTGAAAGAAAATTTCAAGGAAATACAAACAAAATGCAGCATTTGCGAAACTATATTTCTAACTATCTAGAATCACGTTCACGGAAAGCAAGAGAAATGTGAAGTAATATTTTTCTTTCTCGTTTCTAGGTAGATGAGAGCAGCTTATGGAAGAGTAAAATATATCTGTATCATCTGTATGTATGACAGAGCTTAAAAAATTAGCACAATTTTTTATTTTAAATAGACTGTGGAGCGAAATATTATGTTCAGTGATAATCACAAAACATGAAAATATTGAGTAAGAGTAAAGTGATAATATTTTCAGCTTTAATGAATGGAAGCACAACTCATTGAACAAAATTAGTGTATGATATAACGCCTCAACATTTATTTAAGAAAATATATCAAGCGATTCTTGTCATTGGCACGCCAGTTCTGCTCACCCCGAAATGGCGAAGCAGCGTGCAACTATTTACAAAACAAAGTTTATTTCAGTATTGGATAAAATTAAACCTTGTAATATTCCGAAAATAGAGAGCATTTGCGTAGACATCAAACGTAAACAATGACGCGGTGTGACGAATTATATTTGCATCCATACTGTGGAACTATTCAATCAAGAGGCTCTTGATTAAATGGCGGCTAACTGACCGATCGGTCTACGTCAAGTAACGTTGTTGAATGTTCAGGTAGTAGCTCTATTTTTAATATCCGATATTCAACCGAATTTAGTCAGTCTGGAAACTTAAACCAAATCATACTGAGGGACGACGCGGACGGTGCGGTCAACCAACTATGCATCCCTAGATGTCTGCATGCCAAAATTGTGACTCAGTACTGCACAAGGAAATGAGCCAATGACCTCTGAAGAAATTCTAGAAGGCAATCGGGACGAGTTTGTGTATCATGTTACTTTGTCCACTTTGCGGGAGTTAGAACCACCATTAAATCTTGCGACAAGCATTTGTTTTAGAGATTTGCTTACAGCGCCATCTGTTTCAATGTTTATGAAGCTTATCGATTAGTAATACGATGTAGTGGATCGCTTTACGATGAATGGTTGTTAGGTACGGTTTTGATTCTAATCAGTAGATTCCGATTGGCTTGCGTATAAATAATCAACTTCCTTCCTGCCATATACAACACAAAGGAGTAATATGAATATAGACGGATCTGGCTTCGGAACCTACTCCCACTTTCTGGGAACAAGTAAAGGATGCTGATGAATAAGTCCGTACCGTAGTACTTTCGCGAAACCAGACAGCATTTCCACATCGACATGACAGTTGCCGTCATGCCCTGAATACCCATTCGCGCCTACAGACACAAGCCATCCAGAAAAGCTGTCGAACAATTTGCACACAATACGAGCACCGCAAGACACATAACCATTGACGTATGAATGGACGGATGGCTGACCAAAAAAATACTACAAGAGTATTCTATATCCTATTTATATGAGTGACGTCAGGAGTGAGTCAGTCGGCGGCACGTGGGGCCCATGTCCTGTCGCAAGGACCTTGGCGCATAATAGCGCTAAATTACATTCAATCATTATATCGATTCTCCAAAATGTTTGTAGCCAACAGTATGAAACTTGTCGTCTCGTCTGAAACTTGTTTACTTAAAGCTCCTTGCTTGAAGGCAGCAGTTTCGTTCACACGACTCGGAATTTATGGCAGCATTTAATCATTCTCTAAGATGAGATTGTGCGCACACTCTCATCTCATCTCAGAGAATGATGAAATGCTATGTATCAAGACAATACTAAGAAATAAAGACCAAACAATCATAATAGTCAGTTTGTTTTTGTTGGATTGGAAGTAAGAAGTCCTGGCAAACGTATTAGCTTTATTTCGATTGATAGTCAAATGATAAAGGAACCGGTGCCGGTGCCCAGTTGCCAACACAAAACACTTAATTTATTTAACCATTACAGGTAATTCAATCTCCTTTATTCTGTAACCGTAAACGCGTATCCCATAAAGTCGTCAACCGGCTTCCATTAAAAGCCAAAAAGGCACAAAAAGCCCAAGTGTCCGCCAAAAGGCTGAGCAAACTTCGCCGACAGTCATATGCTCCCAGACAGACTAAGATTGATAATAGGATCTGTTGCTAACCGAGATACACTCAGACCAAAAACAGCTTTAACACCTTCATTATAAAATAGCAAATCCTTGCGAGCTCTTGCACGTGTATTTCATCTGATCTGGTTGATCGTCAAAGTAATTTCGACTATGAGACCAGACATTTTAGGGTTGGTTTCGATCTGGCAGCACCATGCTCCACTTTGCCTGGGCATGCGACTTGATTGTACGTCAACGCCGCGGGACTCGTTACAAACATTATGTTAAATGTTTGTGTTAATACAGTCCATATAGTTAGGCACTGTGTCATATTGATTTCACTGAATTCTGATATTTAATATAGAACATCACCATCTATTATGGAGTAGTCTCCATAATACGTCACATCAATGACCATATCTTAGAAGAATCAACTTAGGAGAGAAACTCTTGAAATTAACAAGTTGAAGATTTCTAAGATTCCCTAACGAATTGTATCAACAAAAACCACGATACTGAGAAAACCACTTTGCCAAACCAACCGCAGGTGGGTTGGCTTTGCAACCAAGACCAGAACCAGAACACTAACATCCAAAAACGCATATCCGGACGATCTTTTGGAAACAGACCATTTCGAGTGGCACAGTAATGAGTAGTTAAAATGAAAGGACATAAACATAAAAACACATTGTTTAACCCCATGCAGACATTAGACGGGCAATAAAGACACCGCGTGGCGTCATGTCGTCTCCGGGGAGCAGTGACCTCCGTCGCGAAAGCCATGGTGGATAAAGAATGCGTAAGTCCATGCTGTTTCGCAGCCTGACTTGTGAAGGCTAGTTTTTATGTGAAAGGTAACAACTCCACCTAATTTGTTTGCTAATTTAACTGCGGTGAATAATACTGCAGTACGTTGAACAAAGTTATTAGCTGCAGTTTTTTTTATTTTTTATTGTATATTTAATATCCTAATAAAAATAAGTTGATGACCTAAATATGATGTTATCATGTAATGACGCTACTTTTTATAAGCTATAAAGTTATAGGACTCATAAAGATAAATGTATAAGGGGCAATAACAGCCCGCCAGCAATTTCGCAATCGCAAAATGAACGCCAAATATTTGCCAAGAACTTTCAGAGGTTTTCAAGGACTTCCCGAAATCAGTCCTGAAGGGATTGCAACATTACTGGCGGGCTGTTATTGCCGCTTATACAATCTTTCCAATCGTTTAATATGTTATTGAAGAATAAATATATTTCTCGACGGCATGTGAAGCCAAGTCAGAGGCGGCATGGCCATGGGCGGCACAAAAACTTTGACACCAGGTTAGTCACTAACCACACGAAAAAGAAGAAATAAAATTGAAGAATAGGTTAACCCGAGGCTCAATTCAACAGAACTTCGTTGGATTACATTGAAATGCTATACAAATAACCATCATAACATGAATTACTTTTCAAGGGCAACAACGGGAGGACTCTCGTCAACTAGAACCCCATCTGCTTTAACGATCTCTTTCATCCACTCAATATCTTCCTCAAACCAGATTCTCGTGTCAGAAACTAGACACAAATCATACAAAACGTACACAAATGGCAATCTCGAGACATTCCTTTGTAGCGGACCCTTTGTAAACAAATCATACGGGACTGAGATACAAAAATAGGTCGTCGTCGAGCATCGCAAGCCGTCACACAGACGGTACGTATTTTGGGATGTGCACGGTTGCCAGTGACACTAGATACAGAAAGAATATTTGATACGTACGTACAATTGCAGTGACAATAGTGTTGCGATTTTTGTTTGAATATTTTCGGAACCGGATATCAGGGGCAGCGTTTGATATACAAACAATGCTGGAGAAAACTGATTGCGTTGGTTTTTTTTTAAGCTTTGTGTTAAACTGGTTTCGTTGAAGATGTGCAATTACTCGTCATGAGAAAAATGCGTCACATGATACCGTTTATCATGTGCAATGACGTGTGAATGTTTGAATGATTTTAGGGTACTTTAAAACGAACCGAAAGCACCGTGAATTTACTAAAACTTTAAAAACATTTAAATTAAAACAAAATTTCAATAATTTCTTCCAACAACACTGTATTATAACAATTTTCGCGATCACTAAAACATTTAGTTAAATAGCTAGTATTTCATCTACATAACCGTTGAAAGGCGCATTAGTATTCAGCCTAGATCGTGTAGAGCCGCTGAAAACGTAAATAAATACAGGCGATTCTGTGCCGTTGCATTTGTCTTGCATGCAATCGTTATGGCGATGGTTTTGTCATAGATCAACAGAGAAAGATGAAAAGAAAGAAAGAAAAAATTTTTATTCTGCACACACTAAACGCACATTATAAAATAAAAAAAAAACATGAAATACACACATACAAAGTAGCAGACAGCCTCAATTGTTTGCAGAGCACTGTAGAGGAAAATTAGATGAACGAAAGCCATTTTTGGTAAGATAGCATTTGCATTTTTACATGATTAATTAATTACAACAGATGAAGTATATTGCTGGGAAATTCCTCATTTAAATCATGGTGGTAAAAATTAAATAAACCAAACTTTCTGTAAAAGCCAAAATACCATATCGATTTAATAATCGATCGGTTAAACAACAAATCAAAACCAGTGCCATTAACAACTGGAATTATCACATAAAAAATTATGACCTTGCGTAATTTACACCTGTTAAGTCATCGACCGATCGTTCTAAGAGCCTAGGAAAGAATTTTAATTAATTCCTGGGGCCATTAAAACAGGATCCACTAGGGACGATCCTTAATAAGAAAGAGCTATCGTATTCTGGACAGTTATACCACACAACAACCTTTCTTTTTCTAGCGTGTCGATGAGTCAGCCCAGAATTTAGCTACGAGTTCGGCAACTTCAGTTGCAACAAAATACGCTCTAAAGAAAACTTCGATTGCCAGACTTTGGGGAATGATGTAGGTAGATCCTGGTCTAACGGCCTAATATGAAATCTTAGGCGGAAAGCTGTCACCAGCAAGTAAAAAACATGCATTTTGGCTTCAAAATTTTCTTCTGACTGTCTTCGCGCTACCTAGTCTTTGCCTGTCAAAACATAGCGTGTATTCGGCGTCTACCGTTTCATTGTTCTATAAATCGGTCACGTTACGTTTCCTTTCTCACTGAGCACCATATTATTTAGTTATTGTTTCTACAAACTACAGACCCGTTTGAAATTAAATATGTATGATTTATTATTACTTGTGTGATGTTTTCGGGACCCAAACAAGTAAAACCATTTTTTCCCGTAATTATACGCATTTAGAGTTGTGTCCTAATTAACGAGAGCCCTACAGGATACCTCATGTCATGACAGATAGGAGTTATTATTACCTTTTAGAGAGAAACAGAAAGCTTTTGGACAACCTGGACAAATGTTTTTGCCGTGTTTCACCAAAGGATAGTTTTCATCTACTAGACAAGCTACCTTGGTCTTGTAAACCGACATTAAAACTGTATTCGGTATTAAAACTAAATCAAATCAATCATCAATAACTATTATGTAAATGCTATTATTATATTAATGCATAAATTATGTTAGTCTATGTTTGAAGTGTTGTGGACTAAGTAATTATCAAAATTTTGTCGCAACTCGTTTTTAATAGATAACCAGTAAGTCAAGTTTAGACTTTCTTTAAATAAGTAAATTTTGTACTTGACTTTGGTGTCTAATTAAATGTTTCAGACAAGTAAAAACTTTCTGTAAATACTTTATAAATAACTGTAAACGTCTTAAAACTCTCCATATAGTGCCAAGGAATGGGCACTCTGGGTTTAAGACTCAATCAGAACTCTTGTCAAAATCATTAGTAGTTAAAGATAATTAAATTGGCTGCACATTTAACATCTCTATTAGCCATTTTCTACTACACCTACGGACAGTGTTAGCCTGTTAATAGTTGGGAACCATAACAATACTATCCAATACACAGCGGATAATACTCACAAACCTACACAACTATAACTATTAGATCTAATAGTTAAAGGTGTGTAGGTTTGTGAGTAGATATAGATGAAGCTGACACCGCCTTTCACCTACTTAACAATACAAATACTTTGAAAGACTTCCGAACCATTAAAAGGTAATTAGATATTGATCCTGAAAACGATTTCAATTGGGACCATGATTGTGGGGTTTCTTTTCTCATGGGAAGTGAGAAGTACCTACTTCAAATTGTGGTGCTTTAGATTACACATTACATCACGCCAGTATTTCGCCGAAGGGTTATGCAGGCGTGTACACACATTTCGCCAGTTATGTTTAAGTCCCATGTAATAGGGGTCGAGCCTATTGCCACCAACCGGGAACAAATCCAGGCTCTAGGCTGTTACTGAAAAATTCCTGATGGAAAAACGCAATAACACTTTGCCCGACCTTGGAATCGGACTCAGGACCTCATGTTCAGCAGTAGCGCTTGGCGAGCACTATACCAACGAGACGTTTTAGATATATTGGGTCCCCCACCTATGAAATTGGCGTTTTGTATGGAGAATTTTAAAGAAGTTGCATTTTTCATACTAAAATTTTCTTAATTTTTTTTACAACCATGAACACAAATGTTTTAGAGCAATGAGGCGCCTACGTCCAGGAGAGTAGATTGATAAGTAAAATTAAATATCTCATCGTCATTTTGAAGTAATCAATTCATAGTCATGTACCTTAGTTGTAACTCTTCTCATGGGAGAACAAGAGGCAAAGACGGAAGCATCAGCAGAGCCAATCTTTTTTGGTGAAGAAAACAGCAAAGTGACTAATAACGGTAAGTATAGTGATAAAATATGATGATACAAGCATGAAGCATGACCATCTGGTCAATGAGATGCTTTTGGTCTAATCTTCTGTTACTGTAAGCCTGCATGATCCCACTGCTGGACAAAGGCCTCTCCCCATGACTTCCAGTTCTAATCTACTACTACTACACTAATCTTATATTAAACAGGAACCTTTTTCATCAAGCCAATCCCAGTAGAAAATAACTCTAAACAATTAAAAGCCACAAATCTGTAACACAAAATCTGAACGAGATCGCTCTGTTATCAACGAACACAAATACCGTATTGTTTATCAACGCAGATTAGGCGCCGCTAGATCTAGGTTGTGATAACGTCGACGTGACACTGCCAACGCGGCCAAGACTTGTTGGGCTGAAGTCAAGAAACTAATACGTGGGATTTCTTTAGTAAGTAGCACAGGTAGATAGACTAATTAATATGTCTAATGCTTCTTTGATAGCAGACGGTTTGGTAACCTAAAATTAACTAAAGGAGTAAAGGAGAATAGATTGGACGTCCAAGGCTGTGCTGATATAGAATCTGAGATGGTTTCACGGACTCTGGCCCCGTTCACGCGGCGCGGTCCTGTACGATATTTTTCGGTAAAAAAGTTGGGATCACGCGTCAAATACCCTTTTCAATACGGTTGAAAACAAATGCAGTATGAGACTGCATTGATCCCAAAATTATACAGTAAATTAGGACTCAAACACAAACAAAAACAAAACATGCACACATCTCAAGACAAGTAAAACATAATATAGCACATGCTTAAAGCTTCGTGCAGACTAGTGCGACGCGAAAGCGCGACGCTACACCGGTTATTGTTATACCGTGAAATTTTCTTAGAAATTGTATTGTTCGAGTCGCGTCGCGCTAGTTTGCAAGAGGCTTAAATACTTAAAAAAAAAGAAAATCCTTTAAAACATAAATTCTTCCTGGAACTGGATCCTGTTCAATACTTGATACTAAACCAGACAACACTAGTAAAATTAATCCACAAGTCCCAATATCCTGTTTGTCTGCTATATCTAGGATATCCATTTTATTTATATTTCCATCTATTTTCTCCCATCCAATTATCTGTCTACATCCCATCCGTTCTATGACAAATCAAGTCAATAAACTTCTTCGGAAGCGTCACCTTGGCAATGAATTTCCGCAAACTTTCCGCCTCTTAATAAATAATGCCATGCAATTTTCGAGGAGAACCACTGCATTGAGTTGAATGATAAAAGCTTTTTCATGTTTTCTCTTTTATTCGAGCACGTAGGCTAGGACAGTGAATTTCGACAAATCTTGAATGAGTGACTAAGCCCTTAAAGTGATAAGATTGTAACTAAATCCAAGGACTAAACTCTTTTCGGCAGATATGATGTCTTCAGCAAAATCTGATGGTGCATTACAGAATGATTAGCATCATCAATTCATCACTTATTTTTTTACAAAACAGTAATGTAATTCTCCAGTCACACACATGGACTATCCCACTTTACAACTTAATCAGGAGAGTTTTAACAAGAGAGAAATTCTAGGAGATAATCTCAAAAAATGCTTTAGGCGAAATGTATGTGACATTTCGCCGGAGTTTTCAAATCTTTTTTCCTCATCGTGCATACAGTACATTAAAGAGATAGATTCAAGCTAACGTCCCTAGCCAGTTGCTACGCGGGATGCAGCAGACCGGTAGAATGTCGCTGTCTATTTGTTCGTGTATGAGCAAATACGTACGAACGGTCGTAAGTATTCGAGCTTGTGGGTATTCTGTAACGGTGTAATATAATATTTCTTTGTTTGAGAAATGCCGTATGGGAAGTAAGCAAGCTTGCTCTTGTTTTTACAGTCATAAAACTATATCGAATGTCCGGAGTCTGATATAACTGACACTTTGAGCATACTATGTTAGTATAGAAGAAAGCCCACATTCTCTCAACCAGAATCCTTCTGAATCGTATGAATTAAGCTAAAGCTTTCATCAATTATTACTATTGTTATCCTAAATCGATGGATTGAAAACTACCTAAGAGCGAAGGTGGCTTTAGTTTTACCCAAAAGTATAATACAGAGATTACATACATAGTCCTAGATCCTGTAAATCTGCATTCCTTTCTTTAATTCTAGTACTCATAGGAACATTGTACTCTAATCGTATCAGTACTGGAGTACGATGCACTAGACCGGTAGAATGTCGCCGTATAGCGCATGCTCGCTAGACGGTGCGTGGGCGCAAGGATCAGTGCATCCAGGAATACTTATGTATGATTATTATTTTTTGTACATTGTTCTCACATATAGAATCAACAAGAGTAATGTACCCAGGATTTTGTAATTTCTATATTTAAAAGAGTGTCCTTTGAGTTTCTTGCCCGTTCCTCTCCATAGAGATCTACGTTTTGGAATGGGCAACTAGCTTCAACTTTCTGACTAACTGACTGACTCTTTGACAGTTCAAAAGTGCCTGTAAATTTAATTGAAATAAATGCTTTGAGTTTGAGTTATGAGTTTGAAGAAAATACTGAAAGTCCTGCAAAAGCCATAGCCAGCATACATCTAGACTGGACGTGGAATAAAAAGTATTAATACAGTAGTAATACTCGTAGACTTAACATCAAAACAAATCAAATATTAGACACACTACAATACTAAATATAACTTACACAGGACATTTTATCTAAACACTGTCCAACGTAAATAAACCCTAGCTCATTCAAAGGGGACCTGGTAAAGAGACTGGCGTTATCTAAATTACCCCTTGACAATAACCCAGTTAAAGTTGTAGCCATTATCTGTATTATCCTCTAAAATGGTTGAGTATAAACTAGGACAAGAGAGTTAAATGAAGTAGGTGACAGACCTGGTTAGGGGTGTCACCCGTCAAGTGACGTATAAATGATGTGCAGGAAAAACATGACAAAATAAAATTATATTTTTAATTGAGTTGGATTAGTTATGAAACCTTGAAAACCCATATACGTTACACTACGACGTCATAGTGTCATACGTTGTAGTATATTAAAAGACTTTAACCTCGATGAAAAAGGTGAATAAGCAACGAAAAAATTCAAAAATTATCTTAGATTTGATATCAACCTACCTTTACCACAAGGCAATACAAGCTCGTTGATAAGATAACACCGTTCAAAACAGATGACTGTGAAGTGTCAACCCTATTGTATCATTATCACGGTAGTAACAAACAATAGGTATCGTAATCATAACATTTGTGATGTGACAATCATTTTAGAGGGGAATATAAAGTACAAAATGTGGGGGTGCGAGATAAAAAGATGTTGACAATGCAAGTTCAGAAATATACTGTGATATTTAAAATTAAAATATACTCATGTTTCTTTGTGTTCTTTGAAAATTTTGGATGGGCTGAACTCCTAACATGTCAATTTTGGAATCATGTGATGAAATCATCGAAGTAAACAAATTATCTGTACAATCTGTACAAAATCCAGTCCCAGGTCCTGACTGAAGGAACATGTCAGTTGATTTTAGGAAGATCAGTTAAATATGTCGGATATCCTAGTAAGGTATCAAACCTCTGGTGGTAATATTTACGACTTTATGGCTTTCATGACCATCTGATAAAAACTTTATGGTGAAGCAACTGCAGCGAAATCACGACTGGAACTAGGCGGACAGCACGAGTATAATATTAGCGTGGAGAAAGAAGATAAAATGCGTGCAAGCGAGACATCATTAATAAACACAGTCTAGCCAATAACGCCGCTTATTGTTTATTTATTTACACACATCAATCGCGTGATCTCAAGAGCAGAAACGTGTTGAATGATGATGCTTACAACTTTACTAATACTCATCATCGTCCAACTATTTTGGGGCCAGTTTCTAAATATAGTTGATACTAATCAACTGTAGTTTATCTAAGATTTAATGAAGACTGACAGATAGCACTACTAGACAGTCAGGCTGCGTCTAGATCATACATTTCTTAACAAGACGCAATATAGACGAAGCAATGAGTTATAATAGGCCGAAGAAGAAGAATAACAGTTCGGAGTAGTCCTAAAGACTGTGTAGATTACTCTATATCATCATCACGACACGACTAGATGTGTCATTTAAGTCTACTAACATTCGCACATTCTCCCGTTCTATTTCTAACATTAGCAAGATAACATGTCCACGCGATAAGAACGTATGTATTACAACCGTCGCGGCATATACGGTCAGACAAGCGTACCATTATCTATGACGTCCACTAGGTCGCCAAACCTGTATTTAATGATAAATAGAACACATCAGACTGCTACACTAACAGCAACTTTATCATTAATCAAATAAAGATTAATATTGTACAACAACGTGTCGGGCCAACCTTCAAAAGATATGCGACTCGAAGCGATTAGCAATCAAAACAAATAGAATTTTAAAAGGTATGGAAATAAATACAATTACATAATACGCTGTTAAGTGGCAGGTCTATACGATTTGTAAAGAAAATTGGCTATTTTAATACTGTACTTTGTTCGTAGAAATTACTTTTATGATAACTAGATACGGAAAGAACAAATCAATAGTACTTTTTTTCCACCGTATCACTGGTTATAGGGTAAGCTGACATATTTAATGAAGATACTTGTAGGCAGGATGTGTCTACATGCCACTTCCCTAGCTCGTCCCTACCGTTCATCCAATTTGGTAATTGAAACCTTAAAAGTTCGTGTTATTAGGAACCTAAGCCGTCCCACGCAGCGCAATCAAATCCGTTGAATCAACCTAACTTTGCGTTGCGACACAAGACACCTTGGAAAGGGACACCTTTTCATCATTTTCGTCGGCCTTCACACGACCTCATTAATCACTCCCTCTTGTCTTGCCTGGTCTTACTGCAGTTTCTTCCAAGACTTGACCAGTACGTAACATTAAGGTGCATCTTGCTGGGCCTCCACTCCAGTTTCTTCTATAACTCGACTAGTATTTAGATCCTGTCATTTGTTTACATGTCATTGTGATCGTTTCCCCTCCCACATGATATTATCTATTGCACCAAACTAAACGTTTCGCCCCTCCCCTCCCACTTCATGTCAATGAGGTTGACTGGTCGTTCGGTGCGTAAAGATCCCACTTGTTTACCAATACAAGCCGTGTGTCATTGCGCAACGGAACGTTGGCACTGCACCGCCGTGCATGCGTGGCTTACGGAATATACGAGAAGATACTGCGTTTGGCCACGCTTTGGTAACTGTCGCGGTCGAAAAAAGTTTGCTTAAGGGAAGCTTCTATGGGTTTTGGAATGTCGGCAGTGTATATTCAATATAGGCTGGTTAAAATTTAAAACTGTGGAAACAACTATTGAACTTTAAAGACACATTATTCTAAATACATACTTAGCTAAAAATACCACATCACAAAAAACTCTATTGAGATTCAAATAAGTTGCAAAAAATCTTCAAAAGTCATCGACATACACAAAAATAAAAACCAAACAGAAACGTTTTTTAATTCAAATCAAACCGGCAGTTAAGTTGTCAGTGGAAAAACTAGCGATTGATAAATATTGATCAAGCCATCGGTTATACGTGTGATAATATAAAGCTATTAAGTATTCCGGACCTATTTCTTCTTATTCCATATTCATAATAAAAACGTAATATTATAGACTTGTCTGTTTTTGTTCTTTGTGCTGACTTACAAGCCAAAGACATTAGACATTTTATAGAAACACTTTCGTTTACTGAACCTACCCCCAATAATATGAGGTTCATAAGGTTATTTTTAATCAACTGCTGCTTTGGGTATAGTTTTTCCTCCGTTAACCGCGTTTACTAATGTCTTTGAACCTTCTGGGTTCAACTATGACCATAACATAATATTTTTTAAATAATTTCTATTAAATGATGGTTTCATATTCATCGGATAAGCCAATCAAATCAAATCAGTTTAACAAGTTCGATCAAATTTTCCTGTTAATTCCTTGTTGCCACCATAATTAGCTAACCGAATATTTTAATTTATTTTACAATCGTCTCCTATCAGAAGCGTACTTGAGTTTAAAACTTAACGTCATTCACCCATCACCTCGAATTATCAATGAAATAATTTATTAAACAGTATATCGGTATCAATACAGCAACAATAAACCGGTATAAATTGGTAATAAAAACATATCAAGAGGAGTGTGTAACGTTCTGTATGCGCGTGATTTGGTGCCGTGTGTTACATAACGACGTAGATTGATGAAATTGAAGAATATTAATTGTAATCAGTATCTCCGTTTGCAGTCTGATGTACTTGTAAAAAAATGAAAACGACCAGCCAATAATTTCGAGAAGGGTATGACATCTAATTAGCCTGTATTAGAAGCCGTCACAATTAGAGCCCGAATCACCTAACATATGTAATTCTCAGGGCAAGTTTTTAGTATAATTCTCAGGGCAAGTTTTTTTACGTGTTGCTGGTTGCATTGGCTGCTTATTTGATCTCTACATGCCAGTTGTCTAATTGCGTAATACACGATTAATCAGATTCTGAATATTTTGAAAGAGATTGGTAATACATTCATAAGTTCGAAAAAAATATTTGCTCAACTACTTAAATAACGCAATGAATGTTGTTGAACTGAAAAAAAGGAAACAGATTAGTTTTAAGCGTTTACCGAAAATGTTTACGCAGCAGATCATCTTATACCTATTCCATCATGTCCGAATCGAGAAGATTGGAAATACAGATACGGAAATGCCATCCCAATCCCAAGTAAACTCTACTAAGAATGAGCAAAAGAGAAAATGTTAGAACTGCTGCCTAGCTCCATCCCACTCTCTCTGATAGTAACTTAACCACTCAATAGTACCAATCAGCCACGCTGCAAAGTGCAAGCCGTCAAAACAAACAACCGCGGCGCGCACGCTCGCCACACTAACCCGTGTTGGTTGCGTAAGCGCACTCACAAACACAATTCGTCATGCCGAGATGTAAACACGTGTACAAGGATACATTTGTTTAGTAGCACGGTTGTAGTTGTTAAGAGGTAAGATGAACTTTGAATGGTGTCAATGTCGGGATGAAGACAGATCCATTTGTGGAGCCGTGATGCTAAGGTCAGATAGGGATCTGTGCCGTTTGCGTGACCATATTGAGAAGTTGTTTCAAATAGGGACCGTCAGTCCGTGACTAATTCAGTTTGATTAGATGGAATAGCAGTAGCATTAATATACTTTTTATTTAAGAAATTCAGGCGGGAAGACGTCCACTGCTGGACATTGGATCTCCCCAAAGGATTGCCAGAAGGACCGATACTGAACTGCCCGAATCCACTACGTTCACCAGGTCTTCGATCCACCTTGAATTATAACCACGCTTCACCATCCATCCAGAAGTGAATGTATTTCGCAATGATGATAATAATGATATCCAGGACCAAAACTAAGCTGTTTCATTGAATTTGCCTATAAAACACTACTCAAGGATAGCCAAGACCTCATTTGCCGAGGCTAGCAGCTACGTCAACGAATTCCAGACAATCTCAGACAATATATCGAACCAGGCCCAGTTTAATTGAACTGTGACGTACTAACGAGAAAGAGGCTAATAGATCTATTGAAGTAAACAATACGTAATTTAGGCGAGTCTCCACAAATGTATATAATGTATTAAATCAAGATGATAAATGGACCTGCGATAATGATCTGTTAATATATTAATTAGTTCGATACTCAGGGGATGAATCTACGACCTATTTAGTTTGATTGACCCTAATGATATAGGTGCATGGTTTAGTACACTTATGAGATTCCTAGTTCTCAATTATTATGGAAGAAGTTAGCTTGTGAATCCCTATTTCAGAAGTGAAGTGAAGTGAGTGTTTCGTTATTTGGTCTTGTAACCAGAGCGAGAGTGACCCGAAGTTTAGAATGGCCCAAAGTGGCCTAATAAGTCTAAGGATATTAACAGCAAGTAACGGGAGATCTGAAATCACATCCTAGGTCTGGGAGGCACTTCAAAAAAAACCTCGAAGTTACCTGGGGGGGGGGGGACAATAATATAGTAGTATTTATAAATTGTAGTAGTGGGAATAGTGCAATCAAAAAGTGGGCACTATTATTGATGACCCTAAAATAGGCATATTCTACAGCAGCTTCTTAAATATTGGATGGAAAATTATGATTCATGAAAAAAATAATATTGTATACATACTCCATTCAACTATGTTGTATGAGTACCTGTTTAGCATTGAAACCTATTGCCTATATTACACAGCTAGATTAGATCTCGAGTGACCTAGTTCGTAATACTATCAATACAAGCGAGCAAAACATTCAGACGCGTAGAACGACATTAACTAACATAGGTGTGTGCGAACACAAAGATCTTTACAATATGTGGGTAGGTTTCCGTTCTAGGCAAATGGATGGAAAATTATCAAAGGAAAATTGAGGAGAAATTAGGTTGTTCATATATGTACCGAATGAAGACTCTTGCAGAACTGTCTTGAAGAACTGTCAGGTAGGACACGAGATTTTAGAGCAACGTTGTCAGGTTACCTGTAACCAACACATCGTATGTACCGATTACCTAAAATAGTTCACCTGTCTCTCAAACCACTATTTCTACTTATGCACACATCCGAAATTAGTCAAACTGCCCGTTACCCCTAGATTGGACTAAAATCCATCAAGCTATTTTTGTCCGTATTCAACAATCTGCATGAATCTTTTCCTCCGCAATTCCGAGACTTGCATAGTGACCGCACAGCAAATCATGATAAACCCATAAATAACCCAAAACAGGAAAAATACCGACAAAGCAACTGAATGATTCACTTGAAATGAATGTGTACCTCGTAGTCTCATAGTGCTTTCACTTTTAATCCACCTGCCATCATACACCACAATTTCCTGTTACACTTTCAACATTCAAATCAAGTTTGTTGAAAGTTCACGGAACTAAAGTTATGGGAAAATTAAGAGCGGTATGCTTCAGTAATGAGACTACGTGAAAAAGTCACGAGAATTCCGAGGTAACAGAAAGACAACATTGGGTTTTGAATGATCGAAGATAAGGTCGTAGAAGGTCGTCGTTGACCACAAATTAAACTGAACATCGATAAACAGGAAAGAGTATGAATTCTGCTACCCATTCCTAAGGTATAGTATTTCCCAAGCGTTAAGATTTTTTTAAAGTCTCCAGAGTGGCGAATCTTACTAGTATATTACTTCTGGCACACGCTGGGCCGTAGCCTCCCAGCCCTTTGCCGACTGGCTATTTTCCTGCACAACTTAAGATGTTTTCAAACGAAAGAAGAATATTTAACAAGCGTACTGAAAGAGATGAGAAATTCTCTGCCAAGAGGACGAAAACAACCCCATCATAGGTCTAACTTCAAGGTAAGTTGCTAAGTCCTACTTTCCCATACCATGACATCACCGGTTCCCATCTAATAGACTCGGCTCTGATAGCCATGTGCATTACGCCCAAGGCCGAACGCCACATGTGACATACATACTTAATGCAACTGTACATGGTGATGTCTAGTAAACAACATTTTGTGGTTACGTTTGTGAGTTTGTGATCGATGGCTTGTCTTGATCTGTAGATTATGTTGAAGGTGTTTGTATATCGGATTGTGTGAGAGGAGTTGTGAGATTGATGTTGCACCGTATTTGGTGAAATTGTAGGCAAAATCATAGATGGAAATGGGAAAAAGAATGCGGTGGGTTAACAGGGGCTTCAGAAATAACGACACAGAAAAAGGCCTGGGATAATGATCGAAATAGAATAAATGCAACGAATGACGAAGGACGTCCCAATAGTATAAAGAGAAAGAGTATCTGCGGAAATGGACATTTTGGGTCTCACGTTTTGGAAGAAAAACTGCAGTAGCTATGCAGTTTTATGCTCTACGCTGTCCTTCAGCGTACTAATTGTGTGACTCAAACGCGGAGGAAATTGATTTCGATCAGACTAAGGGATTCTGTACCCCATCTTAATCCCTTAACGTATCTAAGGAGTCTAAAGCACCTAGGGATGATTACAGCTAAAGATTACGCTACCATAAGCGGTTTGTCTTGACCCAAGACGTAAATAGACTAGGAAAACGGGTTGCTATGACTTGAATAGATTACGAATAGGGCGATAAAATTATAATTTTACATACGAACCCACTTTAATTATGTAAGTTGTTAAGTGGTAATTTGCAATGTAAGTTGTAATTAATGACAATATGAGACCACATTGGACATTACATTACCACAGACATTAGAGAGTTTGTTCTATGAAGCGACAGGTAGACGCCATCCCATCCTCTCTTATCCGAAAGTTCGAATTACAGGGTGTATTTCGGAAAAGAGAGGTTTCCAATTAATAAAAATTACTTTGCAAAAATGGCGATGTTTTATGGGAAGGTACGTCCAGCAGGGGACGTCTTTCATCTGAGGCACAGCCCGACTTCATCCACTCCTGGGCATAGGCCTCTCTTTTCTTGTGCCAACCACCACGTTTCTGTAACCTCCTCATCCAGGTTTTACCCGCGTTGGCAATAATCTCGTCCTATGATTATTACGATTGCAAAAAATGAAAGGAAAAGTACAGCACAGTGACACACTGCAGTGCAAGCGGACACAATAAACCAGTGCAAAAAAAGCGTCATCAAAAGAATTCTATACTACGACATTCAACTGTTTCCGAAAAGTGATTCACATGTGAAGTAATGACGTCACCACGCATCATGGACACAACAAACGGTATCAACATCGATATTTAATTAACTGCTTAGTCACCGTTACGAGAAATATAATGAACAGGTAGCACCCACATTGGTTTAGCATGTGGAAAATTTTGGAAGGTCAGCCTGAACATGAATGCCAAAACTGTTTTGATTTGTGATTTGCCTTTAAAAGGTCAAACTGCACCTGTCGCTACTTTGCTCTTCAAGCTCAATAGATAGTTGATAAAGAGGAAATATAAGTCAGCTATTCAGTAGCAAATAAGTCTTTTAAAAATAAGGTATTTGCCAAGAAGTGGGACAGAAAATGATAAATAAGTACTTGGGAGTTTTATAAAGAGTTTAAAATTAAATTGCCCTAGTACCCCCACACACCTTTTTGTACTGGTGACGATGCCGACCGTCACCAATTATATGAGAAAGTTCCCCTAAATTGATTGAATAGTTATTAGAAATTGGCCCAAATACATTATGTTGTGTTATTGTTCCGAAATAAACTTTTTAGTATTAATATTAGAGGTATTCCACAATAAACATCACTGAATGTATCAGGCTGCTATGTGCCTATCATCCTACAAGTAACAACTCAATTGGGTAATGTCCGTCATTATAGCGCTATGTCGGTGATGGCCTAACCCGTTACTGGCTGTTTACTTGTGTAATATATACCCTTACTTTGTAAATACACTGTCAGTAAATGACTCATCAAATGCTAGTTTACCCCTTCGACTCTGTTACTAACAAGTTTGTGTTCTTCCGATTGTCAACAAAGCGATATTTTCTAGAATCTAAACATAACATTACGCCCGTAAGTCAAGTTTTATGAGCAATATTGTAATATTATAATGTATGATATTTTTATTGGAATATTGTATGTAAATCAGACCGTCTCCAGTACAACATAATAATGTTCAACTTTGTTGTGTCTATTCTGTAACCATCTCACCGTGAAAACTAAGGTGAAGTGAGCTGTCATTCCACCATTGCTGCCAGGGACTGACAGCTCACTCCGAGCTCACTTCATCTAAGTTTTCACTGTGAGATGGTTAGAGAATAGCACTGCTGGTGACCTGACATACAGGTTTTGTAAAAAACATAATTTAGGCACCAGTCTTCCACAAATTAATAAAAAAATTGTGTCTGTAGACTATTTAATTACTTTCTCTGTAATTTGTGGTAAGAAAAATAAATTATTACTTATTATTATATTATATAGCACACCCACATTACGCCCGTTATGTAAGAATCAACCGGGCACAAATCCAGAATCCAGGCTGTTACTGGAGCCTCGAGAGAGAAATTTCTGAGAAATTCCTTAATGTGATATTTTCTAGATCATAATTACATAATGAATTAATTAATAATCATGATATCATAGGTTTTTCTTATTATTATTGACTGGGATCTGATTCAACCTGAGATGGTTGAGGATACACACAAATAGAAGACTATCTGATTTAAAGCTACTGGTGAGCATGAAGTCCTGGGTTTGATTCCCGGGTCAGGCAGTTTTATAGGGTTCTTTCATCTGGAACCTGGATTTGTGCCCGGGACTTAAACATAACTACCGAAATGTGGGTGTTCTATAGGTACACCTCTGCCTAACCCTTCGGGGAATACAGGCGTGATGTTATGTAAAGATTGATGCATAATGATGTAATTTTTTTGTTTGCAGAAAAGTCCATTGTGGACTTAAGTACAATCTACAGGTACTTTGTACATACTATCTTATTTACTGTACTCCTATTACAATGATATGTTTACACCTAATTAACTGACTAGAACACAGGTAGATAACAAGTGATAATTATAAGTTGAATGACCCTCAATTACAATACTTTGCATTAAAATAAATCTGCTTACTTACTTTATTAAGTTAATCAGTTATTTACTACTCAGTAGGTCAAAATGTTAAGTACTCTCAACTTTACGTTAAGGCCTGTAATCAATTAATCATAGAGGTAATTAAAATTCTTTGATATAATAAGTAAACACATTATTATCAAAACTGCCTTGTTGGTCTAGTGGTTTCAAGCGCTACCACTGCATGCGTATGAGGTCCTGGGTTCGATTTCCAGGTCAGGCTAAGTGTTCTGGGACTTTTCATCAGGAATTTCTCAGTAGCAGCTCAGTCCGGATTTGTGTGATGGCAATAGGCTCGTCGCCTATTACATGGGGCTTAAACATAACTGATGGAATGAGGGTGTGCTATAGGTACACCACTGCCTAAAGCTTCAGGATTTCAACCGTTATGTTTACAAAAAGAAAAATAATGCAATTTTAAAGCTTAGAAATAAGCCTCGTTCTCGAATGGCATATACAGCAACAGCTAAACCTCAGTGTACATAAGACTAATTTATTCATAGTAAATTTATTCTGACTAATATAGTAGTAATATATAATTATGTTGTTGCTAGCTTGTCTTCCTAATGCCACAATTGCATGGAACACTTTTGCCTTCAAATATGGATTATGCTACCAAATTAGATCATATAAATTATAAACCAAGTGCATCATTAAATATTGACATCTCATCATCTACATCGTACATAGGTACATAAACTCACGCCTCTTTCCAGGCAGTAAGTACAGAACCCCACCTGCTACTATCCTTACATTCTTACATCTCATCATAACTTGTGTAATATTGCCACACCTAATATAATTAGTTAATTAATAATAATCCCTATAATTAGTTTGTGCTAAATAACAATGGAAACTCCTGAAGTATTTAATCACATTGTTGCATACTTCCCTTTATTATTTTCCTTCCTCAGACTGATTACCTACACTTTTGGAGACCAAAACAATTCAAATTATTAGGCAAATGAATCTAGTACTAAGATATTCTGCACATGTTTGGTTATATATATCCATCTATCTGGCTATCAGGGTAGTGGAATACCAAAGAAACAACGGATGGACTGTGTGAATTGGGCATATGGGTAGACTAGACAACTGAGATGATGACTAATATGTATGGAAGAGAAAGATGTTGCACCAGGGATAAGATAGGATAAGGGCAGAAGAATGATTATGATATCAATCTATGTTTTTTATTATTATTTCAGTTGCCTGGAAAAAGATCTTTCCTAAGTTGTGCTTCAGCCAGTTTCAGGCTTTTGCATACTTACTCTGATCTCAGAAATTATGATAAATGTTTAAGACTTTTTACAAAACAGAAAAAAATAATTTGCATGATTTCTTTAATGCATTTATTCATAAGACAAATGGTGCCACCTATTGTCTTGATCAAGAGGTGTAGATTCAAAATTGGTTAATCTAGAAGTGTAGAGGCATTTCCACAAATTGTTTCAATCTCTATTAGTCCACTAATTGAGTTATTTGTGATGCTTTTATCAATAAGGAATAGAGCAATACTAATAATTGTAACACAAGGAAAAAATTACAACAATTCTAAAATAGCAAATGAAATTGCATTGCATTTTGAATTTGCGGCTAGGCTAGAATTTAAATGTCACACTATTTTGGCCCGCTTAAGACATGTACTTTTGGAGATTTTTGAATCATTGCCAATCAAAAATGGGAATTAAATATCTTCTTCTGACATGAACCCAATTTAATTATTAGTTAATCAATATTTATTTAGTTTATAAATAGAAATGAACACAAAGATGGCCTTGGATGTTCATGTTCATAAAACTAGACAGACATAAATTGAACATGTTCAAGGCACATGTGAGATGCAGGTTAGGCTGAGAAGAGAAAGATTAGATTAAGCATTAGCTTCAATACTTTCAAATAGCTCGATGAGAATTTGAAAAAAAGATAGAACTATTCAAATGCGTACAACCACACTGCCACATGTCATGCAGCAACGAATATGATGCAACTGACAGACAGTATGAATAAACTCATTAAATATGGTTTTTATGTCAACAACGCATAATATAACTAGTTGTTTTGATTGTTTAGAGACTATTTAAAGATACCGTTATTCAGCTAAATTTGCAGTCATGAAAAATTTGCAAATTCTCTATTTTGTGAATCTCACAAAATTAACTCACCAAATCAACTATCACATTTCTATGTATTATTGCATCATACAACCAGCATACAACCATATTGGATGTCTTATCTGTAATATGCTCAAAATAACTAGTAACAAGTGATAATCATTATCAAACTTTTCATTAAGCTTGGACATTGATCGTAAAAATTGTGAGATTCTATTTTTGTTTACCACCTTCTAGATAAGGTGCAGTAAGTGTTTGCAAGAATATTGTTGATGGTATTTTCCTATTTAAATCAGTTAGCTCTAGTAACTAATTATAATTCTGTGAATTTTGTAAGAAAAAAAATGTTATAATGATGCATGCAGGATATATTATAACAAACTGGCACACATGACTATCTACAAATATCGATGATTGTGTGTTTTCATGACACTAAATTCCTAGCAATACCACACTTATCAAAGTGGCCAGGTGTAAGTCTGTTTCTTAATTTCAAGTCTAGGAGCATGATTTACATAAGCCACATGTGTCAACAAAGATTATGAACACTACCATTTTTTTTAAACAAAAATACAACAGGTGGGTTGAACATAAACAATATGATTTGTTTACAAACAAAAGCTAGTGAGTGCACGTAAATGTATGTTGTGATAGCCGGCGGCGTCGCATGCGGACTCACCTCTTGGGTAGCAGCATGGCGGCAGAGCCCTTGCGCTGGAACACGCCGTCCACCAGCACGCCATTTTTGCTGTTGCACGTCAGGTAGAACTCCGGGTGGTCGTAGAAAAGTTCGAGATGTCTACGCGAAATGAAACTAGAGTGTCCCATGTTAACGTCCACTTGGCCTCTACTAGAGTTCCGGCCGATCACGACACGTTTCTGCCGGATAAGGTACTCGAAGTCACGACCGTCAAGCCTCGCGATCGCGGTGGGGGCTGGCTCCTGGGCCCACTGCACCTTGGAAGGCGACGGGGGCGCCGACTTCAGCGAGAGCAGCGCCCACGCGTCGCTCTCCGAGCTTCGCGTAAACTGAGCCTGGGCCATGGCAGGCGCGCGCGGACCGATATCACCAACGCTGTCCACACGCGGGGCGCGGACGCCTTGCACGAGGGCACATCACAATACCGCCGCGAGAACCTCCGCCGCCGCGTCGCGACCCGGATATCCGGAACCTGCCGAACCCGTGCCTTTACAATTTGAGGTTACTGACGGGACGCACATGCGCAAAGTTTCTACTTGTGCGGTAAACAAGAATTATATAAACCACCACACCACCACGTGATAATAATGTATACATATACCTAGTCCGGAAGAGTGGATCGATACTATAAAGTACGAATATGTCTTATATGAACGAAATATTAACCTTTTGGTTGTTGCACAACTGAATTTTCGCAATTGGACCGAAATTAGACACTAAAGTAAACACGAGGCGAGAACAAAAATAACCAAAAACGTCAGTTCGGCATACGCAGTTTACAAGTTCGCCGCGCCATCTATGCAACATAGCAACAAATTGTAAATAAAAAGTTCCGTTTCACGTATTACTCTGATGCAGAAAACGCGAGTTTTTAGGAATTATGCAAAACAATGTACATCCTTATTGCTTTTTAAAACCTTTACGATGATTTTATCAGTTTTCAATAATTTCTGTACAGTTTCAGTCACTATGAAGTACTTAAGATTCATTTTGATACAGGGGATATATTTCCCGATGATTGAACATTAAAACGGAATAATATCAATAGTGATACGCAACGGACTTCGATTGTTTAAATATCGATTGTTTAACGGCAGTGTGTGAAAGAAAAAATTAAAATAATATTCAAGTATAAATTAACGCGAGGTATAATAACTAAAATAACATTCATAAACCGTTTCCAACTGATGAATCTTATTTGAGTTCGAATCGTTATATTATAGTAATTTTCTTGAAATTAGTTTCCACAAAAAGTAAGCTTTGATTGTTAGATTGAAATGTTTAAACAACAAAATAACTGAAATGAGGTCAAAAACAAATGCATTTTTTAAATTAGAACTGCGCGACTATAATAATCGATTGATTTGAGATTATGAATTTTTCGGACAACACTACAGGAAAATACGCTGACGTCATCGACTCTATGTAGTCTATTAACTTTGTTGACATTCATATTTGAGTTTGTATCGTAAAATTGTGTACAAAGAATTGTTTTTTAAAACTTAGCGATGAAAACGATGACGTACAATTACAAACAATAAATAGGAGTGCATTTATTGTTGCAGTTGATTCCCGCATCAATTACAGAAATAAAGGTGAGTTTTAATTCAACATTACCGCGAAATTTAAATTTTTATCCATTCATATAATCTCTGCCACACGATTTGTCGTGTAAATGTAAATCATCGTATGTGTATAATAATATCACCTACTATCCCCTTTAGTTTCATTCGAACTAAGGTGTTATTCATCCAACGAACGAATAGTAACCACAATTTTCTATTCATTGCTTTTTAGAAATCATGTCAAAAATATTTCTTTTGGAATTAAATTCCAAAAGAGAGATTGTAGATTGTTCCTATATGACCTTATACGTACTTACATGAATTAAAATACTTTTCGACCCACCTCTTTGATAAGATTGGAATATTGCCAAAGTAATTGTAAATTTCTCATTGTTGACTTCATGTATTCTCTTCGAACTTTGCTGTGCTTATAGCATGATAATAGCGCTTTTTCTCAGAAATGGCTAGACATGATAGATGGACAGACAGAACAAATATATAGAGGGAATTTTTAGAAAGCTTATTGATCTGCAACTCCCTCTAATGAGCTGTTCTTACTTGTGTTCTAGTCTTTCAAAGGGGTGTTACACAATAACTATTGAGGCCAGATAGATGGTCACTCTTATCACTCCGGTCAGTATTACCAGATCAGCTGAATATCAGTAAAATACTGAAATCCAGCTGCATCTGGAAAAGACTAGGCAAATGATGACCTGTGTTTCAACATAGTAAAGTTTTGTTTCTTTATTTTATCGCAAGCATGGCAGATGTGCTGCAATATCCTGTTGTTTTTTCTGGCATGTCTGATTAAACACAAGTACCTATATTTATTACGGTATCTATCCATTACAGCCAGCACAGATAGATATGCGGACTGACCCTCATCTAGGCTGGTTTAGGAACAAATGAGTTTTTTTTATATTGTAATGTTAGTTTTAAGTTTTTTTTTTTTATCTTCTTTTACTGGCCAATAACTTGTTCTAAACATATTTATGTTTTCTCTATAAGAGAATTGTAATTCTTTTGAGAAAATAAATACTTCTTTAACCGTATTGTGGGTACATTTACAAACATTTAAACTCACATACACAAACAGCCAGACCCGGAACAACTACTTGTAGGTCATACAAATATTTGTTCCGTGCGGGAATCGAACCCGCAACATGCAGTGCAACAGTCAATCGCTTAACCACTGCGTCAACCGTGCCATCAAAAGAATACTTATCTCTGCATATTTTTTTTTTATTAAGACACCTGGTTGGTAAAAATTGCTTTTAGTTACTTAGTTGTGCACATTATGAAATGCCTTTGAAGTGTTATATTAAAAAGTATGACAAGGGCTATACATTATCTATTCTCTGGGTTTTACTGTACAGTATGTTCACTTTAAAGAGAAAACTGACTGCGAAAACCATGTAGGCTAGATAGAATACATGACTTAATATGACTATCTGGCGGTTTTGAGTACTTATGTGGCCTACATAAATGTCTTGCAGATCTGGTAGTCTTGTAACAGGTTCATGAGCTCCATAAAATAGGGTTGAGTGTCTCAGAAGACCTACTTACAGAAATAAATATTTTATTTCACTTCTAAAGCTTGGTAAAACCTAGTACATGAAATTCATTTCTGCATCATCCTGAGCAAGTATCCTCTTATCCACAAATAACTATACAGCATAGCATGCATACTGCAGACACTGCCTCGTTGGTCTAGTGGTCGCAAGCACTACTGCTGAGCGATGAGCTCCTGGGTTTGATTCCCAAGTTGGGCAAAATATTATTGGGTTTTTCCAACAGGAATTTCTCAGTACTAGCCCGGAGTCTCTAAATGTGCCCATTTGATGGCAATAGGATCGCCCTCTTTAACATGGGACTTCAAAAAAAAAAAATATAACTGGCGAATTGTGGGTGTACTACAGGTACCTCTGGCCATCCCTTCGGGGAAACAAGGAGTGATGTTATGTAATTATACAGCAATTAATTTCCCAGATAAGACAAATACTCCAAACTGCAATCACATAGTATCTCAAATCCCAATAATTATTGCGTCATTTTAATTTTAATTTATGTGTATCATGCAAGGAAGGAAATTACATAATTCAAACAATAAATATTGCATGAAAAATCTTTATTTGGCAAATACTTGATTATGACTAGGCACATATCACAGTCACAGTAAGTAACAATTACATACAAAATACAATGAACAAAGTGGTTGTTGCAGAAGTTAATACAACACTATCTAGCTAGAAAATTGCAATTTTACTAACCTATGACATACATAGCTGGCTTTATATTCAAACATACATTTCAAGCCTTCTTACATTGACCAGCATGACTTTATATGAATACTTATTAGTTTATCTATCAAAACCATGTAGGGAACTTAACTACCAATCATTTTGTTTCATTTGTTTATCTTTTTTTTCATTTTCTATTATTAAATCAGTCGGTGAGGATGACAAACCTATACAAATACAAATAAATACATTTGTAGTGTCTGTTTGTAATGGCAAAATAACAGCTTTTTATTATATACATATGAATGAAAGTTTATACGGTAATTATAACAAAAAAAAAAAAAATTGTCTGTCTGTTTGTTCCGGCTAATCTCCGAAACGGCTAGACCGATTTTGACGGGAGTTTCACTGGCAGATATAACTGTTATAAGAAGACTTATTTTTAAAGAATTAGGGTCCGCGAGGGCGTAGCCGCGGGCAGCAGCTAGTTTGGTAATAAATAAGGACTTGGTGAACCTAACTGTTCTAATACTTATTAGGAAAGAAAATTAGTCTGGGTCACTGACACCGGGTGTAGAGGACTTTTTTTTTGTAGTATGTGTTTAAAAGTACTTACAACCGGAACATTGCTCTCTATACCTTCTAAATAGAAGGCAATACTAAGAGACTATGATGATGACCAGTGAATATTCATAGTTGCACAAGGTGCATTTAGAATAGGAGTAATAGCTATTTGATATACAATCCTCACCCCAGTGTAGCCAAAGAATTAGGCTACTGGACTACTAGAAAATAAGGTGCCATTATGTGCACCAATTATTGGCAGTAAAAATAAATAACATTTTTAAAAATACAGGGTGGATTTTTGAGATGGGGCAGTAAGGACAGCTAACTTAAACGTTGTAGATACAGGAAAACAGTCTTAGGAAACTGTTCTTAACTTTTTGATAAATTTTGATCTGCTATCACAGATTTTGAAAAGTCAGAAATCGCGAAAAACCTTTTTTGGATACGTTTGGTAGGAAAGAAACATTTCCTACGAAATGTATAAGTAAAGTTTTTTGAGATTTCAAACCTCAATTGTCCAAATAGAGTTTTTTTATCCTTAAAAGAACATATAAGGTCAGGTACCTTAACCATTGTCTCAAAAATACACCCTTTAAAAGAAAAATTGTACCAAAATACTCCCTACTAATCATCCAATTGCGTCAAGCTAGCAACTCCTCTATTGATCCAATGCTGTTCCTTCAAAGTCGTCTCCAGTGTGATGTACATGACAAAGTTACTGGAGTGTCCCGTGGTTGCCAGCACCCCCTTCCTCTCACTAGTCTTGTAGATAGGACAGAAGTAGCACGGAGGGGGTTTGAATTCTGCTATGAGAGCCGGTTTGAACCAGATTATAGGGATTGTGTCAAATAGGATCTTCGGGTAAGATTCGTCCATTAACATCGTTTCGCGGTTCCATCTGGCACCTTCGAGGAATAGACCCTGTGTGGGAGGGTGAGTGTTAATATTTGTGTTAGTTTTGATATATTTTGAGGATGTCATTCAGAAATCTCTAATGACCTGGTGCTGTTCTTTTTTTTCGGTATAAAAACGCAATACATACCAAAATCGTTAAAAAAAACCGGTTGTATCCATGGAGCTTTAGGCTAGCTACGTATGTTTTGGGCGATTATACGCGCTTTCGATTTTGTTCGACACACAAAATTATCAAACTGGTCAAATCTGTAATAAACGTGCGTGTCACGCATGCGCCCATAGCGTCGTTTCATCTTAAGCGCCAAAATAGCTTTATTACCTACATAACACAGTCCCATGCATATTCCAAAAGACATACCCATACAAATACGCTGTGTTCCTGATCCTCCTTATCCATTTCGAATGGTTGCTGCATGCAATTTAAATAAATGACATGTATAGTATACAAGCGACAGATAACCCTTGATCTGAGTAGATTACCCTGAAAATCTTGTTTACCATGATTCCGTATCTACTTTCCTGCTGTATTATGCAACATAATACTATTATTAATGTTAAACGAACCTAAACACCAGTTTCTGAATAGCCAATTCATTCAAATCAGGGGGTCTACTCCCTAAGCGAAATCAGTAGTTTCGGCCGAAGTTACGGGCGATTCGTTCTCCGTGTCACTTACGGTATGTCCGTAAGTGAGACGAAGAACAGAGCGCCCGTCGTCAAATCTTATGCCAACATGATTCGTTCTTCTCTGTAAGATTTGAAGCCTGATTTACACGGTGCCATTTAATCGCCTGTGGCATTCCATAACTTGAATAAAAGTTGCACCGTCTAAACAGTGTCTAGACTATGCCAGTCATTTGTTGCTTCAATTTTATGGTATCCCACAGGCAAGAAACTTGCATCGTGTAAATGGGGTTTTACATGAGATTTGATAGCAGATTCCGGATTAGGGTTTTGAAAACCAGATGCAGCTGGTCCAAATAAATAATTTAAAAAAACTAATTCCTTTCCTCGCCTGATGGATGGCGTGCCCAAAAAGTAGATGCCTGATCACTCTTGCTTTGAAGGCTGACGGGTTAATTACGGCAACTTAACGGCTGACGGTAACTTAATTAGTAATTGCTTAAACCAACCTTGCAATACACCCCAAAAGTGGGTGTCTCATCAGATTCTGACTCCATGCCAGTGATGGTGAACTCGAAGTGGACTTGGTCGATGGGTATCTTGTTGTGTCGCGAATAGTTCTGAAGCACGCCAGTCAGGAAGGACTGCGTGAAGTAGAAGCCAGAGAGCCAGAACACGATTGGAGGACCCTCGTCTACCCAGTCTTGTAGGAAACTTAGGCTGGGAATGAAATAATCATATTAATACTATTAGTATGGCGTGAGTGATGCGTTTTCGATGTTTTGAAAATAGTTGCTGTGCCAATTTTATTAGTTATAAAATTATGTCTAGAAACTACTAGGTAGTTAAGGTTTACAGTTTAAACTCAATCATTATAAGAAATGCATATTTTGTCTTTCAATTTATTTAGAATAATTAACTATGGTGAGCCCTCCCCTGGATATCCAAATTAGCACATATATTCAATAGTTAATCTGAAATTTTCCTTTTTCCAGACAACCACCATGTCGGAAAAGGTGTTGGACGAGAAAACCTGGCCCCAGGAGGCAGAAGCAGCCATAAACGATATCCGCAAGCACGTGAAGAGTGCCTGCATATCTCCGAGACTGGACAGCAGCAACCAGAGGATCTTCATCAACCTGACTACCCTGGAGAATTCGGACTATTGCATCGAGATGTCAGCTAACGGCTTTAGAGTGGTCGGCAGGAAGTATGACGATACAACTTTGTCGAGCATCGAAAACATGAACTATGAGACTCCCTACGCTCTCCTGAACAATATCAGTCAAAAGTACAGGGAGTCTTTCGGAGGGGAACTCATGAACAAACTCCTGGACCTGGCTGCTCGGAACTCGGAAGGTTGAATTCTCCTCAACATGTTGTAGCCCTGTGTTGAACGTAGGCCTATCCCAAGCCCCATGACAAAGTTGTTTGCTTAAGCAAAATAGCGGTTAAGTTTACGTTTGAAATAAAACTAATTTTATCGTGTATCGATCTGTGTCTTTAATCATTTGTATAAATAAATTATGTGTGTATTGTTAACGTTAAGTAAGGTTAGTTTTATTTCAATGAGTAATATTCACTTAAATATCAAAGTATCTATTATAAATAAGAAATCTTAAATCAGGGTTAAAACGCGTCGATTTCTTAAAGATTTATTGACAACTTTGTCGTTTTTTTATTGTTGAATTTTACGGTGGAAATGTGTCAAAATATATCACCTGTCAGTATTCACATGTGCTATAATAAATGTTTATGTAACTAAGTTTATATTATCTGTGTAGAACTTTAATATTACTAACGTGTTTCTAGTGGTGAATGCGATCTGAAACTATTAGCATTAAAGCGATCATCTCTCTCGGTATTAAAGATTGAATATGTATGAAATGTGCATGAGTTACTTGCATGTTCAATGTTATTTTTCTAAAATTGTTATTAACACAAAATTCCCCTTAAGTATTTGGTCGGAGTGCTATAGACTGTGAGCATCGCATACTTGTGCTAGATTCGTGTTAAATCCAGTGTTATCACTATGAGCTCTGCAAACTGAATGTTCTTGTAATAGTTTGAAGCGCACTTAAATGCAAACCGTGGCGACATGACATATTGAATAACAAAATAGAGCACGCGGTAGCTTACAAATTGGTCGCTTCCTGTGTGTGCAGCCATACCGTTGAGTCTGCTGAGCTCCTTAGTACCTATCTTATAGAAATTTAAGAAAGATTCGATTCACACATATCTGTCTCGAGGCATCTTGTATGAACAATATCATATTGCCCCAAACAACTGCCGATGAATTATTCTTAATTAATATATTAACTATCATGGCCAGTAGATTAGGAATAATTCGAGCATACTTATCATAGACAATGTGTGACTAATGTGAGAATCGACTCTTGATCAACAGTACTTGTGGCGAGGCCCAAGGTAATGTTTCCATTGTGTTGAGTGTTCCCTACATACGTAATAACAAAGTACAGTACCTGGGCATAAATATGGCTTAATCGAGTTATAGAAAAAGTTCAGAATTGTAGAGCGTTGTCTCTGTTACTCGCACCTGTGTGACAGTCTCTTTCTAATGCTCAAACTCAAAGCATTTTTTTCAAATGAACCAATTACAGGCACTTTTGAATTGTCAAGGGGTCGGTCAGTCAAGATGAAGTTGCCCATTCCAAAGCCTAGTAGGTTCCTATAGAGAAGAAAAAATCAAATAAAAATCAAAATATTGCTCCATAAGTCATGTTTACGCCCAATTACTGTACGATGTGACCGCCTGTCGCTTACGTTAAATGTGCAACAGCTTTACACGGCATTTTATTAAAGTACAATCGTCGACAGACTGAGTACAAACATTGTGTACCTCCGTAGTTTGGGTACATGTTATGGCTACCTACATGATGCACATTTTTGTTACTTGTAGGTATTATTCAAGAGATTTTTTGGCCCACGACTAGGAAGTCGTTACAGAATACGTCTGTTGGTATAAAATGCAGATTTAAATTAGGATTATTAAAATGGCTATTACAAGTTTGCCCTACTAAATATCGGTAGAATCATAACCAATGCCAAATGTTCAAATCAACTCACATTTTCATTCTTGATTAGATTTCTGTACATTGATTTAGGGTCTAATGTAACACGGCCTAAGTTTCACAAAAAATAATAGACTAATATAAAATGGATAAGAAAATTGCCGTCTCTATTAAATGGAGTCCGACACATGTACCCAATCTATCATCTCTTTAGAAATATTATACACAATATAGAGTAGAGAACTTGTTTGTGATAGTAAAATAAATTGATATATGAATTTTGCAAGTTTTATTGACTTACCACCAAATGCCAGCAATAAAGCTGTAGATGGCTCATTTTGAATAGTATTGGGATCAGGCACTGATCAAAAGGTTAGGACCTGAAATACTTGCATTCGTAAAAATATGTTAGCGAGACAAAATAAACAAGTATAAAAAAAAAACAATTTAAGAGAAGTTAAAGTAAGACGAGGAGCATTATGAGGGAATTATGGTACCTACTTGGTCCCACACGACCCGACGTAATAATGTCATGGGAAAGCTGTTTTCATGACCGATTTGGTGCTGTGACAATTTACCCAAAAAAAAGGTTTCTGGAACGAAAATCATCGACGCGACACGTCAAACTTAAACTCAATGCAAGTGATGCAATTGACTGTCAATAATTAATTCAACCAATTACGCGAGTTTGACAATTTGTTAGCTAATTTTTGTGTTGATTTTCGTTCCAAAAACCGGGCGTTATAATTTTAAACACAGCAGATTCACACTTACCGTGAAAGCAAATCAGCGACATAAGACCCCAGCGGCTTCATAGACGGGTAGGACTTGGACATCCAGACGCCAGGCACGATGCCCTTTGTGAAGGCATTGTTGCATGCCTCGAGCTCTGCGCTCATGATGGCCAAGCCCTGGGATGCTAAGTGCACACCGTGCAGGGTCCGCTTCACCACCGCGAGCAGGCAGTTGTAGCGGATTAGTTCCTGGGGGAGGATTTTGGAGCTCACGATTACCACAGTATAAAGATGTGATCAGTATATCTACTAAGGCCTTTCTGTTAAGAGTGTTAGGGTTGTCAACCGCACTTTTTGTAAGACTGAAAGTTTAATATTGCATAGTGCTTCTAACAGTAAATCCTCCGCCCGAATAGCCGCTATTTTGAGCTTTCTGAACTGAACCGATTCCTTTCAAAATATTTTTTTAAGTATGCTTCCCGTTTCCCTAAATAGATTTTGTTTTCTTTGTAACAAGTTTATTTAATTGTTGTGTATGTTTACATTTACATATGGCTCGAAAGGGAGTGACTACGGGATGACGACTAAAAGAGAAAAAAAAGACATGCTGCGCCGACCACAAATAAATTGTGATAAGGGCAGAAGAAAGATGATGTTTTCAAGGTCGTCGCCAGCCGATGGCACGGGGGGGGGGGGGACAAGTTGATATAGGAAGGATGGGAAAAGTATGATTTGTAGGTACAGTCTTGTAGTGTGAGTCTTACCTCTATGGCGCATAATGGGGCCAAAATCGACGCTGGTGGACATTTGATTTTTGACAAATCAGTCAGTATCAACTCGTTGGAAACGGAATTTTCGGGTCGTTTTCCCAACACTATTCAGAACTGTAAATAGGTATTATGACTGGCACAAAAAAAATAGGTATTATGACTGGCACATAGACTCGAATTACGTCACCGGACTCCGGATTAGACCAAGTTTATTGAACTTTATTCTGCTTTGGGGCAAAGCTGCAGATATTCAAAATATATTTGTCCTCCAAAAACGAGCTATTCGAGCAATTTACCAGCTAGGTGCCAGAGTTTCTCTGAGAGATTTTTTCAAAGATATCGGTATCCTCACAGTGGCATCACAATACATCTTCGCCAACATCTTATATATTAGGCAGAATATACACTTATACACTAAAAACAGTGATATTCACAACGTTAACACTAGAAGTAAGGATAAACTACGTGCTCCCTTTCACCGGCTTCATAAGGTTCATAACTCATTTGTTGGGCTTGGTATAACCTTTTATAACAAGCTACCCTCTTGTTTGCTAGATTTGCCTTTTAATGCGTTTAAAACTAAAGTAAAGTCCAACCTTTGTTCAAAGGCATACTATTCTATCAACGACTACTTAAATGATAAGAATAGTTGGTCGCTGTGATTAACTCAAGACAATGTTTAAATGTTCTTTCTCCAGAATTAGTTTACCTACTGACAGGTTTTATGAGTTTATATAAAAGTCTATAATTTTACTTTTTATGTACATTTATTTTATTTTTATTTATTGTTGACATAATCTACTCATTACAATGTTTTTTTTAATGAGTTGTATTACAATATGTGGTTAGCTAGCGACCTCGACAATTATTTATTTTTCCTCGATGGTCCTAGTTTATCAATATTATTATAACTTCTAGTTACAGCTCTATGTAAGCGGGCACGCCCTTTATGCCTGGAGGCTTTATTTTCTTTTTTTTTAGATATTGTTTACGTTTAGTTATTTTTATTTCTGCTTGAGTATAGTTCTCGATGTTTTTGGTTGGTATATTGGCGTGTGCTAGCTGTCATATGGCTATTAATTTATAATTTAAATTTTATTTTGCGTAATGTAAATTATCTTATAAATTATTGTATAGAATCATTTTTTTTTTCCTAACTGAACAGACAGCTGTGCTGCTGGGGAGTTTGTTGCGCCACTTCTTCTTCCCAGCAAAAGCACTAGGAAGTGGTGAAGGGTGGGCGTTTTGGGGGACTGTCTTATGTAATTTTGACGTTCGAAAAGTGCTGATTCTCAGCCTAATTTGAATAAATGACTTTTGATTTTGATTTTAAAAAACCAAATATAAGTCGTCCAAATAAACAAAATTGGATTTATAGTAAGGATATTTTTCCATTAAAATGCCTTGTATTTGACAATTTTTTTTGGATCTCTAGTGGGCAGCTGCCCCCTTTGCCCCCCGCCCCCCCCTTTGGGACGCCCTTGGATGTTTTAATGTACTATACCATTAACTTAAAGCAGTATATTAGTAAGTAGCAGTTGACCAGTGACCTGTTTGAGCACGGTGTTCATGCTGTTGAAGTAGAGCACGGGATATTTTTCGGCGCAGGCCACAACGTCGTATAGCGCGGGCAGGCGCTCCAGCAGGTCGCGCGTCAGCTCGCCGGCGCCGCCCTCGCCGGCCTCGGCGCCGCCGCCAGCCACGATGTCGGTCTGCGTCGTGAGCGTGCCGAACAGCAGCTGGACCATCACGACATGACGTACAGAAACATCAGAGGACTACAGAGATATGATGGTTATCGTTATCTAATACCTAGAGACCGGATTTTATGCAAATGGTTGAAGAATGATTTTATTTTATTTTTGGCACACAATAATATTTAAAGTTATTTTTTGTTTTTTTGTGTGAATATTGTGTGCCTTAACCTGAGTCAAATAAATGTATTTTCTTTCTTTCTTTTCAAATACATGTGTAAAAATTTTGGTTATTTTTCAAGTTACCTATTGTTATTTTACTGATTGTCCGTATTTGGGTATGTTTTCTATAATTGTCACTGTATCTAAGCTTGGTTGCAAATGTGAATCATTGGAGCAGGTTACCAATTAAAAACATTTGGATTTATAGATACTGCAATCCACGACGACGCGCCCCACTCCGCTCCGCTCCGTACTAAAGTACAGCTTACAGTACAGTAATCGCGGAGTGGGGCGCGTCGTCGTGGATTGCACTACGAGTATCTGTAGTCGTTGATAACAAATAAATTTAACTGGGGCTATCATCTCCATTTGCGATAAACTACGGGTAATGCTAGCCAAATTTGCAATAGTTAAATACAAAGTACCTACCTTTTAAAATATTTGGTAGGTACGAGGGCTGCCTTATAAGTCGTGTCGTTTGCAAACCTCCCGCAATTATAAAAAAAAAACATACCTACTTATGGCTTTTTCATATTTTAGAATTTAGAATTCGAAAACAAAATAATGTTTTTTGATCGGTCGAATAGTTTTATTGTAGCGTCAACCGACTTGTCACCTTTGAATAGACAAAGGTGACAAGTCGGTTGTAAAAATGGAATTATCAAAGGAAAATAATGCTTGCGATAATTTTCTACAACTTTCAAAAGGGATTAACGCGACTTCAGTGCTTTGAGGAGATCAATTCTCTGTTTAGTGATGCAGCACCATGTCTTAGGACTGTAGAACGCTGGTCTAGAGAATTTCAACGTGGGCACTCTAGCTTCAGTGACAAGCCACGTGAAGGTCGTCCAAAAATCGCCATGACGCAAGAGAATATCGACGCCGTGCGGCAGCTAGTCGTCGAAGATCGTCAAGTGACATACCGTGAAATAGAGGCAGCCCTGGGCATTTCAGGGACTACTATCCAAAAAATCCTGCACAAAGAACTCGGCGTAAGAAAGTTGATCTCTCGTTGGATACCACATTTGCTTAGCGACGACCAAAAAGCAGCCCGTGTTAGATGGTGTCGCAAAACTGACTCAACCAAGGAGAGTCAAAACACGTTTATGATATGGTTAGTGGTGACGAGTCTTGGATAAATGCTTACGATCGAGATTCCAAGCAGCAGTCAACTGTCTGGGTCTTCCAAGATGAGCCAAAACCGACCAAAGTCATAGGCTCACGGTGCACTTAAAAAAAATGGTTGCCTCGTTTGTGGCAAAGGGTGGTCACGTCGCCACTATTGTACTAGAAGATCGCAAGACGGTTAACGCTGACTGGTATACTACTGTTTGTTTGCCACAAGTCATCACAGAGTTTCGAAAAAACAACTCAAGACGTCGTATGATACTGCACCATGACAATGCAACACACCGCCTGCGATACAAAGATGTTTTTGAGCACCCAAAATGTCGAAATTTTAGATCAGCCGACTTACAGCCCCGACTTGAGCCAACGATTTTTTTACAACCCTCAAAATTAAGCAAAATCTTCGTGGTCAACGTTTCAGCTCACCCGAAGAAGCTGTTGACGCTTACAAATCGGCCATTTTGACTAGGGTTCACTTCGGAGTGGTATAAATGTTTTACAAACTGGTTCGAACGCATGCAAAAGTGTATTAAATTCCGCGGAGAATTCTATGAAAAACAATAAATGGTAATAATCTATTAGATTGTCTATACTTAATTCAAACGACACAACTTAAAAGGCAGCCCTCGTATTAACCTATACTATAATGTACTCTCGGAGTCAATTATTGCTATCAAATACTAGCTATGGCAGAAAATTTAAAACTTACCTAGAAAAAATATTACTTATTAAATAAAACTTCGTTTATTAACAATAATAATAACAAATAAAATTAAAATAAAAACATGATGGTAAAGGCGTAACAGGTTTCTTTAAATATTGTAAAATCTTGCCAATACACACTAAAATACGAAAGTGGTTATTGATAGAACAGTTCACCAACAAAGAACTGCAAATTAAATTCAATCATAGTCTATCAACAAGAATGGCAGCCCAATCGAAACTGCGGGGCGAGCACAGGCGTACCCAAGACTTTTGTGACAACACATGATCAATTTTGTCAAGTCTTACAAAGGAGAAGGCTCATCTCCCATAGACAATTACCCCACATCTTACAGCAAAGAGAAGTGTCTAAAAAACCGCTAAAAAATAATTAAAAAAAAAAACATGGGTACTATATAATTTAGTAAAATCTGTAGGTAGATTTTAGTTTAAGAACGACTAGAAATGCAATAAAAACATACTTTCAGTTTTAACCATACATATAAAGACAAAAGAAAAAAAAAATTGACTCAGGTAAGGCACACAAAAACAACAAAAAACACAGAAACAAATAAAAATAACTTAGAATATTACTGTGTGCCTAGAAATAGGCCCAGTTCAGCATAAATTCCAGACAACTAGTGTCTGATGCTGGTTTTCAACTGGACCTTATGTTACGAGGACGTCTTACGGATGTAAATATGTCATTCCTTCATTTTTCATTATTTTTACCTATCGTGGTACAGTAATCTTATTCTAGGTGCATCGTCTTCAGATATAATTTTATTATATAATGAATGTATACAAGATATTGTGAAAATATTTTAAAAGAGTAACGGTGCAGTTTCTTGCCCATTCTTCTCCATACGAAAACGACCTTTTGGAATGGGCGACTAGAATCAATTATTATAATTATTTTTTTGTTGTAAATGTTGACGTTCATAAGTGCCTTTTTTGTGCCTAATTGAAATAAATTATTTGACTTTGACTTTGAAATCAGTTTTATAGTGTGTAAATGTTTTATATTTTTTTATTTATTTATTTATATATATATATTTTTATATTTTTTATATTTAAATAAAAATAGATAGATATGTGTAGCAAATAATATTAAACTCGATTAGGTATTAGTTTAAATACAATTATAGATAAATATATAGTGCTGTATAAGAAAATAAATAAAATGTTATGGTTGCACATGAAACAATGGACGGTCGTCAATAATACATACATAACATGAAGCCTATAATCCCCGAAGGGGTGTAGGTATTTATAGTAGGTACAGCCACATTTCGCCAGTTATGTTTAAGGCCCATGTAATAGGGGGCGAGCCCATTGCCATCAACCGGGCACAAATCCAGACTCCGGACTGCTACTGAGAAGTTCCTGATGGAAAAACCCAATAACAATGCCCGACCTGGGAATCAAAACCAGGACCTCATGTGCAGCAGTAACGCTGGCGGTCACTAGACCAACGAGGCACTCGTTCTAAAAATAAAATCGCCAGATTTACAAAATTATATATACTACCCGTGAATTTCGAGAGAGAAATTCCGAGCACTTTTTTCGTATGTTAGCCAGTAAGGATTAAAACCGGAAGTATTAAGAATTCTTTTTTACTAATTTTTTGCGATATTTTGAGATACTTCTATTTGCTGGCAGACGTAGGGGTATTTTTGACCTTTCTCCTTAGTCTGAAATGCTAGCCCGGGTGAACCATGTGACATAAATCTAGAGGCATTTGTTGCTGATAATTTGGTGTTAGTTGGGAATCATTGGTGCCGATTCTCTTGTCACAAATGCCTCTAAACTAGACTAAAAATCACCAAAATTTAGTTTATTCCTGTCTAACGATGAGTTCCCATTCTGATATCTCAGACTAAAGTGACACAACTTAACTATATTTTAGTTTGACAGCACTAAGATAGCACTGAGATTTTAATTTTCGGAAAATGTCAATTTTGCTATTCTGAATTTGACGTTTTTCACCAAAAATTTTAATTTTCTAACTAATTCTGACCATTTTTAATCGCCACTAAAAATGGTGTGGAATATTATTAGTTGTCATGAACTAAAATTCACACGAACACCTCGACTTCAGGTGCAAAAACAGTACTGTAATTATATTTTTCTTTTCTTTTGTTCTTACCTCGAAAATCGTGTATCCTATCGCAAAAATAATGAAAATTTCGACCCCCTTTATAAAACTCTTAATACTCAACACGTAGGTAATATTTTTTTATATTTTCTATACAAAAAGTGAAAAATTCCATTAACACGTCGAGGATCCGCGCTTCCGACTAAAAAAAATCACGGGTTAAGGCAAACAAGTATGTATCACGTGGAGTCGCAACAGTCAATTTCGATTTTAGATTTGTGTCAAAATAATTTTTAAATTTAGAGTCTTTTTATTGCAGAATAGCTCTCATAGCCAAAAAGTTCTAAGGATTTTTAGTGATAGTTTAGTTCGGTGTACAAACTACGGGCGCACTCATTTTGTCACAAATCTCACATTTTGACGGATGAATAAGAAAAAAATACCAGTTCGTTGGGTGGTGAAGAAAAAAAAAAACACTGCTAATTATTCTCTATCAAGAGAGAGAGAGCGAGAAAATGCTAAATTGTTTAAAATAAAAATCCAAGATGGCGGTTGCGAAAATTTTCAAATTTTTCGTCATAGGTGTCGTTTTCATACGTTTTCGAGGATTCTAAAGCCGATCGTGAGGTGACCTCTGTGACGATCTCTGTATACTAATAAGTTATTTCAACCGAGGACGAATCTCACACTTACAGGTAAAAACAGCTATAATATGTGCATACAATTGTATAATAAAATACCAAATTCAAACCAAATTCCATAATAACGCTACCATTTTCTAGATTTAAAAGTAATTTGACGAGGTTTTTAATTGAAAAATGCTTTTATAGTGTATAGTCGACAAAGTAGAATTATGATCACCATAAGCTTATCTTCTTACAGACATTCAAATACAATTAGGTCGACATTCGCGTAAACATACATTTCCTTGGTAACGACCTTGATATCTGCCATTTAATTACACAGAGAATTATCTGTTGCGGTCACCATCTTTGTTAAGAGCTTTTACACACGAGTGCGGTATAAAGCTGAATGCACACCCAAAATATATACGACGCGTACGCATTGTCGTACTTAAATCAATTTGTTTTAATCTATTATACCTGATTTATTATTTATTTTAATATGCGCTCGGCTTAAAGGCATACTCATACATTCAGGCACTCAGGCATTCTACATACTGGCGCGACTTGTCGCGCGACGCGACACCGGTAGATCAATTTCCATGAAATTTTTATATAAATTGTTCTAACGGTGTCGCGTCGCGCGACAAGTCGCACCGGCCTGTAAGAGCCTTAAATATGCTACAAACAAGATTCCGCCATTCTGAATTTTGTTTGCAAAGTTCGTTAAGGCAACAATAACAAATGGAAAATTAAACGCTTAAAAAATATAAAATATTATAATGTTGAACTCGTTCTTATTTAACAATAGTTAATATCGAGTTTAACCACTATTGCTTGCAATAACAGCCAATAGTCTTGAACGCATTGATCCAATAAGGCGTCTGCAAATATCACTTCCTCTCATATAATCCCAAATTTCGTAGCAATGTTGCTCAATTGCTTGCTTTGTCCTCTCGTTTCTGTCATCCCACATTTGGACTATCAGACCACATACATTTTCAATTGGATTTAAGTCCGGGGATTTAGATGGCCAGGGAATTAGCGTAACTTCTGGATGCTGGCTAAACCAGCTAGACACAACTCTGGCCGTATGCACCCTACAGTTATCGTGAACATAATAAAAGCTTGGAACTTCTTCTTGCGGGTAAACCATTCGCACTGTCGGTAACATAGATTCTCCTAATAAATCCACATAACTTATTGCATTCGCATGAGATGAAATCTGAACCAGCTCGCCTACACTTCCGGTTCCCATGCAGCCCCACATGTTAGCTGAGATTCGGCCAGACAATTGATTCGGCACTACGTGATCCTGGGTGTATCGTGTATTATTGTAACGCCACAAGGGTATGCGACCGTGCTGAGAAGATCTAAAAGATTTCTCGTCTGAAAAGATAACGTTAGTCCAGTCAAAGTTTAAATATTCACGTGCAAAATTTAATCTTGCAAGTTTGTGTGCATCCGTTAAGTCGACTTTCTTAGCGTGATGTCTATAGTGCAGTCCAGTGGAGTGCAAATGATTTCTTATCGTTTGTAGACAAACGTCGTATCGTGCCGCAAAATACCGAGTGGGAGTAAACGGATGTTCTTCGTAATGATGACGCATGTCAGTTTTCTGTTGTTTCGTGATTTGACGAACACCATGATTATATCGTCATGTATCTTCCAGGATACCCTCTGCTTCATATCGCCTGATCCAAGTCCTCACTGTGTTTCGAGATATATTTAACTCTCGAGATATTTCTCGTATACCGTAGCCTTGCTCACTGAGAACTATAATCCGAGCTCTTTGTTCTGCCATTGTAAATATAAACGAATTATTTTTTTTTCTCATAGAAATTATTATTTGAAACCAATTTCTGAGTGACTTTTTGATTCTTTGTCATTTTATAATCAAAAGAGTTCGGAACATGGTTTTGAAAAAAAAACATTTGCTCTGAGTTATAGTTAATTACAAAGAGTTTGGATTCAAAATATGATTATTAATGCTTTATCTAAAATATTATCTATTGCAGTGATGTCAAAGGTTAAAATTGCATAGATCTCCGACCCGTATTGACATAGCTTGCTTAGTATTTAAAACGTCCTAAGTGCGGCATGCACTGTAAAGGAGGGTACTGTACACTGTAAATCTTTGTTATTTTGACGGTTTCAAACGATTTATCGTCAAAGTCGATTCGATTTATAGTCGAAAAATCTGAATCATGACCCAGATCCAGATTTTTCGACTGTAGATGCGTTTTTAGATTATAAATTGTAAGTTTTGTGAATTGTAAGGTCTTTCTAAATTATTACGTCTAGATTATGTCACATGGTTGACCCCTGCTTGCATGACACGGTTTTATCGCCCACACTACGATAAAACGTGTGACTCAAGCCATGTCACAGCAGCCCGTGCTCGTCCCGCTGGTAGTACCGACACCGAGATACAGAAACTACATATTACAAACTGGTCGCATAGATAATGTGGCGCCAAATAGTGTTGTCATTTTCCGTGCATAATTTTTGATTAAAGGAAAAAAACTGAAATGGGGATGTATTTTGATGGATTTTTGCTGGTCAATTTTTAGACGTGAATAGTACTTAATAAATAAATTTTATTTAGCCAAGCTATTGCCGTGCCACCAAGGAAGCAACCGTGGGCCGGACCTTTGAGTCTAAAGTATCGACTGTGCAAAGCTAGTTCTTACGGCATTCGTCTCTTTGTTGTCCTTGGTGATGTCCGCGTTCTCGTGCAGGCCGAAGACTTCGGGCATGGCGATCATGGGCAGCGCGTGGATGTGGTCCAGCATGGAGTGGTACTCCATGGACGGCGGCATGCAGTACTTGCCGCTCGGGGAGAACGAGTACCTGACGTGTCAAGAGCAAACACCACGATATTTAAAAGATTAAAAAATTGCAGAGCCATTTAGACGAGAGTGAGCTTATTCCTAAAAAGTATCTATCTTGAAGTAAAAAATTTTGTGAGTTTATTAGGTCGCGGATTTAAGCCTGATTTACACGATGCGATTTAATTGTCTGTGGCATGCCTTATGTTGAAGCGACAATAAAAGTTGCACCGGCTAAGGTTGGTTGTAGGTTCAGATGGTGCAATTTATTTGTTGCTTCAATTGTATTGTATGCCAAAGGCAAGAAATTTACATCGCGTAAATGGGGATTTACTTGTAGGAAGGTATACAGTTTCAAGTGCCTCAGCATGTCAGAAGGCAGACGTCCACAAAACTAAGGATATCCAATATCTACCATCATCGGCAAAGAGAGCCCAAGGACAGTCCTTGGGCTCTCGCATAATCCCGATAGTGCTACTATTTTAAATTAATTTTAGAAATTTAAAAGCACTCGTACTCAGGTGTAGTAGTAACTTGATCATTGTAGAAGATAGAGAGTAGAGACAGTAAGAGTCTCCTGTCCTTATCATCAGTCACTCTCCCTCCGTAGTTGCACTCGCCCGCGAGGTAGTTGAGCGCGTCGAATGGCGTCTCCGCGTAATCCGTCAAGAACATCTGTTGATCAGTTACTTTAATGTAAGTATCTTCTAATGCAGACAAGTCACATGGTAATGAAATATGCCATAACTATCAGGGTGAATAAGGGTTTGGGTAAAATAAAAAGTAACATATATTAAGCAATATTTCATTAATAGAGTTACGATCATCGATTTCCATAGAGCATGCGCAGTTTATAGAAAGTGGGCCAGAAGCTGTGCACACATAACATCACGCCTGTATTCCCCGAAGGGTTAGGCAGAGGTGTACCTATAGTACACCCACAATTCGCCAGTTATGTTTAAGTCCCAAGTGATAGGGGGCGAGCCTATTGCCATCAACCGGACAGAAATCCAGATTCTGCTGCTACTGAGAAATTTCAGATGGAAAAATTCAGTAACACTTTGCTCGAAGCGGGAATTGAACCCAGGACCTCATGCTCAGCAGTATTGCTTGCGACCAATAGACCAATGAGGCAGAGGTAATTGATAAAAAAGACAACAAAAAAAACACATTTTAATAAGTAATGTATACAGGGAACATAAAGAGTGAATTTTCAAGTGTGTGTGGATGGGCGAATCCGAAGAAATAGCGAAAAACACTCAAAGGAGTCACGGCCGATTTAAATAAGATAAAAACAATATCCATCTGCACTACCCTCTTCATAACTTTCAATCTACACCTGCAGCTGCATGATGCAGATCTTGAGATCGCTCTGTCTTTACCCTCATTGTAAATAGTAGTAAATACACAAGAATGCTTTTGTATTTTAGGTGGATATCTAACATAATACAGTCACGAGCTTTAATTTGGGACCCACCTAAGGTTGAATATCGTGTAGCAAACTTTCGCCATTTAGAGCTATTATGTTAACGCTGTCACTGCACAAACAATAAACGTCATAATGTTTACCATCGACAACTTTACGTTTCTAGGGGCTAACGTCAACTGGAGCGAGGGCAAACGATCATTACCGATTTCCGAGTAATAATTACTTTTTGGTCCTGTGGTCCCATAAGAAAAAAGAAACAAATAAAAAAGAACAAAATTATATTGTCAATATATGATAGCTAGTCAACTAACCCGCTTATTCTTCAAACCTATATTAGTTAAAAAGTTTTGTCTCTTTCTCAAACATAAATATCAAAGTGACGGACCAAAACAACATATTTAAAATAAAATAGGTTTAAAGGCCGTTTATGATTATGGGGGCTTAGAAGATTTCAGCTAAAATATTGATTAATAAAATCTTTAGAAAAACAAAGGTATTTATTCTTTATATTTATTAAGACATTTATGACACAAACCTCAATCTTAACACAATTATATAGAAAGCATGGTGAGCGGTGCACAAAATAAACACTTATCACCGAAGGCTACGACTAAATTAATTTAAATCTCTCCAGTAATTTTTTTATCATAAATATTCAAAACCGCGTATATCCACCTTCATTGTCAATCACAGCCTGGAGCCGGTTACGCATGGATCCAATCAATTTGTCACATATGTCAGTACCCCTTAAACTTTCCCAGACTGTGAGGCAGTGATCCATAAGTGCTTCTCTAGTTCTTTCGTTTCTATTTGACCATTTTTGAACCATTAAGCCCCATAAATTTTCTATAGGTTTTAAATCGGCACACTTTGCAGGCCACGGAATACGATTTAAATTTGCTCTATTATTGTCGAACCAAGTTCTAACGATTCTTGCCGTATGAATTGTTGCGTTATCTTGAACAAAGTTTATTGGAGCAACATCTTCTTGTGGATAATATAGTTGCAATGTTGGAAGGACACTCTCGTCTAATAAATCGACATAATCTTGAGCAGTGGCTCTGGGTGGTAAATTTATTAGTTCTCCAATGCCGGCTGAACTAATCCAGCCAGACATGTTAACTGTAATGCGACCAGACGCGTTGTTACCTATGACGTGGTCTTCCGTGTATCGCGTCCTGTCAATTCGCCACAAATGTAGTCTGCCCGTTTGGGAAGATTGAAAAGTCTTTTCATCGATGAAAGCCGTCGTCGTCCAATCAAAATTTAGATACTGACGTGCGAAAATAAGTCGAGCAGCTTTATGGGCATCCGTCAACGCAATTTTTTTTGCAGGCCGCCTGTGATGCAGTCCCATAGCTTTAAGATGCCTTCTAACTGTTGAAGGATGGACTTCAAACGCTTCGGCAAAATGCCTCGTTGGCGTAAATCCATTCATCAGGTATTGCCTTTGCATCAAGCGGCCCTGCTCTTGTGTTATAACTTGCGGGTGATGGTTGTTTCGTCGTAAGTCAATAATATTTTCCTCGTTCCCGTGGCGTCGAACCCAGCGGCGAACTGTGTTTCTTGTCACATTTATTCATCGCGATATCTCGTGAATGCCTACTCCTTGTTCGTGCAAATCAATAATTTGGAGCCTTATTTGGTCACGATTAGCCGCAAGCATTTTATTAATTGGTAAATTATATTTTGTGAAAATATCACATTAAACTATTTTCTTAAATGACACTGACACGACACATGTTCGTAATTAGAAAATCGTAATGATAGCTTTTTGCAACGAGGTTATCATTTCATAGGTCGATTAGATAAGACATTTTATGTCTTAACTTGACATTCAACATTTCAACCTTAAAGCAAAGTTTCAAAGTTTCGACCTTATTGCATTATGATTGTTCTAACAACATTTAACGGAAATGGGTCCCAAATTAAAGCTCGTGACTGTACCTACACTATGCTACAAGACGCGCACCTGTCGCCCTTTACTGCCTGCCAGTATCACATCGCCACACCGCTTCATCCCGCACACGTACCTGCAGCTGCATGATGCAGATCCGGAGGTCGCTCTCGTTGAACTCGTACTGTATGTTCCAGCCCAGCGGGCCGAAGGCGCGGCGCTCCTGCACGACGGCGTGGAAGAAGCACAGCGCGAACAGCAGGCGCCGCCAGTCCTCCGTGCGCGGGCACGAGATGTAGAACTCGGGGTCGCAGATGGGGTCCGAGATGTACGAGCGGTTGATGTTGTTTTTGAGCCCTTTTGGGGCTTCGTTTGTCATTTTTACACCTGGAATGAAAGAAAGAAAAAATGTTTATTTGTCACAGAAATACGAACATAAATAAAGACAAGTGGGAAACTGGAACTGGGAGAAACTGGATTTCTGTCCACATTTCCAGTTGGAAATGTTGATAGATTCATTGGTTTTCTAGCAGGGGTTGTGAAAATGGTTCTGCATTTAATAAGGGTGCACTAATCGACGACGGTTAAAACTCGTTGATGGGCGTGAAATATAAACACAAATAATAATAATAATTCGCAAATAATTTAATAGTGGCTGTCGTTTGTCATCTTTGAAAACATTAATACTGTAATCAATAAATGTCTTTAATTTGTTTTAAAATAAGTTTATGCTTTTGAATTCTATTGGCAACTTGTTGTATAAAAGACCGATTGAACTCTGGGACTGTGATGATTACGTTCAATTTCGGTTGGATTGTGGAAGGTAAGTCTTTCCTACGTACTATCTCTAGCTTGTAGTTCCTCATCGGTCTCGTGCAAATTCTTAGCAAAGTTGGTTAACAACACTAGAATATACAGACACGGCACTGTTAAAATGTTAAGTCTGATGAAAGTGAACTGGTCCCGGCACGATTCAGTCTGTTTCATGCGGAGCATTGTCCTTAAGGCTCTTTTTAGAGTTCCGAACGTCAACAGAAAAAAACCGAACCCTTATAGCAAACCGAAGGTGAGTGATATACTCGCTACTGATGTTGATGCATAGCCCTTTCCAGTCCAGAGCCTTGAAGACATCCTCCAGTGCAGCGGTGAACAGTTTCGGAGAGATAACGTCTCCCTGTCTCACACCTCGCTGCAGAAGGATAGGTTTCGAGGTCTGGTCCTGGAGTCGGACTGACATAGTGGCGTTTTTGTACAGACACTTTAGCACCTCGATGTACCGATAGCCGATCTGGCACCGTTGAAGAGACTGCAGTACATTCCATGTCTCGATCGAATCGAAGGTTTTCTCGTATTCCACAAACGCTTAGCAGAGAGACAGTTATACTATTGGGTGTTCTGTATAACCTGTATGCAGCGTATGTATGTGGTCTATGGTGCTAAAGCCTTTACGGAATCAGGCTTGTTCGGGAGGCTGTAAGTTTTCAAAGCTGCACGCGAGACGAGTAATCATCAGTGATCGGAAATAGGTGAGCTAAAATACCTAAAGTTCGAAAAAGAACAGACAAAGTGGAGACGCCTTTTTTTGTTGAAATTATTAAATAACTTCTCCCGCTCTGGGCGGTGTCAGACTTTTACTGACTAAAACCCACTCGTGTTCCTTCAGTTGCCTGTACATTGCCTGAAACCCCGACATTAGTCCCGAAAAAATATTTTAGTCGTAAGGAAGTCTTCACTTTTTTGTCTCTGTTCTTTGAACTTTAGGTATATTAGCTCAGCTAATTCCGATCACTGGTAATCATGACTAAATCATCAGTTCACTCACCATTCTGCAGGACAGTAACCGGAAACGACGTGCTCGGGTAGCTAGTGAGCCAGCAGCGGAAGTTGTGGTGCGTGGTTTGAGGGATGATGACCTCGGCGCATATGCGCTCCAGCTCGCCCATCCACGACTCCATCACGTGGCAGTTCTGCAGCACCACCCAGCCGCCCGACGCGGTCGCCAGGTTTATCATGTTGGACGCTATGGGGCCCTGAGGATGATAGATGGGAAGCTTGGATGTGTGGATGGATGTCGGTGAAAGCGGTAGTGAACTAACAAGTTAAATAATGAGTGCTAACTTCCATTTAAGAGGAGGCTTCCTAAATTCACCGTTAATTTACATTAATATTCTGGAACAGTCGCGCATACAATCAAAATAGAAAAGTACATTGTGGAATGCAAAAAATTATTGAGTATTGATTGATTGGATCTTTTTCTTTCCATGTCCAAGATAGTTACGTAATTGTAAAATTTACGCTCAATTCATTTTTTATTCGAAAATCACGTCTTTTTTTTAAAGATTAATATTTAAATAAAATAAGGATTACTCGGCTTTTATGTCTATAATAAGTATTCACAATAAGAAAATATAGTTTATTATCCAGCTACAAGATATTTTTTCTCTAGATCAATTATTGCTTTAGTTATAAACAAAATAAGAATTTCAACTTGAGGCGAGATGCTTATGGGCGGTGCTTGCGTGGAAATTGTATTTAGAGTGCTGCCTGCACTCTCACTCTCTCTCACATCTTAATCAAGATTTAATAGATAAACTTCGAACTGTATGCGTCTTTGAGAATTTTCTATGTGACAGAAATATTCAATAATACATAGATAGATAGAATAGCCTTATTACACAGAAATTTAACAAAGCTCATTAACAAAACCATTAATATTGAGGGTAATTCATATTTATTTAGCCTTTAAAAACTCGGATGTCCCTTAATATTAACATTCCTCGATAGCACAGAATAAAACTTTAATATTTATTATTGTTTAAAAACGCTATCAAGTTTGCATATTTTTTTATTTTAAATCTTAAAAAATTTAAAGTAAAGTCGCACCAAAAACTTGCATTCGTTTTGAATTAACAAAGACAGACGATTGACGGAAATCTGTTTAGCATAGTGAGTAAATAAATCTACTCACCTGTCCCTGCCCCAGCGAAATAGTCTCGAAGCTAACCACCTTCTTCTCCATGGAATACTTCACCAGGCCGGACATGGGATCAGAACCCGGAGATAGGATGAAGATGAGCGGCGAGCAGCAGTTGCTGTCGTTGTAGGACTTGTCCAGGTCGAAGGGGGGCGGCTCGATGTACGGCTTGCCCATCTCTGCTACTACGTACGCTCGGACTAGCGGGATGAGCTTGTCGGGGCGGATACATCTGAGGCAAGAGATGGTGGTGATAAGTACAGGTATGAGTGATCGCGATAACTCTCTACAAAGCAGAGCATTTTAGAAAACACTATGTGTCATATGAGAGCAGTGATGGCCCGATTTTCGAGATTGTAGATCGTGAGTTCGAAACCACTGCTCTCAAAACGGAGAAGGAAAACACTGTGAGCAAACCGGTATGTCCTAGAACCAAAAATTCGAAGACGTGACATACCCCGCACTGGGCCGCGTGACAGGTCCCGGCCCAGTCCCTCTCACAGGGGAGGCCTGTGTGCTAGCAGTGGCAACTTTATAGGCTGATTATGCTCTTTGCCATATTACAGCCGCGTAGCTACTGTAAGAGTGAAACCGGACCATCGCGTTTTACGTCACGGCATCACGACACAGGAAAGAAGGAAAATGTATGGAAATCTATGAAGACGTTTTTTACCCGTCCATTTCCATACATTTTATGGACGTGGGCGTCTGCGATAATAACGTGACGTTAGAAATTATAAAAGCTCACATTGTCTTGTTAAAATTGTGTGAAAATGATGTGTTATTTCTCTACTATTTTTTTTAATTCTTTCTGTTATTGTATTTTAATGCTGTGTTTAACCCTTAAGGCGCTACCCCGAGCTAAGTGGCGCCCTCATTGAATAAAAAATCGTAGCATAGCATAGAAAATAAAGCAAAAGGGTCAAAAACGGCCACTTTTGACACTTTTGCTATCTACTTTGGATACGAAACACTTTGAGTCCTGTTTTAACAACGTAAAAATACTTTATCCTCTTTGTAACAAACTCCAAGATTCAATTTTTTTATCTTTATTTTCTATGCTATGCTACGATTTTTTATTCAATGAGGGCGCCACTTAGCTCGGGGTAGCGCCTTAATATTGTGCACTTAGCTTGAATGTTGGTGTGAATAGGTTGAACAGTGCAGATAGACCAATAAATAAATAAAATAAAACTACCTGAAAATGATAAGCTTCGCGATGCCCTCGATCTTGTCAAAAGGCTCCGGCACGGGGTAGTCTTGCGGCGTCGACAGGTCGTAGTACGCCTTCCACTGGTCTGTGTGGTTCTCGAAGTGCTCGCGGAAGCCTTTCAACCTGATAAGAGGGAACGATTCACCGTATAGTACAAAAGGAGTAAGGAGTTCTTAATTTAGTCCGAGCCTACACACCTTCGAGACATTTATTTTAATTTGAACTTTATTCCGATCAACATAAAGGTCTTACGAAATTGACAACGTAAACTCGGGTTTAAGTTGACGTCAGTTTTTGCAATAGAACTTTAGACTTTGTTGGAATAAAGTACGTTATTTAAACATGGCTCGATGGTTTAAACCTTGGTTTAAAAACAAAACTTGTTTTATAATAGGGCCGTAAGTGTTTTAAATAAATATTTTAAAACAAAGTCACTTTTTGAGTGTATGTTTGTCCGCTTAGTTATATCAAAATACACAATGTTATGGTGCGGAATTAAACGTTGGAGTATTAATTCCGGAAGGTTTCTATGCATAAAACATTTAGATATAACACACAGAAATCTCGCCATATTTGATTACATGTCGCCACATTAGTATATTGCACGACGCTGACGTGGAGGTGGTGAAGTTTTGGGTCAACAGAATTTAATGTCGTGCCAGCGATACCAAGAACAAGAAATAGATTACACCCGATCAAAGCAGGAGCTTGATCGGGAGCACGAATTCATACTGATAAAGAGCGGAATAAAGTTCAGTATTTGAATGCGAACTTCGAGTGGACTGATCTTGATTTATTCGTCTTGATTTATTACATGGGTTCTTCTTCACTTTTGAATTATTTGTCGCCACAATGTGTTTCGAGGAAGGCCTGAGGGGGAGAGGGAGCGAGTGAGGTGCGACGGTGCCTAAGAGGTCGAGAGACAACGATACTCGCCACCCGCATCCGTCTTGATCGCCTCGCGACTTCCTGTTGTTTTGCGAACACAACGATAATATTATGAACAATACTAACGGGCCCAGTAAGCTGCAGCGCACGATTTCGGACCAGGCCTTCTCCGTGACCCAGCTGGGCGCGGGGTTCTCGTACGGGTTGTCCAGGGCCACGCCGCCCGTCAGCAGGAACGTCAACAGTTCCTCGTCTAACACACCCTGGAAACAAACGAGCTTATATTAGCCAACATTTTCCGTCGCAATATGATGGCCCGCAGGTTGGCACGTTGTACAAAGTACTCTTTTTAAGGCTTTTTGCTAATCTATGTACTCGTGCACTCTGTGGGTTCGATATACGCATAGAACACCCCCAACAACAACGCCCTTACAACGCCCTCGAGTAATTACCATAAGTAATGTTTGCCGAAGCACTTACTCGTGGTTTCAATACCATCCTGCGAAAAAGGATGGGTATTACTAACATCTTATGGATCAAGGTCAGACCTTGACCCATAAGATGTTAGTAATACCCGAAACTAAAGTTTTATTTTTATTTTATCCAGTACTGTGCAGCTGTTGGCATGTATCTCACCTGATGGTAAGTGATGGCCAGGCCGAAGGTGGACGCGAGCTTTACCAGGAGTCCCCAACCACATAGGACTGGCTATCTTACCTCTAACTGCCGAAACACAACAATGCTGCTAACATTGTTGTTATGGCGATAGACTTAGATAAGATGGTACCACAACCAAACCGAGCAGAAAACTTTGCCCCCACTGGGAATCGAACCCGGGACCTCTGGGTGTGAAACAGGTGGTCTAAATACTAGACCACAGAGGTGGTTTATTTATTTTTATTATTTGTAGTACATACGACATCATTTCTACTTGACAACGTATACAAAAAGCAAATAAAATACAAAAAAAAATTGAAAAAAAATTAGTATGAACAGAAAAGAATTCAACACACAAAGTAAAAAATTAATGTGCCTAGCAACACTACATGGCTGCAGAACCATGAATGCTACTTGTCATGCGCATCATATATATCAGCCAAAACACGCCTCACTGCTAGACATTATCTACCCAGCATCCTCCTCTAGGATTCCCTTGATCTTCTCTAGTCTAGATCGTCAGCCAATCTTTACTACTGTAAAACTTATTTATTTTGTGAAACAATTTCTAGTACGTCTCACCTGAGCTCTCAGTATCCCGAGTGTGAGAACGAGAGAGAAGATGAGCTTGTCCTTCTCGAACAGACTGCGGCACACGTTCTCGTAGATGCTCTTTGTGAAATACGCATTCAGTCCTCCGAGCCGCTCGTCCAGGATGTCGCTCTTAGGAGAGTTGATGATAGCCTGGTTGTACAGGTTTATGAACCTGCAATCAAATCGAACGAACGTCGGATCGAACGTTTATTTGCTACAAATACATTGTTGTTACTAATATCTTATAATTTTAATGTCACTGTATTAATGCAAGAAAGCGAGCAAAAAAAAAACATATTTTTTAAGTTTTTATTTTGTCATACATACATAAATATCGATAACCCATGTCTGTGAAGTTTTTTTTTTCACTATTTGATCCTGTATAAAACAGTTAAGTGGTGACTGGTCGTCTTGCTGACCATGGTTTTTGTTGCTGTTATTAGTAATTAACTGTTTATTTATTTTTACTTCGATGGTCCTAGTTTATCATTTGTGATTTCCGAGTTACAGCTTTAATAGCTATATGTAAACGGGCACGCCCTTTATGCCTGGCATTCATTCGGGTATTTACTTTTCACTTTTTTTGTTGGTATAATTGGCGTGTGCTAGGTGACACATAGAAAATAATTTAATTTAATTTAATTCAAATTCAAAATATTTTATTTCACATAAACCTACAAGGGCACTTATGAAACGTCAGAAGCTAGGTGCACGGTTCCAATTGGTCGTTTCCTATGGAGAAGAGCCGGCAAGAAACTCCACGGTTACTCTTTTAACTTTTTTAATGTTCTATGTTACGTAATGTAAATTATTTTGCATAAGTACTTTTGTATAGAATCTAGTTTTTCTAACAATTCAGACAGCTGTGTTGCTGGGGAGTCTGTTGCGCCACTTCTCCTTCCCAGCTAAAGCACTAGGAAGTGGTGAAGGGTGGGCGTTTTGGGGGACTGTCTTATGTAATTTTGACGTTCGAAAAGTGCTTTCGTGATTTCTCAGTCTATTTTGAATAAATGACTTTTGAATTTGAATTTTGACGACTACTTGGTTAGTCTGCAGTTCGATTCCCAACTATTGATATATTTTGAGATTATTTTTATTACATTTTGTTACACTATGTTATATTAGTTCGTAGAACGTTCGTACACAGAAAAATATAAAGTTTAAGTTTCTTCTGTCATCTATAAATATCTATGGTTAGGTGACTGTTAATGAGAAATCCCGTATGTTAACAATATACTGCTTTATTATTTTAGTGATAGCCATTCGTCAGGATTAATCTGCAAGAATGTATCAGTCAGTATATCAGTGTTGTGCCATTAGGTACTCGTAGTACATTTATGCAGGAACACAGGCGTTCATTCATTCACTATAAACAAAAACACTTCGCAAGCATTTAGAAGTTCCTACTGAAGGCTGCGGGTGTCGACCTCAGAACGAGCTGCTTCTCACACGGATATCTATATCTATACGTCGCTTGTTCCCGCGTCACCAGTCCTAACTCTGTATATTTTGGCTGCTGAGACAAAAATTACAAACGCAGTATACAGGGTTTTTTTTTTTAATGAAAATGTGGCTGTTATTTTAGTAAATTAAGGCGTCTTAAGACTTCCACGCGAACGAGGTCGCGGGCAGAAGCTAGAGCTTACTTCGAGGTCGGCTAATATTATGAAAGTTTGTAAGTTAGGATGTTTGTTACTCAATCACACAAAAACGGCTGAACGGATTTGGATGAAATTTGGCATACAGATAAACTATGACCTGGTTTAGGACATTAAATACTTTTTATCCCAGTAGTACATTCTCGTGGGATTATTTCCGACCTCCACGCGGGCGGAAGGGCGGAAACTAGTAACATAATAAACCAATAAGATTTTATATATATTTTAATTCCTATTTAATTTAAATGTAGTTTATTGGTATTTTTAATGTTATTTAATGATGAACGAACAGTTTGTAGGGTCCCGAAGGGCGCCAAATGGAACCCTATTACGAAGCCTCTGCTGTCCGTCTGTCAGCGGGCTGTATCTCATGAACCGTAACAGGTAGACAGTTGAAATTTACACAGATTGTGTATTTCTATTGCCGCTATAACAACAAATAATAATAATTGAGTAAAATTTAAGTATGTTAAATTATAAAGGGGGCCTCCATAAAATAAAGTTTAGATTTTGAAAAAAAAAAATCTAACCCTAGCATGTTGGGTGTCATTGTAACTCATCGAGTAGAAAACATTTTTTTTTAAATCTTAATGATGAAATTAATAGGGGCCGTAAAAGTTGAAAATTTTAGACCATTTTTGTAAGAGCTTTATCTCAACAACTAAACAAGTTATGAATTTGAAACTTCTTTATATCATGTACTATATACTTACTTTATATAATCAACAAATACAAAAAACGATTCATAACGTATTTTATTTAATATGGGTGATTTTCTGCAACCGCAAAAATAACTTTGCAATTCATAGTATAATTAGTAGGTCGTTCAACAGTCTCCAACCTAGCTCTGCTAAATGATTTTTTAACACTTAGTATGGACAGGGGGGCGCAGGTCGATGTTGTTTACACGGACTATAGCAAAGCGTTCGACAGAATTGATCACGACTTACTTAAAGCAAAACTCTTTAACATCGGTATTAGAGGTGACCTACTTCGCTGGTTTTCGTCGTACTTAGATAACAGGTCTCAAGCTGTAGTTGTCAGCAACTACATTTCGAGTTGGGTTTCGGTTCCCAGTGGTGTTCCCCAAGGTTCCCTGATGGGCCCGTTATTCTTCATTATTTACGTAAGCGATATCGACACGTGTTTCCATAACTCTAACCTGCTTTGCTTTGCTGATGATATGAAGATATTTACTTCTATATCATCGTTTATTGATATGCATGCTCTCCAATCTGACCTAATAAGACTCGATGAATACTGTCGCGTAAATAAATTAGACCTAAACCCTACTAAGTGCTCCGTGATTTCGTTTAGCAGAAAACGCTTTCCACTTAATACCTCCTATAGTCTGAAAGGTCATCTCCTGCAGAGGTGTGACGGTGTTCGTGACCTGGGCGTATACCATGACTGTAAACTTCAGTTTAATGTTCACGTGGAGCAAATAGTGGCTAAAGCATCTAGAGCATTAGGTTTTGTAATGAGACTAGCAGCGTGTTTTAAGAAAGCGAAAACTATCAAGATATTGTATTGCTCATTTGTGAGAAGAAATTTAGAATATGCTTCTCAAATTTGGAACCCGCGTTATGGCGTGCACATCGATCGCATAGAGGGTGTGCAAAAACGACTTGTTAGGTTTCTGTGTTATCGTTTGCGGATACCATATCACAGTTGTAACTCTTTCGATCTTTGCAGGAAATTTCACCTACAACCACTTATTAACCATCGTCGATTGGCAGATTGCACATTTTTGCTCAAAATTGTAACCAATGAGGTAGATTGTCCGCAGCTTTTACGCAAGCTGTATTTCAATATTCCCCAGCGATTACTCAGATTTAATCCACCTATCGCTATTCCGTTATCCTCTTCGAACTATAGGCAAAACTCATTTTTAGTGCGAGAGAGTAAAGATTTTAATGACTTATGCAAGCAGTTCTCTTTTGACTTGTTTTCAACGAAAGGCTCAAGCGTTCGCAATAGGCTGAACCTTGATTTCTTCAAAATTAATTCGTAATGTTAATTTAGTTCTGGTACTTATTTTTATTTAATTTTATTGTAGTTTATTCCTGTTGTTGTGTTTATGTTTGGCATTACCCGATTTGATGGTTGGTGCGCTTGTGTTCTTGATATAATTTGTCGTGTTTAAGATCTCTTACTGTATTATTATATAGCTAGCCGTGAAAACCTATAATTGGCTTCATGTTTCTTATTCCAGTGTCTTTATTGTATTTATGTAAAGCTGTTGGTTTTCCATGAGATAAATAAATAAATAAATAAATATTATTAAGAAATACAAATATAACTTTATTATTTTTTAAATTGAAGATGAATAAAGTTAGTATTCTTCGTTTAGTATTTGCATTTACATATTTGCTAAATAATGTACGGTGGTACAAAAGCCTTCGTGTGCGACTTGGTCTCGCACTTGGCCGATTTTTAAGCAATAATAACACTTAATATTATTCTAATGTTTTGGAATAAGTACTCACCAACCCAAAGAATACTGGTACATCGGATCAATATTCGCCAGATCCGAGATACAGAAGAACAGCACAGAGCTGTGCTTCGACACGGGCACATACAGCAGCCGGGCCTGGTCTATCTCTACTTCCGTGATAGCGGCCGCGGCCTGCTTTGCTTCGATCTCTATTGCTAAGACCTTCGATGATGACAGGATCACGTTCGCTGACTCGTCTTCTAGAATGTTGCCGGCGGATGATAGGACCTGGGTAGTTCAAGGGTCGTTTAAAAGAGTTTTCAACAGACTTGCTCGTAAAGTGGCTCTTTTTTAACCGTTTTTAGGCTCATAATGCAATGTATTAAACACGCGTGCTTTTTATGAGAGCAAAAGCGGCGCGCAAACGAGCCGTCTTTATGTGCTCACTGAAGATAAGGTGATGGTCAAGGATTACACTAAGGTATTCACCTCGCTTCTCCCACGGGATCGGCTGGCTGGGGTGAGCCACTCCACCCGACACGCCCACTTATAGAGGCTGACTGCTCGGTCCGCCTCGGCTAGGGTCGTTTTAGCGCGCGATTAGGGGCGAACCATCGCAGCAAAGGTGACCTTAGAATACTCGTATTTAATTCGTTTAACCGTGTTTCCTCTAGTACTAACATTCTGAACCTTTATCAAATGTGTGTTTTAGATGAAGTGTTATTATTATTTAGCGAATGACCTGAATCTATTAAGTGTTTCGGGGAGAACTACTCCTGTACGCCGTAGTTATTCTGAGTAATAGTGTAGGTTACACTATTATTCTGATATTGAATATATAAATATTTAACGGATTTAGTCTTTTGGCAAATATAACGAAATTACATTTAGGAAAGTTTTTTTAAAATTGTTTTTTTTAATTTATCTCTAAATCAACGAATCGAATAGCTTTGATTGCTATTTGAATTTAAAGTTGACTCTTTTGTGAAGATTTTTCGGTATTCAGAAATTTGAAAATATCAAACAATTGAAAGTAATGATTAAAAGTTAAACGGTAGCAAAATTAGAACATCATCAAAGTAAGTTGACTAGATTAAATGAAAGATCATGTCATGAGATACAAATTATTAACCGACTTCTAAAAGAAGGAGGTTATGAATTCATCTGTATACACAGCGTGAATGTTTCAAATTATCGTTTATTATTATTACTTCCCAGAATTTGATCCTTAGCGACAGCATCGGACGGTGCAATAATAAAGGTATATTGTTTTCAAAATCAACGTTTTCTATTCCTAGTTAGAGAAATTGGTTTTTCATTCTAATGTTATTTAAGTTTTCATCAAAATTGGCCCCAAAACTCCTTTAAGTATATTTTTTCGCAAATAATAATAATTTTTTCTATAGTTTCGGCGGTTTTGGTTTTAGCGCTACTGCTGACCACGAGGTCCTGGGTTCGATTCCCAGGTCGGCCAAAGTGTTATTGGATGTTTCTATCAGGAATTTCTCAGTAGCAGCCCGGAGTCTGGATTTGTGCCCGGTTGATGGCAATAGGCTCGCCCCCTATTACATGGGTCTTAAAACATAACTGGCGAAATGTGGGTGTACCTATGTACACCTCTGCCCAACCCTTCGGGGAAACAAGGCGTGATGTTATGTTATGTGTATAGTTTCGGATTTGGCCACCCATGCTGATTTGAAACATTAACCCCACCCATAAAACGCCGTATGAGCATAAGCTAACATTTAATCACAAACTCAAATATTGGTTTACCTCTAGGATCTTATCCTCGATCTCCTTGAGCGTCCTCTTGTTGTGCGCGCCCTCGACGATGAGCTGGTTCTTCTTCAGCTCGAGCTCGGGTCTGTCTTGTGCCACCACGATGCCCAGCAGCTGGTCCTGCAGCCCTTGCGGAGTTATCATGAAGTTCAGCAAAGTCACCTGGAAGAACAAAGGCGTTTGTAATTAATGCTTTGGAAGGATACCTGTTCATTATTCGAGGACATCTGCAAATGCTTAACAAAGATGAAACCTAGACTCATTCAAAGGTGGGTACTTTCAGACCTTGTTTGAGGCACTAAATTTTTCTAAGATAATTATTATGCCCAGTAGGGCAGCCCGGGGTAGGGCTTCGGGGCATAATAATTATCTTACCACATTTTTTACGAAATTGAATCTATTTTTAAGATAGTTTTATTGATCATTTCTTTTATATAGATTATTTTCTATTTTGTTAATGTGGAACGATGTAGGTCATGTGCTTAGATTTGTTGCCCATTTTCTATGATAGGGTTTCGTACCTCAAAAGGAAAAAACGAAAGCTTTGTAGGTTAACTTCGTTGCCCGTCAGTCTTTCAAGACCCTTTTTCTCAGGAACGCGTGGTATCAAGTTGAAATTAATATCAAATACAATTTCTTTTTTTTTACAATTTTACAAATTGTCTGGACCCCCTACACTAGGATTCCGCTGTGTAATGGGAACCAGTCTCTTCCCAAGTAAAGCAAACAATTATTTATTTTGGTTAACTATTTTTTGAAAAAAAAAACAAAAGAAATAATAATCAAATGAACAAATCATTCAAAAAATGTAAGTACAAAGTACTAAAATAAAAAAAGTTAACTAAATTAAATTATTATGTTGTAGGAAGACGGTTGGATGACAAGAGGTTCATGTGCTTTTGGGTGTTCGTGTGTGTGAAGTGCGGGATGTGTGTGGCACTTCACACACACGAACACCCAAAAGCACCTGAACCTCTTGTCATCCAACCGTCTTCCTACAACATAATAATTTAATTTAGTTAACTTTATTTTATTTGTTGTAAGTGGTGAAAGTGGGTGGGTTAGTGCGCGGTGTGATGTTTAATTTTTTTATTGATAGTTCAGATATTAATAATAATTCATTGGTGTATGTTTTATTTGATGAAAAAGCTCATTAAAGTGCAAGTTGTGGTAGGAGTTTAGAGCGATTATTTAACAATGATCTAGAATTCTAGAACCTGCTCCTAATCTATCTGAATAGACCAAAACATTACTTCGTTGGGTTTACAATTTCTAAAGTATGAGTTAAAATAGGTAAAGCTGTATGAACAACATGCTGTGATATGAGAGGTGGCGGAGTGGGAGCACAACTACAGGTGAGATTGTTTGTCAATGACTGACACCTCTCTGCATTGCACTTCACCAAGTCCAGCAACTCACAGGCCCCTTGCAAGCGCTTACTTAACATTTGTTGGCTATGCTCATACTTACAAAAGATTTCCTTTAGTGAATTTTCCCTGCTCAGTAATTTTTTCGGAAGGTTTTGTATGTCAACATCATTAATTTGTCTGCTAGTTTCCAACTTATCATTACATACATTTAATTGGGTTTGTAAGTTGATACGCTCCTTTCTAAGATTAATGTTACACTTAATAAAACCACAAAACTGTATTTATATAAGACACATCGTTATCGCGCCCACGTTAATTCGGTACGGGTGTTAGCAGGCTCAAATCGATTACAGCGTAACTCGGAATGCACTCAATGTGTAATTGCCATCGAGAAACGATTTTCACTTTTTCGTGTTACCCCCAAAAAAATATTTTTGTGCATCTATTACTTATTAGATTATTTACGAGCACCCACCGTTCTTCTTAAGTTCGTGTATTTAGTATTAAGATTAACTTGTATTTCTCATGATCAGAGAATTGTATTATTTTTGAGAAATAAATGTCGTAAACCGTATGTTTTGATTCCTTTAGCGTCCCCGTTATGCCCCACCTTCCCCTAGCTACTATTAGTAATAAATAAATTTTAAATTACTCTAAAATATTGTATGTACAGACACCAGCAGGTCAACCTACCCGAAACTGTCAAATTTTCCCAATCAACTTTGAACCTTATGCTTTAGTAATAAAATTGAAAATCTAGATTGATATATACAGGGTGTCCAGTAAATAGCACGACATACTGCAGGGGGTGATAGCTTGGGTCACTACCCATCAATACAACACAATATATGTTCAGCAAAATCTTATATTTTTTTTGACCACTGTAGGTTAAACTTAAGTGATAAGAAAATAGTTCTGTGAAAATTTAAACAAAAAATAGTATTTCTTGAAAACATTCTTGTCTTTGATAGAAAAAAGACTTATCAATGAGTAAAGTAACTATTCACGAATAATTTGATGTAAAAAAAGTACTAGAAAAGGATTTTTTCATTACGAGATGCTTAAAATCTGTTTCAAGGTAGAGATTTTTCGGTATTTCGGAAAATTTTGTAAAACTGTAAATCCGTAAGATTTTGCTGAACATATACTGTGTTGTATTGATAGGTAGTGACCCTAGCTATCACCCCCTGCAGTATGTCGTGCTATTTACTGGACACCCTGTATATACACTCGGCGTCACAAAAATCGCACCTCTTTAAGAATTCCCTTCAAAGTCATTTTAACCCCATTAATCAATGGTACACATATGACTATAAGGTATCATTGGAAAGGCAATTTATTTAAATTTCAGAATAAATCAATAAATTTGGTTTTTTGTTTGCCAGGGAATAAAAAAACACGCCAATGCAAATGATTAAAAACTTAAATTTTATTTTATAAGTGAAAATTTTAAAAAAGTCCATAAAATCAACTTAAAACCTAGTGTTACCCCCCCTAGCTCTGATGACAGCTTCCATGCGTTCTCTCATGGACCTAATTAATGTGACAACAGTCTCTTGAGGAATGTTGTCCCATTCTGCAACGACGGCATCTTGGAGGTCTTGGAGAGTGGTAGGGGTAGGATCACGTGCCCGTACTCGCCGTTTCAGTTCATCCCAAAGGTGCTCGATAGGGTTCAGGTCTGGACTTCGCGCCGGCCAGCGCATAACAGGGATCCCAACTTCTTGCAGGTAGTAGTCTCTTACAATTAATGCGGTGTGACAGCGGGCGTTATCGTGCATTAACGTGAACCCACTGCCAACAAAACCCGCATAAGGGACAACCTGCTCCTCTAAGATCTCTGTTATGTACCGAGGAGCAGTCAGCGACCCTTGCCCGCGAGCACTTCCAGTCCGAGAAACACACACAAGGTTCGTTTTGCCTTCGATTGCCGCCCCAGAACATGCACGAGCCACCCCCGTATTCCACTGTCTCTTGAATACAGGCTTGTGCGAATCGTTCCCCTTGCCTCCTGTACACTCTTCTACGCCTGTCGTTGCAGAAAAGACACACCCTCGTCTCATCCGAGAAGAGTACAGCCCTCCATTGGTCTATTGTCCAATCCACATGGTCACGGGCAAATTGCAACCGGTCTCTCCTATGCTGCGCAGTCAATTTTGGCCCTGTAGCAGCCCTGTGAGCTGCAATTTTCTTCTCCTTCATTCTTCTTCTAATCGTGGAGACGCTGACAGAAGTTCTGCGAGCTGATCGCAGTTGTTGTTGCAGCTCAACAGCATTGGAGAACCGATTACGTAAAGACGTTGAAACAATGAAGCGATCGTCTCTTTCGGATATAGCCACCAGTCTCTTGGAAGCGTTGGAACACTCGTCGAACGGAAAAACGACTCAAGTTCAGTTGCCGAGCAACATCACATTGCCGCATCCCTGATTGCAGTAGTGCAATGACTTGAGCGGCTTCATCTGCAGTGGTATCCATCTTCTGGGGTATTTTTCTTGCTGCAGCTGTTCACGTGTGTTCACTTCAAAGGTTGGATAGCGAATGACTCACATTTGACCCGGGTCGCCCGTTTTATACCCTTGTAGGGAGGTGCAATTAGTGGCCGTTGTAATGCGTATTTTGACAACATTTTCTTTAACGTTACGCGCTAATGAGATCTGTTGTGTTTAGGACTTCTAACTGTTGTTAATTTAAAGGTCGTTAAACATACTTTCAATTGATACCAATATTAATAGGGTTTAATGTATACGTTGATGGCGGGACTTGCTTGAAACTTATTTTCGGAGAGGTGCGATTTTTGACGCTGAGTGTATATATATAATCAGAAATTTGATAGATTGTAGTAGGTTGATGTGCTGGCGTCTTTACACAGCTGCAGTTTATTATATATAATAGGACCCATGGTTAGGATGTTGTTTTTAAGTAAAGACGTTTGGTAACCACCTGTGTAAAGTTGATTCTTTTATTGTGACCTTATTGGTCCTGATCGTTGTCTTATATCCACTAATGACGTAAACAGGTGCTTATTCATTCTAACGAATAGGGCAACTTCTAGTATATACAACGATGGCAACGTAAGTATCCTTAAAGATTTAAAAACAGGCCGACAGCTTTCTGTAGTTTTAAGACCTGTCATTGATCGAAGGCACCGTTTTTGGGCCCTAAATATCCTTTCTCTCTCACTGCAGTTTCCCCAAAAGATGACACCAAATCTTAGTGAGGAAGCAACTATACCATGATATGCTATTACTAATGTATTGCGGTCTTATTTATAAACGCTAGTTAAATTTTAATCAAATGCTAAGCAATTGATTAGCAAAATTCTCATTCATAAACGCTATTTAGCGCTAAGAGGTTGCTAAGCAAATGATTAGTAGCTGTCAAAATTAAACACCACCGGTGCCCTGTTTAGAGCTTGCTAAGAGGATGTTAAGCGGCAAGATGGCGGATTTTATTTGAATCAGCTGATCGATACATGATTTTCTGTGCTCGATGTTATTTTGTTCTCTATTAACGAGTTATGCCTTAGTAAATATTGATTTCGACAATCTTTTACGGGATTTGAGAATGACTGCTACTTCATTCTCAAATCCCGTAAAAGATTGTGTGAATTCAATCATTTTGAAACGCTGGCGGGAACTAGACAAAGGAGAGGAAGACCTACAAAGCTCATTTAAACTCACTACCAGGATAATTACCTATTAGATAATATTCTTCATTCGAAGTACACAGTCATGATGAAAGGATAATTAGTGAAGTTCAATTAGGAGGGGGCTCAGTACCTAATGTATTCAGGAGATTTGAAGAGAATCGATTTCGTGAGGAAGTTCAATGGAAATTGTTACAAACATAACATCACGCCTGTATTCCCCGAAGGGTTAGGCAGAGGTGTACCTATAGTACACCCACATTTCGCCAGTTATGTTTAAGTCCCATGTAATAGGGGGCGCACCTATTGCCATCAACCGGACACAAATCCAGACTCTGGGCTGGTAATGAGCAATTCCAGATGAAAAAACCCAAACACTATGTCCAACTCGGGAATCGAACCCAGGACCTCATGTTCATCAGTAGCGCTTGCGACCACCAGACCAACGAAAACCAACGAAATTGTTATTATCTTGTGTGTTATCTCGTTAGTGTGCCAGCCCGTCATCTTATTGTGCCAGCTCTAAGGCCCAGAAAAGCTATGTTGTAGCTAGCAGTCACACACAAATAACAAGAGATATATAATAGAAAATAATTTATTTTGATAAATAATAGAGCAACATTATTGTTAACATTATTATTGATTTCCAATATTCTTCCTCCAAAGACGGGTGTCATTCTTTTCTCATGGCTATCGCATTCCTCATTGTTTTCATGGAGCAAGGTCTCCTCCCTAATCTTTGCAAGGTTGAATAATATTTGTGCTAGGTGCTAGTGGCTCATAGCAGCAGTCAAACTTGCTGTAAAGAAATGTCAAATAAGTAGTAATTGTTATTAAAAGATACTGAAACTCTGGCCTTGGTACAAAAGCAATAGGAAGTAATAAAACATACACAAAACATAACATAACATCACGCCTGTATTCCCCGAAGGGTTAGGCAGAGGTGTACCTATAGTACACTCTCATTTCACCAGTTATGTTTAAGTCCCATGTAATAGGGGTCGAGCCTATTGCCATCAACCTGGCTAAAATCCAGACCCCGGGCTGCTACTGAGAAATTCGAGATGGAAAAACCCAATAAGATTTACAAAACAAACATTTCTAAGGTAGTATATTCATGTTAAGAAGGTCTGACTGAGAAGAACTGACCAAGTGAATGAAAAAGCAATAGCTATGTATTTTCATGTCCTAGATTGATAGTTTTGTACCTGGTTAGGTATAGTTTTACACAGTGGTTATATACGATGACGACATGGTCCCTCGAACAAACCACGCCTAGGACATGAAAATACATAGCTATTGCTTTTTTATTCACTTGGTCAGATTATAATGGTTTACATTAGTAAGTAGATATAAATCCAGAGATAAATACCTACCTTTTCCTGTTTACTCCAATTATTGGAGCTTATTATTTTCATTGCTACCATCGCAAAAACAATGAAATAAACTTATATTTAATAAGTTTATTTCATTGTTTTATAAAAAAATAATATTTATAAAAAAATCCGATGAAATTTTTGACTTTTGTCTGTCAAAGTCACGACAGATACAGAAATCGTGGTTTTGACAACTTTATTCATAAAATTCTGTTTTTTAGTCGACTATTTTGATTATAATCTGTGCCGAACGCGTAATTTCTCCTCTATTTCGTTTCGCAACTAATCACTTGCTAACTAGCGTTTATAAATAAAGAAAAGTTAACCATCTATTTAGAGCTAACCATTTGCTTAGCTAAACAGTGGCTAATCAGTGATTAGCGAGATTTTTATAAATAAGGCTGTTGATGTTTACTTTTTTTGAAAGGGTATAGAGTACATACGCCGTTTTGCTTAATTTATTACACACGTTTTCAGCTTGATGTTTCCATGTCAGTTTATTGTCGATGTGTACTCCTAGAAATTTTGTTACTGTAGTTGTATCAACGTTTTGGTCATTATACTTTACTATCATATTTTCTGGCTCTAGCCGCTGGTAAAAATGCATGACTTGTGTTTTATTTAGATTAATCACTAGATTATTTTTATTAAGCCAATCTATAATTGTTTTAAGGGTGTCGTTAATATCTTTTTTGTATTCCGTTTTATCTATGCATTCAATTATAGCTGTGCTGTCATCCGCAAATAATGTCATTGGATGATGAATTTGACGCGGTAGATCGTTAATGTAAAGCAGAAATAATAATGGCCCAAGTACACTACCTTGCGGAACCCCAAACTTAGGTATTCTACAAGAGGATGAATATTTTAATTCACGCTTAGTTTTAGTACATACTCTCCATATTTCTGTGTAATGTTTCCGATCAGTGAGGTAACTTTATTAGGTTTAGTACGTTGCCTCTTATACCGTAGTCTTCAAGTTTATTTAAGAGGGTGTCATGTTTTACATAATCGAATGATTTTGTCATGTCAGTGAAAATTGCACAAACAGGATTTTTCTTATCAACATTCTTCATGATCACTTTTAAAAGATCAAATATTGCCATGTTAATATTTTATTCTTTCGAAAGCCCTTTTGCTCATCGCATAAAATATTATTTTTTATTACAAATGTGTACATAGATTCATATATAACCTTTTCGAATATCTTAGAAAATACTGAAATTAAAGCTACTGGTCTGTAGTTTAAGATGTCTTCCTTATTGTTTTTTTTATGTAGTGGTTTTATGACAACAGTTTTCAATGGATCTGGATTATACCTGAGCTTATGCATGCATTTATTATTATGGCTCAATGGTTTGGCTATGATGTCTGAAACAAATTTTACTGCCGCGGTAGAAACTTCGTCGTATCCAACACTTTTTAAATGTTTTATTATACGCATAATATCTTGAGGTATCACTGGGGGCATGAATAAAGAATTCTTGATATTAATATTGCCACTTGTCTTGCCCATATTATTATTTTTTTTTAACTATGGCATCTCGCAGGTATACCACTAAGGTATTTACTGCTCAACCGAACAATCCTGTGGCTGCCTTAAGCACTACACTCAAAGCCTCCAGCCAGGAGCAACTATTCTAAATTAAAATTAGGCGAACGCTCGCTAAGGGCACCCCCTGTGGGGTACGAACCTTGGCTTAGGGCGTCGCTGAGGGGAGGACAGCAAGATGGGACAGGCTGGATCAAGGATATATTATTATTATACGGGGAATTTAAAGCTACGCGCTCAGCTGCGGCGCGGGCTGGCGCTTCATCGGACAAGTCTTGCCCATATGTTTCCTAGTTACGTTTTGTACCTGATCAACGAAGAAATCGTTAAATGATTCAGCAATTTGCTCAGGGTTTTTCACCAGTTTATTATCTTTATTTATTTGCATAATAGGTTCTTTTAACTGATTGTTATTATTAATTACCTGCCATGACACCTTTGATTTATTTTGAGAACAATTAATAAGGTAATTATTCTGAGCATTTTGAGTGAGATTTATAATTTTTTTTAGTCTCCGTGAATAATTTTTAAATGTATTTTTACTTTCACTTGAGGGTGCTTTTCTATATTTCCAAAGTAGGTTTCTTTGTTTCCTGCTAGAAATCCTTATTCCACGCGAAATCCATTTTACTTTTTTATCAGGTTTTACATTAATTAATTGTATTTGAAAGCATAAATCATAAAATAAACGAAATAGTTCTTGAAACTTATCATATGCCTCATTAGGGTTATCTGTTTCGAATACCTCAGAAAAAGACAGACATTGAAGGTGTTTTTTGAACAATGTTAAATTGTCATGGGATAAGTTACGTTTATTAATGTACCAGAAATTTTGTGTGCATGTTTTGTTCATGTATTAGTTTGGCAGTGAAGAGAACCTCATTGAAAGACAACAAGAGTTTGTGGGACTGGAATTCATCCGTATAGTTGACGAAATGCTGGCATTTCACTAGGCATATTTGACAATTACAAAATATACCCTTTTCATATTCAAATTAAGGTCCATTTTGCAACTCATTTCTAAAGTCCATTTTATATGGCAAGGAGGAGCAGTAGGACTGACCTTGACGGCCACTTCGGGCAGGTAGTGAGGGTTGGAGAGACGCGTGGTGAAGTAGAGTCGGAAGTTGTGGTTGTACTCCAGGACGTTGTCACCCAGCTTCAAGCAGTCAACGCCACCGGACCTGGACATACCGAAACCGCACAAAATAGAGATTTGGAAGGAAAAAGGGGAAGCCTTTCCGAGCAGTGGGATACAAAATAGTAAATTAACTTAATAGAGTTAAGTAGCATGCCATAAAACAAAAGACCTTGTAGTTGGTCCCGGCAGTCATTTAGATCTTTGACAGTCGTTACGGGTATTCAGAAGTCCTGAAATTTGATAGCCAGTCTTACGTATCGTGTTATCCAATAACTGAATTATGGAGGTAGGCCGTCGCTCCATATAAATACCAGTATTCTGCTGCATTGGGTTAGACTGGAAGCCGTCCTCAAGGCAGATACGGGTAGTATCAGTCACCTGTACACGTTCCTCAGCAGCACAGGCTCCAGCAGCGCGTCCAGGTGCTCGCGGATGTTCTCCATCATGACGGGCAGGCCCAGCTGGATGGCGTTCTCCAGAGTGCGCCCGTAGTTGGGGTCTGTCAGCTTGATCACCTTCAGCTGGTTGTCTCGCTCCATGTTCTTCACCCATTTGTTGGCTTGCTCTGAAAGAAATAAAATAATTATGTTTGTTTGACACATGTCATAAGAAAAAAAAAAGTAAAGTGGAGTAATGAGCCTGGACAAGCGTTTCGATCGAAACTATTATTTGTTTTTTGCTTTTTCCATGGTTGAATATTATCGAGCTAAATCCAGTACTTCTGTGTTTTGCCAGATGCGTCAGGGCCAGGGCGAGCAGACACCTCAAGGACTAATAGATAACGTTTATCTTTCTATGAGGAATATCAGAGGATCAGCGTTTTAATGGCAGAAATGTTGCTCTGAACTTACTGCAATAGTCCGAGCTTTGGGGCCTCCTACGTGGTTCATGACATTCTCTTGCAACGACCTTAATTGGCCAGCCTTACTTATCGCAAATGGTCGTGATGTAAATGAAGCAGAGAGCCTTTTTTTTCCCGAGCGTTTGCAGTTGGTACAAAAACATCCCGTGGTTGTCTCTCGAGAATCTACGGTTCACGTGACTGCTCTGATGCGATTCCTAAACGCGATCCGAACTGCTTAGGTACAGAATAGAGTTTCAAAATCGCGGAAGTCCACACCTTCATATAAATTAGTGTGGTGTAACAATATCCCAGATTTCTCGACTCATGAGGGTGTATCAAACTTATCGAAAGAGTTGTTTCATGCTCCTTAATGCCCAATGATCCTATATTTCAGAAATTAATAGAAGACGTGCAAATACATAAACACACGGCTATGTGCTACAAAAACCGCAACGATAGTTATTGTCGTTTGGTTTCCCAAGGCCCGCATATCAGGCTTGCGGACGGTGAGCAATGGGTAGCTCGCCGTCCGGTAAGGACCAAGCCCGGGTCGACGGCGCGTTGTGTTCGTAAAGGGGTCCGATGAGACCATTGCCTGCCGGGGTTGCGGGAAAGTCCGAAAGGGATACCGTGGCCCCCTGGCATTGCAAAGGCAACAGTAGGAACACGGGTGGGTTTTAGTCAGTAAGAGTCTGACACGCCCTCCAGCTCCACCCAGAGCGGGAGGAGTCATTTGATGATTTACCACCCAAAAAAAAAAAAAAAGCTTCCTAAAATTTGACAGCGTTTGGCTTTTTATTCACTGTTTTCAGTGAATAAAAAGCCAAACGCTGCAAGCAGAAATAGTCCTTACGGTGTATAGATATGGAATTCTTTGATAGTACGTCACTCTGCTCCCGAGGCGGATACTACTTTACAACACCCTCTATGAAAAAAATAAGCCACTACCTCACTACTTGAGGAATACACAAAATTGTATTATAAAACTAAGTAAAATCCGAATTTGAGTAAACAATTACGAACGAAGGCGGTATGCATTTCGTGCGTTTTTAATTTTTTCACAAACTTTTTTTTTTTTTTTGGCTCGCGCTCACATTTTAGGCTACTTAACATCACACTACGACCCGTAGTAGCCGAGCAAAAAGAAAAAAGTGAGAAAGAACGATAAGCGAAAACAAATTAACGGGGCACAGTTATTAGAAAATAAATATAATATATTTTTTAAACACAAAATTCCCTACGAAGTCGCGCGCAGAAGCCAATGATAGATAAATGAGCATTTCGCGACACTCTTGCTAACACTCAACTCTCTCTGTGACACTCGAGCCGCATACAGAAGAAGTAACCTCCAGTCGTTTTTTTTTTTTACATATTGTATGGTCTTATGACATGTGTCAAATAAACAGATTTAGTTTCTTTGTTTACCTTGCGGGTCGATCATGAGCGCCCATCGCCTGGCCTTCTCCACGATGATGCCGTTCTCGATGGAGTACGAGTCCACCGGCAGGCCGGCGATGTTCCACACGCGGATCACCACCGGCTCGCCCAGCGTCGTGATCAGGGAGAACGACTTCGAACATGGGATATCTAGAAGTAAGTAACGGGTGATTAGTAACGAAATTTCATAAGAAAAATTGCGGTGGGGCCCGCCTGTAGTGTGTAATGATGATACATCGATATACGTCATGTTAAATTCTCTAACTGCAAATGACAGTTATCATCATCATCATCGGCCTATAACGTTCCCACTGCAGGGACACGGCCTCCTCTCAATGAGAGGGAGTGGGCTATAATCCACCACGCGTGCCCAGTGCGGGTTGGTAGATGTCACATGTCTTCGAATTTTTGGTTCTAGGACATGCCGGTTTCCTCGCGATGTTTTTCAAATGACAGTATGTAATCGCAAAACAACAATTTTTTGCGTGATCAATCGACAAATGAACGATTTTCGGTCTTTTTCCTTTACATATGTTGTGGGATCTTGCTTCGTGACAAATGTCATGATTCTAGGTCAACGGGAAGTACCCTGTAGGTTTTGATAGTATTGCGAGGATCAAAATATATCGCATAAATGACCATCTTTTTTTATTGCGTTGACTTAGAAGCTTGATTTTTTAGAGCTCCAGGAGTATTTGGTATTAATTTCAATTTGATATCTCCAAGCATTCTTGAGAAAAAGAGTCTTGACAGACTGACGGACGGACAACGCAGTGATCCCATAAGGGTTAAGTTTTCTTATTTTGAGATACGGAACCCTAAAAGGAGCCTTAAGGACGATGTTCCGCATGAAACAGACTGAGTCGTGCCGGGATCACTTCATCAGACTTAACTTTTTAACAGTGCCGTGTCTGTATATTCTAGTGTTGTTATCCAACATTGTTAAGAATTTGCACGAGACGAGAACGTGTGGTACGTAGGAAAGCCTTACCTTCCACAATCAAACCGAAATTGAACGTGGTTCATCACAGTCCCAGAGTTCAATCGGTATTATATAGAACAAGTTGCCGATAGAATTCAAAAGCATAAACTTATATAAAAAACATATTAATGACATTTATAGAGGAAGGGCTATTACAGTATTAATGAGTTCATAGATGACAAACGACAGCTACTATTAAATTATTTGTAAATTATTATTTGTGTTTATATTTTTAATACGTAATAATGAATTTTGTATTAAAATGCATTGTTGGTGATTATTTAAATTATTGGTACTGAATTATTGACATAAAATTATAAATTAGTGATATTGATATATTGTAAATGCGTAATGATATTGATGTATGTTGTATTTTTTCTTGTTATTATTTTATTTATTATCACTGCAATGTTTTCAACACAATGTATTTTGTTATGAAATAAATGACGTACGCCACGTTGAATGGGAACGCTAATTCGTTCGCCAAAAATTTGACCAGCCCTCTGGTCACGTATTATTATTTTAATAGCGTTAACTTGTAAATTATGTAAATAACGGGTATAAAGAAACGCTTAACAAAGCCTAGAGTTATCACAAGCACAGTGTATTGCGTGCGTTACTTTGTGCGCTGCCGTAAACACAGATTTTTACACCAAAAAAACCGGCCAAGTGCGTGTCGGACCACGCACAATGAAGGGTTCCGTAGTTGGAATGAATTTATCGTAAGAACAAACTTAACTTTGTAATTGAAAAACATGTTCTCCCATACGGAATATATGGGAGAACATGTTTTTGCAACCGCAAATTTAAGTTGGTCGATTATTACTCGTAAACTTGTAAAGCCCACTTAAGTGTGATAGTTTTCCTTTAAACTTCGTTATATATAAGTACTACTGCCGTGACATTTGAATTTCTAACTACAACTGTTTAGTTTGGTAGAGGGGGGGGACACTTGACTCTAACGAAAATTGGTACTTTAAAGCTTGATAAGTCACGAACGGCTTACTTAATCAAAAAACGGTCTTCCCAAACCCCTAATATTTTTGAAAGACCTATCCAACGATATCCCACACTATGGGAAAGACGAAAAAAAAAATTATCATCCCCACGCCACGTTACATGTAGGGGAGGTACCCTAAATAATTGTGTTTTTCAAAATTTTATTTTACGACTTTTTTGGCGTCATTAACGTGTATACTCATGCCAAATTACAACTTTCTAGTACCAATAGTTTTTGAGCTAAACCGCGGACAGACAGACAGACAGACGGACATGGCGAAACTATAAGGGTTCCTTGTTGACTACGGAACCCTAAAAATGAAAGTAATTTCGCAGCAATAATTTTAGCCTAATGCTAGTTTGATGTACAGAATGTGTAAATAACGGCTATGTGATCTTTTAACACCCTGTTTCTTGTTTAAAAATAAATATTATTTAAGTGCACTCACTCAGGTCTATGGTCCGCCTGTTCCATACTTGTATGATCTCTCGGCGGTAGTTGACCGTGTAGGGGCCCAGATAGGCGATACAACCGGCCGCTAGAAGCACGTCACCTGGAAATAACATAAAATATAAGTTATTTATTGAAGTAAGGTTGAGAATCAGCACTTTTCGAATGTCAAAATTACATAAGACAGTCCCCCAAAGCGCCCGCCCTCCACCACTTCCTAGTGCTTTAGCTAGGAAGAAGTAGGGCAACAAACTCCCCAGCAACACACATTAATACAATATACCTACATTTATTATGTTATGCTGTTAATATGAAAGCCATTGTAATTACGAATGTGTTATCTATGCAACGCTGCGCGCTGGTCTGAAAATATGCTGTAAATAGGCATCTATTTAATAAAAATCATAAATCCATTCCTCCATTCATCGTTTCTTATTGTAATGACACCCTAGCTATTATAGTTACACTGCACCCTTTAGAAAGAGCAGCACCAATTCCCCCTGGTTTAAGAGCTTTGTATATTAAACTTGTTAAGTTGACATAGACTCAATAGATGGCGCTGAACATTTACGTCACGTTTCTGAATCGCGGTGTTTAAATTCTCCGCCGTTTGGTTGGGTGTGTTGGATCGAGTTAGTACAGTATCTCTGGTTTCCCTTCAAAACGTATAAATCTTTCGCCTTTTACTAAAGATTTCCGTGGAGGGGAACACTCAAATGAGTCTTATGCATTTTTGAAATACTCTGCTTCGGCAGAGTTTATTAATACAATGATACGAAGTACTAAAACTTCATACACATCGGGAATCCCGATGTGTAAATTGAAATTGATCCAGAATCTCGATCGGTTTGCGGACGGGTATATCGAAGTTCCGATAAGTGTAAGTTGTGTAGTGTATTTAGTTAGTGTCTTGTCATTACTAACATTAATTTCTTATTATAAGCATTTCTGTATTAGTACATATGGATGTATTTGAAAATCCAAAATAAATGAATTTAATAATAATAAATAACGTTTGGATTAGATGGTTGGAAAAACGCTCGTTAATTCATATTCCCATGATTACCACATTTGGCAAAACGAATATTCATAGTTCAAACATTGTTATTGCGATAAGATCATAATAGGATATGGGAAACCTTATTATTATGATGCCAACTTTGCGACATTCACCGGAATGAGTGTGAAATCATAGCCGTATTTGCAGTGAGATAAAAACAGTTGGACTAAGTTGCGTTTAGTTCCAAAAGTCCTCGATAGATGTCACTGTGCACGTCATGTTTCTGAATCGCGGTGTTACGATTCTCCACCGTTTGGTTGGGTCTCTTGTATTGAGCTATTACAGTATCTCACTGGAACGTCCGCAGCCTTAGGGATAAGGTCGCCCCGCTACGCCACCTCCTTCGGGAAAACTACATCGACGAGGCTACCCTCCTGGCGGGAGCGTCGCGACTTCCCGAACTATTTTTAATACAGTATCTCCAGCCCGATCACTATGTATAGCCAGGCAATCCCTTGGGAGAAGCAAGCTAAATACCTAGGTGTGATCCTTGACCATCACCTTACCTTCAGTGAGCACATAAAGACGACTCGTTCGCGCGCCGCTTTTGCTCTTAGTAGGCTCCATTTCATATTGACCGCACGTAGCGAATTGTCACTCAAGTGCAAATTACGCATCTACACCGCGGTCATACATCCCATCATAACCTACGCGTGCGTAGTGTTCGCACACGTTAAGCCATGCCATCTCCATAGGATGCAGACCCTCCAAAAGAGTTTCCTTAGAAAAGTTACTGGAGCCCCCTTCTATATCCGCAATTTGGATCTTCACGAAGATCTCAAAATGCCCACCGTCCAGCTGTTTATGAAACGCCTCTCAAAGCGTTTATTTGACTCTGCCATGAAGCACCCAAATCCCCTAGTTAGGGCGGCTGCCACAATTAGGGCGCACTTGCTCGAGCCCGCCCGCGCCGCTGAGCCTGTAGCTTTAAATTCCTATAAAATAATAATTCCGATCCAGTCCATCCCTTGCTGTCCTCCCCCAGCGATGCCCTAAGCCGAGGTCCGTAATCCACAGGGGGTGCCCTTAGAGTGTCCAGATAGTGCAATCCATGACGACGCGCCCCACTCCGCGATTAGCGATCGAGCGGAGCGGAGTGGAGCGCGTCGTCGTGGATTGCACTATCTATAGTCGCTTAGTTTTTAAGTTTTATGCCCTGGCTGGGAGCCTTAATTAATGGAGGCACCCACAGGAAAGTCCGGTTAAGCAGCCGACAACCTCCTAGGTTGACCTGCGAGATGCCATACCAAAAAAAAACTAATACAGTATCTCTGGCTTCCCTTCAAAGCGTATAAATCTTTCGCCTTTTACTAAAAAATTCCGTGGAGTGGAACACTCAAATGAGTCTTATGCATTTTTGAAATACTCTGCTTCGGGAGAGTTTTGAGTTACTGTGTCTACTGTTTATGAGATACTTCTTTATCTATGTTTCACTAACCGGAACCTTAAACTGGCAACGGAAATCCAGTAGATCGTATTATTAACTGTTCAATTTTCTCTGTCTGCTCAAACTCAAAGATTGCTTCCTACCTGCCACGTATTCATTGGAAACAGTTGCTCAACACTCTTGCCCGCAACATCAATTATTCTTGGACACAATGTTGCTCAGCTTTTATTTTTTACGGTCCCCGCAAGACAGAAACACTTGTGCTACTTTGTAACCCAGTAAGCACAGGACATAATAATGTCATAATAATGTTATTAAAATTCCACATCATCAATCAAATGACTTTACTTATTTGTCTTAAGAGTCCTATTACATTTTTTTACGGAAATTCATGATTTTTGACCATGTAATTTTCAGCAGCAGTAAGATATTTTAATAATTTGATTATAATAACTATAGTGCCATTCTTTTTCTTGTAAGTTGGAGTTACACATTATTTTCGTGTAATTTGCTGAATTGACGCGGATTATATAGTACTTTAATTTAATTTATTGTAATTTTGTCTTATTATATTGAGATACAAAAACTAATGAAACGTATTCACTGTTTTATATCATATTAGTTTATTTGATTTAATTGTGTTTATTTGGAATATAATGGACATGAAAATCAAGACATTTATTGGTTTTCTTTACGAATTTTCCCTGAAAACTCAAGGAATTTAAAGAAATTCTAGAACTCCAATAAACAAGTAAAACATTAAAATTATCGTTTAGTAACTTTCGCTTTTATTAGAACTGAATGAAACAATGTGAATTTGAGCGTCAAAGTTCCATTGCCGACGTTTTTCCTTGTAAACTGAATTCGTAAAATATTCATAGTAAATTACACGACAAGAAAAGTTAAAATTTGTAATTCCAACTTACAATAAAGAGAAGGGCACTATCGTTATTCATAATCAAATAATTCAAATATCTTACTGCTGTTGAAAATTACAACGTCAAAAATCATGAATTTGCGTCAAAAATGTAATAGAACTCTTAAGATCGGTGAAATCACTGCGTAAACGGTCCTCAATCAATCTGCCTAGCCTTTTCCCAACTATATTGGGGTCGGCTTCCAGTCTAACCGGATGCAGGGATGCAGCTGAATACCAGTATTTTACATGGAGCGACTGCCTATCTGACCTCCACAACCCAGTAACTGGGTAATACGATACCCCTTGGTAAGACTGGTTGTCAGACTTTCGGGCTTCTGACGACCCGTAACGACTGTCAAAGATCCACGAATGACAACCGGGACCAACGGCTTAACGTGCTTTCCGAGGCACGGAGGAGTCTCGGTATGTAAAGATGGTCACCCATCCACAGACCAACCCCGGCAAGCGTAGCTTAACCTGACGGATCGACCCGTGCGGCAGTTACTACTTTGCCACGAGCTCCTCTGCTTAAACGGTCCTATGATAAGAATATTGATATATTACATTTGAAAAAATCTAACGGAAATGTCAAAACAGTATTTAACAATGATGCCAGTTGTAAGGCTTACGTGACTGTCCGCGTGGCAAACATAATAAATAGTCGTCGTGCGTTTATTATGTATTTAAGACATGGGACATTGAAAGTGTTATCCCTTAAATTCCATTTTTTTACAGTAAAACTCTGGCCATACTCAAGCGAATTCCGCGCGGGATGCAGAACCTCTGTATTTCATTCCTCATTGCAAAATACCCCTTTTTATTGTAATTTAAAGGTACAATTTCTTGTATTTATGTCCGGGGCCCAAGTCTGCTATTTTTATAAATTCGTCATTCCAACACGATCCCATTGTCATTTTGCTAAAAAGTTCGTAATCTGCTAAATTCATAATGGTCGATCATTGGTTGATCATTGTATTCCACAAACAAGATACTCGTAACGAATTAACAGCAATGACTGCACAATGATGACGTTATAATTGTAGGTCACTGATCAAAGGAAAATTTTAGCAGATTACCGCCTAAGTCAGTCATTCATTTGTCATTATGTAAGAGATTACCAATAGATGCCATTTCTTTCAATGGAGTGTCAGTGGCTGACCATTGGGAAGTCATAATGACGCCAATATGTTAGTAGATTACCAAACTTGTCAAAATCAACAATTATGAAATCAATGATAGACCATTCTGACACTATTGTAATAGCCTTGAGGCCCAGGTTGATCAGGATTTCAGAAGCCAATGGTAACTCGTTCAAAATGATAATCCAAGAAATTGTTTTTTTTTTTATGTTGTGAAATCATTCATCAATAAATGAATTTCTCAATATAAAAATGGGGTAACCTTCCAACGTCGTCGGTCGGATCAAACACTGAGCACCATTTTTGCTCATTGCTTGTTACAAATTTTATGGTAAATACGTTAACGAAGAATAATTTTAATACATTAGCAGATATGATTCAGTTCTTAAAATATCTAAGCTAAATAGTAAAGTAGTTATTATTAAACATAAACCCTTCGGAATGAATTCTCTGAATGATGGTTAAGACTGAAAACCAGCTGAGTTAAGGGAAAACACACAGACACGAAAAGCGACTTTGGTTTATCTTTAAATAGATATACTTAGATGTTCCAAACTCTTACCAATAATATTGCCCAGTAGGACCTGCAGCTGCTGCGCCAGTTCGGTCCACCTAGCCTTCTCCCCGCCCAGGCCGCCGATCAGCTGTTCGGCTCGAGCCAGCTTGGTCGAACACAGGTCTATCTCGTCCTCTAGACCTTTCTTCTTGCGAGTCATCTCTGCAAACTCGTCGTTGAGAGTCTAAACATGGAATTATTTTTCAATGAACTTAGTTTTTATTTTTGAAGGTATACGTGTTATTGATTGCCACGTTGATTTCGTATTTGTTTGTGATTATTTCTTCCTTCTCCTTTGATTGTTGCAATCGAATAAATTCCATAATTTTCTCCGAGAAAATTACCTGTAGCTTGTCGAGGACGCTCTGCAACTGCGCTCTCTTTGCGTTGAGCGTGTTCATTTGCGCCTGCAACTCTGACTCTGCTTCGAACAACGCGGCTTTCTTAGGCGCTACCACCTGTCAATAAAAACAGTTTTGTGTCACATTTTAATTAGAAACTAGCTTTGTGGAGGTCGGGAAACAAAATAATTTCGAAAACGTATTTCGCGTACTACCAGGCATGAATGAATGAATGGAATACAACGACCCCAGCGTGGTTTTACCAAACTCGATTAATCGAATGAAGATCAAGATTTGAACTAGCCCCTGGAGCCTCATGTTTCTTAGGGCTACAGAGGCCATTGAAGATACATAAATTATATATGATACATACTATACACAAAATAAAGAAAGGAAGGAAATGAAAGCGGAAGGGTTGGAAGTGGAAGTAGTGGTAGGTGGTGTAGGTGGCAAAGAAGTACTGCGACCTACCTTGATGACCCTGTCGTACACATCCATAGCGCGCACCCAGCGACATAGGCCTTCGCACGCAGACGACACCTTCGCGATCACCGCCGGGTCGAACTCGCGGTCTGGGATGAACCTGGTACATAACGACGTGGCTATCGGTCATACAATACCTTATACAAACACTGTCGGTTTAGAATAAATCTCGCAGTATAGTAAGTGACTATTTCAGCCCCTTTAATAAAAATAGTTAGTAAGGTAAATTAGATGCGGTTCGTTGAAAATAAATTGGAAAAGTTTCACGGCAAATGTTCAAACTCGGGAAAAATTTAACGTCTTTTTTTGTACAGGATTTTTAATTTGAACAATCCGACGCTTCGGTCACGTTTACGATACAAATTTGTGTTTATAATCCACCCGAAGATAGCAAGTAATCAAATTGTCATAGCCATCTATTACAAGGGCAGCATCATCCGCATACGTAAATATGTGTCAATTTTTGAGAGACAGTTTGCAAAGTTTGCAGTTTGTATATAAATGAGAAAGAGAATAGGCCCGGGAAGCTGCCTTGCGGAACGCCATATGTGCTAGGAATTTCATCACTTTATGTTGGCCGATTTTCACCTTTTGAGTACGATCACTGAGGTAGTCTGCAAAGATTTTCAAAGGGTGTCCTCGTATTCCAATCCTTTCCATTTTACTCAATAAGGCTCGGCAGAAACGGTGTCAAATGCCTTTGACAGATCAAGGAAAATACCCAAGCGCTTTTATTTTATGCCTAGCATCCTAGCTACGTGATTAGATAAAGCCATAACAGTGTCATCGGTACTTAATCCCTTTCTGAAACCGTATTAGTTATTGACTAAGATACTATTTACCTGATGATGATTATGATGACGTGTAATGAAACGGTTTGCCTCGAGAATCCGTTTTAAGCAATGTAGATAAATTTTATGATAAATCGATGTCTTGAGAATCGGTTTTTAAAGCAACCGTTTTCTATCCCGTCACTTCACAAAGTATTTTGATAGCTTAGGTGTCAAATCGGGCTTCTTAGACTGTCAAGTAAGCAAGCAATTTTAAGTTAAATATGTTCTCAAATGTCATGAGTTCATGAAAAAGTCATTCAACTTGAAACGCGAGCTACCTTTGCTGAACCACCTTAGAGAAGCACGTGCTTTACTCCCCCCCGCCCATTCATAAACGTCGTCATTTGTCATCATTATTTGTTACTAGCTGCACCCCGCGGTTGCACCCATATAAGTCTCGATCCCTTAAGAATATCGGGATAAAAAGTATCTTATGTCATAACCCAGGTCATGGTCTACCCATGTGCCATATTTCATCCAAATCCATTAAGCCGTTTTAGCGTGAAAGCGTAATAAACAAACAAATAAAATCACTATCGCATATAAATGAAATTGCCGATTCATAATCTGTACATTGTTTTCAAAATCTGTGAATGCAGATCAAAATTTCTCAATAAGTTAAGGACAGTCTCCCAATACCGTTTTCCTGTATTTACAACGGTTAAGGTAGCTGTTCTTACTGCCCCATCTCAAAAATCCATCCTATATATTTGTTAAGTTTTGTCCATTATTGTCAATGTATTTTTCAATTTTAAGAGAAATGCATAGATGCTTGTGTTAAATAAATCCTGAGGACGGAAATTTGCGGATTGTTTAAGATAACATAACATCACGCGTGTAATCCCCGAAGGGTTAGGCAGAGAGGTGTACCTATAGTACACCCACATTTCGCCAGTTATGTTTTAATAGGGGGCGAGTCTATTGACATCAACCGGGCACAAAACCAGACGAAAAAACCTAATAACACTGCCCGATCTGGGAATCGACCCAGGATCGCATGCTCAGCAGTAACGCTTGCAACCTCTAGACAAACGATTTAATCCGCCGAGTCCGCGTGAGGTAGTGGCGGATTGTTTAGTATGAAAATATTAAGGGTTCCGTCTATCTGGCAGAATCTTGAATCTTAATCTTATTAATTATATTTGGCATACCACATTCGGCATAATCTCTTTAAACGAATATTTTAAAGGCATAAAAATAATTTAATATAATTGTATGTCCGAATTTACAATGGCATACTTTTAAAATGGCAGAATTTTATTAGACATATATTGCTATTTCTATAAAATTACATATTTAATTAAAATATTGTCAATATGTTGTGCTACAAAAGTTAGTGACAACGTGGTAACGTCACCGCCGCGGCTGAGGCTGGCGATGTGACGGCCAGCAAGCCGAAGCTGCGGTGGTGAGCGTTAAACCCATCTGCGACGATAAGCTCGCGTGGGACCGCCGGAGCCCCGCAGCGCCGGAGCCGTGACTGAAACCATGCCTGCTGCATGTTGCGTGCTCGCTTGCATGCTGCATGCATGGTGTATGCTTGTTTGCATGTTTGTGTGAACTTTCTGCGATATGATGGTTCTGCTTTTTAATTATTAGGAATATGAAATTTATGCCTAAAGATGATTCTGACTTACAAAATTATGAGTTTTGAATGTATGTTAATGAAGTTTACGCTATCCACTGTTATGCAAAATAATATTACGACATAAAAAGTTCTGCTATAAAGGATGGACCCAAATATTAGCGTTACAAATCACATCTTACTTGTCTCTTATTTTCTTGATGGTCGCTGGAGCTATGTTGTCCTTGTCGTAGTTCTTCAGGCTCTCGAGGAACTTCATGTCGCCCAGCATCTTCTGCGATGGGCCCCAGTAGTCCTCGAAAGCTTTACCTGTCAATATTTTGGAACATAGTTTTGATTCAAAAGAATGTCCATTGAGTTAGTTGCCCGTTTTTCTCCATAGGAACCTACGCCTACGCGGGGCGCCGTATCTACGATGTCATTTACAGTATTTTTAATGAAATTGGATGAGTTTAAATAAAGTAGTGTATGAAACTGCTCATAACTAGGTATTAAAACGCGTGTGATAATATTATAAACTCACACTCGTATTTTACTAACCCCTGTTATGTAATAGTCTAATAAACTAGTATAAAAAATACTCGCAACGGGCGTGCGTGTATGACCAGTACCCTAATTGCGTAATATACGATCAATCGGAATTTGAATAATTTTGAAAGAAATTGCTAATACATTACTTCATAAGTTCAAAAAAAAAAAATCTGCTCAACAACGTAAATAATGCAATGAATGTTGATGAACTGTCAAATTGAAACAAATTTGTCGTAATCGTTTACGAAAATGTGTTGCGTAGTTAGATAGCAGCAGTGCTATTCTGTAACCATCTCACCGTGAGAACTTAGGTGAAGTGAGCTCTGAGTGAGCTGTCAGTCCCTAGCAGCAGGTGGAATGACAGCTCACTCCGAGCTCACTTCACCTAAGTTTTCACGGTGAGATGGTTACAGAATAGCACTGCAGATCTATGAACGTAAACGAAGCAAAAGGAGTATGTAAGTAGCAGGTATGTGGGAAGAAGTTGTGAGTTTATGTACGTATGTATTAAAAAGCAAAACAAACCACTAGGATCAATCTTCCGGTCGCCCTTGATTCCCTTCATAACACACACAGCCTCCATAACCAGCTTGACTCCAGCCGGTGGGTTCTTCATAGACTTGACGAGGGTAATGTCCGCGGGTTTCAGCGTGTTCAGCGCATTTAGCGCTGCTTCCAGCGCCGGTACCGCTTCAGCCAGGTCCGACTCGCAGTCGTCTTTGATCGCTTGAGCTGCTGCAGCCGCTTCGTTGGCGAGGGCCTCGTCTGCGCCTACTATCTGTGGGGAAAGGAGTTTGAGTTGTTTGTGAATAGTAGTTTTTTTTGTGTGTTAATAGGCAATAAAGGCAGACTACGGTTACCACCAATAAAATTAAAATTGTTTAAGAGAAATGTTTACTGCATTTCTATTAAAATATATAACCATTTACCAAATTCCCTTCAAGATTAACCATTGACATTGATCAAAAAAAAAATATTTAAACTTTTACTGCCTTACTAATAAACGTATTAAATCAGTTTGCGTAACTACACAGACGCGATACAACGTTTATTAGTAAGGAGGTTAGGTACTGTATAAAAAATATTATACCATTAATAAAATATTTAGAGGATAAGTCGATGAAACCAATACCTAATGTACATTTGTAATAACCATTTAATAATAATAATAATGACTTTGTAATTGACATAAAATGAATTTGCACGCCATATCATGGCAGGATATGCTGAAACCATAATTACTGTAACATCTATTGTACCATATTAAATATATTTTTGATTTGATTTCAAATAAAAGTTGCACAACATTGTTTTCGCAACAAGTCTTTGTGTCGGGGGAAACATGTTGCTGGCAGCATTACATACAGTTGAAACTAGCTCCTACCAACAGCTTCGCCCGCGTGGACACAAATTCCTTTTTCTAAAATAAAAGTAGCCTTAGTTACTCCTTATAACATCAAAACGAAAGTCAGTGAACTTCCCGTCCAAATCGGTCCAGCCGTTTCGGTGATTACCTACAAAATTTAAATTTCGTTTTTTTGTTAAAAGTACCGTACACAGGGGGCATTTTTGAGATGGGGCATTAAGAAAATGAGAAGTCCTCAATTGGTCCAATAGTTTTTTGATCCTTATAAGAAATAGAATCAATGGAAATCAAAAAAAGGTTTTGTGAAAACTGCCCATTTCCTTGCTGAAAAAAAAAACAATCTGTGAATGCAAATCAAAATTTCTCAAAGTTAAGGACCGTCTCTTTAGACCATTTTCCTGTAGCTACATCGGTTAAGCTAGCTGCCTTACTGCCCCATCTTAAAAATCCACCCTGTATATACTTTCATATTATGCATTTAGTAAAAAGCTGTTATTTTGAAATTACAAACAGATACTTCAATTTTATTTATTATTATTATTGTGTATATGTATGTTTAGATTGTATAGATAAGAGTATGAAACAAATTGCCAGAAAAACAAAATGATGTTGATGAAACAATTTTGCGTAGCATTTTTACTATGAATACGAGGAGGCTTTTGCAAGTGTTCCCAGAGTGTCGTGACGACAGATAGTCATCAATTGTGGCTTGTTTATTACAAAGTGCAGTTCATATAATTATACCTACGGCACAATTAAATGTAAAACTGTCATCCGCCACATCATTCTCCTCCCCTTATCCCATTTTATTTGCGGTCGACGCAACGTGTTCCTTGCTCCCATACTTCCCTATTAGCCGTCAACTCGGTAGTCACTCCCTTTCTAGCCATATCATCTTTCACACAGACTATCCATCGTTTCTTTGGTCTTCCCTACTACTGTCACCCGCCACATTATAATATTTTTATTCGTTTTGACTTGGTTCGTTAACAAGAAACTACATTCGTTCAACGAAAAACTGTACCATCAGCAGGCACTTTTAATATTCAGTCAGTTCCATGGGGTTGCCATACACTCTTGTAGCAGATAGAAGACGAAAGTGAAGTGTTATGCAAAGTTGTAGGCACCACTGTTGCGAGTCCGCCACACCAACACGTCCGTAAAGGTTCATTTGAAAATCAGCGTCAGACAGCACGTCCATGTGTCCGGCATTATTGCTGAAATTAACCTATTTGGCGCGGCCGTGAGGCACGCATGATCCAATATATTTGTCTTTATGTTGGTTTTTAATTTTGTTCAAATGCCTTTCTTGCATACGATACTGTGCCAAATAAACATTTTTGAAGTGCAAAACTTCTTTAGGCGCATTTTGTGCACTATGAATGGTCGGTGATGCTGAATCGCGTACACTCGGCGCTGAATCGAGTTTACTCGGCGCTAAATCGCGTATCTCGGCTCCAGTCGTGAGTCTTCTCTTTCATCATTTGGTCATAAGCACACACCCTCTTTCCCTCTTTCTTCTAACTCTCAACTGTCACCTTTACTTGCCCTGCAAATGATTAAAAGGTGGCCCAGTTACCTCTTTCTGCTTCTCAACCACGACGGTATCCTGTTCGATCTTGATCATGAGTTTCTCGGTCTTGTCAGAGGTATCAACGAGAAGAGGCTGCAAGTCCCTCAAGTTCTGCTGCATAACAGCCACCTGGCCAGCTGCGAAGTCGAGCTGTTCTAGACCCGTCTCGTATCTGGAAAGGTCAAGCAGGAACCATGGGTAAATTCCTCGAAGGGATAAGCAGAGGTGTAACATAGGTAGTGCAGGTGCACACTTTCCGCCAGTTATTTCAGAAGTCTTATGTGCTGAGGCTATCCTATTGCTACTAAAAGGGCAAAAATCTACTCCGGGGTAGCACTGTAGGTTAGGTACTGAGCACTTTCTAAAAACCCCAAAAAAATGCTTAGATGGTGACAAATTGCAGTAAAATTTTGCTGAGCGTGCCCTTTCGGTATGGGCACGCTCAGCTAAATTTTAGTGTTATGTTTATTGTTCTCTTTTTTATGTGTTTGTTGCTGTTGTGTTGTGTCTGTGTCGAATAAATGTTTTCTATTCTATTCCAAAACATTTCTCATTGCAGCAGTCGTACTTACAACCGCTAGTCCAGGGAGCCAGTACAGTTCGTTACTATACAGGATGGCAGGGACATCCGCGCGCAACCTGTTACCATGGATTCACTACATGATTCTGAATCTCCTGCGTTGAAATTTTTCGTCGTTCTCATTAAAAAAATACATTTTGATTGCATTTTGACTTTTCTATGAAACAGCAGTTTTTTTTTATGAATAGGTATGTATTCACGGTATTTCATTGAACTAAAGCCACATGATTTGGTTGGTCGCCGTTGGTGTTGCGCCTGATAACTCACCAGTCGTGTTGGATTGCCGTCCCTAAAGACTATGAGAGTAAAGGAACAGAGAGTGCACCTGTGTTTGCGCACACATTATATCGTCTCCTGCGTAATTAGCTAATACGCAGACTAACTGACTGACACTTTGACAATTCAAAAGTGCCGGTTGTAAATGGTTTAATTGAAATAAATGCTTTGAGTTTGAGTTTGAATATCTGTTGAGATTGGCCGCCGTGGTCGAAATTCGGTCAGGAAAATAATACTATTTCATTAGAGTAATCATCGACATTGGCGAACTACGACACAGCATTCTAACTTACTGTCATTTTTATGAAATGTTTAGATGTTTCCGAAGTAAAAAAAAATAAAAAACATGAGAATTTTGAGTAGCGACGTAATGGGTCTACATTAACTACATATTTACTGAGCTAACTAAATAGTTGACTTATTTACCTGGTCCTAGCATTGGTGATCTGATTTACTTTCATAGCGTACAGGGACATGAAGGCTTTGATCAACTCCAGGTAACTCGTTGGCGTCACGTACACCATTCTCTTCTGTTCTTTGTAGAATCTAGTATAAATATAATCATTTATTTAGATGTACTAACAACAACTTACAAAACTAATATCTTTAGAAACATGCATTAAAACTATACAATGCATCATTTACTAAAAGGAAAACACCAAATGACCAAAATTAAATTATTCTAATTGACAGCTTGAATACATCTTAAGTATACAAGTAAACTTAATTAAATACATACATACATAAATTTACGCCTTTTTTTCTCTTCCTCTTTTAATAATATGCCGTGTTTTCTAAACCGAATAGTTTTTAATTATTATATTATATGCCAAGATGCCGCACCGGTCACTGAGCTGCACGACGGTCATGTGGAACAGCTGGCACATGTCGACGCAGGCGAGGCGCAGCTCGTCGTGCACGTCCTGCATGCGGAAGATGAACATGTGCGCCACGCGCTCCAGCGCCTCGGCCGGCCAGGCTGTGAACCTGCATGACGAGTCGACCAACGTTATTCTATACTATTAAATGACCTATATTTATGCGTGCCTTTCTGAAGAAAAAACTGTCTTACCAGTCAATAGTGGCGCAGTTGATGAGCGAGGGGAACATGCGCAGGCGGTTTCGGAACGAGTCTCCGATGGGCGACATGGCCAACACGATGCGAAGGTTGGCCTTCACTCGTTCCACGTAGAAACCGAACATGGCTAGCGGGGTTGTCTCGATTTTTTTGCCCTGTGACCAACAGTGTTATAATATTATTATTTATTACCATTCTAATTTAATAATAAATTTACTTACATTAAAATATATTAAAAAGTTATTAAAAAAACACGACTGCAAAAACATATAACTGAAAAGAGAAAAACATGCATCTGGTTTTGTGTTTAGGCAGTCGGGATTTTAGTTTATCAATTTTCATTCAAAATTACATTTAAACATAATATGAAATGAATATATTTGCACCAACAATTCGCCATCTTGTTTTTATTATTTTAAATATTTACAGTGATACTCGCGCAATAAAGACGAATCTAACGACATAATATCATTCATCAAAAACGCTTCAGCCGTTTAGTAGTTACGAGGGAACATACATACATACAGGACAAACACATAACCCACCTTTTTTGGCATCGCTGCAGTCGGGTAAAAATACGTAAATTCGGCGACGTATTACACTGAGTGGAATATTATCATTACTTGATTTGTTGCAAGGCTGATTGTTGCGGCGTGACCGTTGAGACTTCGAATATTTTATATTTCGAATCTTTGCGTCACATATTTGCCACGAATGTATTTGAATGGGCTACACGCTGCTACTGCTGCTTTAGTTACGGCACAGACGAATACAGTTGGGACACTCCGCAGTTTATGTATGAAACTACAAGTGCGCGGCGGGCCCGTCATGTCGGGCCATTCAGTGAGTGTAACGTAGTCAGAAGATCTAAGAGTCACGCGATAGAAAGAGAGGCAACTTCTAGGTGAATATACCTGTAGGTACTGCACTTTATTATGTCGTAGCAAGAGTCGCTTTCTATTTAAATGATTTTGCGGAGTGTCCCATCTGAATTAATCTGTGGCTACGGTTTCCTAGAAGAACGGTGGCCACCTCATAGTGTCTGCAATTTACGTGCGTCGAAGTTAGATATGAAAGAAAGTTGGTGTTTTGCTAGAGAGCGATTTCACACCGTAAATTCAAACCCTACAGACTGTCCAAACATTTAAGGGCTTGTACATAAAACTGCGATGCGACGTCGCATCGTAAAAATCGAACGAATCTGCAATGCAAAAAATGCGAATGTGAATTCGCATCGTGTCGCATCGCAGTTTTATGTACAAGCCCTAAATCGTAGATTAGAATCCTAGATTTGGCCTCACCGTATTAAGTCACGCAAAAAGTGTCCATACTGAGAAGTGAGAGCTCAAACAAGATTAAAAAAATAGCGTTTCCATGACAATCAAGACAATTCACTGCGTTTTTTTTTTTTTTTTTTGTCAGAGGTTTCAAAACAAAACCATGAGTATCCTTTGACGCGGGAGGGGCGAATCTAACGATTTAAATCTTTGCCGCTGCCATCATTTTCGTGACAGCCATCACTGCAGCCGTTAAGGCGGCCATCTCTCTTCTAGGAATCCGTAACTTTAGGCATCTTGACGTTGCCAGAACGCACAGCTGAGCTTTACATACTATTATAACATAACATCACGCCTGTTATCCCCGAAGGGTTAGGCAGTGGTGTACCTATAGTACACTCACATTTATATTTTATTTTTAATCCCTAAAAGAAGCATGGTTCCTCTCATCATCATTATTTCAGCCATAGGACGTCCACTGCTGAACATAGGCCTCCCCCAATGATTTCCAAATCGGCCGGTTGGAAGCGACCTGCATCCAGCAGCTTCCTGCGACCTTTATTAGGTCGTCTGTCCACGTTCTCCTTCAAGGTTCCTCTGTGATATGATAAACCACGAGAGCGAAACCGCGAGTAAATGCTAGTTATTGATGGCCTCACCGCGTCCCGCACAGCAGTCTGCATCTTGTCGAGTATCTCCACCTTCTCGTCCATGCCGTAGAGGTTCGGGATGTCGCCCGTGTTCAGCAACATGTTGATATCTTCTACCATGCTTTCGTACACTATCTGGACAAAGGATTATCATTTTGAACGAGTTACCCTTGGTTTCTGAAATCCTAATCAATGAGACTGCTGTCCAAACTCATGGTCATGAAAGATGTTATCATAATTGATGATAAATGATTTTTGTTTCTGTAATTAGGTTTATACAATAGTTATTTATCCAACATGTGAGGAAAGTTCGTTTTTCCTATGAGTTTTGATAATGAGTCTTGAGCGAACGAAGGATTGAAAAATAGAATCACGAGCGCAGCGAGTGATTATAAATTTCAATCCTGAGTAAGCGAAAGACTCATCAAAACGAATAGCAAATGAACTTGCTCACATGTTGCATACAAAACTTTTCACCACGCCCAGCAAGAAAGTATTCAGTCATCATAGGTAAATAAATTAAATAGACACAAAGCAAATCAAAATAATTCTTTATTTTTTAAAATATCTTTAAAACTTAACATAAAAAAATCAGGCAAGGTTAGTTTCGGAACGGGATCATTACTTTCCTCACTAATAAACAGTGAGGAAAAACCAACTTTCCTCACTGTTCAAGCAGTGAGGAAAAACCAACTTTCCTCACTGTTTTCGTAGAGGAAAGACACTTCTTTCGTGCGGGAGTGGTGAAAACTCTTTTACAAGTCAATAATATTTTAGAAACTAGATAAGGTCGGTGTTTCCTATCTGACTACTCTGAGAAGAAACACCGAAACCAACTCAGAGAGAGAGAGAGTCAGATCATGTGAGGACCATGTAGATTAGTGTCTGAAACCATTGGGCCACCACTGCTCCTCCATGCACGTTAAGTAGAAGAACGTGAAGTTGTTCACCGGCGCATTTAGACATCTGCAATGCCAGCCTGTAATTATACGGGCGTCAATTTAACGCTCCAGACCGGATAACAGCAACGCTCTTTGGCGGCATAGCGGTGAAATTATAATTACGTGCAAAAATCAGCATTTTTCTGTATCAATATTTTTATTTTATTTGTACACACAAAACACTTAATAAAGAAAAATATACTTAAATATAAGAGCACAAAGTTACTGGTTATTTTAACAGAAATAACTTCCAGTGGACCTGTAACGAGGCGGTTGGATGGGAAACGTAGACACAGTGTGTTAAAGACAATACAGGAAAACTGAAATTAGACTTGATTAGCAAATATTTCCATTATTACTTCTAGAAGGCATCCGTACCTGGTTGTCAGCGAAGAGGAAGACGAGCGGCTTCCCAATGATCCCGGCCTTCATCAGCAACCTTCTGATGTCGTCGCGCCATTCGGTCTGACCGTACACTCGAGATATTTCTATCTGTAAACACGAGAATAGTCAGTTTATACTTGAAATAATCTGTGATACTGAGATGGTCCATATAACATAGATAAGTAAATAATTATACTTTTCTTTTGACTGCGTTTTTATTTTTACAAAAGTACAAACAATTTTATTCTTTTGCAAAGTTTGTTAACTTTGTAAAAAAAAAAAAAACTTTAAATAACAAATGCATAACGTAGGTACAAAACATTTTTTTTTTTTTACTGTACAGCGCCTTGAAGGTATTTAAATCTGTTATGTAGATCTTAAATTAAAAGAAATAAATAGATTATTTTATAGAAAACTGACACAGTTTATTCTTTGTCAGTAGGCACAAATAAAAGCTTTTGTTAATATGATTTGAGTTTTATTTAAATATACTTTCTAGACTTGGCCCATATCGAGTATCCTCACAGAAAGCCATTGCGTATTCCTGCCCCGACCGGTATCTATTAAGACATCGGGTTATGGAACCTATCACCTCAAAGGCTGAATAGACTGTATGAAGTTCTAATAAATGTAGCTAACTATTACTCGGTTTGTGAATTGAACATTAGAAGTTGATAACTTATTAAACTGTACCTTAACTGTACTTACTAAGCACTAAATACTAGACAGAAATGTTGAATTTCACACGTCAGTTCACACCAAGAGGCATCATGACATGAGGTTCGACATGACGAAGCTTGAAGAGGCCAGTGGTTTCGCGCTGCGCAGCGCGACATCGCGAGGCGCATCGTGAAGTCGCCGGCAGCCCCACGCCCGCGCCAGCGAGACGCCGCGGCCGCCGCCGCGCCTATCCGAAGCATCGCTGGCACTTCGTGATGCGTCGCGCTACGCCGCGAGGCATCTCGAGGCGCATTTTCAAATTATCTCAATTAAATATGTATCTTTTTGAATAGTAATTAAAGTTATATTTTGTATCACTATCTTAAAAAGTGCGCGCAGCGTCGCTTCGCATCACGTCTCGGTGTGAACAGACCTTAAGCTTCAAATTTCCGATTCAAAAACCTAGGGATAGGCGTGTTAGTTTATTATGACTTGTCTCAATGTCTGCCTATAATAAATAACAGCACTAATTTAGTGTTAAATCGAACCAGTATGACATTCATCTCCAGTATGCTGGCAGCCAGCTTGACGGCACTGCTCCTGCCGCTGCCACCCACACCGACGAGGAGTAAGTTACCTGAGATTAATAGTTAATATTACAATATCTGTCACCCTGCACATGATAAATAAAAGCAATTTTACCTTTTCACCATATTGACATCTATACTAATAATATTATAAAGAGGTAAAAGAAGAATGGCAGTTTTGGTGTCGCTTAGTTTCAGAAGCGTTCATGAAAGTATGCACAGCTATATGAAACAGTCACAGGGCTTTTCTTTTTATGCATCAGCTTTTTTTTATTAAATAAATTATAGTATTTAAACAAATATTTTATTACATCTGACAATCAAAACGCAATTATTTGCAATATCTAAATGCAACACCTGAGACATGGAGCTGAGATATAGCTATGGAGTTACCATACTTACCGGAATATGGTATTTCTATTTCTATAATTAGGTATGCATATTACAGATCGCGGCGTGTAAGTTGAACCAAAATGGCGGTCGTCCGCGCAGGAAAAACTATGATTATACTTCGATTGAGACCCGAAAATGAGTTACAGATCGCGGCACCGTAAGTTAAACTATGACCTTAAATGCGCAGAAAAACCTATTTAGGTCTCAATCGAAGTATAATCATAATTTTATCTGCGCGGACGACCGCCATTTTGGTTCAACTTATGTGCCGCGATCTGTAGCAGGATTTTAGTGGTAGTGGATCGTTTAACTTTAAACTATTAAGACTTTTACTACCTCTTTTCTTTAGGAGTATTATAGGACAAGACTTTAATTATTATTGATAACTCAGTTCTGTTCCATCAAATCTGAGACATTTTGTTGAAGCAGACTCCTCTCCCTTGAAACAAAAGAGTATTTGGAGCCAGTGCCTATTTGTATTTGCAATACGTTTTATATGAATAAATATATAAATTAAATTTTAATTATCTATCCTTACTAATGTTGCTGTGCCCTTACAGGGTCCATAACTGTATCTTAGCTTTAAGCCTATTTGTAACAACTTAATTCAGAATAGGGTATGCAAATAAATGAAATGAAATAAATGTGTGTGAATCCACTATGTATAAGTTTTTTGGAGAATTTAGCTTCCATGGCATCATTAATATCTATTGATGTCAGCTTCAAATCAGAAATGTCTTATTTGTCATATTTTAATGTCACTACTCTGTTTTTCTTGACGTGTTGTTTTAAATAGTTGTGGATTAGTTCGTTTACCTACAATGTAGTTTTATTTGTTTTGTGAAGTTTAGAATACGAGGATTGTATGTAATCCAGGTATGCAGAGATGATCGAGTCTAATGCAATGCCATAGATTGCAGTTGATGCTAGTATGTTTGATGAGCATCGTATGGTGAAGCCGACGACAAGCATGACGACCGCGCCGGCTACTCAGATATTCGAAGAAGTTCTTCTAAGATTAGAATGTAATAGTATAATAAAAATGCTTTATTCAATTACAAATATATGTTTTATTTTTGCTTAATGCATAATAGGTAGGAATAAGCCGACTTAGATAGTAAGACAACATGATGGCAGTCTGAATACCTTTACAGGTCTTAAATTCGATATTCGCCTTTGAACCTTGCATAAATTAATATAATAAGATATTAGGTAGGTAAAGGCAAAAACATTTTTAAATACCTAGAAAAATATTTGTGAATGACACTGACAGTTGTCTCATTAAGCCCACTAACAAGTATTGCCAGTAATAAAGCCATGTATTCACTGGACAAATGTCCCGCGGCACAAGTCGCTTGAAACTTCGGGCGATGTCGACCAACGTATCTAGACATCTTGCCTCACGACCTTTTTCATCGTTTTCGATGTTTTCAGACATATCTGTGGATACGTGGCGTGGGAAGCTTTATGCGTCGGAGCCTGTTTGGCCAAGTACGGTGTACGATGCACGACACAAAGCAAAAACGGGTTGGTTTGCAGTTGCAGGGCAACAAACCATCGTGCATAGTATTTTTGGACGCATTTTTAGTTTTCTTCATTCAAGGTATCTGTGTGCCATCCAAATCCGTTCAGTCGTTTTAGCTTGAAAGGTTTACAAACAAACAAACTCAATTTCGCATTTGTAATATTAGTTAGGATGACATTCACATGATTAGTATCTAATAACAAAAACCATTTTGTCAATGATAACGTAATTATGTATCTTGTTTTGCATATAAGTGCATGGAGTACAATAGGACATGACGAATGTGTAGAGGGCTTAATATACAAAGCCAGCTACTAGTGCCACTTTTCTCTTCAGTAGCCATTATTGGAACTATTTATTTCCGCCATGTCTTAAACTGTTTACTCATTGGTTTACTGCATAATAACTCTGGTTTACTGTCATGGGGTCTGTTTATGCGGGGCCACTTGATTTTTAAACGTTTTTCTGGAGAAACCCAATATTAAAAAAATATCCTGTGATTACCTTTTATCTTAATTTGGCCGAGATCTAGCTTTTGAGAGTATTATTACGAATGTTGACTGCCTCGTTGGTCCAGTGGTCGCAAGCGCTACTGCGGAGAATGAGGTCCTGGGTTCGATTCCCGGGTCGGGCAAAATGTTAAATTGCATTTTTCTATCTGAAATGTCTCAGTAGCAGCCCGGAGTTTCGATTTGTGCCCGGTTGATGGCAATAGGCTCGCCGGCTATTACATGAGACTTAAACATAAATGGCGAAATGTGGGTGTACCTGCTACAGGTACACCTCTGCCCAACCCTTTGGGGAAACAAGGCGTGATGTTATGTTGTTATTACGAATGTACGCGAAGTCTAAGTGCGACACCCAGATTACATAGAGTACTGCCATTCTTCTTTGTTTGTTTGTAAGTTTGTATGTAGGGGGTAATCTCCGGAACTAACAGTCGTTTGCATTTATAGCCCAATTCTTGAGGAAGGTTAACCCGTCCGCCGTTCGGGAATTCAGACGTGCTGTTTTATTTTTACCCGACAAAAAAATAGCCCTAAAGGAGGGGAAAGTTTATAAATCTTAGTAATACTAAAACAAACAATACTGACCGTTATCTTGCAGTAGTACTCTTGTGCATCTTGAGATGTGGTCAAGCGCATATCTGAACATGACCAGAGCCATTGGCGAAGAGGACACCACGTTATACTCCTCAAGGTAGTACTCCATCTTATCGGCCATGTCTTCCAAGCTCATCACCTGGCCAGCACGGAATTCTTGTCAGTATATACCTATAGTTCATCAGAGAGAGACTGAGCTATACATGATCGATAGCAGCATCCCTTTTTAGTAACCGAATCATGGTACGAGTATTATTCCATACTAATATTATAAATGCAAAAGCATCTGTCTGTCCCTCCTCCTCTCTACCTGATACCTTTCACTTCTTAACCACTAAACCGAACGAGAAAGACAAAGGTTAATTTTCAACCTGAAAATTTGTTTAAAGAATGATGAAGTACAAAATACACACCGACAATTATTGCTTGACGCGATAGCACTACATAGCTATCGAAAATGTATGATAAATTTGGATGTGTTCCGTAATACCAAAAAATATGAATGAAAACTAAATGTTGTTTTTCCATTTTCTTTTCTATAATTTGTAACTTGATAATATAAGCTATGCTTCTGCCGAAACAATATTACAAATATTGTTGTTTATAATACAGAAAAAAATATATGAAAACAAGTCAATTACGCTGTACAAATGTGCGAAATTCAATTCACTTTAGGTAAGTTTTTTGGAAATAAAGATGTAGAAGCCTAGATAAATACTGTCTAAATCCGAAAATCAACATAATATGCTGAAATTGCAAATTATTTTGGTATTACTTTTGTATGGACAATTTATCCGTCGCCGCATTCTTCAGAAAACTAATAAATATGACAAATTACGTTAAAAAAAATCGACTTTGTCTCTACGAAAGTCGATTTTTTTTTCATCGTAGAGCGTCACACCTATGTGACAGTCTCTTTGTAGAGCGACACACATATGTGACAGTCTCTTTGTAGAGCGACACGTCTATGTGACAGTCTCTTTGTAGAGCGACACACCTATGTGACAGTCTCTTTGTAGAGCGACACACATATGTGACAGTCTCTTTGTAGAGCGACACGTCTATGTGACAGTCTCTTTGTAGAGCGACAAACCTATGTGACAGTCTCTTTGTAGAGCGACACGTCTATGTGACAGTCTCTTTGAAGAGCGACACACCTATGAGACAGTCTCTTTGTAGAGCGACACACCTATGTGACAGTCTCTTTGTAGAGCGACACACCTATGTGACAGTCTCTTTGTAGAGCGACACGTCTATTATGACAGTCTCTTTGTAGAGCGACACGTCTATGTGACAGTCTCTTTGTAGAGCGACACACCTATGTGACAGTCTCTTTGTAGAGCGACACACCTATGTGACAGTCTCTTTTTAGAGCGACACACCTATGTGACAGTCTGGGTACTGTAATTATAATAAGGTAAAAAGACCCGACCGCTGGTAACTTGTACCCCGTTCCGGATACTGATGGGACACTATTTTTATAATTATTTTGAAATGTTTTCTATTTTTTTTTTTTTTTGTTATGTTGTATTTTTATGTGTTAAAAATAAATGAATAGCTCACCTGGTCGTAAATCTTAGGGTCAGCATCAGGCTCCATGTAGTTTCCAAAGAATATGTTACAGGCGTGTTTGTTGCTACACTTCTCTTCTTCGGGAATGAACCCCATCTCTTTGAGGACAGTGTCCATGTGCACCCGAAAGTTGACGTACACCGCTTTGTATACCACATCGTACAATTTTGCCCTGAAGAAAAAAAGAACACAGGAAAAATATTTTTCATCCCACCATCTCGGAAAGAGTATTTTTAATCTTCAGTATCTGAGTGGAAAAGCCGTTTTTATTCTCTAGAGGATAAAGTAAATTGAATTTAGAACATCGTGTGCACTAAGTTTGTGAATTAAAAAAAACATTAAACCTATTTACTGCTACCTCTATGGTGCCGAATATATCATACAACTTTTTTTTAATTTGTTAAAAACTCAGACTCGGAACCTTCTTGGTGTTCTTTTTTCAATTTGCTTTGTACGCGGTTCTTTACGCGGCATTTTTTCACGTCATTGTTAAACCTTAGGTATATTAAAAACAAGAAACTTGAAAACAAGTGAAAAAACTAAAATGAGTGATTCTAGCGACGAGGAAGTTTGCTTGACGCCAACAGAATTGACTGAAACTGTTAATAATGCGCAAATGAGCTTTCTCCCTCAACAATCACGCGAGAAGTATTTAAAACAGTACGATATGTTCAACACGTGGCGACTAGCAAAAGGAGCCAAAACTTTCTCAGAAAACGTTTTGCTGGCATATTTTATAGAATTATCCGAGAACAAGAAAGCAAGCACTCTATGGAGTACGTATTCGATGCTAAAAGCAACAATAAAGATGAAAAAAGACAAACATATCGATACCTATCCTAAATTAGTGGCATTTTTAAAAAGAGCCTCATCTGGTCATCAACCAAAAAAATCGAAGGTTTTCACAGTATCTGATATTGAAAAGTTTCTTAACGAAGCACCCGATTCCGTATATTTGGCGGCAAAAGTAAGTCAGTTGCACATTCAGTATCTACTTAAGTATATTAATCTCAATTAAATAGTATACTTAGTAGATGTTGATAGGCATAATTATGCGTTCATATCAATTTTATTCATTTATCTACTACAATACTCTTTACGTTACAGGTTGTTCTTATTATTGGAATAAACGGAGCATGTCGAACTAATGAACTAACACAACTTAATGTCAAAAACATTGAGAAACATTCAGATGACTTACTATTAATTAATTTACCTAATACAAAGACAAAAAGAGACCGCAACTTCGTCATTCGCAAGGAATACGTAACGATTGTTGAGAAATATCAAGCCTTACGCCCGCCTAACACTCCAATCAATCGATTTTTTCTACAGTATCGCAATGGAAAGTGTGTTAGACAGCCTATGGGTACTAATAAAATTGGCAGTATCCCACGAGAAATAGCAACATTTCTTGAACTTCCAGAACCCCTGTTGTACACGGGTCATTGTTTCCGACGAACTTCAGCCACACTTTTGGCTGATTCCGGAGCTGATCTGCTGTCCCTTAAGCGCCACGGAGGCTGGAAGTCCAATGCAGTTGTAGAGGGATACATAGAGGATTCCATCCAAAATAAGTCTAAAATATGTGAAGGCATCGTAGGAGCCATTACACTGAAAGAGCCTCAATCGGATCCTTGTACTGGCCCTTCTACATCAAAAATAAGCCGTTATGAAACACCTAACCATCTCCCTCTCTCTCCAACATTCACGCCAAGGGAATCCGATGAATCGGTACAACTATTAAGTATGACAGATAGTTTACCGAAAAACAGTACACAAGTGACTAACACCAATATTACAGTACCAAACAAAAATATTACACTCAATTTAAATAACTGTAGCAACGTTACTTTAAAATTTTCTTAATTATACCTTAGTATTATTTTGTTATAATTTAAAGATTATTCTGTAATACTTACCTGTCATAATGTAGTAATTAATACCTAAACTGAAATAAAAGTGTACCTATCTTGTGATTGTAAACGTTTTTTTTTTTTGCATTTAGTCATTTCCTCGCTGAGGTGGAATGAAAAGTTACGTGTTGCACTCGAGTGCAAAGATTTTTCACCTCGTGCTCTTTTGATTCCCTCGCTAACGCTCAGGATTCTAATTTTGAATCACTCGCTGCGCTCGTGATTCAATTTTAGAATCCTTCGCTTGCTCGGTCATCAAAATTGAACACGCGGTTAAAAAGCAACTTTGCACTCTTGTATAACAAATAACTATTATTTTTTAGTTTTATTATATCGACTGTGATGTGCACTGGATTCATACTCTGAGTATTAGGGAACCGGAAAAAGCGTGTTTTGTTATTTCATTTTTAGTGCAAATCGCAGTCAGGTTATTTGTCTTCAAGTATACAAATCAATTATTACTATACAAATCACATACTTATACGCAGAAAATGTTTTTTTGCTTTTCTAACAATTTACGACCATTTACCAGTAATGAAATAGGAGTACATAATGAGTACAAATTTTTAGGCATGCTTCCGTTTCATCAACTTCTATGCCAGCTGGAATTTTAGCGTGGTCGTGCTGGGAAGGAATCTTGCCAGCACGACCTGTATATCTACGATAATTGAGCGGTATATTTTTTTAATTAGTGGTATAAAATAGTACAAATTAAAAGGATTTTATTACCACCTAAAGTTATAATGAATGCGTTAATGGTCATGATACGAAGTACAACACCATCAGATGGAAGCAGAGTTGTCTCGTAGCAAAGACTTTAGGGCTAGCGCGCACTTCGGAGCGGTGGAATGCGGTGCGTTATTTTCTACCATAGGGTAGGCAAACGCAAGCACGGATCCGCGCACAGGCGGTGAAAAGAACCACGTTTCTTGTATTTTATTATTTACAAGTTGCGCCCCGCGGTTTCACCCGCACAAATCTCGATCCCGTGAGAATATCTGGATTAAAAGTATCCTGTGTCCTAACCCAGGTCATGGTCTACCCACGTGCCAAATTTCATCCAAATCTGTTCAGTCGTTCTATCATGAAAGCGTAACATTAGTTAGGATTGTGATAGTGGCAATAGATAAAGAATAAATAGACAAACTGTGAAAATTTTAGTTTAGTACCTACATATTACGGTTCTGTCGGACTGCCAAGTCATAGGTCTCGAGTTCGAACCCAAGGCACCAACCTCTGACTTTTCGGAATTATGTGCGTATTATATAATGATCACTTGTTTTATATCGGTGAATTAAAACCTCGTGAGGAAACCGGCATGCCTGAGAGATATTTCTCGACGGTATGTGAAGCCAAGTCAGAGGCCCATGGGCGGCTTCAAAACTCTGACACCAGGTTAGTTACTAACCATACGAAAAGAAGAAGACGGTTCATGAGATACAGCCCGCTGACAGAGAAACGGACAGCGGAGGCTTAGTTTTTATTTTTTAGTTCAGATAAATGAAAATACTAAACGAAGAATTTTTTATTTTATTAAATCTCAAAGATAAATTTGTCTTTCATAATGATACTGTGAATTACAAAATTATTTTTTGGAGTTGCAGAAAATCGCCCATATTTAAATAAAATACCTTATGAATCGGCGTTTTTAATATTTGTTGATTAAATACAGTATATTCTCGCATAAGGAGCTCGTGGCTAAGTAAACACAGCCGCACGGGTCGATCCATCAGGTTAAGCTACGCTTGTCGGGGTTGGTCCGTGGATGGGTGACCATCTTAACATATCGAGATTCCTCCGTGCTTCGGAAAGCACGTTAAGCTGTTGGTCCTGGCTGTCATTCGTGGATTTTTGATAGTCGTTACGGGTCGTCAGAAGCCCGAAAGTTTGACAACCAGTCTTACCAAGGGGTATCGTATTACCCAGATAATGGGTTGTGGAGGTCAGATAGGCAGTCGCTTCATGTAAAATACTGGTATTCAGCTGCATCCGGTTAGACTGGAAACCGACCCCAATATAGTTGGGAAAAGGCTAGGCAGATTGATTGATTGATTAAATACAGTATATTATGGAATATCATATAACTAACTTGTTTAGTTGTTGTGATAGAGCTCGTACAAAAATGGTCTAAAACTAACAACGTTTACGGCCCCGTATTTCCAAATTTTTGCAGAAAGAAAAAAACAAGTACTCTACTCGATGAGTTCTAGACAATGATACCCCAAATGCTAGGGTAAGAAAAAAAAACAAATCAAAGTTTATTGTATGGGGGTCCCCATACAATAAACCTTTGATTTGTTTTTTTTAACTTTATTATTTGTTGTTATACCGATCTTAGTATTACACACACTGTGAAAATTTCAAGTGTCTCCCTATTACGGTTCAAATGATACACCCTGTGGCAGATCGACGGACGGACTGATGGACAGTAGAGCCTTAGTAATAAGGTCCCGTTGACACCCTTTGGATACGGAACCCTAAAAATGCACGTTTTTCCATTCGAGTCTCACTCTGCTAAAGTGGTGCCCGCCATAGTCGTAATGAACTACCATATAAAATTGACTACCTGTATTGTAGGAGATGAAGCAAATTAAGCTTCGTGCAGACAAGCGCGACGCGACAGCGCGAAACAACACCGGTTATTGTTATACCGTGAAGTTTTCTTAGAAATTGTATTGTTTAAGACGCGTCGCGCCGTCGCGTCGCGCTGGTCTGCACAAGCCTTTAATCATTAAGACTATAAAAGCGCGCGCCGGCACAAAAACAAAACAGGCGCGCCCCTTTTCCATCGGCGACCACCACCAGCGCGCGGACCTATATGACGTCAGGTGTCATCTGTATCGTGAGGTTGTTTTGCTTATTTACCTAATTGTTGCATTTATTTACAGATGGTGCAATTACAGTACTGTACCGCTGCATGTCTCGCTGGTGGTGGCGTGTGTGTTGGATCATTAAGTTCCCTTCAAAATGGTTGAGCTAAATGATGCTGATCCATGCGTCATGTTCGTGAACGGGCGCCGTCAGTGGGGACTGGTCATCTCTTAGCTGCCATGGTTTATTTTAATTATTTTTGTTTTTATATTTTTACTATGGTCGCTTTTAACGTGCACGATTTATTACATTGTTCTCACATGTATAATTTCAACATGAATGATGTAACCAATGTTTTGTAACAATATTCTAATTTAAAAGAGTGTCCATGGAGTTTCTTGCCCGTTCTTCTCCATAGGAACCTACTACGCTTTGGAATGGGCAACTAGCTTCATCTTTCTGACTGACCGACCCTTTGACAATTCAAAAGTACCTGTAATTGGTTTATTTGGAATAAATGATTTGAGTTTGAGTTTGTAAGCTGTACTTTAGTACGGAGCGGCACGAAGTGGGGCGCGTCGTCGTGGATTGCACCATCTATACCTATGTTGTGAATTAGCATGTAAGTTTTGATTCTGTTTTCTAAATCGTAACAATTGTTTGTAAAACTGAAGTACATTAAAGTTTAGGTTACGTGTTATAATGTTTTTTTTTAAATTGAAATTCCACGTCGGATCTTATAGTATATATTTATTGTTGGACAAAATTATCTGTCATACGTGTGCGAAACGTACAAGAGATAGCTGTGTACAATCAGCCAAAAGGAACCATTTTATTGTCTACAACCATTGTTTCATAACATCAACTCATCAACACACCGTACAAGAACAAAACATAGTGCACAATTTATTTTACCAAAACAATGTAAACATTTTGTCCCAAAACATCTATATAATACACCCTATGACCAAAACATGGTAATGACCATAAATATGTATACAGTAATTATTAAATTAAAAAGTTCAACCTCGAGAGGTGTTTGAAATAATTAGAAGTTTAGTTGAAAATGCGATGTCATAAAAATTTGGCGTCTACTCTACCGCGTCAGACTGACATATTTTATTACTGTCATGATAACGATCATCAAATTTGTAGCTGAGGCCCACTGAATAAACCGCATTCGTTTTTTCATCTCAATGCGCGCATTTCTATGACAACATTTCATACTTTCCAGATTGTGTGGTAAAAAAAAGCATGGCAGTGCGCGCTAGGCCTTATAACGGTTCTCAACTTCGGTTATTTTTTTAGACAATTTTTTTTTTGAATGGCTTGTATTTTTGTTTTTTATAAACGAGAAATTAAAAAGAACCTGTCAAATACGAGCTGCTGTTTACTGTTACAAAACTACCGTCTTACCGATCAAAATCATCCACGAGCCTATCATAGAAGACTCTGTACGTCTCGTGGATCCACAGGATGACCAGCTTGTTGAGGTCCTTCATGCGGCTGGAAGGCACTAGCAGGACCCCTTTGATGACCCTGGCGAAGTCACGCAGGTTGAACAGGTAGTGGCACTTACTGGGCGTCGGAAGGAACTGCAGGGTCACTGCCTTGTAAACGTCCATTGTTGCGGCTACTATGGCCTATGAGGAAGATGAGAAAAATCACATCATCAACTCTTGTCATCATTAGAAAATGCCTTAAGAGGCCTGCGGACTATGCGTTGTTCATACAAACGTAATACCAAAATAATTTGTAAATCAAACATATTCTTAAGGTAGTGTGTATTTATTCCGATTGGATTACAGAATATCTAGGCTTCCAAATATATATTTTGAATGGACACTGATATAAAGACGAGATAGGAGGAATTTAAAATTTCTATAGAAAACTTATTTTTCTCATAACTCGAATTTAAATCAGTGTCCATTAAAAATATATATTTGGAAGCATAGATATTCTGTAATCCAATCGGAATAATTACACACTACCTTAAGAATATGTTTGATTTACAAATTATTTTGGTATTACGTTTGTTTGAACTACGCATGCTCCGCCGGCCCGTTAAAGCTTAAGCATTAAGCTTAGGCATTAAGTCCGACTTTGTACGGTTATACTTACTTGAGCAAAAAATGTATATACTATAAATAAATTACAACATTCACGCCTATATTCCCCGAAGGATTGGGCAGAGGTGTACCTATAGTAACTCCACAAAAAAAAAAAGGTATCATTCTTTTTTCAAAAACATGTTTTGTATTGTTAGAAACATGTTGTTGGTAGTATTGCTTGCAGTTTCTGTGTGAAACATATTCCAACAAAGCACTTAGGGACACGTCAAGGGACTTAACTTTATCTTTTCGATGAATAAGCAAAGGTTTAGAGCATGTTAAACGTTCTATTTTCTTAAAAACTTAAAATTTCGGAAGTCGGATTGGGTTTGAATTTAAATTTTTGACCACCGCACCGACTTGGCGGAGACTAATGAAATGCGTTCCTTGCGAAGCGTTTGTTGTCTAACTATGAATGATAGGCTGAGAAATGATGTGATAAGTCAACGGTGTGAGTTAAAAGAAGAAGTAGTGATAAAAACTGAAAAGGGTATGCTGAGTTGGTTTGGTCATGTTGAGAGGATGAATAAAGCGACTAACAAAATGTATTTACAAGGCAGATGTGAATGGAAACGCCGGGAGGGGACGCCCTACGAGGACATTACTGACCTTATTGGTGATGTTCTTCAGAAAGGACAGGTGCGTAGTACTCGCAACCGGCGTGCGTGTATGACCAGATGTATGAACGTAAACGAGGCAAAAAGAGTATGTACGGATCGTAGCAGGTGGCATTCTGTAGTTTCTGCCTACCCCCATGGGAAGAAGGCGTGAGTTTATGTATGTATGTATGCATAATATTCGACGAGTAAGTGATGGACCGAGCACGCAACTTATCTGGTTCTGGGTCCAAAAGTTCAGACCAGAAGGGACAATGGTTAACAAAACTACTACGGGACCATCAAAGTTAGCAGCGACATAACATGTGGTCAAGTTCGACGTGAAGTTATACGCAATCAACGTAAATCGAGAGACAATCATTTCTAATGTGTATTGCCGGATGATCGACGAGTTTTTGGTACCGCAACTGCAGCTGTTCCCCGGGTTCAACAAAAAAACATAATTTCAGCTAGACGGGGCCACATACAGCTAGAGTTTTTCCCAATGAATTAGTTAGCAAGTAAGGAGACATACCCTGGGCATCTCGATCGCCAGGTCTTACACCGTTCGACATTTTTTTGTGGGGATAACTTAGGTCGAGGGTTTACAGAAGCAATGCTCGAACAATTCAGGCCCCACAGAGAAAAAAAACCGCTGTGAAGTTGCTGCCTCTGAACCAACGCTTTGCTCTCCCATGTTCGCTAATTTAAGAGTCCGATTGCAAGAGTGTCTTGAGAGAAATGAACGGCATTTAGACGTTATTGTTTTTAAGATAATTATAAAATCTGTATTGTCAAACTCCATTTTGTTTGAATAATATATGAGAATAACATTGTTGTTTTGCTTTTATTCAGTATTAAACATGAACATTTTCCGCTGCACACCCTTTACTTTTAGCACTTTCTTTTTTCTTCCTATCGGCTGTCTTTGAATTTAGTGTGAATGCTTCCTAGCGCATACTGGTGAAAAAGTGATTCAGCTGCATCCGGTTAGACTAGAAGCCGACGCTAATATAGTTGGGTACCCTAAGTAGATGATAATGATGAACTCGCAGCACATACCTTGCTCTGCCTCATTAGCGCCTCAATGAATCCCTTAGAGAAGTGCCAGTCCATGATGGTGCCGAAGATCTTGTTGAGCGTGTTGTCTTCGAAGGAGTCCACCGTGACGACCAGCATGTGCCGTGTCAGACGCGAAGAGATGAGGTTGGATCCGCCACCAGGTGGCAGCATCGCTGAGACGCATAGCTGAGAAGAAGATGTAGATTATGTCTGGACTTTAAAAGAGATTGTGAAAACAGCGAAGTCAACAAATTTACACGTTTAATTTAATCTTTTATTTAAGTTAAAATATTACTGACGTGTAAATTAGAGATGTTCCGACTAATCGGTAAAGCCGACTATCCGGCCACTTTCATAGTCGGCGACTATTCGGCAAAGAGCGCCGACTGTCCGGCTTCTTACTTTATAAGTATTTCTCAATAAAATGAATAAAGGAGGAATTACAAGGTAACATTTTGTTAGCAGTTTTGTTATTTTTAAATAAAATTGTTGACGTTTGAAGTTTGAGCAACGACGAATTTGGAATTAAATTTTAAAAAAGTAATTAAAACAATCCGTGTAACCTTTTTTTTTTTTTTTTTTTTGGGTGAGAAATCATCAAATGTCGTCTCCCGCTCTGGGTGGAGCGGGAGGGCGTGTCAGACTCTTACTGACTAAAACCCACCCGTGTTCCTTCTGTTGCCTGTGCAATGCCAGGGGGCCACGGTATCCCTTTCGGACTTTCCCGCAACCCCGGCAGGCAATGGTCTCATCGGACCCCTTCATTCGCTGACATCTCTTTGAGGCGCGCGTGGAACACAACGCGCCGTCGACCCGGGCTTGGTCCTTACCGGACGGCGAGCTACCCATTGCTCACCGTCCGCAAGCCCGCGCCTACGGTGGCCGGGAATCGGCAACCGATTCCCGACGCCCAGGGCGTCTCCTCCTGCGGCGGCTAGGGGCGTGAGGGCGCGAAATTTGCCTCTCCCTCACGCGCTCCGCCTCCTCCTTCGCGAGCATTACTGCTTCGCAGAAGGAGGTGACGGCCTCCCATGCCCTCTCGCTCCGTACCATGGCCTGGACCAGGGCCGGACGCGAGAGATCCCCGCCACCGATCGCCTCCACGAGGACACGGCGGTGCTCTGCCCAAGCCGGGCATACCTCCACCGTATGCTCCACCGTGTCCTCCGGGCGATCCACGCAGTGATGACACCCGGGCGTTTCCTCCCGCCTTATCCGAAACAGGTACCTCCCGAAACAGCCGTGTCCGGTGAGGACCTGCGTCAGGCGGAAGGTGAGGACGCCGTGGCGCCTCTCCAGCCACTCCTCAAAGAGGGGACTTATCGCCGCAATAGTGGCGTGCCCAGCACTGGGTTGCGACAATCGCACTCTCCATGACGCCATGAGATCCCGTGGGAGCTCTGTCCGCTGTGCCGTGATTTCTCGCGGCATCGGAGTCAAGCCCCGGCGTTTCGCCTCCCCGCGCCACTCCCAAATATGCGCGAGGACTTTTGCCTCCAGATCCCATGGCGGCAATCCGGCAAGGAGGCTCGCCGCCTCACCGGAGACCGTGCGGTATCCCCGGACCAGCCGGGTGGCCATGACCCTCTGGGACGCGTTCAACCGGCGGGCAGGCCGCCGCCTCAACGAACGCGCCCACACCGGTGCCCCGTACAGGGCCATGGACCGCACGATCCCCGCGTATAGCCTCCGGCAGGAGGCGTTTGGACCCCCTAGATTGGGCAGGAGCCGTTTCAAGGCAGCCCCGGCCCGGTCCAGTCTGGGAGCCAAACGTCGGAAATGCTCCACGAAGTTCCACCGACTGTCGAGGACAAGTCCCAGGTACTTCATCGTCGACTCGACGCCGATGTGAACCCCTCCTACCGTTATTTGGGAACCCGACGGTGGCGCGTTCCGAGGACCATGAAAACACATGGCCTCAGACTTGTGCAAGGCCACCTCGAGTCCCAACTGCCGGATTCTGGCCACGATTGTCGCAACCCCGTGTGTCGCTAGTTCGGCCGCCGCCTGGTGCGACCTCCCCTGCGCCAGGACCAACGTGTCGTCAGCGTAACAAACGACGCTGACGCCATTAGGGAGGTCGGCGCGAATCCGTGTAACCTGGCTCTTGTTATTGAGCCTAAGCACGTAGCAGACGGCGCCACGGATCCGTCATTTTCATATGTTCAACCGTCTGCCTAACACCTTGTAATTAAATTTTAAAAAAGTCATTAAAAAAATCCGTGTAACCTGGCTCTTGTTATTGAGCCTAAGCAAGTAGCAGACGGCTCCACGGATCCGTCATTTTCATATGTTCAACCGTCTGCCTAACACCTTGTAAATACTAGTCAAAACAAAATAAGGGCCACTTGTTATTTTTACATTTCAGGGTAATTTAAAGAACATTTACTAATTGTTAAGTAGCTATAAATTGATGTTATAAACTCTTCGATATCTAACGCTAGCCAAAACAAAAAATTTTTTTTTTTTCTTGTAGTCTTGTTTCGAGTTTTCTGTAAGTTTTGTTTCGATAATTGGCTTGGTATTCTGAAATTTATCATAATTTTGTTTAGTTATCTTGTTAAAATATAATTTTTGGTTAATATGCCACAAAAATACGAAGACATTATGGACACAATTACTGCAACCAGAGCGGTTACAATGATCCAAGAAGGAAATTCGCAGCGGTCTGTGAGTTGGTTCCCTATCCATTTGCATACAATTTTAAGACCTAATATAACTTGGCATACTTTTGTTTCTCCTAATTATATTTTCGCATAACAGCTTACGCATATTTTTTTAAGCATAATTTCTCTAATCATAATAATGATTAAGCATAACATTCTGAAGCATAAATTAATTTACGCATAATGATATTAAAACATACTTTTTATAGGCATAACCAAGAAGCATAATTATGACTTCTAAAATGTTAGATACTAATACACATTTTTATACAATAATGCTCTAATGAAATTTGTAGGCACTTTACATTGTAGGTGCAAGCATGCAGCATGCAACCATGTAAACAAGCATACACCATGCATGCAAGCAAGTATACACCATGCAGCAAGCATGCATCATGCAGCAGTCATGGTTTCTGTCACGGCTCCGGCGCTGCGGGGCTCCGGCGGTCCCACGCGAGCTTATCGTCGCAGATGTATTTAAACCACCTGCTCCTCAGCCCGCGGGCCGCATCGCCCCTCCGCGCCTACGCGATTTTAAATTACACTCTAGGGGTAGGGCAGATAAGACTACGTGGGATCGGTTTTGCAGCGATTCGTTTCTGTCACCAACTTTTGTAGCACAACATACCTATTGAATTTTTAAGGCAATACTTGAATTCTAATTTAGGGTTAAAAATGGAATTTTACTAAATAAACGTTAGGCTATCTTAAAAGTAATAATTGAGACCTGTTTTTTTAATCAACAATATTATTTAATTGTTACAGAAACTATAGCAACATGGTTTGATCAAACGAATATACTTCGAAATTAGCATTTTCACAAGCAATTGCTAAAAATATACGCCTGAAATAAAATACACAGTTAAGGTAGTTAACTGTTAGAATAAATATTAATTTTGTTGTGACAAAATTAACAATTTATTTTATATTAATAAATAATAATAACGTTTTTTATACATATGGTTTTTTTAAAGAAATATTTAAAAATGTTAAAATATGTTTAGCAAATGAATAAAGGGAATACTAATAATAAATTTATATTTTTTGTAATTGTATGCCTAACTACTATTATGCTAATAGTCACTATGCCTTGTAACATTATGTGAGTTAAATTTATGCCAAAACAAATTAGCCTTCAAGATGATTATGCCAACATAAACACAATGCCAAAAAAAAATATGGCAAAGTATTATTATGGCAAAACGAATTATGCCAAAACTGTTATGCCAAAGTATATGAGGAAAGAGAACATTATGCAAAAAGAAGGGATCCCCTGTGAGTTTGCAACTGGGTATTTCTCGAAGATCTATCCAAATTCTTGGAATCACTTCCAAGAGTTCGGCAGTTTTGCAAGAAGACATGGTTAGAGTTCGCATTACAACTGTCCACATATCGTTACACCCGGCTAAGTTCCCGCTGAGAACGCACAGTGACGGCTCGTAAGTTACAAAATCGCCTACGGTTGACAAGGGGTACTCGTGTGATCAAACTAACCGGAATCGATTGCACGGAGACCAGCAAAGTTTAAAACGACGAGTCGTTCGAATTCCTTTGTCCAGGGCTCAACGTGTCAATCGTTTAAGTTTCTCCCGTAAATACTTGGACTGGCCATAAAGTTTTGGGGCGATTTGTGGCAATTTGTGCTTTTCACCGACGAGTGCTAAGTACATTTTTTTAATGAAGATCCGCGCATTAGGGTGTGGAGATGATGCGGCGAGCGATTTTAGGAACCTTTTTTTTTTTTTTTTTTGGGTGGTAAATCATCAAATGACTCCTCCCGCTCTGGGTGGAGCGGGAGGGCGTGTCAGACTCTACTGACTAAAACCCACCCCTCTCTTGCCTGTGCAATGCCAGGGGGCCACGGTATCCCATTCGGACTTTCCCGCAACCCCGGCAGGCAATGGTCTCATCGGACCCCTTCACTCGCTGACACTCTTTGAGGCGCGCGTGGAACACAACGCGCCGTCGACCCGGGCTTGGTCCTTACCGGACGGCGAGTTACCCATTGCTCACCGTCCGCAAGCCCGCGCCTACGGTGGCCGGGAATCCGCGATCGATTCCCGACGTCCGGGGCGTCTCCTCCTGCGGCGGCTAGGGGCGTGAGGGTGCGAAATTTGCCTCTCCCTCACGCGCTCCGCCTCCTCCTTCGCGAGCATTACTGCTTCGCAGAAGGAGGTGACGGCCTCCCATGCCCTCTCGCTCCGTACCATGGCCTGGACCAGGGCCGGACGCGAGAGATTCCCGCCACCGATCGCCTCCACGAGGACACGGCGGTGCTCTGCCCAAGCCGGGCATACCTCCACCGTATGCTCCACCGTGTCCACGACGTGGCGATCCACGCAGTGATGACACCCGGGCGTTTCCTCCCGCCTTATCCGAAACAGGTACCTCCCGAAACAGCCGTGTCCGGTGAGGACCTACGTCAGGCGGAAGGTGAGGACGCCGTGGCGCCTCTCCAGCCACTCCTCAAAGAGGGGACTTATCGCCGTAATAGTGGCGAGCCCAGCACTGGGTTGCGACAATCGCACTCTCCATGCCGCCATGAGATCCCGCCGGAGCTCTGTCCGCTGTGCCGCGATTTCTCGCGGCATCGGAGTCAAGCCCCGGCGTTTCGCCTCCCCGCGCCACTCCCAAATATGCGCGAGGACTTTTGCCTCCATATCTAAAATATTTACCACGTCGAAGTGCCGCAGTGTTCTTTCCGTGCTAATTATTTTGAACTCTGCAATCTGCTTGCCAAGCAGTAATCCGATGACTGGCAATGAATATTTTTGTGCGGTCTCCAAAAACGGGAAAAATATGATGTTATCTTTCATATTGACCCTGCCAACATGAGCACTATTGGGTATATGCTGGTCTCATAACTTAAATGACAAATTAAATGTACGCTACAGTACTAACTAACGTGGTGCATTTATTTTGGCTTTTTTGGTGTGGGTTGGGGTAAAGAGTTATTGGGTTGATTGTTTCTTTTATATTAAATTTTTATGTATGTATTTAAGAGTTTGTAATTTTATTTTTTTATCGTAAAATGTATCGAAATACGTGCACGTTATAAAGTTATCGTGGACGGAAATTTAAAAGCGTCTTCATATATTTCCATACATTTGACTTGCATTATCGTGATGCCGTGACGTGGACATCCACTATAAATCGTCACGTTAGATATTACAAAAGCGCAACACCGTGCGCTTTTGAAAAAAATCTAAATCTGTTTGAAATAAACGATTATTATTAATACCCAACATTATATCTGCATTATATCGCAATACGAAGAAGATTGTCTATAGCATAGACTCCAAACAGTAGAAAATGGTTTCTGTAAGGTCTACGCTCTCTATACGCCTTGTCTCAAGCCGAGTGGGGTCCTGGGTTCAATTTCCTGATTGGGCAAAGAGCTAGTACGTTTTCCATTTGGAATTTCTTAGTAGTAGCAGTAGCTAGAGTTTAGAAGTAGGTGGTGTCCCGTGTGCCTGCTCGAGCCGCGAGTGTCGGCCTGCCGGGCCGTGCCTGTGGACTATGAGAATAAAGGCTCGTGCAGAACAGCGCGACGCGACGTCGCTACGCGACTTGAACAATACAATTTCTAAGAAAACTTCACGGTATAACAATAACCGGTGTCGCGTCGTGCTGTCGCGTCGCACTAGTCTGCACGAAGCTTAAAGGAACAGAGTGCACCTGTGTTTACGCACACACTTGTGCCCTATTATTACCTCCTGTTTACCTGGCTAATCGCAAATCTCATTTATTCAAACTAGTCTCGAACGTCACAATGAACGAATGAATGTAGTTACGAACGTCAAAATTAACTAAGACAGTCCCCCAAATAATACTCACGACATCCACGACCTCCTGGCGCACCATATCCTTCAGGTCGTACCAGTGCCTGTGGTCGATCCACTGCCGCAGCAGCTCTAGGGGGGGCTGCGCTCCGTAGCACTCCTTCTGCGGCATGCTCAGGTCGTCCACGAACAGTACGCACTAGGGGAATAAAGAAATAATTGCTCAATGGCTTTATAGACTCATCACTCCACGGGCGAGATAATCGCGGCAATAGACTAGCAGTCAATGGGACACCCTATTGAACGCTAGACACCGCGGCAGACTAGGACGAAGATGGAGTGACGAGACGAGACGAGACGACAAAATGTAGCACCGCCCGCCACTGCGGCTACGGGAGCGGGCACTTTTGGGGTACTGCCTTTACTTCACATACAACGGTCCGAGAGGCGCGCGTCCTTATGTTCAATATACGAACCATACATATGAAAACAGTCCGCTATTTATAACACCTCTGACAATCGCCAAAATAGGCTCCTACCGAAAGGATTGGCCTACATTAGCAGATGCCAGATGGTCATGCTGTACAGGTTAAGGCCTTAAGTAAACCTACAAGAAAACAGTTACGTATTCTTTCCTCTATTCACATTACCTTTTTGCCCATTGAAGGTCCGAAGACACCTTTACGTCTTCTGTCCACTTTAGACATGATGATGTCTTGTGTCTGAAATAAGATACATGTTTTTATTATTAACTAGCTTTTACTCACTACTCACAGGAACTGTGCATTTTTCCAGGATACAAATTCACTCTCCGACCTAGACCTTTTATAAAGGGATATATTCAAACGCACTTTATCATTGATTATATTGAAGACCTGTCATTGAAGACATATAAAAGGGGGTTTCCCTACAAAATTTTAAGGAGAGTTCAAATTTCGCAGTGTTACAGGTTGGTGTCCTAATTAATATTCTGAATCTGCGACCTTGAGCGACAGCCGCTCGCGCCGCCAAATTGGAAAAAATGGTACCAAAAGACAGTTATTCGAGAATACCTTCTCTCCCAGCATCATCTAGGTTAAATGTTCAATACAAAAACTATAGAGCATGAAATTTCCTGCAACTTTTGTGAGAAACATATTTTAATATGTTGCACAAATTCGAATTCAAATATTAATTAGGACACCAACCTGTAACACTGCCAAATGTAAACTCTCCTTAACCTTTTGTATGGCAGAACCTACCCAATGACTGGACTAATTGGTAGGCTGTTTATACCCAAAAGAAAAAGCATTGGTTTTATATAATAGATGATTACTTTCCAAATACAATGCCCAACCAACCAACCCTACACAACAACCAACCAATCAACAACCTAATAGCCAGCGCAGACTGGCGGACGATTAAATACTTATCCCATCGAAATAAGGCATATATTTCAATGCTCGGTGGTCGACCTTGGAGCATCGCAGCGCAGTTTTCTCTGGAGCATCGAAATGCACGCTGGAGGACACCGCGGGAGGCGCCGGGGCGCGCCGGTATGCGCCGGCATGCGCTAGAGTCTGCCACACTCTTTCAAAAGCAACTTTTCGACTCCGAGGCCGCTAGTGGAATTATCAAATACCGGCGAGCGGTGTCTACTCGGCGGATGCCGCGGCATACTGGCGGATGCTCTGGTAAGCTGGCGCCTGGCGGACACTCGCGGTATCGAGGTTTTTTCTTGTCCGTTTGCGATAGATAGAGCAATCCTCCTCGACGCTCTCCCCTACCGTCCGCTGGGGTGCGCAGGCCACACGCTCAACAGTTGCAATTCTATGGGCTTAGCACGAACGTGCGAACTAAACTACAAAAAACAACTAAATTCGAACGATTTTATAATTGAAAATACTCGTTTCGCACATAATATTTATTTAGTTTTAAGACCTTATTCATATCTATGGATGATACTAATTGTACTTGCCGTATAGATTTGAAAAGGTGATGCGCAGTGGTAGCCCGCGAAATTAGATTTGTACCATTGAATTACTTTTTCATGAAATCATGACATTTGAGAACAAATCTAACTTAGAGAGATCAATTAATGATTCTAATGATTATAATTCTGTAAATACATATTTGTTACGGTCGTGAATCATATTTTGATCAAGATGACACTGACCTGCAAAATAAATTGCAAAAAAAAAGTAAGGTACATTGAATTTCGCGGGTTACCACTGCGGATCCACCTTAAACCAAAATGCTATAGAATAGTTGTATTTTCGATTCAAAAATCGTTCGGGTTTACGTTACATTTACTTCGCGCGTTCATTCTAGGGCCTTTTAATCATTTATCAACACCAAATAACAGTACACATTGACCTCACCTGATTAGCAGTAGTCCTGGCGGAGAAGTTGATAGTGTTGGTGATGTACTTCTCCTTGGGAAGCGACAGCAGGAAGTCCAGCACCATGGACGACTTGCCGGTGCCCGTGGGGCCCACGATGAGGACCGGGATGTGGGCCCGCACCATCTTCCTCACGAAGAAGCGTAAACACGCGTTCTCGTTGGTCAGGATTATCAGTTCGTTCACCTGTTGTTGGGAATTAGACATTCGAACATTTTAGCGCAGTTTCCTGAAGTAAAGTAAGAAATAAAATAATAATTTATTCAAAAAATTACAAGGCATAAAAATGTGTACAGTTTTGCTTAAATGTAAATTATATTCCTAAGACTTACGTGCCTGAACTAGGTAATCCTGTGTTTCAGGCGGGAAGAGCTCAAATAGACTTATAAAATAGAAATATTTATTTCCAGGTAATACGATTACGTCAATAACATTACTTAAAAGTACTAACTACAGCTGTTTGACACAATTAATATTGCCAGTGAGCACCAAACTACACAGTTAGTCTGTATCTTGGAGCTCAGATTATAGCTTACTTTCCGACTGCGGTGCAGCCCAAAAGGATGATGTTTTTTTGCCTTTGCCTTTTGGGGTTGTTTTTTTTTAAAGTCAGGTTTAATAGTAGATAGATATTTGGATTTATAAATAGATATACTTCGTGACCTTAAAACACCAAAGAAAAGGGAAGGAAGAGTTATCTTTATCGGAAACCACGTAAGCAGGGCATTTTTGGAGAGGCATATGTCCAGTATTGACTGCTATAAATATGTCGATAACGGTGCCTTGGCATTAGTAGGCACAGGAGCTTCCTTCTCCAGTTCCATCCAGGACATCCGGGTGCCGTTTTTACTCTTGTCGCATAGGTAGTGGAAGACGGTGTCCTTGTCAGGGAACAGCTGCTTCTTGGTCATCATGACCATTTTACATACCTTGGCATTAGCAGGCAGCGGAACCTCCTTCTCCAGCTCCATCCAGGAGATCCAGGTGCCATTGTTCCTCTTGTCGTACAGGTAGTCGAAGCAGGTGTCCTTGTCAGGGAACAGCTGGTTTTTGGATAGCTTGAAAGACTTGGGCTTCGGATAGTTTACGTTGTTGCCATCGAGCAGCCTGCGCAGGAACGCGTCGAGGAGCTTGCGGCTTTCGCCTGAATTAAGTAAAGGTTTGAAAAGAAAACTCGTATTATTTATTTCATGTTTGTGAAGTTTTATACTATAAAATTACAAGGTACTTCAAATTTTATTATATCAAATTTCTTGTAAAAAAGAAACTAGGATTGACCCAGGAGAGCGTAATCCATCGTAATGTGTGTAATGCAAAATAAGTTTCCTAAATACCTTGTATTCTGTTTCATAATATATTATAAAGATTCGCTTCCTAATCGATGTTTCGTTGCTCAATCGAAATAGCAAGTGTTATGACTTTTGTGTATTATAATTATTTAACTATACTTGAATATCCAATGTAACATACCATATATTCAATTAATCAACTATCTACTGAGCATTACTGGCATTAAGTGGTCTGAGTTAACTTTTGATTTGCCGGCTTATAATCAACATGTCCTAAATCGGTTGCAAAGGATTTTGAACTTAGTCAAAATGTATGAAATAAGTTATAACTAGGAAGTATTATTTTATAACTTATGTATATTACCCCACAGCAGTGCGAACACGGAGTTGCACTGCAGCCGCACCGCGCTGAACCGAGAACAGGCGCGGGAACCTAAGTGATAGTGTTATATGTGACGTCGTACCGTCGAGGATGGCGGCGAGGCCCCACAGCAGTGAGAACACGAAGATGCACTGCAGCCACAACGTGCTGAACTGAGACTCGGCGTCCAGCAGAACCGTGAACAGGCGCGTGAACGACTGCGCCATAGAACAAAGAACTCAATTAAACCGTAATTGTAATAGTAATTGAACCGTAACAGAAGAAGAAATTATAGATTATTATCGGGATAAAAAGTATCTTATGTCCTAATCCAGGTGATGGTCTACCCATGTGCCAAATTTCATCCAAATCCGTTCAGCCGTTTTAGTTCGGCACAAACTCATTAGGGTCTGAAATGGTAATGGGCGTTCCTCAAGGTTCGATATTGGGTCCATTCCTCTTTTTAGTTTATATTAATGATTTACCCCAAATATTTCTAAATCAGCCAAAGATGGTGTTATTTGCAGATGACACATCATTGATCTTTAAAATAAACCGACGGTCACCAAATCGTGACGACGTGAATAGCTCTATTGTTCAGGTCCAAGATTGGTTTACGGTAAATAATTTGGTACTAAATAATAAAAAAACCAAATGCATTAGATTTAAATTACCAAATGTTAGAAGTAGCGAATGTGACATCATATTGAATGGAGAAAAACTGGAATTTATTAATCAAACAGTTTTCCTTGGAATCACGCTAGACGAGAAATTACAATGGGGACCCCATTATAACATCTCTCGCGGGGCGGCTAAGCTCGGCCGCTTATGCTGTTAGAAAGATAAGACAGTTAACAGATGTAGAAACCGCGCGTTTGGTCTAGAATTAGAATTAGAATTTCTTTATTTTGCATAAAATATGGTACATAAGGTCTTAAATATAAAAAGTTCCACATATTTTGCTTACTTACATATTTCAGCATGCAAAAAAACAAACAAAATACCTTATAATAAAATTATAGTACAAAACCACTTACATTTATATTGTTACTACTGAGGTAAAAAGTAAAAAAAAATCCTTAAAATTACGTTATTTAATTATATTACTACTTACTAGTGAGATCGTATTTCGAACTTTGCTTAAAATTTAAGAACTCAGTTATTGTATAAAACGTATTAATAAAGAGCCATTTCTTAAGTTTCTTCCTAAAGTAGTTTAGTGGCAGCTCTCTGATCTGTTTGGGTATTTGGTTAAAGATTTTGACTGACATATTGTAGCAATTGTTTTGAACTAGTGTGCTTCTACATCTGGTGACAGCCAGTCGGGTTGGATCTCTTGAAAGGAATTTTTTATTTACTATGGCTTTAGTATATTGCTCAGAGTGCTTTTTAACAAATAATCCAACTTCTAATATATACAGACTAGGTAGAGTTAGTAATCCTAATTTCTTAAATAATGGTCTACAAGATTGTAACGGTCCGGCCCCACAGATTGCCCTGACACATTTTTTTTGTGTGATAAAGACATTTTTAGCCTGAGAGGAATTACCCCATAAAAGAAGACCGTATCTAAGAATTGACCCGACGTAGCCATGGTACGCAGCCATAGCAGTTTTTTGACTTGCTACCTTCTTAAGCTTTTTTAGAGCAAAGACAAATTTGTTTAGATTAGAGCATATCCGAGTTGTGTGTGCTTTCCAGTTGCAGTGTCTATCTAAGATAATACCTAAAAATTTTGTATCAAGTACTTCTACAATTTTAGTGTTTTTATAATATAAGTCTAAAGGTTTTAATTGAGAATTGTTATAATTAGAGAATTGTAAAATTTTAGTTTTAGAAATATTAGCTGTTAGGTTGTTGTCCTTTAACCAGTTCATTATTGATTCTACAGTGTTGTTTAATGAATATTCGTAGTTGCTTTCTGAGGTTTCTGGTACTATAACGGAAATATCGTCCGCAAATAGAATGCACTGATGTGATGTTACTTGAGGAATATCATTTATATAAATAAGGAAGAGAAGAGGGCCTAGTACACTTCCTTGGGGAACACCGAACTTATTTGTTTTGAAAGTAGATCTGAATGGGGTAGACACAAGTTGATTATTTAATTGTTTTATTTCGACACATTGTTTTCTGTTGCTTAAGTAGCTTTTAATCCAATCGAGTGCTTTGCCTCGGATTCCATATAGCTCGCATTTATTGAGTAAGATTTTGTGATCTACAAAATCGAATGCTTTGCTCATGTCAAAGAAAATGGCAGCAACTCTATTACGTTTATCGATGTTTTCTGTTACTTTTTGTATTAATGAGAATGCAGCAAGTGTTGTAGATTTATCTTTTTGAAAACCATTTTGGTTATTTACTATTAAATTAAATTTATTTAAGAAATTCATTATTCGAGAGTGAATTACTTTTTCAAAAATTTTAGATAAAATCGGGATTAACGTGATGGGCCTATAGTTGTTCATATCTTGTTTGGAGTTTCTTTTGTGAAATGGTTTTACTATTGATGATTTTAAACTTTCTGGAAAGGTTCCTTCCGTAAACGATAGATTTAAAAGGTGACTTAAAATGACAGCCAATTCTTTATTGCAGTTTTTTAGTATGGCTGTAGAGATGCAATCATGACCTACAGCTCGTGTGTTGTTAAGTGAATTTATAGTTCTTGAAACTTCTTCACAAGAGGTGGGTCTTAGATAAATAGTTGAATTTGATGAATCTATTAACTTGTAATTTGGACGAGAGTTGTTCTCCTTATTTGTTATAGATATGAAGAAATCGTTGAAAGCAGTCGCAATTTTCATTGGGCATTCAACGTTTTTTTTATTACAATCTATTGATTTTATTGTTTCAAATGTTTTTGTATCATCTGTTTTATTTTTTATGATATTCCATGTGGCTTTACATTTACTTTTCGCATTTTTTAAATATGAATTATTGTTTTTTTAGCTACTTCCACAGTATTATGTCGTATGGCATTTTACTGTGGGGTAAAATGCCATACTGCTGACATTGAATCCATCTTTGTTTTACAAAAAAGAGCTGTCAGAGCCATTTATAATCTACGTCGTCGCGAATCTCTCAGGGAACTATTTAAAAAGATTAATATTATGACGGTACCTTGCCAATTCATTTATTCAAATATTATGTATGTGAGAAAAAATCTACATCTTTTTAATAAAATAAGTGATAGACATAATTTTAATACTAGAAATAAAGATAAAATAGATCAACCATTTTTCAGACTATCTAAAGTAAATACATCTTTTATGGGGTACTGTGTAAAATGTTACAACAGAATACCTTGTGATATATTAGAATTAAATGAAAGAAAATTTAAAAATCATATAAAAAGTACACTTTGTAAACAAGCATATTACAAATTAGAGGATTATATCCAAGATAAAAATGCTTGGAAACATGCTGGTCCTGCTCCATAGGACAATTCAGAATCTAGACAAAATCGAACTGGTTGCTAATTTAATTGTATAATTATTTTTAATATTTAAAAATAAAAATATTTTATTTAATTTTTTGTGATTACTTGAACTCACACACTGACTTATTATTATTAGTATTACTTATTATAATGTTAGAAATATAGTATAATTTTACAATGTTTGTAAGTATGTGAGCACCATGCATCTATCACATAATTATGTCATTCCTTCATTTTTCATTATTTTTACCTATCGTGGTGTAATCTTTGCATTGTCTTCACATATAATTATTTTTGTTGCGAGAAAGGGAAAAATAATTTAAACAAAACTATTTGTTATTAGAAAAGTCGAGTTCTTTTATTTTGCATGTGGCTTATAAGGATTTTTTCTAATAATTTAATTATTCATGGAAAATCATAATATTCGCAACAACTTTTCGCCAGTTGACATCAATGACGATCATTTTGTTACAAGAAACTACTTTTGATTTTGAAAATTATAAAATATCATCTACATCATTTTACGGTCTACTTGCATGTAGCTGAACCACTTTTACACGTCACCGAGTCTCGCTACACTTTGTTTTTATATTCATTATATATTTTTCTTTTGCATTACGAAAATATACGTCAAATCAGCAAAATTTACATGTACTAGAAATGCAAATATGCCTTTTAGTAACAATGTTAACGAAACTAACGTAGGGTTGGGGTCATGTTTGACACCATAGTAATTTTTGCTGAATAATTAATTTTTATGTTCAATTATTTTATTTTCATTCTAATGGTTTTATGATTTGAAAACTACGTATTATTGATATTATTAAAAATGTTGTTACTTTTATTGAATTTTAGTTATTGTATTTTCTTATTATTAAAACTATTTTATGCATCAGTTGTTACATAGATGCAAACAAAATTCCGAATGAATATCAATATCGATAAATAAAACGATGGTACGGTCTTATTTTTCCGGGCGAGCAGGTCTTTTGTTTTTTTTTTTTCTAGCAGCTACCGCTGCCGTTAATTTTTAGAGATGTGCTATGCAGCTATGCTGCGAAGATGTGAAATCTGTGCGAGGAAGATGCGCAGCTCAAGCTATGCGATGCCTCGACAGTAGGGAAGGCACTCTGCTCTGGAGCACGCATCCTTATAAATAAAAACATTGCTTAGTTAAACCTGTTACATTTAGTCTTTTTTTTTTCTGCTTGAGTACAGTTCTCGATATTTTTGGTTGGTATATTGGCGTCTGCTAGCTGACATATGGCTATTAATTTATAATTTAAATTATGTTTAGTGTTGCGTAATGTAAATAATTTTGCATACTATTACATAGAATCTTTTTTTTTTCTAATTGAACAGACAGCTGTGCTGCTGGGAAATTTGTTGCGCCACTTCTTCCTCCCAGCTAAAGCACTAGGAAGTGGTGAAGGGTGGGCGTTTTGTGGGACTGTCTTAAGTAACTTTGACGTTCAAAAGTGCAGATTCTCAGCCTAGTTTGTATAAATGACTTTTGAATTTTGTTTTTTTTTTAATTTGAATTTCCTGCTCCACCATTGCTATGCTATATGGACTAATGAATATGATTGGTGGATATCAAAAGCATCCATAGCAATGTAGCATAGCATATCTCTGGTGGAAAGCCCCCCCCTCAGGTCAACATTCATTGACAGGCGACAAAATCAAATAAATGTAACTAGCTTTAGCGGCTTCTCCTGCTTCCCGCTTGGAGCTCGGAAATTATGCCACGGGTACTTAGGTCCAGGATAAAAAGTATATGTCCTAGCCCAGAGCATTGTTCACCGGTGTGCCAAATTTCATCCAAATCCGTTCAGCCCTTTAGGCGTGAAAAGGCAACAGACAGACAGAGTTAGTAACTGTCTATCTGTGCTAGCGACCCGCCCCTGCTTCGCTCGCTTTACGACTTGACAAAACACTGAGGTTTCTTTATTATATGTAAGTTTAATATTTATATATTATACATGTAAACATCCGGATTAAATTCTCTCAATTTTGGTAAAAACCGCATCAAAATCCGTTGCGAAGTTTAGAAGAACAACGTAGACAGACACCAAGAGCAACTTTAATTTAATTATTATAAATATGTTTATATTTAGATGTTGAAATCACTCACGTAGAACTGATGTATCTCGCCGACCCTGACGAAGGTGGTGCACTTTAACTGTATGAAGTCGATGATGGGCTGCACCAACCAATCGATCAGCTCCTGGATCAGATCGTACTGCTCCGGGATCAGCTTCCGAGTCAGGTACACGTTGTACGACGTGAGGAATGCTCGCCAGCCTGCGTTTGTAAGAGAATGATTTGATTTTAGCATGGATACGATATAGAACAGACTCACTCAACTCAAATAGGTAATTAATTTAAAGGAGACAAAGAAACATAGTTCAAGCGCCTTGGAAAGGCAAGAATTTGCTTTGACAGCGTCCGTGTAAAAAGCCAAACGTATTTTGAGTTGTAAAAATTAAAAAAAATCTGCCGAATCTTGTTTTTATACAAGGCTGTAACAATACCCATCACAGCCGTTGTCTAGGTATTCAGTACTGCTCAATGTTACTTAGTTTGATGTACTCAGTACATCAAACTAAGTAACATTGAGCAAAAAAGATTGCTGGGAAATGACTTGTATTTTTGATGTAAAAAATCGCCGTTTACGGCAGCGCGCAATGTAACGCACGCAAAAATTGTGCTAGTGGGTGCATGCAGCGGTACGGGAAATGAGGGGGTATACAAGTTCAGTTATAACTATAACATTTAAAACTTTTTTTCGTAATAAGTAAAATTTAAAAAAAAATAACTTCGACCAATTCAATGTCTCCGCAACCAGAAGGTTCCCAGATATAGTCCAGTACAAAAAAAAAAAAACACAATGACGAGGAACACAAGCGACTTTCGGCTTGAATCGTATTCTTTATATTCAATCGTAATAAATAGAGCGCAATAAGAGGCTAGTGCGGTGTTTGCGTAGTCAGTAGCACTACCATGCCGCTGAGTAGATGATATTGCACTACTACAAGCTATTCTGTACCAGTTCAAAAGAAGAACAAGCTGTATACCTAACATCTCCGGCTCCATGTAGATCATGCCGCAGCGCGACACAGTGGCCGGCGACGCAAACTCCAAGTCAGCGGCCTCAAAGATCAGGTTCATTTTGTTCGTCATCTGGAGGAAAATTACGTAATTCTAAGTGGAAGAGTTAAGTGATTTTCAGCAGGGGTGTCGCTTCGCTGACAATCACGTGTAATTGACAACATTCCATATTTTCTTGGTGCTTATGGAATAACATCTACCTGTAAAGAACACAACCGTATAATTTTGAATTTTTTGATATACTCATTTCAAAATACCTTATATTTTAACAAAAGAACGCCAAAAGAATGAAATCGGTTCGTTGACATCAGTCATTCAATGGTGAATATATGTCTTATCATCATGGAATGAGAGTCTTATGAATTTATGTTATCCTTGTATTGTATATCGAGCTGGAAGTATGCTTTCGACAGCAGGCCAGACCACCTAAAGAGTAAGCAACCCTCCAACATTCAACACCATTACTCAAATGGTATTCTGACGCGACCGTACTGTGGACGTACTTTCGCTGCCGGCTACGTGGCTACGTTAGCCACATAAGAGCACCCTCGGAACCCATAACCGTTAAAAACAGGCATAGTCACCGTAGTCGAAATTGGCATATATCCCATATATATCAAGCTGGTGTTTGCATCTCCACGTCCAAGTGCATAACGTGTAATATGGTTATCCTTATAAATAATCTGAACGACCGACGTCATCACAGGTTCTTCGGTTTTTACAGAGGAGCCTTGATCTACTAACCTGAATGATCTCGCCGCTCATGAGACACAGCTTCTTGTTGTCATCAAGAACAGTGTTCATGTTCTCGATCCACACGGCGTCAACCGGTCCGTCGAAGAGGATCCACTTCCGGTCTCGAGTGATGGACATCGCGTACTCTCGGAACGCTATCGCGAGAATTCCGTCTGACCTGAAATTGAAAGAAAAGATAACAACTTGTAGAAAAAGTAAATTCATAAAAATCAATGTAACAATAAAGGTATGATTCCAAACTTCGCTGTACGCGCCAGTGCTGCCTGCCGCGTGATGTCGAGCACCGCGCGGCACTGCAGTTCGTGGTTTACTTTTCAACAGTTGTCAACATTCACGTGTTATCGCTGTGTTGAACGCCCCACTACCAATCTGCCGCGGCGGCAGAGCGACACTGCCGCACAGCAGTGCGTCAGCAATGTCACGCAGCTTGCTGCCGTGCTCGGAATGTAATCTCATATCTAAATGACATCAACTCCGTCTTGATTTCATCCGGGTTGCTGTTTTGCTGACTATATGAAAATCTATGCCACAATATCATCACATGTGGACGTGATTGCACTTCAGATGATTTACGTCGTCTGGAGGTTTATTGTCGTGGGAGTAAGCTTGATCTTAACCTCCCTGCTAAATTTTCGATTCTAACATATTCTCGAAATGGAGCAATTATATCTTCATCGTATATCGTAGGTGATCAAGTACTACCTAGAACGAATTGCATCCGAGATCTGGGGGTATATCACGATTCTAAGCTCACGTTTGAATTTCATGTTGATGTCATAGTCGCTAAAGTATCTAAAGCACTAGGTTTCATGATGCAGATGTCCAGGTGCTTCACTCAAGCCAAAACTTTAAAAATTCTTTACTGTACTTTAGTCAGAAGCGAATTGGAATACGCGTGTCTAATTTGGAATCCATGTTATCACAAGTACATTGATCGTATAGCGAGCATCCAGAAAAGTTACATCAAGTATTCGTGTTACCATCAGAAAGTGCCCTACCGGTCTGAAGATTACTTCAACCTTTGTACAAGTATCATATTACCACTAATTAATCGGCGAGCAATCTCTGTCTTTTTTTTTTTTTTTCTATAATTCTTTTAATAACTCCGATATTCTATCGAAATTTTATTTTAACGTTCCCAGAAGGCCGAAGCGATGGAACGCACCGTTGCGTGTTCCATTTACCTCTACGAACTTCAGGAAAAAAATATTTTCACCTCAGCACCTCAAACAAGCAGGTTTTGCTGTCAAAAAACAGTGAGCAAAATTCGATTTTGCTGCGAGCGTGAGACAAAGTAACTTTTTAATTATTTTTTTTAAATGCCGTGAACAGTCTGTTGGGTCTACTCACAAAATTCTAAAGATTTGAACTTCAATTAGTTTTGTCACTTTCACTTCGATACGAAAAAAGCGAGACATAGAAACAAGTCGATTCGTAGTTCGATTTCAAAGATCCATATCTAGTAGGCCCAAAATGAAACAAACAATAAAACGTTCGGATTCACATAAAACCTTAAAATTGCAAATCATCTGAGGTTTTATTGAACGCCTGTTTTTTTTTTTTTTTGGAATGAAGTCTTTAGACGGCTTGCGGTAAGAGTGCACTGGCAGAAATCTTCACGGGAAAAGGCGCTTGCGACTGTCTTCTTCTAATTCAAAGAGAAAGAAAGACGGAGTGAGATAGTATGTGTGAATTTGGTCAAAATGCAAATCCAAGATGGCGGATGCGAAAATTTTCACATTTTTCATAACTGGTGTCGTTTCTATGGTTTTCAAGGTTGCTAAAGCCAATAGTGAAGTCAAAATGTAAATCCAAGATGGCGGCTGCGAAAATTTTCAAATTTTTCTTCATGGGTGTCGTTTCTATGGTTTACAGGGTTGCTTAAGCCGATAGTAAAGTCAAAATAAAAATCCAAGATGGCGGCTGCGAAAATTTTCACATTTTCGTCATGGGTGTCGTTTTCATAGTTTTCGAGGGTACTAAAGCCGATAGTGAGGTCAAAATATAAATCCAAGATGGTGGCTGCAAAATACGAGGTGATGAAGATTATGTAAAAAAAAACCTTGTCCGATCCGAAAAGGGCATGTGGTACTGCAGTAACATTACAAAATAGTATTTTTTTATTATTATGTATACTTAGTAAAAAAGTTATTGGTATTTAAAATTCACATTTTTATTTCCAAAATTACCTCAAATCCATAAAAAATTTGCAAAACTCATACTACGACGGCCGCCGCCCGCACCAAACGTAAAATTCGGTAAAATTCACCATTCAAAAAAAATGAGGGGATTCCTTTTTCCTGAAAATTTCCACATAAATATGCTCACAGTACGATACCTAACAACACCGTCACGGACCGAACAGGTTTTTTTTTTAAATGTTGTATGTTCTCGCTGCTGAGGTGAAAAGTTGTATGTGTTACACGAGAGCAAAGTTATTTGCATCTCGTGTCTTTGAATCCCTCGCAGCGCTCAGGATTCTAACCTAGAATCACTCGCTACGCTCGTGATTCAATTATAGAATCCTTCGCTTACTCGGGATTCAAAATTAACACTCGCAGCAAAAAACAACTTTGCTCTCTTGTTGCACAAATAACTATTTCACCTCAGCACCTCAACCAAGCAGGTTTTGCTGTCAAAAAACAGTGAGCAAAATTCGATTTTGCTGCGAGCGTGAGACAAAGTAACTTTTTAATTATTTTTTTTAAATGCCGAGAGCAGTGTTGGGTCTACTCACAAAATTCTGAAGATTTGAATTTCAATTAGTTTTGTCACTTTCACTTCGATACGAAAAAAGTGAGAGATAGAAACAAATCAATTCGAATTAAAATACCTACTAGGCCCAAAAAAGAAACAAACAATAAAACGTTCGGATATACACACATCAACACGGTCTAGGGATATTTTTAAAAAAGCGAATTACTATCAATGTGTTAATTATTTATATGACATGTATATATTTAAAAGATACGTTATTTAATATTCTACCATTTTTTAATAATGGTTAAGGTACTTAGATTAAAATTTCAGGATTTTATGGAAAAAAAATGAAGCATAGACGGAAACCGTATATGAATTAACTTTTAATTTGTGAGTAAAAACTGAAAAAATTTGTTTATTTAATTTGTGTTTATAAACTTGAATTTAGTAGTCTGAGAAAGCGCCCATGATGTTCATAACACATCGGCAACGATTCGGCATGCTCAGAACAAGGTTGTCAATGTCTTGCTGCGGAATATTGTCCCATGCTGAGGTGCGCAAAAAGTTGATCTTCTGTAGCCAGATTTTCAGGAACTTCCTTCAGAGCTCTTCTTTGCAGCATATCCCACGCATGCTCAATGGTATTTAGATCTGGCGATTGAGCAGGCCAGTCTAAGGCCCTAACATTATGTGTATGTAACCAAGCTGCTACCGTTCTCGCCGTGTGTGCCCGGGCATTGTCGTGCATTAGCAGGAAATCTTGCCCCATTTGTGTTCTGTGGGGCAAGATTACGGGCCCCAGCACCTGTTGGACGTATCGTTCTGCCATCATATTGCCCCGCACCCAAACGAGATCCATCCGTCCTCCAAGACGAATTCCTGCCCAAACCATAATTGTTCCTCCTTGGTATGGGTGAACTTCCTGAGGGTTCTGGAGACGGCTCCATCGTCCAGGAACTCGCCAAACACGCGTCCTTCGTGAATCTGGATGGAAGCCGAACCTGGATTCATCCGTGAACAGCACATTGGACCATTGCTCACGGCCCCAGTCCACGTGGTTTCGAACCCATTCTAATCGTCGTCCACGATTGCCTCTCCGTAAAGGTGGGACCCGGAGTGGTCTACGAGAGCGTAGATTGCTTTCATGCAGTCGCCTTCTTACAGTTTGGTCACTCACAAGCACTTGGTGTTCCACTCGCAGCCTTTGGACCAATTGAGTCGCCGTTGCATTTGGTTGAGCTCGCGCAGTAATTTGCAAAAATCGGTCTTGTCTGGGGGTAGTGATGCGACTTGGCCCCCGGTGCCTCTCCGCTACTTCACCTGTGGCACGATAGCGTGTCCACAATCTTGAAATTACATTTTGATGGGTCCCTATGGCCTCAGCAACATTACGCTGAACAGATCCAGCTTCCAGCATTCCCACAGCTCGTAACATCTCCGCCCTCGTCAAATGTCGGCGTTGCATGGCTACAATACCTCAATTTTAACTTTATCTTTCGTTTAAAAATGAAAAAAAACTGTAACTAAACGTAATTCGTATTGTTTTCTAAATTTCGCACAAATGAAAATTCCCTCTCCTATACATCAAGACATTTTTATGCCACCGAAACAAAAGAATTTTCAAAAATTTTAATTTGGAATTAGTCTGAGATAAATTACAAACAAATCGGTGTATAAAAGATTCCAATGCGGCCAGTACTTTTCGAGTTATTTAATTGAGTATGAAATATCCCTAGACCGTGTTGATGTGTGTACTTAAAACATTAAAATTGCAAATCATCTGTTAAGGTTTTATTTTAATTCTGTTTTATTAAATTTTTGGAACGAAGTTCCTAAGCGGCTTGCGGTAAGAGTGCAGTGGCAGATATCGTCACGCGAAAAGGCGCTTGCGACTGTCTTCATCTATTTCAAAGAGAGAGAGAGATAGTAAGTGTGAATTTGGTCGAAATGAAAATCCAAGATGGCGGTTGCGAAAATTTTCACATTTTTCATAATGGGTGTCGTTTTCATAGTTTTCAAGGATGCCAAAGCCGAACGTGAGGTCAAAATGTAAATCCAAGATGGCGGCTGCGAAAATTTTCAAATTTTTCTTCATGGGTATCGTTTCTATGGTTTTCAAGGTTGCTAAAGCCGATAGTGAAGTCAAAATGTAAATCCAAGATGGCCGCTGCGAAAATATTCTAATTTTTCTTCATGGATATCGTTTCTATGGTTTTCAAGGTTGCTTAAGCCGATAGTGAAGTCAAAATAAAAATCCGAGATGTCGGCTGCGAAAATTTTCACATTTTTCGTCATGGGTGTCATTTTCATAGTTTTCGAGGGTGCTAAAGTCGATAGTGAGGTCAAAATATAAATCCAAGATGGTGGCTGAAAAATACGAGGTGATGAAGATTATGTAAAAAAACCTTGTCCGATCCGAAAATCTGGGAAAATGGGCATATGGTACTGCAGTAACATTACAAAACAGTATTTTTTTGATTATTATTTAAAGTAAAAAAAGTTACTGGTATTTAAAATTCACATTTTTAGTTCCAAAATTACCCCAAATCCATTAAAAAAAAAAAACGTCGGCCGCCACCCGCACCAAATGTTATGTTCGGTCAAATTCACCATTGAAAAAAATGTAGGATTTATATTTTCTTTTTTCCTGAAAATTTCCACATAAATATGCTAACAGTACGATACCTAACAATACCCTCACGGATCGGACAGGGTTTTTTTTCATGTTTTATGTTCTCGCTGCTGAGGTGAAAAGTTGTATGTGTTACACGAGAGCAAAGTTATTGGCATCTCGTGTCTTTGAATCCCTCGCAGCGCTCAGGATTCTAATCTAGAATCACTAACTACGCTCGTGATTCAATTATAGAATCCTTCGCTTACTCGGGATTCAAAATCAACAAATCAAAAGCAAAAAAAAACTTTGCTCTCTTGTTGCACAAATAACTATTATAGTGCGTGCAAGTAGCAACTTTAATAGCATGTGTAAACAGCATGATTTAGATACTTTCATAACAGGTGTGTCCTCGGCCAGAAAGTGCCTGAGCCTTGGCTTTTTTAATTAAGATTTCTATGTTCAGGTTGTTATTCTTGTATTGATTATATGAAATGTATGGTTTAAGCTTGAATGTAATACTTTTTTTTTCTCAACTTTTTTTGGTAGCTGTGCTGTGCTGTTCACTCTTTCTTTCCAATCTGTTTTTAGAAGTGAAGACTTGGCTGTCAGTCTCACATACTATTTTTATTCTGTTTGTTTTAGCTGTAAATCATCCATAGTTAATAAATGCATATAAACCTATATAAAATGTATAGCGACCAGTAGTGACGCGGCAGCACAGCCGCGTGCGGCGTTGCTCGGAACCATACCTTAACACACATCAAATTTACGTATTTGAAAAACTTTCTGACAAAAGTCACAACTTCACAAGCGGAATTTAAGTTGTAGGGAAAAAATTGCGCGTGCAGCGCCGTATATGGGATGGAAGTGAAACTTCTAAAGAAATAATGAATAAGAGAGATTTATGCCCGTTTTCACCAACACTAAGTGACACTTAAATGGATCCCTAAATAAAAGTGCACTGTTGGATTTTCAACGCTAGGCTGAGCGCTGAGAGTTGGAAATCCAACAGTGCACTATTATGTAGGGATTCATTTAAGTGTCACTTAGTAATTGTCGGTGAAAACGGACATGCGTAATTTTTTTCAGTGTAGAGGCCGGTCTATCCATCATAAAAAAGTAAGTTGTAAAAGTGTGTTGTAAAGGTTTTTCTTTAAAACGTTGCCCCGCACTTGGAATTTCTCCTGTATCGTGGGTGCGTACAAACAATTAAACTCGCATACACAAACAGCCAGACCCGGAACAACTACTTGTAGGTCATATATGTATTTGTTCCGTGCGACACGCAGTGCAGCAGCCACTGCGCCAACCGTGCCGACAATGATACAATACACGCAAATGTGTCCAACCACTATAGGTTATCGTCGCACTGCGTAGCACTTATCTCCCGGGTGGCGTTACATAATAAGCGAGGCGCGTGGTCGGACTAGCGTTGATCATTTCGACTATTGTTGATAGTTGGAGAGCATCTTAGATTATTGCACGATAATTCGTTAAAATAATGAAGCCGCTAATATGTCCACAGTAATATCGCGATAAATTTTTCCCGAGCAAAACATACGAAGCTTCGGCACGCATTGCTTTGTCACGATAGACGCAGATGCGGCCGCAGCATAAGGATAAAAAAAAAACTGTCATATCAACTGAGGTTTGAGTAGTAAGAGTTTGTAAAAATTGCTAATTGACTTTTTTTAAGTTTTTTTTTTTCAAAATCTGTGAATGCAGATCAAAGTTTCTCAAAAAATTAAGGACAATCTCCTAAGACCGTTTTCCTGTAGCAACAACGGTTCAGTTACTGTCCCGTCTCGTAAATCCACCCTTTTTAAATGTAGAAATATAATAGAAGTGACACAATGAGACAAATTTACACCCTACATAAGTTTTGGAATTTCTCCTGTATCGTGGGTGCGTTTACAAACATTTAAACTCATATACACAAACAGCCAGACCCGGAACAACTACATGTAGGTCATACAAATATTTGTTCCGTGCGGGAATCGAACCCGCGACACGCAGCGCAGCAGTCAATCGCTTAACCACTGCGCCAACCGTGCCGACAAAGCAAAGCGCATTTCTGAGTTTACATACCACTCGTGTGAGGCCGGGTCGAAGCAGCCATACAGCTGGCCCATGGTGATGGCCTTCGGGTTCATGATGCGGTAGATGGCGCCGAACTCCTTGTGGCGCGGCGGCGGCTTGGTGAGCTGCAGGGCGCGCAGGGCTTCGGCCAGCGCCTGGTAGGCCTGCGTCTTGCCGCCCATCGGCGCACCCACGATCATGAACCCATGCCGCACCAGCATCATCTCGTACACCTGCAGTGAGGGATATTGTACTGGGCGTCGGCCAGCACCTGGTAGGCCTGCGTCTTGCCGCCCATCGGAGCGCCCACGATCATGATACAACAAGATTATTTTTTTTTTTTTTGACTAGGGCATCTCGTAGCTCTTCTCTGAGGTGATGACTACTTAACCGGACAATCCTGCGGCTGCCTTAAGCTACTAAACTCAAAGCCTCCAGCCAGGGGCAAAACTATTCTAATTAAAACTAGGCGAGCGCTCGCTAAGGGCACCCTCTGTGGGGTACGGACCTCGGCTTAGGGCGTCGCTGGGGGGAGGACAGCAAGTTAAGACAGGCTGGATCAAAGATAATTCATTATTATTAATCGGGGAATTTAAAGCTACTGGCTCAGCATAGACGCGGGCTGGCGCATCAACGGGCAAGGGTCGGGGCGGAGTATTATTTACTCGGGCGGGTCGCGATCGTGGAGGACCTCGGCGGCGAGCTCGGAATGCGGGTCAGTGTCTGTGTTTGTGCACTGTACTTGTGGCCCTATTGCTCTCCTGGAGGAGGGTTATGGGGTCGTCTGGGTCGGTAAGGATTTGCCTCGGGCGGCAGATCTGACTGATTCTACTAGGGACATAGTTGGCGGCCTCGACAACCAGAGAATTGCGGTGTTTGGCGGCGGACTCAAAGAAACGCTTGGAATTGCGTTTGAGAAATTGGTGGATTGTGGGGATCTTTAGGTCCAGATGGAGGATCTCGTACCTAACGTACCAGGGGGCACCGGTGATTTTACGGAGGAATCTATTTTGGAGCGTTTGTATCCTATGGATAAGGCGGGGTTTCGCGTGTGCAAATACGGCTCCCGCATAGGTCATAATGGGACGAACGCACGCCATGTACGTACGCAATTTGCACCTTAGTGACATTTTGCTACGTGCATTCAGGACAGAGTGAAGTCTACCGAGAACGAAAGCGGCTCGCGAGCGGGCCTACTTTATGTGATCGCTAAAGGTGAGATGCTGGTCGAGGACAACACCTAGGTATTTGGCTCGCTTCTCCCAGGGGATAGGCTTGCCGAACATGGTGATAGGTCGGGGGGGTTTGAATCTTTTACGCGGTTTCAAAAAGAGAACCGCTTGGCTTTTATCCGGGTTGACTTCGATCCTCCACTTTCTAAACCAGGCGCCGAGCATGTCGACTGAGGTCTCGAGAGTGCGGGCTATCGAGTCAAAATTTCCCAATATACATAGTCTGGCCATAAATACTGTTACAATTAAAAATATGAAAGATATTACATTTGAATTTGGAATCTGTCATTTTTATACGATTGTTCATTGAGTTTTCTAATTTTGGCGCCAATACATTGTACAATATTTTGTGATATTAAAATGGAGTGGGGTGATAAAGAGAACCGAATCGCTGTGATTGCATTACACAAAGCTGGTATGGAGCCTAATGCAATTTTTAAAACTCTCCATACGCTTGGTATTAGTCAAATGTTTGTGTACCGGGCTATTAATAGGTACAATGAGACCTCCTCTGTTTGTGACAGAAAAAGATCTGGCCGTCCACGTAGTGTTCGTACGAAAAAGGTGGTCAAAGCAGTAAGGGAAAGAATTGTAAGAAATCCTGTCCGAAAGCAAAAGATTTTATCCTGGGAGATGAAGATAGCACCCAGAACCATGTCGCGTATTTTAAAAGATGACTCAGGACTTGCAGCCTATAAGAGACGCACTGGTCATTTTTTAACTGATAATTTAAAAAAGAATAGGGTATTAAAATCAAAACAACTACTGAAGCGTTACGCAAAGGGAGGTCACAGAAAAGTTTTGTTTACGGATGAGAAAATCTTTACAATTGAGCCATATTTTTGTGAAAAACGTATCAAAGCATCGGCACAACTGTATCAAGGTACCATTCTTGAGAAGGTAGTTAAGCCTCTTAACAACACCATATTCAATAACCAAGTATGGTCCTTCCAACAAGACTCGGCGCCGGGTCATAAAGCTCGGTCCACGCAGTCTTGGTTGGAAGTGAACGTTTCGGACTTCATCAGAGCTGAAGACTGGCTGTCGTCTAGTCCCGATCTTAATCCGCTGGATTATGATTTATGGTCAGTTTTAGAGAGTACGGCTTGCTCTAAACGCCATGATAACTTTGGACTCCCTAAAATAATCCATACGATTGGCAGTGAAGAATTTTCCCATGGAAAGAGTGCGTGCTTCTATTGATAACTGGCCGCAACGTTTAAAGGACTGTATTGCAGCCAATGGAGACCACTTCGAATAAGCTTTTTATATTTTAAATTGTTTTATATTTATGTATTAAACTAACACACTGTAAAAGTAATAAATATTATTTGCAATAAAAAAAAAAAACTTTGTGACTATATTTATGGCAAGACTAGGTATAATAATCTTCTCAATAAAACTAGATTCATTCAAATCGGACTATTCTGTAAAAAGTTATGCGTGGTCATACCTAAAAAAATATACGCGTTGACTTGAGAACCTCCTCCTTTTTTATCGTCGGTTAAAAAGTGTTGAACGTTTTCGTACGGTGATTGTACTCATTTAATTATATGTATTCATTACTTAGTACGTACTCGTACTTTTCACGTGAATTTAGTAAGGACATTTCATAGTTTCGAGCTTACGATCGCCGAAATGAATGAATTCCGAAACAAACTCGGAAATAATTAATAATAAACAACTTTTAGTAAAGAATAAACTGATAAATGATTAGGTTAATTTCATACCATGTTTGAGATCACAGTTAACCTGAGTTACCCAATGTTCAATGGCTTCTAGAAATATAAAGGTAAAATTCTGGTCAGTTGAGCGTCCAACTCCACCGTCTTCATCGTCCGGAATACACTATTAACACTCACCAGTGGTTCAACGGGAAGTTTTCTCAGAGCAATCATACAAAAATGTTGAGTACTCTCAGGTCCTGACAAATGTATGGGCGATGAACTGTAACTACACTGCTACAAGGGCATTTTTGGCGCTTCAGCGCTTGTAAGACGTTGACAAGGGAGCGCCGTTGGTTAACATTTGTGCAAACAAGATTGCGGGGTTACTTCCGATTTCGACCACACAACAAAATAACCGTGTAGAGCTATAGTAACACTGTGGTCTGAAATTTTTCCTTGACGGGCTCGTTACCTGTATGATCTTCTCGAGGTACCACTCCGTGGCCTGCAGGTTCCTCTTCTCCAGTTCGCGCAGCACGCAGCGCGTGAGCTCGGCGCGGTCGGGCTGTGGGATCTCCACGCCCGGGAACAGGTCCGAGTAGATGCCCGCGAACAGGGGCACGTCCTGGGGACAGGAAATGAGGAGTTTCATGAAAATTCATACTACCAGTTGGCGCCACTTTGACAAGAGGTCTTTTATTTCGACATTAAATATAAAATATATGATTTCATCATTCATTTTATTCAGTTCATCATTCCTTTCATTCATTCGTTCAAAATTCAGTCACGACTAAATAAAATAAAGGCGCTTTGACAGTTTTGACAGGTGCCCGGACCCGACGTCTCAGTGCTGCCACCTAGAGAACGTTATTTCAGAAAACCCTCATTGCGATAACCTTGAATGTACACTCACCCGCACATCAGAGTTTACTGTTGCACTACACTGATGTGTTTTTCTCCAAGGATTTGAAAGTACAGTTTTTTTTTCCTACGTTGGCAACTGAGCCTGAAAGTACAGTTGTTTCGTAACTCGTCTTTAAGAGGGAACAGGGCCCGCGATTCTCCATACAAACGTATTCCCCGTTTTTCTTCCTGAATAATGCCTCTAGAGCTGTCATTTTAAAATCAGGGTCTCTATAGGCATGTCCCTGTCATTTCCTTTTTTTTAGCAATTAATAAGTAAGGAAACTATGACCCTCCAAAAATTACAAAAATGCCCCATTTGTACCGCCGTGATTAGAGGACTAATTCGGAAAAGTTTTTAGCATAAAAGAAAATAATAGGAACCTAGACATACTCTTTCTTAAAAAAATTATGTAAAAAATTATTAAATCGGCTAAGTTTTCGATGAGCAAAAAGGAGAATGCCAAACGTCGTTTTCGTCAAAAAATGTGATATAATCGGTCTGAGCTGCAGTTGTCCCTATCGCACTTTACTGGGTTTAACTCGGTTTATCGGGCGCAGCGCAACGGCAATAGTTTCTTCAAATACCAATTTTTCAAATTCCTCGCAGCCCCTGTTCCCCTCTTAAGCAAAAATAGACTTTGACGTTTTATGACTTGTAGCAAGTAGCGTCTAACCTAAGGCCTGTTGTACATGGCACAGTTTTTTTTACGGTACGGGGCGCTAATCGCACCGCAGAATAATCGTGATATGATTCGGCTCTATGGTATACGGTGTCGGTGGCGCCGTGCTGTAGTGCCGCCGGCACCGCTGTCGTCAACAAGCTTCCATAGTGATCCATACAACACTGACGACCGTGCCTGCACACGGCGAATAAACCGTAGTTTTTCACGGCAAAAAAACGTGCGTGTACAATGGGCCTTGGGGTTTCGATTAATTTGTCAATATTACAAAAATTCAATTATGAAATATCGCTCTGTACTTAGTACACTAAAATATTGATAATAAATTGCAATAATTTAATATCAGAACACTGGATATTAAACTTGACATATAATAAAATATTCAGTGTAACGATATTAACTATTGCCGCCCCTGCTCCGCACGGTTTTTACAAATCGACAAAACATTGACATTTCTTTTTTATAAGTAAGTTTAATATTCATATTATTATGTATTATATTATACACATAAGCCTTCCTGAATAAATTCTCTAAATGATGGTGAAAACGGCATCGAAATCAATTGCGTAGTTCAGAAGAACAACGCGGTCATACAGACAGACAGACACATAAAGCGACTTTATTTTATAATCAGAAAGAACTTTATTTTGACAAATTAATAAATTTAATTCTTCAACAGTAAACTTCTACTTAACGAATAGATTGTTTAATTACCTGCGACAAGAACTTTGGCATATTGACATCAATAATGGCTCTCAACACGAGTTGAGCCTCGTCTTTCTCGGGGTAGTTCTTCTTGAGAGCCCCTGAAGCTAACAGTACGGATTTGACGGCTCGCATGCCGTAGTCATAGTGGTTCTGAGATGACAGTTGTTCGGAGCACAGTTTGTATGCTTGCACTATCTTGCGGGACAGACTGCGAAAGTGGAAACATGCTTTTTTATGTTATTGAGCGAGAGGTGGCAGCGTGATAGGAGTTTTTTTTTAGTTAGCCGTCACTGCTACACGGTGGCAAAACTGCTGGGCTCCCCAAATCCTTCCTCGTATACTTTTTCAGAGCCACCTCGAACGCGCTAGGATAGAACGATCTGTCCAACAGTCTATCCATCATCAAAAGTAGGAGGTAGTTAATCGGAAAAGTTTTTCCGATTTCTGACGCGTCTAGAACTCAGTTGGTCCGCTAGAGATTTTTTGATCCTGATAAGAAACAGGATCAATTAGCATAAAAAAAAAATATGAAAATGGCCCGTTCTTGTTGACTGTATTTATTTTTTCAAATTCAAATTCAATTATTGGTGTGATTTTTGGTACATTTTACATGAGATCTTAATAATAAATAATTAGTTCCTTAAAATCTACCATAGAGGTGTACCTACACTCTTTCACATAAAAAGTTTCTCTTAAGACATTTTTCCTGTAGCTACAACGATTAAGGTACTTGCCATTACTGTCCATCTCAAAAATCCACGTTGTATACTTACGGTCCAGCATGCACGAATCCGTTGGAGTAGAGCGTGATCTCACCGATCATGGCGTAGTCGGGCACCATCATTGCCACCGTCCTGAACAGAACCTTCAGGTTGTCTGGCAGCTCCGTACGGCCGGCATATCTAATAAATAAATAGACGTAAAAAGACTAAAAACGACAGCAAATGCTGTTGTTAAGTACGCTGTGAAGTTAAAATACAGATAAACCAGAAAAGGTTTGAGCACTGGGTAATCTTCATGTTTCCGAATTAGTACGAACTTCGCGCTACAGATGACCTAAAAACGCAAACTTAAAAACTTTTCGTTTGTGGGTGTGTGCCCAAAGTTTTTAAGTATTGTAGTACCGCTTTTTGTTGTATCATTGCGCGTTTGTGTAAAGCTTTCTGTCTGTAAGGTTACATACCCCGGCCGCAGATCGTCATATTCTGTCACTCAAAAGTTTTAAAAAGTTTTTTGGACACACAAAGTTGTTATTCTTTAATTTTGTAGCCTATTAAATAAGATTATTTCCATTGTTCACCATCGCGCGTTCATAATCGCGAAAATAAAAGATGATTACCGAAACGCGTACTTTTTCTGGGAGATCTGTACAATACTACATATTTATGTTTCGCAGACTTCGCTGTGAATGCAGGTTCAACGAAATTAATTTTCACTTGAGCAGGAAACTCTCCTGCTCACGGTACTGTGTGCTAGGTAGCACAGATGGTACAAAATAAATAGTAATAGGACAAGGTGCTTGTAGTAGAACATCTTGCGGATATTTTACTATCTGGCGGCATACAAATCTCATAATTGGCGAAATTTAATCGAGAGCCAAGAGTTGCAGTATTCTATGAAATCATACCCAGGATTCATAGTAATGAACACGGTGCAGGTGGGGTTGAGGCTGATCTCCGTGCCCTCGAAGATGAAGCGCTTCTCGTGGCGTAGGATGGCCAGCTGGATGGACAGGATCTGCTGCGCTACCACGGAGAGGACCTCCAGTTCTATGCGGTTGAATTCGTCGAAGCAAGCCCATGCGCCTGATTGCGCTAGACCCTAGGGAACGCACGTATACACACATAGTAATGAAAAGTTCTAGTTTTGTTTTAAAAACCCTAAAATTTTAAATCCGCCATGCTCGCCCTGGCGAAACAAAGCATACCTCTGCTGTAAGGTTTAATGGGACTAGGACCGAAACGCATGTTTTATAATGTCTTATAGTATAAGATCCAATGCAGCAAACAAAAAAAAAAAAAAAAAACATGATATTCTACATGGTAGGTGAGCCCAGAGGGTTTTTGAGCAAGGCCAAAAGTTGATATATCTGAGTAGGTACATAATAAGAGAACACCGAAAATATGTTTCAGATAGAAGCCCCGTGGTCAGGAGTACACTTTTTGATTTCTAAATTGGGCCAAAAATAAAGTGATCGCTGAAGATCACCTTTGATTCTACAAGCAACACTCTAACGTAACAGTGTTTGATTTTTTTTGTCTTATCATTAGATTTATAAATATATAATTGCTTCATATTTTGCAATAAATTACCAACGTTGTGTCATCGGCTAATCCCTCTTATTCTCTTTCTTTTCTATGCAGTCCGACAGTGACCGCGCTTTAGCTGTTGTCAGTCTTAATTATATATAAATATTGTTTTTTCTGTGAGCTTAGTACGTAATAACAGACTAACATAGCTTTTACGTTTTTTCTTTTGTAACTAACCAACTAACATAAATGGATCATTGTTATCTGACAAATAAAATAATTCGTGAGGAAACCGGCATGCCTGAGAGATATTTCTCTACGGCATGTGAAGCCAAGTCAGAGGCCCGTGGGCGGCTTTAAAACTCTGACACCAGGTTAGTTGACTAACCACACGAAAAGAAGAAGAATAATTTAATTTAATTACGAAAGTCTGACAGCTGATATTATCTTCATAGAAAATAGCATCAATCTAGTAAGACTAAAAACTGCTTCAATGTTATAGTTTAAACAGGCCTGATAATATTAATTATGTCACCGGACCGTCGCGTCAGTTTATCATAAATCTCGCTGCACTTTCTATGTCAGTCAGCAAGACAAGGATAGAATAAAAACCATCGATTGTTGAAGCGTATTATTGTAAACTAAATAGCTTCTCCCCGAGGCTTCCATCCGCGTGGAAGTCATATCCTATGGCACTCGGCCATAGAGTAGCTATCTTACAGTGAAATATTTTTTGTAAAATATTACCAATTTATAATATTATTTTACTAGCTTTTGGCAGCGGCTTCGCCCGCGTGTATGTCGGAAATCATCCCACGGCAACATACTACCGAGATAAAAAAAGTATCCTATGTCCTATTCCAGGTCATGGTCTACCCATATGCCAAATTTCATTCAAATCCGTGCAATCGATCTAGCGTGGAAACGTAAGAAACAAACTAACTCACTTTCGCATTTATAATATTAGTTAGGTTGTTTCGAAAAACAAACATTTAAGAGAATTTACCTTAAAGAACTTGCCGAGAGCTTTGTAATCAAGACCATCTGAACAGTTGAACACGACACACTTCTTGGCGACGGCCTTGGCTAGATCCTTGGTGGTCTCCGTCTTGCCCGTGCCGGCCGGGCCCTCGGGCGCGCCGCCCAGGTTCAGCTTCAGAGCACTCATGAGGGTCCTGGACAAAATACATTAACGAATATTCCTAAGATTGCTATTCAATTCAATTTATTCAAAGTTTTACAATTTCATGATAATAACTATAAATACAAAATCTTAAACTAGGTCAATAAAATACATGTGCCTGAACTAGGTAATCCTGTGTTTCGGGCGATATGGGCTAAGCTTAAAACTATATAAAATAATCACGAATAAAAATAGTTACAAATAAAGCAGTAATGTCTAGTTGGCAAACGCGAGATGTAAGACATAAATTGCATATTAATTAATCAAGTGTACTAATACGTACCTAATAGAATAGGGATGATGGATGGGTCAAAAAAAAAGAAATTCTATTTAGTCCGTCAGTCAGATAATAAATAGTAGATTATGCACCGAAGGGCTAAAGTTGTGTCTTATGTCACGGGCGTCTTATTGGATCTCGAGCGCAATGAAGGATTTGGGATTAAGAGTTTAACTCACGAGCGAAGCGAGGGAGTTAATACAAGAATCCTGAATGCAGCGAGGGATTCAAGCTAGCCCAAGGCAAAGACACCTTTAGCCCAGGGGAAGATACTCTACTTTTTACACCTACTGTGAGAAAAATAAATTAACTAATGTTACAGCCAATTACTATTACGGTACTACGGCGCCGTACGGTATTTGTTATTATTAATGCCAGTTTTATTATTATTATTATAAGTTATTCCATTCCTTTTAAAAAATGGTTCGTAGGTATCTAATTATTCTTACAATATTATGTCTTCGAAAACATGGCATAGATATGAAGAAGCAGTCGTTATGATTTTGTAGGAAATCGAGAATATCATCCACGCGTAGTAAGGGTATCGAGAATAGCTTTCCTCTTTCTGGCACCAAAGGGTGTTTGTTAGTACTATACTGCCAATTTAGCTGAGCATGTGAGATTCCAAATTCAAATCACATTATTGACCAGCGGGTCATAATGAAATCCAGTACAACATTATTGACCGGCTGTGCCCCCGGCTACTAATGACTCACTTTAGGTTAAGGTTGCTTGACATATAATTTGACATTTTCGAGCAGGTGGTGTGAAAAATATATTACACACGTATTTTTTGCTTTATCATATTAAGGCGAGGTTTTCCGAGTCTGTAGGCCTTTGAAACGCTACCTCCGCCTCCCCCAAATGCAGAGTGACGTATTTATTTACGATGCACCGCCGACCATTTCGCGGAAAATCCATGCCACAGCATGAAATATTTGCAGTTGATCAACTGAACTAGTTTTTCTTAGATTCGGTTTTTTCAATAAGTTTAAATTTTATGGGACCTACGGTGTAATGAACTAAAATGATTACTTAAAATGTCCTGTGTACCTAATGGGCGTTTTCACGTTAACAGATAACGACACCAACCCGATACCTACCGATACGTCAGCAGCTATTATACCGACATCGATTCGATACCGATACAATTATTATCGGCCCAATGATATTGGTGAATATCGATGACCATCGCGACGCACCAAACAACCACAGTGCCTACTAAGTATCAACTTCTTGAAGTCGGCAGTGAGAAAAAGTGTGTTCAAGTGAAAGAATGCCGCTAATCTCCCCGCACTGTGTCTTCGCCGGTAGATATCGTGCCTATATCGGTGTCGGTCGCTGTCTGCGACGATATAGGTTACGATAACAAGACAAGGCACTAAACGTATCCGATCATCTGATCGCCAAAATCGTGTCGATGTCGGGTCGGTGTCGTTATCAGCTAATGTATTGTGTGTGTGCGTGCGTGTGTTTGTTTTGTGACAATCAATTCATTTTATTTATAAAATAAACAACATTTTTAACTTTTCATATACCTACTGTTATGGGAGAGTTCGTAGAACGTACAACGACAAACATGAAGTTTAGGCCTCTTCTGTCATCTATGGTTTTAATAAAAATGAATAAAAAAAATCTCATAGAAAATCACCTAACCATAGCCACCCTTGTACAAACTGCTGTTTTTTTTAGTGATAGCTGTGGTAGTCATGAATAATCTGTAAGAAGCAGTTCGTGTATCAGTGTTATGCCATTAGGTTAGTATATGAAGGAACGCAGACGTTTAATAATTCACAAACGAAAAAATTCGCAAGCAATGGGAAATTGCTACTGACGAGTGTTACTTGCGCGTTTCGACCTCAGGAGGAGCTGCTTCTCACACGGATAACTCTGTCACTTGCTCGCTAGTCCAGCTAGCCAGCCAGTCGCGTCACCAGTCCTAAATCTGTGTATATTTTGGTCGCCGAGACCAAAACTACAAACAGTGTACAGTGAAGATTGATAAAATGTGGCTGTTATTTTAGTATATTGTGATGTCTTATGTCTTTCACGTGAATGAAGTCACGGACAGAAACTAGTTTCAGATAAACATGACTTTGCGGTAGTAAGGTGAAAGTTTAAAATTGCAATAGTGCTACTGGGTATCTCAACGGTCACGCAAAATGTAATTTTGATAGAAAATATCAAAGTCGTAATTTCGTTCGTTATAAAAAGAACTATTGTGCAAAATTGCATGCTTCTAGACCCAGCGGTTTAGGTTGTGCATTGTCTGTCAGTGAATTTAAGAATTTTATCAAGTTAATTTAAGAAAAAAAATGACGAATTTCCATACAAACTTTCATCTTTATTTCGTCGGGATTTTTGTTAAGTTGGATGGGCTAAAAATGGTCCTACTGTTTCGCTTATACTGTGACCATATTTTTTGTTTTGGATATTTCCCACTGCTCATGAAGATTCATAAATATTGACAGCTATTTATGAAGTAACAATTGCCGTACTTTATTGTCAAGTGACGTACCTAATTTCAATGTCCTAAAATAATAGATTCGATAAATTAAAGCTGTAGCAAGCTATAATTTATCGAATCTATTATTTTAGAACATCGAAATTTTAGAACGACATTTTATCTTATACAGTAGTGTCGTATACGATATCGTAAACAGTGACTTTTTGTATTCAAAACTGAAAGTTGTTCATACTGAGCCAATACGATAAAATCACGGATTTAAGAAAAAAATTGTGTTGCTGGCTCCGCTATTCGAAAAATATTGTTATATTTTATTTGTCTTACGTTTAGTATCAGTTTCTCAATTGATTAAGAGTGTTATGTTTTATCTGTGTCAGTTTCATATCAGTTGATCAATTGATTTAAAGTGTTGGTAAAATGAGTGATTCTGGAAGTTACGCATTTTAATAAATAAAATAGAAATGGCGCCGTTGCATTCTAACATTATTTAGTAATCTAAGAAAAATAAGAAAATTATTTAATATCCATACTTCTGAATTTATAACAATATAATTACGATTTTTGTCGTGTTCCATACATTTGTTCATGTTAGTATAGCGCTTTTGTTTGAAACACCATTTCTTTTTAAAATTTTCTTTGTTCTTGCGAGAGTTATAGTTGTTTGAAATATTCAATATACAACCGACAACCGGACAAATTGTATATGATGTGTTTATTAATGTAGGACATGATATTAGCAAAGACAATTCCATGGAGAGTGAATATAGTATAACATGGATGAATCTGATAAAAAAATCTAAAAAAAACTTCTTCATAAACGACGATAAAAAATTATATAAAACTCGCACTTGACTATAATTTTATCGATAATAATTTATAATGTGTCTAACACTATTTTAAGATGACAATTAAACGTCATCAAATAGCATAGAAATAATTTCACTTTCGAAAACAATATTATGAATTAAAACTATATTATAATTACCTAATATTTTTTCTGAGCTGTCGCAATTTCATATCTAATGTGTTCTTCTTTTATTAGATTTTTTTAACAACTGCAGAGAGAGCGTATTTTTAAAAAAATTGACACAGGTCCACCTCCGATGACGTCCCGCAGGACTCTGAGCGCGAGCCGATTTAGCCCGATTTACTATAATTGGGTTTATTTAAAAAAAAATCTACTAAACTTAAAAATCCAATCTTTAAATAACCTCTAAAATACAATTACCTCATCATATATGCAATTTTCATATTATTTTGTGCTGTAATTAGGAAATGAAACGAAAAATGGTTTTGAAATCGACCCTGTTTCGGATTTTTTTTTGATCGAGCAAATTACAATTTATCGTGTTTTAAGAATAAGAATAAGAATAAGAATAAATTTATTTCTCAAAGTTTACATTTAAGTGTTGCATTCCTAGACCTCACACTAGGATTCCCTGTGTTGTGAGATCCAGGCTCCTTCGTTCCGATCACAATTTTATCCATAAAAATTAAAATTAAGGTACATTTTTTTTTTTTTTTAACTTAAAACAGATATAAGAAGAGTGCATGTATAGTGGTGTGATTTGAGTCAGTTGTGTTGGTGTTGTAATGGAGTGTATTTATGTTATACGTATGTTAGTGAGTGCACGTGTATTGGTGAAATGTCAATGTGTGTACTGTTAGTTTTTACTTAACCTAAGAGACTTTCTGTCATATCGTAGTCCAGTGTAAGAAGCCAGTTTGTTACCGTCTCTCTGCATTTTTTTTGTGTATATTTTAGTATATTATGTATACCGTTAAGTTTTGCGTATAAGTGTGGTCCCATAAAACCGTAACACCTTCTGCCGATTGTTTTACGGCATCGGATTTTATCCCAACTTACCCTACGACTTGAAATGACACAAGTGCTCACGGCTGTTTTATGAAAACGTTGGGTGACAGACAGTATGTAAAGCTGTCTCACCCTAAGAACTCCCACTTCAGTGTAGAGTTTATTCGTAGGGTACCGGTAAGGTCTTCTATAGGCAACTTTTAGTAGAGCACGCTGAGCTCGTTCTACTTTAATTAGTGAGGTCTTGCCCGCACCGCCCCATGCCACTATGCAGTAATTAAGAACGGACTGACATAGCGAAAAGTAAATCATCTTTAGGACAGAATCATCAGCAATCTTGCCTAATTGCTTAAATATACGTAGCATTGTTCTAATCCTGCCCTTTAGAGCCCTCAGGTGTGCGGACCACGTCAATCTGTTATCTACAACTACTCCTAGGTATTTAATAGAGTCAGTTTGTTTGATGTAAGGGCAAAAACACTGGTCGGATTTAACACAAGAGTGCAACCGTAAGCAAGAGACACTGTTAGGGGAAGAACGTTCAGAAACAGCAAAGTTGATTGCCTTGGTTTTTTCTATATTCAGCGTCAAGAGATTATGTTGTAGCCAGTTCGAAACAGCCTTTACCCCGCCTTCCACCACGCAGTGCACTTCATCCCATGTTTTCCCATGAAAAACTATCGCAGTGTCATCAGCATATGTGAAAATTTTAGCCTGTGGGAGGTTCATGCTGCATAATCCATTTATATAAATAATAAAAAGTGTGGGACCCAGCACGCTTCCTTGAGGAACACCAAAATGTACAGTCGATGGGTCGCTGCAATGTTCCCCTAGCACAACTCTTTGCGTTCTTACACAGAGATATGAAACAAACCATTCCAAAGCAACGCCACGGACACCCAGAAGTGACATTTTCTTGATCAGAATTTTCCTGGAGATCGTATCGAAGGCTTTAGCAAGGTCCAAGAAGATGCCAGTACATGCCTGTCCCTGACCTAGATTCAAAGTTATAAAGTCGGCTAAGTCAGTAACTGCATCCTCAGTGGACCTGCCACCCCGAAAGCCATATTGATTGTCCGATAGTAACTTATTTTTTTCCAAGTATGCCAGAAGTCTCTTGTTGACAACTTTCTCAAGGATTTTTGAGAGAGCTGTCAGTAGAGAAATTGGGCGATAATTTGCGGGAATTTTTGGATCTCCACTTTTGAAGATCGGGCAAATATTTGCAATCTTCAAGCAGTCGGGTACTACCCCCGTACTTATGCTCAAGTTGCATAGGAAGGCAATCGGCCCCACTAATACATTTGAGCACTGCTTAAGGAATGCGTTATTAATCCCATCATAACCCGTTGCTGACGTCGCTTTAAGATGGGTAATAATTGAATTTATTTCTTTTTCGTCAGTCGGAGCAAGAAAGAAAGAGTTTGGACTAGTGTGTAACGTACTATATTTGTCATTGTTATAAGCAAGTTCAGTTTCAGTCATGTCAAGTTGACTAAGAGATTTTGATGCAAGGTTTTCGCCTACGGTTGAGAAGTAGTCGTTAACTTTATTTAGTGTGGGGACTGGGTTGTCACTGTCAGCGAGCTCAGACTTTCCTGTTTTTTTATTTTTGATATTGCAGATTTTCTTAATTTCATACCATAATTTTTTACAGTCACCGTTTGTTTCCATTAGTAGTTTGCGGTCATGATCTTGTTTGAGATTGGATAGTATATTGTTGCAATAGTTTCGATATTTCCTATACTGTAGTTGAATGACAGGATTACCACGATTTTCCTCTTTCTTTGCATTGGTGTGCATTAAGTCACGTCGTCTTATGCACTTCAGAAGGTTTTTAGTAATCCATGGCTTGATAATGACATCTGAGTTACGGCATTCACGAATAGTGGTGTGCTGATTAATCTTACAAGAAAGTGTTTCGACAAATTTTTGGAATGCATTAGTAACATTTGTATAATCAAGGAGCCAATCCCAATTTTCGTTTTCAATATCTTTTTTTAAACTTTTATAGTCAATTCGCGTATGTCTTTTCTCAACTGTGGTCCTAGCTAATTCTCGACGAATGCCAAAGATAACAGTCTCGTGGTCTGTGATGCCAGTTTCACAGACAATAACAGTAGCAGGCTTCTGAGTTTTGAGCATAACATGATCCAAACAGTTGCCTCCTCGCGTAGGGAAATTATGTCCTGGAAAATACCCATAGTGGCCAGTTAAGTCTAAGTAGTCGGAAGCGCGTCTGTCAGTGCAACCAGATTTTATATCTATGTTCAAATCACCTACAATAGCACAGGTGTTTGCCGTACATGTTTCCATTATTTCTGTTAAGGATTCACAGAAGTTACTTATATTATAAAATGATGGTGACCTATAAATGGCTATCAGAGATAGTTCATCACTGACATTGACAACCAAACAGTTCGAGTCTTTGCAGGGTGGTTCTACGACAGAAACCTGGAGAGAAGACCTTGTATAAACAACTATTCCATCGTTTTGGTTAAGGTAAGTTTTGGAACAGTGATAATCGTAGTTATTAATTTCGAAACGTGCGTGCCCGTCGTCAAGCCAACACTCTGTTAAAATAATTATATCAGGTGGAAAAAGCAGCCGGCTCAAGAGAACAGTGAAATCATCAAAATTCTTTTTGATACTGCGAATATTTTGGACTACAACCGAGTACTGACTTCCTGTGTCGCCTAGGTGCAGCCTACATTCGTCTATAGAATATAGTTTAAGGCTAGTTGTAAAGGCCGATTTGTCGATTTCATCAATAACTTGTGCTAAATTAGCCATTAGAATACATAAATGGGTGCATCAATATATGTCTCGATGAGTTATGTAGGCCGCAACACGAAGAAGCTAATTGTATTCGGTGGCGGTACTGATGTGGTGTAGTAATCATGGTATCGGCTGAGTGCGAAGTGTGTAAACAAGTTGTCATAATAATAATATGTATAATATGTATTAGGTACTGAGGTGTATAAAGTGTGTACAAATGCGAGTATAGTGTACGGAGCACAAAAATAATAATTGTAGGGTGGATCATAGGTATAAAAATATGAGTGTTATGCACTTTGCATGAAAAAGTTACATAGAAGTAATTAATTTGACAAAATATAAAGAAGTTTGAGAACTTACGTTTTGATTTTTGAGTATTGGTTACATTCACATTTTTATGAGACAAATGTACAGCAGATAAGCAAAATAATACAATAAAAAGTCATTGGTTCGCATCTGATTGTAGATTGCGTAGAGTTTGTTCCGATTTGACAAGAATTTGTTTTTCACCTTCAATTTTCCGTAAGAATATGTTTCCGTTCGCCGTCCAGCAGAACTTGTACTCTTTTTGTTTTGCAAATTCTCTTGCTACATAGAAGAGTTTTCTGGAGCTAGCGGGGAGGTATTCTGCAACATAAACTGGACGACGATCACCGGGTAAACCAATGCATTGTGTATTCAACCGGCCGTCATTGGGGTGGATTTTATTGAAGTCACGTACGCTTGTGATGAGTTTGTTCTTAATCGGAACATTAGTGAATTCCGCAATAATTGGTCTGACAGAGCCTGGTTTTCCGGGTAAACGATACACGTCGCGTAGTTGAGTGCCATTGAGAGTCACATCAACTGCTGCACCTATCTTAGTGATTATCGTAGATAAGTGTGACGCTGACTCGTTCTCCGTTAAGGGGACATTGCGAATCTCGACGCACGACGTCCGGGAAAGCTGTTGAAGATCTTGTATCTTCATTTCCAAAGTATTTATGTTGTCTCTGTAGGCTTGGTTTTCTTTTTTCAGAACATCAACTTGCTTTGCCATGTCATCATACTGCTCACTGATGAAAGTCATAGATTTAACGATCTCACTGTTGGACTCCTGTGTCGCAATATTTTGTCGTTTGATTTCAGCTATTTCGGTGACCAACTTAGAGAGACAAGTGCTTTGGTCGGCTGAAAATTTAGTAAGACGTTCCTCTTGCTCTTTTTTCCAGGTTGACAGCATTTCAAGTATTTCTCGTTTTACGCCCTGAAGTTCATTACCAGGTGAGAATTCCGGGCGAGGACGCTTATGCCGTGACGTAGTGTTGACACTATCGAATGGGCTGTTCAATACCGCTTGGGGAATATCCGAGTCTGACTTTACTTGCAGTTCACTGGAGCTCAGCGATGGCGAAGCCGGAGGCGATCGTTGAATGCGAGGCATTGTTTAGATAATAACGTATTTATTAGATAAAAAATAGTGAATATTGTTGAAAAGTGCTTTCGTTTTGAACTCGGAGCTTCACGTATGGCACGCACAGGAATTTTGAAAATACAAAAAGAATATCGCTCGGTGAGATTTGAACCTTGCACCACTGGACAGGCGGTCGTTGTAGCCACACTACCAAATGTACGTCAAACAAATGCACGAAATTTGTAATCGGTTTCTAGTGGCTTGCTTGGAACGAATTGCCGATGTAATTGTGGGTTGGGTTGGTACCGTTATACAAACAGTCCAAAGTTCACTTTTATGTTCACTTTTTAAACTTAATACGAGTTCGTTATATTAAATTGTTGTTTTGAGACAGTTCCACTACATATATCACTATAATTTTTTCACAGATTGTCGTTTATATAGTGCACTTTATGTTTATGAATACTTTTTAATAGTTAAGTTAATTTAAACCACTTTATGAAATTAAAATTGTGAGGAGAACTGACAGTAGGTCTATACGCGGTAAACACGATACGGTGAATGATGAATGGTGTTTTGAACCTTTAATTTCCCTCAAACAAGGATGTATCTATGACATATCTTTTTCAGTACCTAAATACACTAATTTGACCATTTAAAATTGATTCTAAAACAGGCAAATTCGTAAAACCTCCCCTTAATAAAAAATGACTCATTCAAGTTGGGGAGTGGGGGTTGATACGTCACAAGTATGTATAAAATCTACATACAAGTGACGTCATGGTACATTATAACTCAATGTATCGCCGTAATCTTTTGATAACGTAAAAAAAGAAAAAATACGCGTACGTTATTTTTTCATAATGTAGATTACGGACAAAAAACATTTTTTTATTCATCATCCCTATTATAAAACAGTAATTATTTCACTACAGTTAAGAATTTTTCTGTATCTTCGTACGTCAGGTTTTGGAGTCTCCTGGGGAGTTTTTTACAATTCCTGTAATTTTGAGGATAGATGTTGTGATGGTAGATGTATTATATCATGTTTCGTTAATATATTAAGCTCTGGCTCTGATTTAACTACGGTGGTCCTAGTTTATTATTGTGACTTCGAATTACAGTTATGTGAACATAATCCTGCATTGTACATGTAAGCGTAATCCTCCATGCCTGGATGCTTTTATTCAGGTATCCAGATCTGTTTACGTTTTTATTTCTGCTTCAGTACAGTTTTCAGTGTTTTTGTTGGTTTATTTGTGCTAGCTGACATATGTTTCTTTGTTATGTAATACTACTACTATACTTTGCATACTATTGTATTGAAGCTTTTTACAGCTGTGCTGCTGGACAGTTTGTTGCGCCACTTCTTCTTCCCAGCTAAAGCACTAGGAAGTGGTGAAGGGTGGGCGTTTCAGGGGACTTATGTAATTTTGACGTTCAGAAAGTGCTGATTCTCAGATTCGATTTTGGTCACACTGAGGCAAATCCCTGCGCGCGTTGGGTATCCCAATGATTAGGCTGATATGAAACAGAATTGTTACAACATGCTTATTATAAGTGACAGAATCGTATAATTAAGTCTTATTTTTAGAAGGACAAAATCGAACTTCAATACTTTATTGGTTTTCCGGATACCTGAATATTGATTGGTTTACCTGAAGCAGCGGTCAGTGAGCGGCGTGGCAACCAGGCGGCCGGAGTTCCCGAGGTACTCGAACCCGTATTCCACATCCGTTGTTATCATGGAGCAGATCATCTTCTCGCCGCGCCAGTAGTACCGCAGCTGCGAGATCCAGTTGAAGTCCGAGATGTCGACCACGTTCCGTTCTAATAGCTCCTCCTGGATCGAACGACCTGCGGGTTTTCAAGACTAGTGAATATTGTGAATAGGTTATATTTTAGTGATGTTCCAGTTCTCTTAAATGCAGTCTAGTGTTTATACAGGGTGTTTGGCAGAACGTTGAACATACGAAAATGGTGGATAGATTGGGTCATCTGCTACTTACTCAGCCCTAATTTAATTGGCCCTGGACCCCAGGATATTAAAAAAAAATTTTTTTTGCTTTCTTCTAGTTTCACCACTTTCTTAACTTTAGAGTGTATTTTTTATCACAAATGGATAAAACAGGCATTTTTTTTTTTATCGTTAATGTTGGTAGATTCTTATAAAACTATTGCTTTATTCAGATGTTAGCTAGAAAAAAAGTTATAAGTCCTCAAACTTACAGAAATATGTAAAAAAATACTTGAAACTAAATTTCAACTTGCATTTAAAAAAAAAAAATATGGGTTGAGTAAGTAGCAGATGACCCCACCTATCCACCATTTTCGTATGTTCAACGTTCTGCCAAACACCCTGTATATTCGTCAGTTTTTTTATTCTTTCCTTTATAATGTCAGGACACATAATAGCTTTTGAAGCTACGGCACTGACTAGACTAGTCTAGCTAGACTATTCTATAGAAAGCTACATTTAATTACTAGATAGCAAAGATCAAATTCAAAATAGCATAAACTTTTGACCAATGTCGATTAGTCATCAACCTAAAACATTTTTAATAGCATGGCCATTTTATGAAATATAAAGCTTTTATTTTTATTGTCAGTTTATGACACATTTTAATTCGGTCTGACATGTAAAGAAGATGGCTGAACCGGTCAATGGTAAAAAGTAGAGTACAACCCTGGTGAAAAAAAATATCACGCTCCGCTCAGAATTCTAACTTAGAATCTCGCTACGCTCAGCTCTAGCATCCTTCGCTGCCCTCGGGATCCAACTTAGTTACTCGAATTAAATGCCCTTTTTTTCACTTGTGTATAATCTTCCATTATCTACCCTCATATAGTAAAATTCGAATTATAAACTTCAAAACGAATTTATATTGACATACTTTACAAACACATTACCAAAGGAGTATGCCCATTTTGTTAGGAGTTTTGGGCCCCTAAAAAAACTTCGCATGTCACGGTGGTTTTTACTTGGTTTTGTAGACCTAGAATTACCTTTTCATATCCTGAAATCGATTTTCAATTTTTCACCCTAGTTTAAGAGAAATCTTATTTTTTCGGATGCTGAAATTGAGGTTATAAAACCAGTTTTTTTTGTTTTAAACATATTTGAAATTAAATTAATCATATTGTTTATGTATTAATATTGATTCCTGAATTTAGAAAACACTACATAACTTCTTCTCTTGCTAGATATTATGTAGGTTAAGTACTTGCGCTTACAAATATCTCTGGTTATGCTGTGCAGCGTTAAGCAGGCTTTGCCCTCACCATGTAGTTTTGTTAAAAATAAATACTTACCTGCGGCTCCTTAGGTCATAGGAGCTCATGGCTAAGTTACAACAACCGCACGGATCCATCTCAAGTCAAGTTAAGCTGCTCATGGCCTACTTAATTAAAAAAAAAAAAACAATAAATAGTAAGGTAACACATTTATTCTTCATCAAATATAATATGGTCTAGAAATTGCGCTGGGGCACTTATATCATTACAACGACCCAAGCTTAAATACCACAATACGGTCATAGTATGAGCGCAGCACCCTACTGTACGATTTCCCACTAAGCAACTACAATAATAAGCAATGATGCTCTCTAAAAACAAATTCAAATGGCAAATTCTTTAATTTGCCCTATGTTGGTCTCCACTTATCAATAAATATGTGTAATAATTCCTGCTACTCACATGTCTCGATTTAATTCTGGCCCTATAATTGTTTTGACCTAATATTAAGGGCAAATCTTCTTCTATTAAAATTCATTGCTTATTTCTACACTGTAGGTAACATTCGCCCGCACATGCTCCCCATAATAGGATCTTGCCTGTTTTAATTGATAAGATCCTAAAGCAAATCTTCTTAATTCGACGAATAATTTACTGTATATAATCTCGACAGAGCAATATTTAGGTACTCCACAGCATCGGGTCTGTCATCAATTGTAGGATGGAATTTATTCAAAACTGAACAAGGTATTTTGAAATCAGTCATAAGGTGACTTGACGCTCTATTAAAATATTCCTGGCGAAACAATTTAAAATCTCTTTTGATTCTCCCATTTACAACCTCTACCACCCACCGGCACATTGTTACACATCTAGATTTATTAGCCTGGTGGGTGGTTAATTGTTGTTTGTTTTCCGATAATGATGACTGGCATGTGAGTTTTATAATTATATTGTTCTAACTCAGCAATCACATCTCGAAATCCTCTGTCCAAAATGAATACATCACTGGGTCTAAAAAATGAGCGCATGGGGCCATTTTCAGTAGTAAACAAGGTACTCATTCGGACGTTCAGTGTTCGCACAACCAAGGAACATGCAATGACGTGAACTTGCAGAAACCCATTTGTACTTAAGTAATTATTTTTTTGGAAATGTTCGAGGTAATTGTTGTTCCTGAGGTGGTGGAACCGGCAGTGGCAGTGGAGGTGGTACAGGAATCACAGCATCTGCAATGTTATCGTCCATGTTATCAGTCACTGACGCAGAATCCACTGTGGATCTGTTAACACCACCAACGGCCTGGTTTTGTATTTCTCTCGTTGCAGCCTCCCAACAAGCACGACATACTCGGTCCATTTGGACCGAGCAAGACCTAAAAATAAGAAAATATTATATTTATTTTTGTTAAATTAGTTCAATCACAGTTATTCTGCCACGATTTAAACACTTACGTGATGTGCTGGTGTCCGTTCATCTTAGTATAACGTTCCTTTGAGGACAGTCTTGACTAAACCTATAAGTTCTGCGGCTTGCAATTGACATTTATGCAAAAAATATGTTGAGGTGTCCAAGAGCAGGGGATACAAGGGATAGGGTTGATGATTTCGGTTTTGTAATAATACAAAACATTCAAGACAGAATGTCATCAGCGGATATCTGAAAAAATAACAAAAATAAATCAGAAAATTCCTAAATAAATAAAACGTACATTTATTCATGTGCTCATTGCAATGGTCTAGGTTTTCTCATATCACCTTATGCCTATAATGTACGTGTGTAAACGTTAATTTATGTTATAGCGGAAATAATAGAGATTTGCAGTTGACGATGACCCCTTGATTGGCCAAACATAGGCATCCTAAGTGTTCGTATAAATCTGGTAAATGACACAATAGACACTTACCGGTGTTACCCAGGTTCTCAGAAGGATAAGCATTGGTTCATCTAATTCTTCGATTTGACGTCTACGAAGATTCGGCGCCAAACGTAGGGAGCAATTGATACACCAGCGAGAGAGAGGGTGGTTTACCCGACCTCTACCAGGTGTAGACATTTTTCAGGAGTAAAACGAGTCCAAGGCTCACTTAAAAACTAAAACAGAGTCATTTCCTCACTTATCACTAAAACAGGAGTCCAATATCTCAAAACAAATCCACTGCAGGAACGTAAACGCTCAACTCAACAGATTCAAATTGTAACGAACTGAAGTAAATACGGGAATAAATTCAACTCGACGCAAAACGGACGGCACGAAACAATTTGATTGATGCATTGATTTGACACTTGACAGATAGATCTGTTTAAGTGTGACCATATTAAATATTTTGGTAATCGATTTAGCAAATCGATGTGTTGTAAAAAATATTATTTACATAATTAAAAAGATAATTATAAACGCTATTTAGGTATGTATGGGAGGTATTAACCTGAGTACTAACCACAATAATGTATGTGGTACTAACTTTTGTTTTTGAAAGAAACTAATCAGTTATGAAGGTAACGGAATATTTCTGACGGTAGAAATACCATGAAACACATAATATTTACGTGGGATTATGGGCGGAAACAGACGCTCCGGTTGCTCTTCCGATTGTCTGATCAGACATTCGGAAGCGTAGCTGCCATACATTTTGCTTTATACAGCACAGACCCTCCGTTCCGATAATCGGATCTGATCATAGAGAATATAGATCTTGTCTTTGGTCTTCCGACCGCTTCAGACTCTTTTGGCTGGAAACAGACGCTCTGGTTTCTCTTCAGAAGGCAAAACTGGAGCGTGTAGGCAGTTAATCAGATTCGATGTTCCGATCAGACAATCGGAAGGGCAACCGGAGCGTCTGTTTCCGCCTTAGTTCTTCGCTATCGGACAGAGGACCTTCACATCATTTCAGGATCATACTTTAGCTACAAGCACCGCAGAGGTAAGACCGGCAGAATCTCCTAGTTATAATATTATACGTTTGTGGGTAGAATATACACTCCTTCAAAATATAATTCCTTCGTGTTTTTTATTTTAGTTTATTAACTACTTTTATTTTCTTTATTTGAGCCCACCCGTCGTCTACTTCGCGCCAAATCAGTTACATGAGAGTGTTAGCTAGATTATGACGAAAGAAAAGCTATTGTAGCCTATCTCCGGTCATTTTAGTCGACGGATTAGTAAAATATCGATATTTTCAATCGATTACAATTATTCAATTGACATAGTCCGCGTCTGGCAACATTCACGTCAAGTTTTAATGGCGGAACTGATCTAAATTCAATAAAATATATATTAATATTGTTTTCCAATGCTAGGGTAAAAGAAATTTTGAAAAAAAAAACTTGAACATGTAAAAATACGACTTAATTTTTGAGAAGTAAATAGTCTTGACACGTCACCAAAACTAAGGGGCCCATTGGCGGTCATTCTCCAATGGCGAATTAACTTTTTCTCTAACTAAATAATTTTATAAAACATTTTTTTACCAATACCATACAGGGCAAATCCAAGAAGTTAATAACACCAAGGAGTTTCCATCATTCATTTATTTCTAATAAAACGCATAATTACGCGGGGCGTGCCATTTTTATAGCATTACGAAAAAGTTTTGATTCCAATTGCAACTTGTATGTGGCGGCGCCCGCTTTAGTGCTTAATAAACTTTTTCTTACTCTTTTAACTTTGATCTCATCTATAGTGAACCTTATCCCACACATACTAGGGCTACATTACCGTGCAAGTCGAACGCGATGAGCGCCTCAATAGTGATGCGGTTGGTAGGCTTCAGGTCTCCTTGTACTAAATAGGCTATGCTCTACAAGCTATAGTGAACCTTATATTACAAACACACTGGGTCTACATTACCGTGCACGTCGAGCACGATGAGCGCCTCAATAGTGATGCGGTTGCCAGGCTTCAGGTCTCCTTGTACTAAGTACACGAGGCCGGTGATCTGATTTGTGCTGCGTTCTATCAGTTCGGGCAGCGTTTGTGTTTCTATTGCTTCTATGGACTGGGGAGAATTATATTTTTTATCACATCTATTCAAAAAGAGCTAGTTTATTCTTCGAACAGAGACTAAAATATGGAATAAGTGATTTGAATTTGGAATGTGGATATTGTTAGTAAAAGTTCCAATTACCAAAGAGATCAGTCACGAACATTGTATGAACAAGTAACAGTTTCCGAGGGTGCTAAAGCCGAGGTCAGGTCAAAATTTAAATCCAAGATGGCGGCTGTGAACTTTGTTTTCGTTTTAAATCATACGTGACGGGGTCGGGCCGCACATGCTTTTTTTTTTCACAGAGAGTGATAATAGTAGATTGTTTGCCTAGGGAGCAAACAACTATTTTTAAGGCGACATTTTTTTTTTTAAATCCGGAGCGGAGCGAAGGACTCTAGAGTAGAATCCTGAGCGCAGCGAGGGATTCAAAGTACATCACTCGTGCTTAAAATAGTGTTGGTCCCGAGGTGAACACTACTTTTTATCACCCCTCTCTATGAGAGAAAAAACGTGTGCATTCCGACCCTGTCAGGAACAAAGTTCCTTCTCACGTATGTTTTAAAACAAAAACAAAGTTTTAACAGCCGCCATATTGAATTTACATTATGACCTGACCTCGGCTTTAGTACCCTCGAAAACTATGAAAACGACACCCATGACGAAAAATTTGAAAATTTTCGCTGGCGCCATTTTGGATTTACATTTTGACGTCACTATCGGCTTTAGCACCCTCGAAAACTATGAAAACGACACCCACGACGAAAAATTTGAAAATATTCGTAGCTGCCATCTTGGATTAATATTTTGACCTCATTATCGGCTTTAGAACCCTCGAAAACTATGAAAAAGACACCCATGACGAAAAATTTGAAAATTTTAAATAATTTAACACAGCCGCCATCTTTGATTTTCATTTAACCTCACTATCGGCTTTGGCGCCCTCGAAAACTATGAAAACGACACAGACAACGACATTGACGAAAAGTTTGAAAATAATTTTCGTTATGTGTCGTTGCCGCCATCTTGGATTTTCATTTTGACCAAATAATTCACACTTTCTCTCTCTTTCTTGCCAGCCTGTTACTTGTTCATACAATTTTCGTGATTGGAACTTTTACTAATAAAGGGTATTTCAATAAGAACTTTGTTTTTCAATTGGGGCAACACCATGAACGTGATAGTTTTGACATTTAGTTTTTGGCGGTATTCGTAGTAGGTGCTTTGGCAATTGTTACAATGAATTTAATTTCGCTCGAAAATCGTATAATAATTCAAATCCACTATGAAAATGGTTGTTCTGTTAAAGTTGCATTTCGTAAAATTCGTGATATTTTCGGACAACATAATCACAGTAATGATAATATTACCGTGACATAATCGTCCTTCTGAGACCGTTATTAAGAATTTAGTCGACGGGCTCGGTACAAAATGTGCCAACACGAACACGTGTTTGCCCGGGTCGTTCAACAGAAAACATCGCCGCCGTGAGCCACAGTGTTGAAGAAGATCAAAATTTGTCAATTTCACGACGTTCTCAACAATTGGGGTTATCCAAAAGCACAACATGGCGAATTTTGCGAAAGGATTTGGCTTTGAAGCCATATAAGATTCAACTGGTGCATTAATTGAAGCTGACCGACCATTCAAATTGCCGTAGATTCGCTCAGTTCATTGAGGAACAACCTGCTGGTTTTTCTAAAAAAAAACATTTTATCAGACAAAGCCCATTTTCATTTGTCAGGGTACGTCAACAAGCAAAATTTCCGCATTTGGGCTTTTGAAAATCCTAAAGCAATTATTGAGAAGCCTTTGCATGCTCAACGTGTCACTGTGTGGTGCGCTATGTGGTCAGGAGGCGTGATTGGGCCGTTTTTTTTCGAAGATGAGACTGGAAACGCGGTAACAGTCAATGGATCACACTATCGCGAGATGTTAACCACTAAATTTTGGCCTATTATTGATGACATGGATATCACTGAAATGTAGTTTCAACAGGACGGTGCCACATGTCACACGGCCAAGGAAACGATCACTTTATTGCAAACCAAATTTCCCGATCGCATAATTTCGCAAAATTCAGCTGTTAAGTGGCCAGCCAAATCATGTGATTTAACACCACTGGATTATTTTTTGTGGGGCTATTTTAAAGACAGAGTCTATACGGAACCAATCGAATTGATTAAAATTTTGATGAAAGAATCAACATCTGTCAGCGTGGTCGTGGTGGACATTTGCCAGATATCATTTTTCATTCTTATTTGACAAACTTTTCTCTTAGTAATACAATTAAAAAAAAACATTTTCCTCTAAATTCTTTGTTTTATTTTGTTTTAGATAACAAAGTTCTTGTTGAAAAACCCTGTAATATTCACATTCCAAATTCAAATCTATTTTGGTCCCTAGGGATTAAAGAGCTATTTTGGTCCCTGTTTACGAAGAACAAACTAGCTCTTTTTGAATAGATGTGATGAAAAAAGTAGTGTTCACCTCGGGGGCAAAACTATTTTAAACTCGAGTGACGTACTTGATAAATACGTAATCCCTTGCTGCGCTCAAGATTCTATTTAGAATCATTCGCTCCGCTCTGGATTCAAACAAACACTCGCCTTAAAAATAGTTGATTGCCCCTTAGGCAAACAATCTACTAATATAAACACGTAATTTAGATTGCAAATCAAATCGCAGTGTAGGCCGTTAACTCTGTCCTTAGTCACCGACTTCTTACAATGAAAGTGTAGAAGTGTGAAGGAATCGGCGACGACCATCCCCTTAAAACATCATGATACGACTCGAAAATATGTCTATTTTGTAACATCCTGTATTTTGAGACGGGGCAGACAACCTAATATGTAGTTACAGGAAAACGTTCTTAGGAGCCTGTTTTTAACTTTTCGACCAATTGGTATTAGGAAAAATGGTGCAGTCAGCTAGAAAAACGTCCATTATCACGATTTATTTGTATGATGTTAATCAATGAATTCGTAAAGGGATTAAAATACACTTCTAGATCAGCAGTGCTATTCTGTAATAATCTCACCGTGCAAACTTCGGTGAAGTGAGCGTGGAGTGAGCTGTCAATAGTGTCAATTCCAAGCAAAAACAAACTCACTTCACCTAAGTTTTCACGGTGAGATTTTTACAGAATCGACCGGTAGTTACTAGAAAAGCCACAAATCGCAATAAAAACGTTTACCCATAAATTTTCTTACTGCCCCGTCTCAAAAGTGCCTATGCACACAGGGTGGATTTTTGAGACGGGATGATGCTGGTGCTCAAAGCTACCTCAACGGTAAACGCGACGCAGGAGCCGGACTGCACGATCTGGCCGGGCCAGATGAGCACCCATTTCTCGCGCGTGGTGACGGGGTAGGACGTGATGGCCTCGTTGGCCACGTCGCGCAGGCTCACCACCATCTGGTTCTCCAGCTGCTGCAGCCAGCGCTCCACCATGCCCTGGGGAAGTGTGTTTGGTTAAGTTTCATTGTTAACTTAAGTCTTTTATATATTCGTCAGTTTTCAAATTATTTCCTTTATCAATTCAAGACATAATACCTTTGGAAGCTACGAATCTGAACAGACTTGCATAGAAAACTATATTTAATTAATTAATCGCAATTTTGAACGCGCGCGACTCGGTCTTGTTCATTGGCGTTCTTTTCCTTGCCGGTGAAGGTTGCTGCTTAAGTGCTTAGCAGGTGAGTTATTTAACTTCTTTGCCACTACCGTCTATATTTTTCCTTTCGATCGAAAGTTGGCATACCAATTTTCGATATTTACTAAAAAACTGTTTCTAGTGAATAATAATACCTACAGTGAATCTAAACAGTGAATCACGTTGATGTTTTAAAAAATTAACGGTCTTTCCGTTCGCGTGTTGTTTATTCATAAACTACTTACAGATGAGTTGAACTATCTATACCTTATTACGAAGCCTAATGAAATAGGCTATTGAGATAGGCTGAACCTTGTTTCCTGTGCCTTTTTTCCTTACGTTTCTAGGCTAAGCGTTTTATTTCAGGTAAAACGCCGATATTATGGCAACTGAATGTATTATTTAACTTTAGCAACACTCAGAAATAACGATTATGATAATATCGTTATTTCTGGGTGGGGCAAAAGTTATTAAAACTAATAAATAATACTTTATAAGATAAGAACTATAAAAACATTAATAAAATTGATCTAAATACAAAACAAACAAAAAAAAACTTAATTATTTGTCTACATTTGTTTGTTGTTCTATATAATCTTAGAATGTTAACTATTTTAAGATTCTGCTCCAAAAAAAAAGGGTTTTTTTCTCGCAAGGAAATTTTTAACAATTTTCCATATTTTCCACTGCACGAATGTAAGTATTATAGTGGATCTCGCTATAGCTGTATCACCCTTGGGTTCAATGTCAATTGCACGCCAAATTACGACAAGCTCTAATCGTCTATGTGACTGTTAGATAGTGTCAACTTTCATAATTTCAGCCGAAAGACGTCCACTGCTGGACATAAGTCTCCCCCAAGCAGCGCCACTTCGACCGGTTCTGTGCTTCCCGCATCCAGCGGATTCCTGTGGCCTTCAGAAGATCATCGGTCCATCTTGTGGGATGCCTCGGAAAATAGAGCCTCTACCGGTTAAATAGTAAAATGTAGTGCAGTCAGTCGTAGTTTGATTGTGAAATAAGTTGTGTGGGTTAAAAGTATTAGCGATAAAAGAGTGTTTTGTCAGAAATGACATGAACCACGAGCCATAATATTAGTAAAATTGTAAGTAGTTTTATGAATTCTATACGTAATGTAAAGAATTCATAAAACTACTTCCAATTTTTATGAATTCTTTTTTCTTTTTAGGGTTCCGTAGTCAACTAGGAACCCTTATAGTTTCGCCATGCCTGTCTGTCCGTCCGTCTGTCCGTCCTCGCTTAATCTCTGTGACCATTAGCACTAGAAAGCTGAAATTTGGTACCAATATGTATATCAATCACGCCGACAAAGTGCTAAAATAAAAATTCGAAAAAAATGTTTTATTAGGGTATATAATAAAATCACTTCCCACTTTACATATAGGGGGGCTCCCCTATATGTAAAGTGGGAAGTGATTTTATTTTATTTCAACCCTAACGTGTGATATATTGTTGGAAAGGTATTTAAAAATGAATAGTGGTTTACACAAGTAATTTTTTGATAATGTCAATAATTTCGGAAATAATCGCTCCAAAAGTAAAAAAACAATGTGTCCCCCTCTCACTTTTGAACCATAAGTTTAGAAAATATTAAAAGAAATCTGAAAAGTAGAACTTTATAAGGACTTTCTAGGAAAATCATTTTGAACTTGATGGAAACAACAGTTTTTGTAAAAAAAGACAAAAAGTTGTACAAAATAATTTCTGGACTAAGTTTGTAGTATAATCGTATATGCAAGATTTTTTTTTAACTTCGTTGACATATTTATATAACTATATACTACGGAACCCTACCCTGAGCGTGGCCCGACCAGCTCTTGGCCGGTTTTTTCATTGTTTTTGTACCAGATAAGTTCTGTGAGCGGTGAGTGTGGTTATTATGTAGTCTCATGATTCGGTAGCAATCATTGTAAGAGTATTTCCCAGATGGTTAATATATTATTTATTTAAACTTTGCCCCTTCCTAGGAATTTCTCCTGTATTGTGAATGCGTTTACAAACATTTAAACTCACATACACAAACAGCCAGACCCGGAACAACTACTTGTAGGTCATACAAATATTTGTTCCGTGCGGGAATCGAACCCGCGACACGCAGCGCAGCAGTCAATCGCTTAATCACTGCGCCAACCGTGCCGACAAAAGATATACTATAGGTACGAATAGATACTATATTTAAATCATAGTAATTGGGCCGATGCACGTGCTACCTTGCTACCTTTGGTCGAGGCAACTCCTCGATAGAGTTATCGTAGTGATGGACTAATTACAATATTATATTTATAGTTGGGCGCGTCCCAGCTTTACACATCCTGAAAACTGCATTATTTGTAAAAAAAAAAAAAACTGTAAAGAGAACAGCGATACGTGCACAATATATAAAATGAATTATGCCTTGTGAAATTTAACACTAATTATCTAATGAAGAAAAGCTTATTTGGTATTACTCCACTAGTATACAGGTTGTCCCGTAAATAATGGATCAAACGTAACGGGTAGCTTACCAGATTTCCAACAACTAATTTGAACCGTTTAAAAAAAAAAAACGTTACGAAAGCCAAGATATTTTAGTTTTCGTGTTTTACTATTTTCTCTACCAGAATTCAGTTTATTAAGTGATTGAGGAACCCACACATGGATTATAGATGACTTATGATGACTGTATATGATGACTTATATTACTCTCAGTTTCTTTAACTTAAAGCACTATTTTTAGTAGAGTTCGGATCCTTATTATGTTTGTATGTTTGTCCATATCGATTGGTGACAAAAAATAGCCGATGTCATATTTCTGGAAATGGGTCAATTCAACTCTCAGCAAAAGCAGGAGAAAGTCATGCATTTTTTTTTTCAATAATCTTCCAATACGATTGTATAACCAGTGCATGAGTGTTAGTTTGTAACTATGAATAATAAAAGTGCGTAAGTGTGAACAAAATCAACGAAAAATTCTGCTCCAAATATCACTACATTGACAAAATTATAAACGTAATTATGAATTACTATTTGAACGACAGAACACACATGCAAATAAGCCAATGAACTGCGCTCGCGTAACGCGTTGCATTCCGGCCATGCGCGGTGATTGGTTCTCGGCAGGACAGATAATGGTAATTGGTTCGCGCGCCTGCTACATTGCGAGATGCGTGGGCGATGTTATGCATTATGTATCAGAGGATAAGTCATAATAAAAAATATTATATTTTTCCATCCATATTAGTTGGAATAATTAGTTGTAAATTAATTAAAACATTCTTGAATCCACTTATTTAAAAGTTTGAGATTTTAGTATTTTTTAAATTAAAATGTTTCTTATTCTGTTTTAGAATTGTATCGTAAACATCTAAAATTAAGAAGTATTTGCAGTTTAAGGCTTTTACCTATGAATAATAGAGTGATTGGTCGCGTCAATATCAGACCAGGAGATGCGTGGATGGTGTTATGAAAAATAAATACTTGTTTACGTGTTTACTTTTTACGACGACAATTTTTGGCTAAAAAGTTAACTAAAGTCAGGCCATTTTAATAGGTAACATTTGACGTCTGTCAGTTTTATCTTCATAGTGAGGTGACCTGCTTAAAAGCATCGATTAAAGTGAATTAATCGATAAACACTTGAAACATTATGTGAATTTTAAAAATCATCAGGCGAATCCCTGTCCCATTATTATTTTTTCTTTCGTAAATTTAAGGAGCAAAATAAGACAAGTACATAATTTAACAAAAAAAAAAAAAAGCATTTATTCAGTTGAACTATCAGAACTGTTATTAGTATTGTCATCTTCATCACTGCTGTCAGCACTCAGAGATATTATTAATTCATTTTCAATAATATTGTCTATTCTCACAATAATAATTTATTTATTTTCTCTATAATTTATATAAAATGTATGTAATATAATTATGTTTTATTATAATCACAACTTGGTTATTATTTTATGGTGATATTTCTTCACACTACACGTAATCATTGCATTCGATTCAACTTATCAGCTTTCGATTTTTAGAGTAACATCCCTAGTGTTTAAAAAGAAAAAGGGTTAACTGACGCAACATTGTAACGATGTTCAGTTCTTTAGATCAGATATTGTTTATTATGGTTTATTAGTGAAAGCAAATCGTAAAATTACTCGTATAGGTAATTATTACAATAAATATGTAATCGTTATTGAAAAAAGTTAAGCAATTGTGCAGTTCTAACAAAACGAATAAATATATTATTTTATGCCCGCCGTTACAAGGTTACGTTGTTGAATTTTGAAGAATTGTCAAATGTTACCTATTAAACTGGCCTTGGGTAAAGTACCTACCTTTACTATCCACCAACACCATCTTGTTGTTTTCATTCCACCATTTCCTTCTTCTCCATCCATCGTATTGTATAAAAATATAAGAATTAAAGACGTCTTAAGTCTAAATAAGTCTAAAGCCTTTCTTTGATGCCGGCTGTGTAGAGCCCCCTGACTAACACTAAACGTAAAGCCTTTCTTTACCTTGGCATCAGCCGGCTGTATAGAGGACGAGAGCTTCACGACCTCGCCTTCAGACGACGCCATGCCAATGATCTCTTTGTTGTTGTTGAACTCCAGCGTGTAGATGCCCTCGAAGCACTTCTTGAGATGAGGCTGCACACGCATCGGGTCCTTGGTCTCGGAGAGGATTTCGAGCAGCTCGTCGTTTGATAAGAAGAAGAATCTGGATAAAAGAAATGCTATAAGAAGAGGAATAGGCAAGAAACTCCACCGTTACTCTTTTAAAATGTTTTACAATATTTATTTTGTGTACATTAATTATAACGGGTGATTTTTAAGAGGTATAGGATTTGATTTTCAAAAAAAAAAACAAAAAAATTGATAAAATTGATGAAATCTTTATTGGAATCGATAGAACGATCAATATAATTTAATGTTTGAAGATGATTTTATGCAAATGCTGGCCGCGGCTCCGGTTTAGATGGCCCATTCGCAAGGCCCAATTTCGGCACACTCTCTCCAACATATCAGCCGGTATATCACGAATAAATGCTTCAATATTGGCTCCCAGTGCGTCAATCGTTGCTGGTTTATCCCTGTAGACATGAGCCTTAACATGGCCCCACAAGAAATAATACCAAAGGCGTTAGATCACACGATCTAGGTGGCCAATTGACGGGCCCAAAACGTGAGATAAACTGTTCACCGAAGGCGGCTCTCAATTGGGCCATTGTTTCGCGTGCCGTGTGGCATGTGGCACCGTCTTGTTGAAACCACATGTCAGGCATGTCCAATTCTTCCATTTTGGGCAAAAAAAAATCGCCAATCATCACACGGTAGCGCTCGCCATTCACAGTAACGTTTCGGCCATTGTCGTCTTTGAAAAAGTACGGCCCGATGATGCCACCGGCCCATAATCCACACCAAACAGTACATTTTTCGGGATGCAGTGGTAGCTCTTGCAATGCTTCTGGCTGGTCTTCACTCCAGCTGCGGCAATTATGCTTATTGACATATCCATTCAACCAGAAATGAGCTTCGTCGCTGAACACAATTTTTCGATAAAAAAGTGGATCTTCCTCCAATTTTGCCAATGCCCATTCACCAAATGTTAGACGTTGTGGAAGGTCGTGTGGCTTCAATTCTTGCACCAGCTGTATCTTGTAAGGTTTTACACCCAAATCCTTTCGCAAAATTTTCCACGTAGTGGAGTAACAGAGGCCCAATTGCTGCGAACGGCGGCGAATCGACATTTCACGGTCATCACTAACACTGGCGGATACAGCCGCAATATTTTCTTCGGTCCTCACTCTACGTATGCGTGTTCGTGGGTTAATGTCCAATAATGTAAACTGGGTTCGAAATTTAGCTACGAGCTTCCGAATAGCTGCCTCAGTAGGCCGACCAAACTGCCCATAAATTGGAAGAAGTGCGCGATGCACTCTCTTAACCGAGCATGCATTTTGATAGTAAAATTCAATAATTTGCAAGCGTTATTCGTTCGTAAGTCGAATCATGGTTAAATTATAGACCAAACTGAACAAGTTTGACAATGACACAAGACACGATTCACGCGTGATCTGTCAAAAACAGTGTTGCCAAAAAGATACCAGCAAAAAAATCACCCTTTATAATTTAACTATGTGATTTATTTTTAACATGCATTCGGCCATAACCTTAATTCGTTACTGCTTTTTCGGCCCTAAATTAACATATTTTCTTCGCGCTTCTCATTTATGGAAACACACTCATCTTTTAGACAAAATTGACCAAATTATCCGGCATACATTAACTTCGATCTTAAATGTGGCCATGGACGACCGAGCTTGGGCACAAGCTACTCTTCCTATCCGTATGGGAGGCCTTGGCGTCCGCAAAATTTCCAGTATTAGTTTACCGGCTTTCATATCCTCGGTCCACAGTACTGAGAAATTAATCAGGAAAATCCTAGCCCCCACACTGATTAATTTTGATGTGCCGTGCCTCACCGAGGCTATGGATGCCTGGAGACTCGCTTGCCCGAATTCAGATCCACCTGACAACCCATTTTCCCAAAGACGGTGGGATGAGCCGCTCTACAGAGTAGTACAGAACAAATTTACTTGACACTTCTGCTACTGCTGCGGAGCGTGCGCGCCTGTTGGCTGTGGGTAAGTGGGAGTCGGGCCCGTGGCTTCATGCACTATCGTCATATCGAACTTAGGCACTTTGTTCGACGACACTACTTTCCGCATCGCTGCATCCCTGCGACTAGGAGCTCCTTGTTGTTCTCCTCATCGCTGTCACTGTGGCGAAGTTGTCAATAGCCTCGGACACCACGGCTTGTCTTGCAGCCGAAGTGCGGGTCGCTTAGCGCGGCACGCGAACATTAATGACATCATCCGACGAGCTCTTGTCATCGGCGTTCCAACTGTATTAGAACCTAATGGCTTGCGATGATGGCAAGAGACCGGGCGATATGTCTTTATTTCCATGGAAGGTGGGTAGGCCTTTAGTGTGGGACGCAACGTGTGTCGATACTCTTGCGCCATCCCATCTTCCTCGCTCAGCGTGCTGTGCTGGCGCTGCGGCTGCAGAAAACCTCATGCGGCGAAAGTATAATAACTTTATAGGTGAGTATATTTTCGAGCCGTTTGGGGTTGAAGCCCTAGGGCCGTGGGGTCCAAGTGCATGAGCACTCAGACCCCACGGCCCTAGGGTCTGTTCACTGAAATCTCTAAACGACTGGTTGACACTTCCCGTGACCCAAGGGCTGGTTTTTACCTTGGCCAGAGGCTAAGCATTGCCATACAACGAACGAAGCCGAAGCTTCAGTGGGATACTATTTAAAATGCATACGATCACAAAATGCACTTTTTTTTTTTTGGTTGGGTAATCATCAAATGACTTCTCCCGCTCTGGGTGGAGCGGGAGGGCATGTCAGACTCTTACTTACTAAAACCCACCCGTGTTCCTTTTACTGCCTGTGCAATGCCAGGGGGCCACGGTATCCCTTTCGGAATTTCCCGCAACCCCGGCAGGCAATGGTCCCATCGGAACCCTTCACTTGCTGAAATCTCTTTGAGGCGCGCGTGGAACACAACGCGCCATCAACCCGGGCTTGATCCTTACCGGACGGCGAACTACCCATTGCTCACCGTCCGCAAGCCCGCGCCTACGGTGGCCGGAAATCGGCTATGGATTCCTGACGCCCAGGGCGTCTCCATCTGCGGCGGCTAGGGTAGTGAGGGCGCGAATTTTGCCTCTCCCTCACGCGTTCCGCCTCCTCCTTCGCGAGCATTACTGCTTCTCAGAAGGAGGTGACGGTCTCCCATGCCCTCTCGCTCCGTACCATGGCCTGGACCAGGGCCGGACGCGAGAGATCCCCGCCACCGATCGCCTCCACGAGGACACGGCGGTGCTCTGCCCAAGCCGGGCAGACCTCCACCGTATGCTCCACTGTGTCCTCCGGGCGATCCACGCAGTGATGACACCCGGGCGTTTCCACCCGCCTGATGCCGAACAGGAACCTCCCGAAACAGCCGTGTCCGGTGAGGGCCTGCGTCAGGCGGAAGGTGAGGATGCCGTGGCGCCTCTCTAGCCACTCCTCAAAGAGGGGACTTATCGCCGCAATAGTGGCGTGCCCAGCATTGGGTTGCGACAATCGCACTCTCCATGACGCCATGAGATCCCGCCGGAGCTCTGTCCGCTGTGCCGCGATTTCTCGCGGCATCGGAGTCAAGCCCCAGTGTTTCGCCTCCTCGCGCCACTTCCAAATATGCGCGAGGACTTTTGCATCCAGATCCCATGGCGGCAATTCGGCAAGAGGGCTCACCGCCTCACCGGAGACCGTGCGGTATCCCCGGACCAGCCGGGTGGCCATGACCCTCTGGGACGCGTTCAACCGGCGGGCAGGCCGCCTCAACGAATGCGCCCACACTGGTGCCCCGTACAGGGCCATGGACCGCACGACCCCCGCGTATAGCCTCAGGGTAACAGACGCTGACGCCACTGGGGAGGTCGGCGCGCAACACCCAGTCGTATCCGATGTCCCACAGATGCGGCCCCAGGACCGATCCCTGTGGGTCACCGCATGACATCTCTCTCCGGTTCCACTTTCCCCGGTGACCGGGGTAGATGATGGCCCTGTCCGTCAAATAGGCCTCGACCACACGACAGAGGTAGGTCGGCATCCGGTGATACCGGAGTGCCTCCCTGATGCAACTCCAGGGCAGGGTATTGAAGGCGTTGGCGATGTCTAGAGACACCGCCAAGACGACCCCACCCCGAGCCACCGCATCCCCCGTCGTGAGGGCTCGCACGCGCATGATGGCACCCACCGTGGAGCGCCCCCTGCGGAAACCAAACTGGCTCTCCGCCAAATCCGGCCCCACCCGCACCAGCCGCCCGACGAGGCGGTCTGCAATGACTCACAAACAAATCAAATCAAATATGCACATCTAACATTCCTTTATCTAACAGATCGTATGCATTTTAAATAGTATCCCACAGAAGCTTCGGCTTCGGCTACCTTCGGCCAAAAAAGCGAAACCTTAGGCTTCGGCCAAAACTGTAGAAAAATAATTATTCAAACTGTAGAAACAACATCACATTGTATTAATTTATATAAATAAGTACTAAAATGTCTACCTACCTGCTGAATAAATTATGTACTTCGTAAAAAAGTAGGTACATATTTTAAAAAGTATTTTTTATAAGTAGCGGCGGGATCGCTTTCCGAGGCTGGCAACGCGCAAGTGATGCTTCTGATATTGCAAGTGTCTAAAGGCTGCGGTAACTGCTTACCATCAGGGCCGTATGCTAGTTTGCCATTCCAATGGCATAAAATATATTAAATTAAAATTCAAGTAATGTTTTATGACCCTATAACTATAATTTATTAGGTGATAACATTAATCGGTACAAATAATATTTCATGAGCTATACTAACAGTACCCAAATTTAAATCGAAAGCAAAGTCGCAAAGGCTCATGTTGATTTGTTCCTGGTATCCGAGGCATAGAGGTTTGCATGTGTGCGTAGCGTACTTCGCTAGACGCATACGTGCGCAACCCTGAGTTCTTTTATTTTGTAATAGCCCTCTTGATAAAAATAAGCCTCTAACCTGGGGAAGAACAGCCTCTTCTTCTCCAAGTAGTCGTTGAGCCCGCGCTGGATGTCCTCGAGCAGCGCGTTGCTGCGCCGGAGCGCCCCGAGCAGGCCGCCGTAGGCCGTGGCGGCCAGCACGCCGGGCGCGCGGCCCGTGGCCGCCATGACGGCGCGCCACTCCTTGTCCACGTCGCGGAAGTTGCGCGCTTCCGTGGGCATTTGTCGCATGATGTCCTCGGACGAGAAGATGGGCTCCAGGTACATCCAGGTGGCTTGGCACTAGGGAAAGGCAGGTTTGAAATGGTAATAATTCACCTGCTAAATATGCTTGCATATTTGACTTCAAAATCTGAGATAATTATCAAGTTTTGGAACAACAAACTCAGTATCATTCGTGACAAATTTAAAATTCGATTGTAACCACATTTACGAGTATTTATATTTTGATTTAGGACCTTTTTGTTCCAAGTGGTCATTCAAAAAGCAACTTAGAACACAACACTTACGTAGATTAAGGGCCGATTTTTCAATCCTCAGATAAAGAACCGAATAACCGAAGCATAATATTATAAGATTAAAGACTACGTTGAAGACAAGGAAGTTTGGCAATAATTCCTTCTGCACATGTGGCTTCCCTGGTACCTCAATAACGGCATTACTATGTAATTATGTCTATTAACTGCTCCCAAATTAAGATGATTATTTGATTTTACCTATTTTTCTTTTTTTTTCATTTACGTACTTTTTTGACATAATCTTTTCATTATTTGACATTATATAACTTCACTATACTATATTTTTTATAGATTTGTTACAGCTTTAGTGGCAGTCATGCCATTTAGTTTAAATAGGTTTTAATTGGTTTTTTTTTTATATAGATTCTCTTTTATATTTTGTGAATGTAAGAACGTTGTAGGCATAACCGACTTTTAGATCTGTCGATCGTTTTCTATCTTGCTAAGTACCTGGTACTTGTTGATAGGCCTACAGTGTCCTCTCATACCTATAAACACTGTAACTCGAAAAGATTGTAAATACCATTTATTTTTAAAAGAGTAACCGTGGAGTTTCTTGCCGGCTCTTCTCCATAGGAAACGACCAATTGGAACCGTGCACCTAGCTTCTGACGTTTCATAAGTGCCCTTGTAGGTTTATGTGAAATAAAATATTTTGAATTGAATTGAATTTGAATAACGTTTATTCCTTAGATATCATGATTCTGGATTTTTCAATAGTCAGATAGTCAGTATCTGACGAATAAAGCCCGTAACTGAGGAATAATGCCTTATTCTAGGGAATTTATAATGTTTTGACGTTTGTTTTGTTTGGGGTTTTATTGTGCTTGGCCTCTGCGTATTTTCGTGCTCGTGTATTGTTGAAAAAAAATATGTTTTTGATTCAATTGACGATAGATTTCTAAATGGGCGACTGGAATCAGTTTTATTATTTTTTGTAAAGTTTGACGTTCAAAACGTTTGTTTCGGCGATTTCTGCCTTTTTTGTGCCTAATTGAAATAAATTATTTGACTTTGACTTTGAATGTCTTCAAATATCACTTTTCTTACGTTTTCGGGACCACATTATTTAACAATTTTAAACCACTAGGCTCAACTTTTAAGCGAAGGATTCTATAATTGAATCACGAGCGTAGCGAGTGATTCTAGGTTAGAATCCTGAACGCTGCGAGGGATTCAAAGACACGAGATGCAAATATCTTTGCTCTCGTGTAACACATACAACTTTTCACCTCAGCAGCGAGGTAACATAACATACAAGTTGTTACCACTCATGCACTTAGTTGAGAATAAACAATATTATATTCTATTTTTCTTTATCTATGGCAATTCAATTTGACATACCCACAAATATGTTTTTTTTTTTTTTTTGATTGTGTGGGTATTTCATCCTGTTCCGCTCTCAGTCAATATCGCCAATCATTTAGTTTAGAGTAAAATATCCTGTGGTTCATTGATGTATTTCCGATGTATGGTAGATATTTTGGGGTGTGTATTTAAAGCACTGGGAGGGTGGGATTACTAATCTCTTCGGACTCGGCGCTCGTATAATTATGATAGAACTTCACGTACAGGTAAGTTCGTTTAATCATTAATTATACTAGCGCCTCGTCCTCGAGATTAGTAATTACACATGTAGACTTTGAGAGTAAGTATTTTGGGAAAATCATCAATGAAATGAATGAATGAATGTTTGTAAATCAAAATATTTTATTGTTGAAACAGACATAACAATTAATAGTAATTAGGCGGTTTCTTTGAGTAGTTACACAAAGGGTAAAATGAATCACAAACAAATTAATATTGTAATTAACTAACTAAAGAATAATTATTCTTATAATAGCTATCATAGTTAGCTGTAGACAATTATGTATTTATTTCAATAAACTAATTATGAATGTATGAAAATCTGTTCTGTGCCAGCTTTTAACTAGTCGTAATCGAATAAATTATAATGAATGTTGGTTGATTATTGATTCTGCTAAGGTAGTACTATCATCATCAATAATAACTCTCTGATAGAATTTTGCAAAAGTTGTGGAATTCCTACTCCAGCCTGCCGTCTTACGGATAGTATCCAGGCTAACGCCCAGTGAGTGTGCGCGCGATGATGCTGCATGTCTCGTGCTGTGTGCACTGAACACGCTCGTGTCGACCCCACACTCACTGAGTGTTCGCTTTATCCAGCGGCTAAGCGTTTGCGTTCCCACTGGTTTATGAGGTTTCCTAATTCCAACAAATAAATCGTCAGATGTTCTTAATAATGAGGTGCGTTCTATATAACACAGTAATGTAGTGGCTGGGCATATAGCTGTTTTTTCGTTAAAGAAGGGTAAATGAATAATAGGTTGTTGAAATCCCGGTCTAGAAGTCTTTATAATATCGGAGATTTTAATTGTGATACGCTGAGAAAGGCTATGAATGTTGCAAAGTTTTATCTTCGAGAGAGTTTGAACTCTTTGTGCCGTTGACAGAGCCAGTAAAGTAATGGCTTTATTTGTAAGCTTATCTAAGGTTAATTCCTCATTAGGATGCCATGAAGCCAATTTATCTAATACTAGGTTGGTATCCCAGGTAACTTCATATTTTTTACATCATGTAACATACAACATGTAAAAAAAAACCTGTCCGATCCGTGAGGGTGTTGTTAGGTATCGTACTGTGAGCATATTTATGTGGAAATTTTCAGGAAAAAGGAATCCCCACATTTTTTTTTCAATGATGAATTTTACCGAATTTTACGTTTGGTGCGGGCGGCAGCCGTCGTAATATGAGTTTTGCAAATTTTTTATGGATTTGGGGTAATTTTGGAACTAAAAATGTGAATTTTAAATACCAATAACTTTTTTACTATAAATAATAATAAAACAATACTCTTTTGTAATGTTACTGCAGTACCACATGCCCTTTTCGGATCGCACAAGGTTTTTTTTTACATAATCTTCATCACCTCGTATTTTGCAGCCACCATCTTGGATTTACATTTTGACCACACTATCGACTAAAGCACTCTCAAAACGATCCCGATCCCGATCTCCGTCTTTCTTTCTCTTTGAATTAGAAGAAGACAGTCGCAAGCGCCTTTTACCGTGACGATTTCTGCCAGTGCACTCTTACCGCAAGCTGCCTAAAGAACTACGCTCCAAAAAAAAAAAACAGAATTTTAAATAAAAATTATAAAACAGATGATTTGCAATTTTAAGGTTGTATGTGAATCCGAACGTTTTATTGTTTGTTTCAGTTTTGGGCCTACTAGTTATGGTATTTTGAAATCAAACTTCGAATCGACTTGTTTCTATCTCTCGCTTTTTTCGTATAGAAGTGAAAGTGACAAAACTAATTGAAGTTCAAATCTTTAGAATTTTGTTAGTAGACCCAACACTGTTCACGGCATTTAAAAAAAAAAATTAAAAAGTTACTTTGTCTCACGCTCGCAGCAAAATCGAATTTTGCTCACTGTTTTTTGACAGCAAAACCTGCTTGTTTGAGGTGCTGAGGTGAAAAATGTATTTGTAAACTGTTCTATTGTAGATGACTTAGTCAACGATTTAACTGAGGATTTAAAAATCGGTTTCAAGTTGAGTACTTACATAACAGTGGTGGTCATATAATTAGAAACACAGAGTCACTTGGTAGTGTTAATTACTTTTTAAGTTATTATTGCAATTAATTGGAGGCAAAAAATTAATTAACTACATTAAAATGTACACTCGTAACACTAGTTTAAAACGATTATTACCATTCTGTTAATTAATAAAAAATAAATATAACTTGGAAAAAAATTATAACATTAGTACTGGCAATCGGACAACTATTATTATAAACAAAGTATAGCTTTTGTTCTAAAATGTAATTTTGAAATTACAATACATCTTTTATAATATAAAACAAAATATTTGCTAAGAACTTCCTACAATCTCACCATTAGCCACTGGTCCAGTATATCCTGCATGCTGATGAGCTTCTCCTCCCATCCGGCCATGTCCGCCTCGAAGGCCTTGACGTACGGAGAACCGCGCATTGTCTGCGACTTGAGGATGTGGTCGTCCAGGAGTTGCTGTATGTCATCCAGGCCAGTCAGAATACCCACGCCGGTGTCCCTGGGTCATGACGAGAGTAGATTTGGTTTGGTTTGTAAAGCTGCATAGACATGTATGTACACTCGCAACTTATCTTTTAAGAAATTCGGAATGGGAAATCATCGTTTGACAGGAATAAACTAAATTTTGGTGAGTATTAGTTTAGTTTAGAGGCATTTGTGACAAGAGAATCGGCACCATTGTCATCTTTCACATAAGTAACACTAAGAAAATAGAATACAAGCTATAAAATTACCGGAAACCTTTAAATGACTAAATCCTGATTATGATTCCAACAGACAGGGTGATTATAGTTTTTTTTTGTTTTTATAACTGATCAGACAGCTGTGCAGCTGGGGAGTTTGTTGCGCCACTTCTTCCCAGCTAAAGCACTAGGAAGTGGTGAGGGGTGCGCGTTTTGGGGGACTGTCTTATGTAATTTGACGTTCGAAAAGTGCTGATTCTCAGCCTAGTTTGAATAAATGACTTTTGAATTTTAAGATGGGTTAAAACCTAACAACCATAGAGCCAGAACAAGAGTAAGAGTCTGCTTGATGTAATGCATAATCAGCCTATAATGTTCCCACTTCTGGGACGCAGGCTTTCTCTGTGGGAATGGGCCGTAATCCACCACGTGAGCCCAGTGCGGGTTGGTAGATTTCACATTTCTTCGAAGTACTTGGTTCTAGGACATGCCGGTTTCCTCACGATGTTTTTTTTTACCGTTTTAAGAGCAGTGGTGATGACATAATTTAAACTAAGTAAAGCGCCTAGCTGTCACGGTTCGAACCTACGACTTACAACTCGTAAGCCGCGGCCGTTACCACTGGGCCACCACTGCGCTTGATATAATACTTGACATTAATGTATGGACAGACCAACGAAAGGAAGTCCTATTACCGTTTACACAAAAACAATTTGGTACAGTCACGAGCACCAACATGCATACACTTAACAACTTTTAAAAGTGATTTTCTCCTCGTCTATTGATTGTAATTTTGTGTTATTACGAACATAGTATATTGGAACCCATACTATTATGGAATAGGTCGTATTTCAAAGTTGCAATCGTAATTCCCCAAATAAATCGCTTTTGCATTTTGCCAAGTGTTTACATATTATTGCTCGTGACTGTTAGGGTGACACTGAAATTTCTTAGAAAATCAAAAACTTAGAAATTTCAGTGTCACCCACTGAAATTTCTTAGAAAATCAAAAACTGTATTATATATTTTCAAAATAGTGTCCATTTACATCAATATATCCGATGGAACCACTGAGAAAAGCACTTTGCCCACTCGTCCCTAAGGACGAGGACCCCTAAGGGTCTCTTCGACGGCATTTTTCAACGCAGCCACTACTTCCTCGGCGTCCATAAAACGTTTTCCTCGAAGTTTTTCTTTTATTTTCGGAAATAAATAAAAATCGCAAGGTGAGAGGTCGGGGCTATAGAGCAGATGACTCAGTCATTACACGTCTAACGTCGCCAATCGGCGACGTCAGACGACGACGTGAAATCTGTCTTATTTCCTCAGTGCCCCGTTACGTACACTCCAACCAAAATGTTACCTATAAGTCAGTCTCGCTTGTGCTGCGTTCCGATGCGTACGCGTTTGCATATTCTTTATTTCGGTTAGCGCGGCGCAAGCTGTCACTCGTAATTTACCCGCCATGAGTAATGAACTAGAGGTGAATGAGCTGCTGGCGTTCCTGCAGCAGAAGCTGGATGTAATGCACGAGGTGTGCGCTGTCCAGATCTGCGCCACGAACTTCAGCGAGGACGACATAGCTGCTGCCAAGCTGTTGTTGTACAGTGTGCTGAACAAGCGCGACCAGATGGTGTCCCGCCGGCGTGACGGGACTAAGAGGAGCCTACAGAATATAATCACGCTGTTCAAGGAGACCGACCCTGACGACGTGCCGACGTTTGTGGCGAAGAAGCTACACAAGCTTCCTCCCGTCACCTTCGACCACGTCGATGTAACGAGCCTTCTGAAGCACATTGTCTTTCTGAAGACCCGCCTCGCGGATGTGCTAACGAAATTAGATGCATCCCAAAACACCGTCTCGTCATGGAAGAAGACTTTTGGCCGCAGGACGTGGTGTTCCGTCGCTTCCGCGGACAAGTTCCACAGGACAGCACAAAGTCCAGCTAGTGCAAAGTGAAGTGCTACTAACATAGTCTAAGCTAGGGCTTTCAATCCGGAGTTCCGGAGTTTCGTAACTCCGGAGTTTCGGAGCGATTTTAAGCATTTTTCAAATCCGGAGTTGAAATAGAACACCGGAGTTGAAACCGGTTTTCATAAACATGTAAAATTTACAACTTTAAAAGGGATGCCTTGCAAACTTACGTCAAGAAGGAGCTAGGGCTTCAGCAGGAATTACAACTTCACTGTCGTACACGCTGGTCAACCATGTCTGATATGATTGGGGTATTTTTGAAGTTAAAAGATTCTGTACTCAAAGTTATGATTGACATGAAATTAAATTTCCCATTTACTCAACGAGAAATTGACTCTCTCACAGAAATCCACCGCAGCTTAGAAGTTGTAAAAATTACCGTGAACGCACTTTGCCGACGTGAAGCCTCACTTCTTAAAGCTGACACTGCGCAGTGCGCTGCGTTTCATGTTGAAAAAAATTTAAGAAAATACTCTCTGAGCATGACTTTAGCGAACAATCTAAGAAAACGAATAAAAGAGAGAAGACTTGCAAAAATAATCGGACCTCTACACTACCTTCACGACTGCGAAGATTTTTTTTTCATCAGAAGAAGATGATACTTTTGAAAACCAAATAATGAACAGATATCTGAGACAATTGTTGACGTTTTGAAAATACTAAAATACAGCGTAAACTTGCCATCTACATCATCAACAGAATCACCAACGGAAACGTATGAACCAGAGTTGCACCTAAATGTTGCAGAGCAACTGGAGCAAGAGTTAAGCAAATTAAAAAATAAAATACAAAGCACCCCATCTGCTAATTTGGATCTGGATGGATTCGTAAGAGTAGAAAAAGCAATTTATGACAATGGCGGATGCAGAGGAAAATACCTTTCAGAAGCGTACCACTGTCTGCTGTGTGTCTTGCTGACGAGCGTGGAGTCAGAACGAGCATTCTCGGCAGCAGGCTTTTTCTGCACGAAGCTTAGAAGTTCTCTTTCTGACTCATCTTTAAATGCCTTATCGTTTCTCAAAACATATTACCACGACCTTCGATCTCAAAAAAAGTAGATTTTATAGTATAAGTTCGTGATTATTATTTTATTGTAACTTGCCAAACAAATGTTTATTTTTAATGATTGTTGATTTTTAATACCTACTTTATAATGCATATTAGTTGTCTATTATAACTTCTGTCTGTCAGACAGTAATTTTTTAAACATAAACACTGATTCCTTAACAAATAAAACTTCTATTGATTAAAATAAAGGACCTTTTTATTAATTTCTAAAAAAGCTGTCAACTCCGGAGTTCCGGATTTGATTGTTCAACATCGTACCTAGCTCCGGAGTAAATAACTATCCGAGTTTGAATGCCCTAGTCTAAGCCTTATTTATTAACACAAGTTTTTGTTATTAAAATATGTATGTTTAGGTTAAGGTATTTTTCTATGGGCCTGTGTCGCCTGAAATAAATGGTATATTATATTATATTATTATATAAGGCAGACATAACAGACGAACTTGACGCCGACTCACAACTCCTTCATCTTGTTGAGCGTCTTCTCGAGGCCCGTACTCCTTGGAAGCGTACTGCGGGATCTCCTACAGCTGCGCAGCAAACACGTGCATGCCTTGCTTCACCATGTCGCACTCACCTGTAAGGCACGATCTCGAACTTGACGCCGACCCACTCCTCCTTCATCTTGTTGAGCGCCTTCTCGAGCCCGTACTCCTTGGAGGCGTACTGCTCGATCTCTTCCAGCTGCGTCGCGAACACGTGCACGCCTTGCTCCACCATGTCCGCGAGGGTCGTCTCCGGATTGTGGATCACTTCGACGCCGATTAATTCGCTGATCTTTTCCCAGTGACGGTCGCGCATGCCCTAAATGAGAGGAAAAGTTTTTGTTTAGTCCTTGTCACCAATATTTCAGTTACCAAGATGAAGCTAGTTGCTACAGATTACCCCCTCTAGATACCGCTTTGTAGGCGGTTTTCATTCGCCACTAATAAGTATTTTAGCACTTTATTTATAAAGTCTCGAGGTAAGATTGACATCTTCAGTCTCGTCACATTCGATCTGCGAGTTTCGTTTGAAGTTAGTTTTATTTTTCGTAAAAATCAATAAATCTAGTAAAACTCTTTAAGAAAGTAAATTTATGCTGTAAAAAGGTATAAAAAGAATTATTCCACTTTGCGCCACCCAGCCAACTGGTGGGGCAAAGTGGAATGCCAAAACTTTTGCAACGGAATCTGCCCACTAGTTGGACTTGGTAAGGCAAATTCCACTACTCTAAAATCTTGAGGATTGTGCCCTAGGGTTGACACCTTAGAATTTGTGTAGGTTGGTATGCTAGTATTTTATATTGGTTTAGAAAAGAAATAAATGTATATCTAAGTAAAATGTAACTAGGCCTGGTAACGTTGGACTTAGTACATAGATAGAGTTTTTACATAAAAGTAGGTACCTACAATAATAATTGTTTGGACATTTTTGTTTACTATTTGTTTCTGGAAGGAATCGGATTGTAAATCTCAGATTAATTACACGATTTGTTAGAAATAACCAAAACCTATTTTGCACGCGCTCGGCTAAACGCTAACTTTTTTACAAGTGCATAGTGCATAATACTTATTGTACCTTATATATTATATAATATATATATTCTTAACCTTTTTTATCGTGCTTGTTAGTGTTGTGATCCTAAGATTTCTACTAATTTTTCTGTTTTTACCCGTGAGAACCTGTAATTGGCTTTATGTTTCTTAGTCAACGGTTATCCATTTGTTATTGCTGTTGGTTCTCCTATAAATAAATAAATAAATAAATAAATAAATAAAATAAAACCTTACTAAATCTGTGATTGTAGTAGTTAGAATTAATATCATTTCGTTTTTTTACGGGGACAAATCATACTCAATTTGTGTTTTTGAACTTAGTATGAGAAGCATTAATGAACCAGTACTTACGAACAAATCATTGTATATCTTTGATTTTAAAAGTTTATTGTAGTTATATTTACTTAACGCGTACCATTTTTTGTAAATGACCTGACACATCATGTTGAAATTACTTTACTTAGGGTCATTTTCCGATCACGCGGGTTTGTGTCCGCGCGCATCGGGCCCGAATGCGCGCCGCGCGCATCTTATCACGCGACGAGTTTATGGCTGCATACGAGCTAAGCTCACGCATGCGTGCTCACACCACCATGACAGGAAAAAGGCCCTAATTTAAGCAAGCGGGATTTCCGTCGCGTAACAATACATATGTGTCGATGGCGGATCCCCTCCGAGCGCGACAGTAGCTCACCCTGTTGCAGATGGCGCACAGCACGGGCATGAGCACTTTGAACTTCTCCAGCTTGCTGCGCACCATGTCGGCGATGCGCTTGGCGCCGGGGAACTCGTACAGCTGCTTGCCCAGCTTGTACAGCAGCTTCCACCACGCCTCCACGTCCTCCGCGATCTGCGCCGCGTCCAGCCCCAGGAAGGGGCCGTGGTACCTGCCCGTCACAGACATTAAAAGTAAATGAGTTCACTTTAAGTGATAAAGCAATTCGACAGTCAGGCAATGGTACCAATTATCGAGCCAAGTCCAATCCAATTTTATCAGTATTTATTGTGTTTTAGTGCTAATTTAGATTCTACGTTTAACACCTCTAATTATGATGACAAAAAAGTTATGTGATAAATCATATTATTATTATTATTTCTTTTTACTTTCTTTTTAATTGTGTGCCTTTTAGTCTGTGCCAAATAAATGTATTTTCTTTCTTTTTCTTTCTTTTCTTTTCTTTATATCATCGGCGCAAGCTGTTACCTTTTTGCTATACTTGTGGGAGGGTAAAATGCCAGAATCTTCTGTAGATCACCACAATATATGGTCTGGAAAATTTCGATTTATAGCGACCCGCCCCTATTTTGGACGGGTGCAATTTACTAATGTGAAAACAGCGAGACTTTCTCCTGTCGCAGGTCTGCTGGAAGAAATTTCTTAAGAAATAAGCAGTACCTTTGTACTCATCATTATGATTATGATTATTATCTCATCATTATGATTATTATCTGTAAGTATCTATTTTTCTGTGTACATAAATAATAAAAAATTAAAAAAACCTTCCGCAATAAATGACAACGTCATCAAATTCCATTGTGACGTTTAGCAACTACGTGTAATACTATTTATAGATTAAGGCTGCTTTTTCACCAGAGATGTGCTATGCAGATATGCTGCGAGGATGTAAAAGCTAAGCTACGAAACTATGTGACCGTTTCCATTAATGCTAAGCTGTGTAGCGGAGCGAGTAAGATGTGCTGTGAAGATGGTCCGCTGCGAGGTAGCTGTGCGAGGAAGATGCGCAGCTCGAGATACGCGATGCATCGACAGTAGGAAAGGTGCATTCATAGCAACGTATCATAGCACTTCTCTGGTGGAATAACAGACTCAGATTATAATGTATTAACAGCTCACCACATCTCATATCCTTTGTAGAAGTCAAATGCGGTATGCCACAGCTTGTGGAATGGCTCTATGCTAGTCAACATGGTCTGCAGACTGTAGTACACCGACACTTCTTGGTCTAGTAACGTCTCCTCATTTATTATGTACTCTGCTTCGTGTTTGTCGTCCTGTTGATGAAACAAAAAAAATGTTTACAAAAGTTAGGCAAGGTAATAGTGAATTACAATTATGTAATAGGTACTATGTAATAGGTTGGGGAAAAAGTTGCTTCGCATTTTTTAAGAAAATTCATAACATTTTTTTATATAGTTTATTTACATTTAACTAAAGTATGTAGGTACCATTTTGTCCGATAACTTTTTGCCATTTTGTAGGTAGGGACATGATCCCATTGCTATATAAATTTTGGGACTTTCGATCAAAATACCGCGACAAGTGGTTTCGGCAGTCCTCTCGTGATGTTAACCTGACACTGCCTAAGGAATTCTGAAGAGACCGAAACAGGTGGAAATCTGAAGGTGCAAGGTCAGGACTATACGGCGGATGCATTAACACCTCCCAGCCAAACTCTCTTAATTTTTGCTGAGTGGCTAAAGATGTGTGAGGTCTAGCGTTATCATGATGAAAACCACACCCCTTCTGTTGATTAATTCCAGCCGCTTTCTCTCAACTTCTTGCTTTAATCTCATCAGTTGTTCGCAGTAGAGTTCAGAATCGATGGTCCTGCCTGGTGGTAACAGCTCATAATGAATAATGCCCTTCCAATCACACCACACGCACAGCATCACCTTGTTGCGAGTTAACCTGGGTTTCGCCACAGTCTGTGAAGCCTGACCGGCCTTTGACCACGACCTTTTTCGCACGTTCTTATCGTACGTGATCCACTTTTCATCACCAGTTATCAGCTTCTTCAAAAATGGTTCGGTTTCATTACTTCGTAATAAAGAATCACAAATGAGTACACGGTTCATTAGGTTTCTTTCAGTGAGCTCGTGAGGCACCCAAATATCGAGCTTTTTTGTGTAAGACCCAGATTTTTTCAAATGCGACAAAACTTTTTTGTGGTCAATTCCCAGTTCTTCAGCTACGTCGTAATTACTGATATGCCATCTTGCTCCACTTTTTCAAAAATGGCATCCATTTTATCCGTAATAGGGCGACCAGAGCGACGTGCATCTTTGACATCAAAATTTCCGGATTGAAAACGCTTAAACCAAATTTTGCTAGTCTCACAGACACTGCACTAGGTCCATAAACATCGCAAATTTTTTTCGCGGCTTGCGTTGCATTTTTACCTTTTTTGTAGTATTATTTTAAAATGTATCGAGTTTCTTCATTAGATTCACTTATCTTGACGGTACGAAAAACAAATGAAAATCACACATTTTCCTAATTTGAATTTGGAATTATGTTCTTTAAAATTTAAACTTTCAATGATACCAAAACCAGCCAGATACAAATAGTATAGCCAAAGAGATTTTATTACAAGTTCATACATACTATAATGCGAAAAGACTTTTTCCCCAACCTAATATGATACCGACACTCGGCACATGATGAATTGTTTGTTAGGGAATATGCTCTAAAAGATATCTTTAGTAAATATGAGGCTTCTCAACAAGACCTTTTTTTTTTTTTGGGTGGGGAATCATCAAAAACTTCTCCCGCTCTAGGCGGAGCGAGAGAGCGTGTCAGACTCTTACTGACTAAAACCCACTCGTGTTCCTTCGGTTGCCTTTACGTTACCAGGGACCACGGTATCCCTTTCGGATTTTCCCGCAACCCCGGCTGACATCTCTTTGAGGCGCGCGTGGAACACAACGCGCCGGCCACCCGGGCCTGGTCCTTACCGGACGGCGAGCTACCCATTGCTCACCGTCCGCAAGCCCGCGCCTACGGTGGCCGGGAATCGGCTATATATTCCCTACGCCAAGGGCGTCTCCTCCTGCGGCGGCTAGGGGCGTGAGAGCGCGAATTTTGCCTCTCCCTCACGCGTTCTGCCTCCTCCTTCGCGAGCATTACTGCTTCGCAGAAGGAGGTGACGGTCTCCCATGCCCTCTCCCTCCGTACCATGGCCTGGACCAGGGCCGGAAGCGAGAGATCCCCGCCACCGATCGCCTCCACGAGGACACGGCGGTGCTCTGCCCAAGCCGGGCAGACCTCCACCGCATGCTCCACCGTGCGTTCTGCGTGGATCGCCCGGAGAACACGGTGGAGCATACCGGGCGTTTCCTCCCGCCTGATACGAAACAGGAACCTCCCGAAACAACCGTGTCCGGTGAGGACCTGCATCAGGCGGAAGGTGAGGATGCCTCGGCGCCTCTCTAGCCACTCCTCAAAGAGGGAACTTATCGCCGCAATAGTGGCGTGCCCAGCACTGGGTTGCGACAATCGCACTCTCCATGACGCCATGAGATCCCGCCGGAGCTCTATCCGTTGTGGTTCTGTATGTTTGACTGAACACTGGTTGAAAGAACATTAAGTAGTGTTTGTTTATGATGATTATTTTACTGTACAAATTACATTAATTGTAAGAAAAAGTGCTATTCGCCGTGGATCTTTATATCTTGTTTAAAAAAAGTTGAAATGTAAACAATGTTTTGATTTAGTTAATCTTTCTATCGAGCGCACTATTGTGTTGAACTCGAGCGATACGTTATAATTTGCGTTTATTGACCTCCTCTGGCGATTTTATTCATTTCGAATCGGTAATGGAGGACTCACTCAATCAAATACATTCATATCGAGTAATAAAAGATTTAAAATTAAAAAATTATATTAAAATCTTCAGATAAAATATTTTTTATTTGTCTTCTCAATCTATTTAGGTCTTATAATTTAATTATTTGAACCTACTAGGATTACCGCATCTTCGTCGACTTGTCTTAATAATATATTTAGTGACAGTGATGCAAAAAATAAATTAGTTCTAAATGACTTAACATCTGACCACTGTAGTGTATTAGCTAGCTTCCCCATGCCATTACATAAAAAAGCCGCATAAAATAAAATGCAGGCTTTATACAGCTAGTCGTTGCAACAAGTTCAAAAATAATATACATCATCTATAGTAGAACGCGAGAATCCTAATGAAATCTATGGAGTCCTTTTTAATGTTGTGCAAAAAGAGCACCAATTTACTTACAAGACCAAAACCATTAACATTAATATTCTTATATTGGTATACTTACCAGCAAGTTCCTAAATATCCCATCCACTCTATCCACCACATCCCTCAGTAGATCAAGGTTGAGCAGCGGCGGATCAAACCTCCGAAATACCTCCAACTCTTTCTCATGCTTCTTCAACTTATCGTCGAAGATCTGCTTCCTACTCCTCAGCTTGTCTTCCGCCATGTTCCTCTTGGTATTGAGGGTTTTAAGCGTCAGGTCTATGGTTTCCTCCATGTCTAGTGGCCAGAGGAAAACCCGGGTGTTTAAGTTTACGTCTTCAACTGGAATTTGAAAATGGAATATATAATTAAATATCTATGCTTTATTCTTCATACGAGCCAGTGCAGACCGGGAGAAGAGCAGCGCTGGTCTTGGATCAAAAATATACTAGATTCTGTGGCTTTATATTGTGCGATGAAATAGAATCAATTAAAGTTTCAGATAAAAAAAAAACTTTTTTTAATGTAAACTTGCCGTGAGCCGTGATGGGTATCAAAATCAAAGACAAAAGTCAAATAAAATATTTCAATTAAGCACATAAAAGGCACTTTTGAACGTAAAAATTTACAAAAAACAGAATTGATTCTAGTCGCCCCTTCTAAAAGGTAGTTTTCGTATGGAGAAGAATGGGCAAGAAACTCCACCTCTTTTTAAAAGTTTTCACAAAATCTTGTATACATTAATTATATGTGAAGACGATGCATCTAGAATACGTCGTCTTTTTGCCCATCGTGGTATAGCCACTATAGACAAAAAGATTGTCTCAACTCATATTTCAAGCACAGATTACTTCAAGTAACAACACTACCAGCGCGGCAGCGGTCGCACTTCCAAAAAAACAACATCAAATCTTGTTATTTTATCGTGTTTATGACGTCTGCAGTTTCACTAGATAGCTAGTGAAACTGCAGACGTCGTGGCTATCTATAGAGATAGCGCAAAGAATATAGTAATATAGAGACAGTGCAAGCCACGACGACGCGCCCCACTCCGCTCCGCTCCGTACTAAAGTACAGCTACTAGTATAGCTTACAGTACAGTCATCGCGGAGTGGGGCGCGTCGACGTGGATTGCACTATCTGTAGATGTGACAATTTTTTATTAACTTTAGTAGTAGTACTTACAAAGTACATACCATATCAGTTTTATAGTGTGTGTTTTATATTTAAATAAAAAAAGAGATATATATATGTAGCAAATAATATTAACCTCGAGTAGATATTTGTTTAAGAACAATTATTGACTTACGAGGGCGGCACTGAAAATTTCGGGAATCAAGGAAGTGACACAACATTACTATTTAAAAATGTATTTATTGCTTTTCGAAGTATTCTCCGCGAAATTTGACACATTTTCCATACGATGGAACCAATCATTGAAGCAACCATTCCATTCGGAAGTTGGGGTCTCCAAAATGGCCGTTTTGAAGGCGTCCACAGCTTCTTCAGGTGATGAAAATCTCTGTCCACGCAATTTATTCTTTATTTTAGGGAAAGTATAGAAATCAATAGGGCTTAGGTCGGGGCTGTACGGCGGATGGTCTAATAATTCTATGTTTTCTTGCTCTAAAAACTCCTTTGTTCTGTGCGCGGTGTGAGAACTCGCATTGTCGTGATGGAGGATGATGCGGCGGTTGCAGTTCTCTTTACGGAGTTCAGAAACGACCTGTGGCAAACAAATGCTAGCATACCATTCTGCATTAACCGTTCTTTGTCCCTCAAGAGGAATAGTCGTAACATGGCCGGTTTTGGAGACAAACGTGGCCACCATTTTTCTTGCAACACTCCGTGAACGAAATTTTTTTGTTGACTTTAACTCATTTTCGAACACCCAAACTCGTGACTGGTTTTTTGTTTCGGGTTTGTACGCGTATATCCAGGATTCGTCACCTGATACGATGTTGTATACAGCATTTGAGGATCCTGCGTGGAATCTTTCGAGAGTTCTGACGCACCAAGTAACGCGAGCCGCTTTTTACGAATGCGTTATCCATCGGGAAAACAACTTTTTTACACCTAATTGTTCATGCAAGATTATTTGTATTTGACTCATGCCAATGTCTAAAGTTGCCTGAATTTCGCGGTATGTCACATGTCGATCTTCCTCAATCAGCTTACGCACAGCATCAACGTTTTCTTGGGTGACTGCAGTTTTTGGACGACCTTGACGGGGATCATCACTGAGCTTGACACGTCCACGTTGAAATTCAGCAAACCAGCGATGGTTTTGGATGGGGCTTCATCACCAAATGCAGAAATCATCCGGTCAACACACTGTTTTTGTGTTAAACTACTTCGAAAGTCATAATAAATCATCGCTCTTGAATTTTCTCGAGTCAATTCCATTTTCTCAACGACTAAACAAGTTTGACAAAACCTTGTGACAAGACCGAGAATCTTTTTTAAAATAAATAAATGGTATTCGATTTTTAAAACCAAGGAGTTTTCAATTAAAAAGATTTTAATATGTCAGGAGCAGTGGAAATATTCCATTCCCGATACTTTTAGTGTAGCCCTCGTATATATTGCTGTTATAAGGAAAGAAATAAAATGGTATGATTGCACAAGAAACAATGGACGGTCGTCAATAAATAACAGATAGCTACATCAAACATTCAAATTAATCATGTCTAGCTTCCGTTGCGCTCCTGAGGTACTGCCGGAGGCGTCTTCTAAATGTATCGATCGTGTTAATAGATCTAATAGGTGGTGGCCGGTTATTCCACACTTTGGAAGCCGCATAACGGAAGCTACGTCTAAAAGCGGCTGTACTATGAGACTGAGTCGAGAGTTGCTGTTTTAGTCTATATAAACACCTACTACATGATTTTAGTATACAATATGTAAAAAAAACCCTGTCCGATCCGTGAAGGTGTGGTTAAGTATCGTACTGAGAGTCTATTTAAGAGGTAATTAAAAGGAAAAAAAGAAAAAATATTGGCTCGTTTTTTTTAATGGGGAATTTTCCCAGGTTACACGTGGGTGTTACATGGGGCGCGGATTTAGCGGATGTCTACAAGTCATAACTCTGTTGAAAATTTGCTAATTTTTAACTGATTTAGGGTAATTTTAGTACTAAAAATGTGAATTTGAAATAGCAATAGCTTTTTTATTTTAATAATAAGATTTTTCATTACTTTTTGGTAATGCTATTGCAGCACCCATGTGCCCCTTTCGGATCGGACAGTTTTTTTTTTACATTATTGTATATTAGTAAAACTTAGATATTAAATCAATTTCAGAAGCAACACATTTTGGATGTATGTCATGCAAACCTAACCTAAAGTAAGTCATTAAATCCTGAGGTCTTGCCGGGCAATAATATTGTACTGGATTTCATTATAACCTGCAGGTCAATAATGTGATTTGAATTTGGAACCTCTACTAAAAATACGTACGAAAACTTACAAAAAAAATATATCTAAATTCGAATAGCTTTTTATTAACTCGCAGGGGGTGTAAAAAATAGATTATATTCTCTTCTGGGATAAAGGAGTGTCTGTCTTAGGCAAAGCCCGTGACATAATAAACTGCTGTATCCACTAGGTGAATAATCTACTACATTATATTTATTTAACTTACAATGTAGATGCGCATGCTCCATCAGGAACAGCACATACTCGGCAGTGGTGCGCGCTTTCTCCCGCAGGTCGAACATGGAGCAGTCGCGACACTCCATGATGTAGTTGATCAGTTCCACCAGCTGGGACGTGGTCTCCGGGCTCTCGGAGGCTCGGGAAGCCATCGCCTCATAGATGTTGCAGATGCTGGACAAAGGTCCAAGGTTTGAGGGCAATATAACTATAGAACATGAGGTCTTAGCTGCGACCCCAAGCTGGATATATTAAATTAGCTTTGCCTGCGTGGAGTTCGGAAATTATTGCATATGAACGTACTCGTACTTCATCAAAAGTACACATAATATGTCGACATTTTTGCCAAATTTTCATCGAAATCCGTTCACGCAGATGAAGATAACAGACAGACGTACAGGATTCATCATTTCAGTCGGTACAATAAACCTGTCACAGAAACAGCCACTTAAAATTTAGTTGCGTTTAAGGTAATAATTTTAATAAAGACTTCAGTAACAGAGCAGTGGTGGCTCAGCGGTAACTACCGCGACTTAGATCCGCGAGTCGTCGGTCGTAGGTTCAAAACCATATAGGCGCTTTATTTTGTGTAAATTGTTTTATCACAAAATTTTCTCAAAACGGTGAAGGAAAATATCGTGACGAAGAAATTCAAAGACATGTGACATCTCCTCAAGTTTTCGTGGAATCAAACGCTACGCTCCAGCGTTTGTTAGGGTTGTCAACCAACCTTTTTGTAAAACTGTAAAGTATACTATTGCATAGAGCTGTAACAGTAGATGCACTAGTACTTGTCTACAGCTTCGCTCGTATAGCCGCGATTGAACCAACTGATGCGTAAGTGTTCACCTGAATGCTTGGATTTCGTGAAAACGCCTTTACATGTGTAAGTGAGTCGAATCGAAAAACTATGTTACTAATAATGATAATGCAAGGGCGCATACTGCAAGAATTGTTTGGGTATACCTGCAGTAGGACGTTAGTATCGGAGTAATGAATGGCCAGCTAGAAGCTCTGATATGAATCCAATAGAGCACTTATGGGATGAGCTGAAGAGGCGTGTTCCAACTAACCAACCAGGTCCAGAAGCTTTGCAAGAGCTGAAAAGTGCAATTTTGGAAGCATTTGGGAACATTCCACAGCACGTCATTAATTAATTCCATGCCAAACCGCAAGACGACCGTCTTAAATGCTCTTTGGAGGTAACACAAGTTCCTAAATAAACGTTTTCTCTACGTAAAACCATTTTTTTTTTTAAATTCCATTCAAATGTTTTTGTTTCAATATGCAATTAAACTGTTGTTTTTTAGTATTCTGATTTCAAAGTTGTGTTTGTGTTTTTTTTTTTTTCTTAGTCCTATCCTTATTTAAAAAGATGGGGATTTTTAAACACAAATATGAAGGGTGGCTCGATTTGTAGCTCACCGTCCGATAAAGACCAGGCCCCGGGTCGACGGCGCGTTGTGTTCCACGCGCGCCTCAAAGAGATGTCAGCAAGTGAAGGGGTCCGATGGGACCGATGCCGACGCCGGGTTGCGGGAAAGTCCGAAAGGGATACCGTGGCCCCTGGCTACGTAAAGGCAACCGAAGGAACACGGGTGGGTTTTAGTCAGTAAGAGTCTGACACGCCCTCCCGCTCCGCCCAGAGCGGCAAAAGTTATTTGATAATAGCCCATCCAAAAAAAAAGAAAGGGTGGCTCGACTTAGGTTTCCGGGAGTGTGATTATGTCTACTGTGCTAATACTTACTTTCTGTTCCACTTCCTGTTGATTAATATAAAGTGGTCGACGATGTGCTGGCGCAGGCTGCTGACGATCTCCCAGAGAGTATCGTTGATGGGCCCGCAGTCCAACATGATCATGTTCAGGGGAATATCTCGCCGGAGGAAGGCGACCTTGTCGCGAAGTTCCTCGTACATGTATATGCGGGCTGTGAAATCCTGGGGATGAGAAAAGTTGAGTTAATTTAGACTGGCTGATTGGTTTAGATTAGGCATCACCAATTATTATCATTGGGGGTCCGTTTTTTAAATAATATTACCGTCGCGGTTCGTTTCGTAGACGATTACTAGCAACAGAGATTTAAAAAAGTACCGGAATCTAAATATTTATGTAAGTAATAAACAAATACATATTATTTAATGCACAAAAATAACAAAGTAAGTAATTAAAATGAATGTGAAAATATTTTTTTTTTACTTTTAACTCTGTCTCTTCTAATCTGTCTGAAGTCTGGTTGCAGTATCATGGGGTTAGACAAGTTCAGAGTTTTTACATTAGTAATTACTCAGTAGCAGCCTGGTCATTTGTGTTGCGATTGAGATGCGATTCCACGGACAATTAATTTCGCAAAGCTTGTTATTCTTATCAATTATGACGTGTCGGAAACATAACAAAGTATTTAGGAAAATCCGATATTATATAAAAATTGCACTATTTTAGTTGCCCGTATTGAGTTTTTTTTTCATTTTTACACTATTGAAAATGTACTAAAAAAAACAATAATACTATGAGTTTAACTGTCACTAACGAGATACAATATAATTTATATTGTTATCGACTTCTAAAGGCAAATTTACAGGTGAGCGGTTATCGTTGTTAGAGATTTTAGAGATTTTTTAAAATGATTTACAGAGAATTGAATACGCCCGGCTTCGTGCCCGGTTTATGAACACACTAGCTTCTGCCCGCGACTTCGTCCATAAGCCCATAACCTACCTCAAGAACTGAGCTATCCAATGAAAAAAAAATATTCTCAAATCTGGCTGGTAGTACCAAAGATTACCCCCTACATGCAAACTTACAAACAAACAAATTTTACCTCTATATAACTGAGGGAGAAATTAACCTTACAGCGTACCGAGGTCGGATGCTCTCTCTGTTTCAGGTGCTTGAACCTGCCGTCAATGTCTCGGCCCAACGATTGTCGGATCAGGTGCGCGTCATTCAAAATAATCATAGATTGGATAACGCTACACTTGATCGGCTACGCTCAGAAATGCAGAGTAGCTCTGCTAGTAACCCTCCCATATCCCAGACTGTCGTGTGTGCGCCCGCCGAAGTTCCACCGCGGCCAAACCAACATGATGAGGAGGAGGACGCCAGGGCTATATCTGCAGATAACCTATGCAATGTGGAATTAAGGAGCGCACTGGAGGATGCGATCCGTGAGTACCGGTTCACATCACCTGACCTTAGACCACGGCTACCCCGTTTGCCCATGAATAAAAGAAACAGAGCACTTGTATGTGCCCTGGATGCGCTGTTACCAAATTTTATAGAAAGCAGCGCAGACCTTTGCGATACACACTCGATCTTGTACTGCACGGCTGTTGCGGCATGTCGTGTAGCTCGTGTCAAATTTCCAAACACTGACCGAGCTGTACGACCAAAACCTGCCGCGCCAGCCTGGCAGTGCAGGATCGAGCGTCGTATTAATGAGGCCAGGGTACTCATCGGGAAGCTTATCTGCTTCAGGGAGGGCAATACACGCCCAAGGGTGATGCGCTTTGTGAGACGGGCGTTCTCGGGAACGAGTATTAGTCCTCGAGAATATGTTTCCTGTGTCACAGAGCGCATCGACTTCCTGAAGCAGAAAGTTTATGCATGGGCAAACCGTATACGTCGGTATAGGCGAAGAGTGGATCGGTACACTCAGAATCGCATGTTCCAGAGCGATGAAAGGTGGGTATACAGAGCATGGGAGCGGCCCATTCCCACTCAAAGTGTGACTGACGCGCGCCCGCCAGATAAGGATGCCATGAGTGCTTTTTGGCGAAGCATTTGGTCGGTGCCCGTCAGTCACACTGAAGGTGATTGGATGCGTGTTGTTGAGCGGGCGTGTGATTTAATACCAGACATGGAGGCTATTCGCATTAGTCCTCTGGATGTGGCCCGTGCAGTTCGTCCGTTGCCTAACTGGAAATCTCCAGGACCGGATGGACTGCACAATTTCTGGATTAAATGGCTACAAAGATCACACGCCTGCTTAGCCTCACAATTCCAGTCATCTGTTGAGACTGGGTCACTACCACTATTCTTTACGACAGGAGTTACCCACCTGCTCCATAAATCAGGTAGTACTGCGGAACCCAAAAACTATAGACCAATAACATATTTACCGACGGTCTATAAAGTTCTTACATCCATTCTTAGAGCAAAAATTGCACAACATATTTATAGCAACTCAATTATGTCTGTGTCTCAGAATGGATGTAAGAATGGGTCCCGCGGTACTAAGGAGCTGCTCCTTATAGACATGACCATAAGCCAACAGGTTCGTAGAACCCGGAAGGATTTGTCGACATGTTGGATAGACTATAAGAAGGCCTATGACTCGGTGCCACATACATGGCTCATTAGGGTGCTGGAATTATACAAAATAGACGTAACTCTACGCACCTTCTTGATGTCGTGTATGGGGCAGTGGAGGACGGTCCTTCTCTATCCAGGATGTCGACAGATCCGGGGGATTAATGAACCGATCAGGATTGAACGCGGAATATTCCAGGGCGATAGTTTGAGCCCGCTTTGGTTTTGCTTAGCCTTGAATCCTCTAAGCACACTTTTGGAGGATTCAGGTCTAGGCTATCGGTTGAGAAGAGGAGGTCAGGTGATATCTCACCTCATTTACATGGATGACTTAAAACTCTTTGCTCCTAACAATTTGCGACTGATGGAGCTACTGAAAGTAACAGAAACTTTCAGTAGCGCCATCAAGATGGAATTTGGTGTAGACAAATGTGCAGTCATGCATGTAAAGCGAGGGGGGATTATGGAATCCGTGGGAACCCAACTCTCGGATTCCATACACCTTAGATCCCTCTCCTCAACCGAAACCTACAAGTATTTGGGTATGTCGGAAGCATTAGGCATCAATGTTGCCGACATGAAACAATCGTTGAGGGATCGCTTCTTTGGCCGCCTGAATAAAGTGTTCAACAGTCTTTTATCAGGCGGAAACAAGGTGCGTGCCTTCAACGGTTGGGTCATGCCGGTTTTGATGTATTCTTTTGGCATACTCAAATGGACTCAGACGGAACTTGACGCTCTGGATAGGAAGGTCCGTACATTGCTGACGGCAAATCGGATGCATCACCCACGATCATCAGTGATGAGGCTGTACATCCCGCGGAAGTGTGGGGGTCGAGGTTTCTTAAATGCTAAAACCCTCCACAACCGCGAGATCTGCAGTCTCAGGGAATATTTCCTTCAAACTGACGTGGGGATGCACCGAGATGTGGTCGCAGTGGACAAGGGCCTCACCCCGCTCTCCTTGGCGAAAGAGAACTGGTGCAAACCTGCTGTACTTGATACTAACGACCGTAAGGAAGTATGGCAAGGCAATGAGCTTCACGGACGCTTTTTCCGGGCCCTCCATGGACCCGATGTTGACTTTTTGGCGTCTGTATCCTGGCTGCGTTTCGGCGACCTCTTCGGGGAAACCGAAGGTTTTGTCTGTGCGATAATGGATGAAGTTATCATGACGAATAATTATCGGAAATACATTGTCAAGGATGGTACGGTTGACATTTGTCGGGCATGCCATCGTCCCGGTGAATCAATCCGACATATTGTTTCCGGTTGTTCTCGTCTTGCTAACGGTGAGTACTTGCACAGACACAATCTAGTGGCTAGGATTATCCACCAGCAACTTGCCTTGCAGTACAACCTTGAGGAGTTCGAATTACCATACTACAGGTATGTGCCCGACCCAGTTCTCGAGAATGGTCATGCCACATTGTACTGGGATCGATCTATTATCACTGACAGGACTATTGTAGCCAATAAGCCTGATATTGTGGTGATAGATCGACGAGAGCGCCGTGCAATGATTGTTGATATCGCTGTCCCTCATGACGAGAATCTCGTGAAAGCTGAGAAAGATAAAAAAATCAAGTATCTTGACTTAGCACACGAGGTTGTCGACATGTGGGACGTGGACTCTGCAATCATTGTACCGATAATTGTTACGGTTAATGGCTTAATAGCGAAGAGCCTCGATCAACATCTCAGGAGGCTCTCATTGCACGGTTGGGTCAAGGGCTTGATTCAGAAAGCAGTACTTCTGGACACGGCACGCATAGTGAGGAGGTTCCTCTCTCTAGAGCCCTGACCACCGGCATCTTGGACCCTGTTCCTGATGCCGAGGCCAATGGCATAATAGCCAAGAGCCTCGACTAGGCTCTTGGCTATTATGCCATTGGCCGTCACGACTATCGGCACATTGGCTACTGTATCCACATCCCACATGTCGACAACCTCGTTTGCTAAGTCAAGATACTTGATTTTTTATATTTCTCAGCTTTCACGACATTTTCGTCATTCAGCAATATCAGCAATCATTGAACGGTGCTCTCGTCGATCTATCATCACAATATCAGGCTTATTGACTACAATAGTCCTGTTAGTAGTAGTAATAAATCCAATACAATGTGGCGTGACCATTCTCGAGAACTGGGCCGGGCACATACCTGTAGTTATGGTACTTCGGACACCACAAGGTTGTACTACAAGGCAAGTTGCTGGTGGATAATCGTAGCCACTAGATTGTGTCTGTGCAAGTACTGGCCGTTAGCAAGACGAGAGCAACCGGAAACAATATGTCAGATTGATTCACCGGGAGGTGGCATGCCCGACAGATGTCAACCGTATCGTTCTTGACAATATATTTCCGATAATTATTCGTCATGCTAACTTCATCCATAATCGCACAAACAAAACCTTCGGTTGCCCCGCAGCCAGGATATAGACGCCAAAAAGTCTACATCAGGCCCATGGAGGGCCCGGAAAAAGCGTCCGTGAAGCTCTTTGCCTTGCCAAACTTCCTTACGTTCGTTAGTATCAAGTACAGCAGGTTTGCGCCAGTTCTCTTTCGCCAAGGAGAGCGGGGTGAGGCCCTTGCCCACTGCGACCACAACTCGGTGCATCCCCACGTCAGTTTGAAGGAAATATTCCCTGAGACTGCAGATCTCGTGGCTGTGGAGGGTTTTAGCATAAGAAACCTCGACCCCCATACTTTCGCGGGATGAACAGTCTCATCACTGATGATCGTGGGTGATGCATCCGATTTGCCGTCAGCAATGTACGGACCTTCCTATCCAGAGCGTCAAGTTCCGTCTGAGTCCATTTGAGTATGCCGTTGGCGAGTAACCGTTGAAGGCACGCACCTTGTTTCCGCCGGATAAAAGACTACTAATCACTTTATTGAGGCGGCCAAAGAAACGTTCCCTCAACAATTGTTTCATGTCGGCAACATTGATGCCTAATGCTTCCGACATACCCAAATACTCCGGAAACCGAAACCTATATTTCGGTTGAGGAGAGAAATCTAAGGTGTATGGAATCCGAGAGTTGGGTTCCCACGGATTCCATAATCCCCGCTCGCTTTACATGCATGACTGCACATTTGTCCACACCAAATTCCATCCTGATGGCGCTACTGAATGTTTCAGTTACCTTCAGTAGCTCCATCAGCAGCAATTTGTTGGGGGCAAAGAGTTTCAAGTCATCCATGTAGAGGAGGTGAGATATGAGCTGACTATCTCCTCAATCGATAGCCCAGTCCTGAATCCTCCAGCAGTGTACATAGAGGATTCAAGGCTAAGCCAAACCAAAGCGGACTCAAACAATCGCCCTGAAATGTTCCCCGTTCAATCCTGATCGGTTCATCGATCCCCCGGCTCTGTCGACATCCAGGATAAAGAAGGACCGTCATAGGCCTTCTTGTAATCTATCCAAAATGTCGACAAATCCTTTCGGGATCAACGAACCAGTTGGCTTATGGTCATATCTATAAGGAGCAGCTACTTAGTATCAAAGGACCCATTCCTACATCTATTCTGATACACAGACATAATTTAGTTGTTGTCAATATGGTGTGCAATTTTTGCTCTAAGAATGGATGTAAGAACTTTATAGACCGCCGGTAACAATGTTATTGGTATATTGTTTTTGTGTAATTTGGTATGTTATTGAATTAATTTTAATTTTATTTTGATTGTTATTTTCTATAATTTATTATAAAAATATGTTATGAATGTGTAATTTTTATAGTTTTAATGAACGTGTTTTTAGTTATTTATATATGTTTTCAAACACAATGGTGCCGATTCTCTTATTTAATACACCGAACTAAACTAACTAAACTATCACTAAAATTCCTTACTTTTGGCTATGAGAATCTTAAAGTCTCTTAAAATCTCTTCTTCTATTCTTCAATAAAAACTCTGGAATTGCGAGGCTAAGCAGGCGTGTGACCTTTGTAGCCCTTTAAGCCAGAAATTGGCAAGTACAGTGGAAAAATATGAATCATGACCCACCTTGACGATAAATTGTTTGAAACCGTCAAAATAACAAAGATTTCCCTCCTTTACAGTGCATGCTGCACTTAGGACGTTTTAAATATTAAGCAAGCTATCCTCTTCTTTTCATGTGGTTAGTAAGTAACTAACCTGGTGTCAGAATTTTAAAGCTGCCTATGGGCCTCTGACTTAGCTTCACATGCCGTAGAGAAATATCTCTAAGGCATGCAGGAAGCAAGCTATGTCAATACGGGTCGGAGATCTATGTTTTTTTAACCTTTGACATCACTGCAATAGATAATATTTTAGATAAAGCATTAATAATCATATTTTGAATCTAAACTCTTTGTAATTAACTATAGCTCAGAACATTTTTTTTTTTCAAAACCATGTTCCGTACTCTTTCGATTACCTATAAAATGTCAAAGATTCAAAAAGTCATTCAGAAATTGGTATCAAATAATTATTTCTATGACAATAAATAATAATTCGTTTATATTTACAATGGCAGAACAAAGAGCTCGGATTATAGTTCTCAGTGAGCAAGGCTACGGTATACGAGAAATATCTCGAGAGTTAAATATATCTCGAAACACAATGAGGACCTGGATCAGGCGATATGAAGAAGAGGGCACCCTGGAAGATAGACGACGATATAATCATGGTGTTCGTCAAATCACGAAACAACAGAAAACTGACATGCGTCATCATTACGAAGAACATTCGTTTACACCCACTCGGTATTTTGCGGCACGATACGACGTTTGTCTACAAACGATAAGAAATCATTTGCACTCCACTGGGCTGCACTATAGACATCACGCTAAGAAAGTAGACTTAACAGATGCACACAAACTTGCAAGATTAAATTTTGCACGTGAATATTTAAACTTTGACTGGACTAACGTTATCTTTTCAGACGAGAAATCTTTTAGATCTTCTCAGCACGGTCGCATACCCTTGTGGCGTTACAATAATACACGATACACCCAGGATCACGTAGTGCCGAATCAATTGTCTGGCCGAATCTCAGCTAACATGTGGGGCTGCATGGGAACCGGAAGTGTAGGCGACCTGGTTTAGATTTCTTCTCATGCGAATGCAATAAGTTATGTGGATTTATTAGATCAATCTATGTTACCGACAGTGCGAATGGTTTACCCGCGAGAAGAAGTTCGAAGCTTTTAATATGTTCACGATAACTGTAGAGTGCATACGGCCAGAGTTGTGTCTAGCTGGTTTAGCCAGCATCCAGAAGTTACGCTAATTCCCTGGCCATCTAAATCCCCGGACTTAAATCTAATTGAAAATGTATGGGGTCTGATGGTCCAAATGTGGGATAACAGAAACGAGAGGACAAAGAAAGCAATTGAGCAACATTGCTACGAAATTTGGGATTATATGAGAGGAAGTGATATTTGCAGTCGCCTTATTGGATCAATGCGTTCAAGACTATTGGCTGTTATTGCAATCAATAGTGGTTACACTCGATATTAACTATTGTTAAATAAGAACGAGTTCAACATTATAATTTTTATATTTTATAAGCGTTTTACTTTCCCATTTCTTATTGTTGCCTTAACGAACTTTGCAAACAAAGAAGCCTTTAAGCTGAACGCATATTAAAATAAATAATAAATCAGGTATATTAGATTAAAAACACATTGATTTTAGTACGACAATGCGTACGCGTCGTATTTATTTTGGGTGTGCATTCAGCTTTATACCGCACTCGTGTGTAAAAGCTCTTGACAATGATGGAGACTGCAACAGATAATTCTCTGTGTAATTAAATGGCAGATAACTAGGTCTTTACCATGGAAATATATGTTTACGCGAATGTCGACCTAATTGTATTTGAATGTCTGTAAGAAAATAAGCTTATGGTGGATCATGATTCAAATTTGTCGACTGTACTTCAATAGCTGTAACAGCTCTATATTAGATCTCATCATTGCGCATTCGTATTTCCGAAGATAGACATGATTCCTGAAGCGCATACTTTTCCTTGGAGTTCTGTATATTACAACGAAGATCTAAGTTACCTTTAAATATGGCGGCGGCTCTGACTTCATGAACATTAGCAGGGTCTGCTTGGCTTCTCCGTTGAGGATGTAGAATAAGTCCTGGTAGTTACTGAGGAAGCTGCGAGGTCCTGGCTTGTTGACGGTCATGTGGCGCACCGTCTCCTGGATGGCGTCCGACATGTAGCGCTCTTCGGAGTGCACCGGTATCAGGAACGGGTGCGGTCGGCTTGAGTCTGGCCACACAGACAATCAGTAATAGGGTATTTGACATACATAAACTTACGACATCATCCTATGGGGATAAGCATAAACTGCACAACGCCACCTACTACGATCCTTACATACTCCTTTTACTTCGTTTATGTTCACATATCAGCAGTGCTATTCTGTAACCATCTCACCGTGAAAACTTAGGTGAAGTGAGTTGTCATTCCAACAGGGTGAGCTGTCAGTTGATGCTAGGGATGGATCACTCCACGCTCACTTCAGAACCTGTTTTCACGGGGAGGTGGTTACGGAAATCGCACTGCTGGTCCTACACGAACGAATACTATCAAAAATATAAAATCTATACAGAATACATTATTATTTTGCAGAAAAAAATAATTGGTAGAAATATGGAGAAGTGTATCCTTGTCACGCAAAAATATTATTGTACTGAATGGAGCAGTTATTATTGGTTTTAACCACGTGGTAATATTTCTCTATTTCCATTGCTTGTTAACGATTTATTATTTTGAAACAACAAAGCTGCATCTAATGCGCAAGGCATTCTCTACCAGTCAAGAAATGGTGGTGGACAACTCATGGCAGGTGCATAGAACGACGGTTTTTTACATCAATAAAATTAATCGTCAACATTGATGAATACTACACAACTCGTTTGCTAAAAATGTAACTAAATTGCGTACTTACTTGGATACATAATCTTATCGACGGCAGGCAGCATCTTGGAAACGTTGATGATGGCTTGGAAGCAATGGACGACGAAGCTCCCGAGGTTGTCCAGGTCTGGGTCGAAAGTGATGTTGTTGGTGCCGGGGTGTCCGATCACCTTTATGCGCAGGATCGGCGGCTTGATGAACATGTAGTCGCGGTATCGACCCTCGTACGCGTTACCTTCCTAGAAACACATAACATCACGCCTGTATTCCCCGAAGGGTTAGGCAGAGGTGTATCGTCTGTAAAAGATCGCTTTAAGCGATAAGACCGCCCATTGTGTCACCCTATGTAAAATTTCTAAATTCATGCCTGTAATTTTTATGGTGTACAATAAAGAGTATTCTAACTATCTATCTATAGTCACACCAAAATTATGCCATTTACAAAGTCCCATGTAAAAGGGGGCGAGCTTAATGCCATCAACCGGGCACTAGACTCCGGGCTGTAAAACTCGAGTTAAGAATCATAGTCACTTTCAATTATTAGAGAAACTGCGCAGATGTGATGGTACCGACATCTTAAAACGAAAATAGTTATTTATCCAACATGTGAGGAAAGTTCGTTTTTCCTATGAGTTTTGATTTTGAGTCTTGAGCGAACGAAGGATTGAAAAATAGAATCACGAGCGCAGTGAGTGATTATAAATTTCAATCCTGAGTAAGCGAAAGACTCAACAAAACGAATAGAAAAGCTCACAAGTTGCATACAAAACTTTTCACCACTCCCAGCAAGAAAGTATTCAGTCATCATAGGTAAATAAATTAAATAAAGACAAAGCAAATCAAAATAATTCTTTATATTTTAAAATATCTTTAAAACTTAACTTAAAAAAATTAGGCAAGGTTAGTTCCTGAACGGGAGCATTACTTTCCTCACTGTTCAAACAGTGAGGAAAAACCAACTTTCCTCACTGTTTTCGTAGAGGAAAGACACTTCTTTCGTGCGGGAGTGGTAAAAAGAAAATTATCTATTTTGGATCTACGATCGTAGGTAATGTAGTTAGGTACTTGGAAATGCCAGTTTAAAAAAAGTTTTAGTTTTTGCGTAAACTTCACAGAAATAATTGGTATCAATCTCTAAACAGGATAAACAAAACAAATACTGAATTTATCAACTCATACTTCAAGTAAGTACGGTGCGTACTTACTTGAAGTATGAGTTGAGCGGTGGACCCCAAAAAAAACATCAATTAATTTTTTGTTTAATCCTGTTTAGTTAGCCATCGTTTAGTCTGCAGAGTTTAGCTAGCTATTTTAATCTAACCGCTTATACAAGCAGCAGTGATAGCCTAGTGGTGTGACCGTCGGACTGCCAAGTCATAGGTCTCGAGTTCGAACCCAAGGCACGCACCTCTGACTTTTCGGATTCATGTGCGTATTGTATAATTATCACTTGCTTCTAAAACGGTGAAGGAAAACATCGTGAGGAAACCGGCATGCCTGAGAGATATTTCCCGACGGCATGTGAAGCCACGTAAGAGGCCATATGGGCGGCTTTAAAACTCTGACACCAGGTTAGTCACTAACACTCGAAAAGAAGAAGACCGTTTATACAATGGAAGTGATTTACCGTCCACGGGCTTGATATACTTTACTCGTCTTTTTCACATCTTTATTTCACTGACTTTTTTCATCAGGAATTTCTCAGTAGCAGCCCGAAGTATGGATTGGTGCCCGGTTGATGGCAAAAGGCTCGCCCCTATTACATCAGACTTAAACATAACTGGCGAAATGTGGGTGTACTAATAAGTATACCTCTGCCTAACCCTTTGGGGATTACAGGCGTGTTGTTTATCTGATTGAAACTGGACCTATATTTTTAACAATTACTTGTTTGAGAAATTATTTATTTTTTATTTTTTATTTTATATTAATTCTATGACCCTTAAAATTTGACATATCATTTTAATTTCGATTCTGTGACCCGTATAATTTGTATTACTCATTCGTTTATTTTAATTGCATTTGATATTTTATTTTAATTTTAATTCTGTGACCTTTATAATTAGCACCCATTTTAATTGCATTCATATTTTATTCTATTTTGATTTATTCTGTTGCAGTATAGTGAAAATTTTATTTGATGTAATATGGGTTTTACCTGAATTAAATGTTTTTTTTTTTTGTTTTTTTTTATGTTGTGTTATTTCACTGAGAAAGTTTTTAACAACAATTTTAGTCAATTTTAGTACAGCGCCTATCTGAACTGTCTGGCAAAAAATTAAAGACTGATCAGTTTTAAGTTCGTTAGTACAAAACGAGGTTTTTCTTTTGAAATGGTTTAATCATTCGGACCAGCTTTCTAATTACGCAACATATTTTCGTAAACGATAAAGACAAATCTGTTTCATTTTGACTGTTCAACAACATTCATTGCGTCATTTACGTTGCTCTGCAGTTTTTTTTTTTCGAACTTACGGAGCAATGGATTAGCAATCTGTTTCAAAACGATTCAGATTCGGATTGATTTTGCATTACGTAATTAGGGTACAGGTTTTGTAATAAGATTTGTGATTGAAATACAGTTCTTTATACAAAACTGACAATTCTTAGTCCAGAACAAAGTTGGTTTAAGCCTGAGTTTAAAGATAAGATTATTAATTTGTATAAAAAGTGAGTTCAAAAACTAAAACCCGACTACTGACGTAGCATATCTCTGTTAGAGGTTGCAAACCTATAAGTTTAATATAAACTACATCTTGTCTACTGCTTTTGATGTGTCCTAGCAACCGAAGTAACATTGTTCTAAAAATTATATATTTTTCTGTTGCACTACAAATAAGTTTTTTCTTCCTGCAACCTTATCCCATTCTCTAATATGGTAGCAGAGCGTGAGGAAACAGAACGCGTATGATAATTATAATTAATTACATTATCAAGTAAGAAATCGTGAAAATGAGTAACCAATCCATCGCAATTGAAAAACTCTCCGGAGTAAATAATTACACCAACTGGAAATTTCAAATGAAGATGTTGCTTATTCATGAAGACTTGTTTGAATGTGTCAACGAGGTCGATAAGAAAAATAAACCAGAATGCGAAGACAAGAAGAAACAGGAAAAAGCGCTAGCACGAATCTGCCTCAGTGTTCAGCCCTCTGTTTACTCCGTTGTCAGGAATTGCAATACTGCGTTTCAGGCCTGGAAGAATATACAGAATTCGTTCGAGGACAAAGGTCTGTGTAGAAGATTAGGTCTCCTCAGAATGCTATTTAGCTTAAAATTAGAGCAGTTTGACAGTATGGAGGCGTATATTACAAAAATTCTAGATACAGCCCAACAACTGCAAGACATAAATGCTTCTCTGGAAGACGAGTTCGTTGCTATAATAATGCTCAGTGGGCTCCCCAAGCAGTTTGACCCACTCATTATGACGTTAGAGCATAGTAGCCTTTCTCTCTCAAGTGAACTGGTGAAAACTAAACTACTCCAGGAGGCACAGAGACGAGGTGATGCAGAAGGTACGGAACAGAATGCCCTAACGACTTCGATTTCGATCTCGAAGCGTGCCAAGTGCTTTCGATGCAAAAAATTAGGCCATTACGCTAGAGATTGCAGACAGAAAGCTCCGCATAAGGATAAGCCATCTAGTGCCAGTTGTCAAGAGGAGGAGAAGGTTCAGAAAACTCCTGGCAGGACGACTATGTTGTCGGCTCTGACGGTAAAGCTGGATCGAGATGTGTGGTACGTTGACAGTGGTGCAACTTGCCACATGACCAATAATAGAAACATTTTGCATGATTTTGTGTGTGATACGCCAAAAGAAATAAGCGTTGCGAACGGTGAAAAACTTTTTACGTCGGGTCGTGGTAATGTGAAACTCTTTTTACAAAACCAATGGATAACTGTCAGTAATGTAGTTTTTATACCGAACTTGTCATGTAATCTGTTATCTGTCAGTATTTTGACACAAAAATGTTTTGAAGTAAAATTTATATCGATTTTTTGTAAAATTTACCAAAACGGAAAGGTAGTAGCTGTAGCAAAACGGGATGCATGCGGTCTTTATAAATTAGAAACCGGGGATGCGTCTATAAATTCCGTTTCGCGCGAACACAGTATGCCAGTAAGCGTCTCCTTGAGTACCCAGGCAGATGTTCAATCTCAGGGTTTATGGCATCGTCGGCTTGGACATCTGAATAGTCGCAGCATGAACCTACTCAAGAGTGGTATGGCGGCTGGTATCGACTATGATGTATCTACATACGAGCAATGTATCGCTTGTATTGAAGGTAAGGTTACTAATTTACCTTTCCCTAAGAAATCTTTTTCACGTGCAAGTGAGGTGTTAGGACTGGTTCACACGGACGTATGCGGCCCTATGCCAGTGAAATCTATAAGCGGTGCGAGATATTTGCTAATATTTATTGACGATTTTTCTAGGAAGACATTTTGTTATTCAATAGAATCGAAAGACAAAGTTTTTGAGTATTTTTTGATTTTTAAAGCTCTTGTAGAGAACGAGACTAATAAAAAGATTAAAATCCTGAGAAGCGATAATGGTGGCGAGTACATCAATACGAGATTTAAGCAGTATTTGAGTAAGTGTGGAATCCGGCATCATACTACTGTTCCTCACTGTCCACAGCAAAATGCAGTTGCCGAACGCGCGAACCGAACTATTATGGAGGCGGTGCGCTGTATGCTTCTGGAAGCAGGTTTGGATCAACGTTTTTGGGCTGAGGCTGCGAACACTGCGGTGTACATTAAAAATCGCTCACCTACAAAGGCAGTTAGAGGTGCAACTCCAGAAGAAATTTACAGTGGACACAAGGTAAATTTAGATAACTTACGTGTGTTTGGTTGTTTAGCATATGCTGTACAAAATAATCGTAATAAACTGGATCGCAAATCTAAACCTTACATATTCGCGGGATATTGTGAGAACACAAAAGGATACAGGCTCTTGGATGTTGAGAGCTATAAGCTAACAATAGCGAGAAATGTTAAGTTCATTGAGAATCAATTCCTCAAGCATCTGAACTTCACTAAAGTAGAATCAGATGTGGTAATAGAACTTAAGACTCCTTGTGTAACCGAGAATAGAACAGAGTCAGAACAAACTTCTGTGACTACTGATGATGCTAATGATAGCGAGGCTTCGACCAGTAGCTTGGTCACAGATCATCACTCAGATGCTACTTATGTTCCAGATGTTTCATTTGAGACAGATGACTCGAGAGCAGAATACGTGGAAGCTGATGAGAACTCCTTCCTGTGTGGTTTTTTGACGGGGGAGGCGTGTAGCAGTGATGATCCAAGAACAGTTGAAGAAGCGTTGAATAGTCCTGAAGCCAAGCAGTGGCGAGCTGCTATGAAAGACGAGTATCAGTCCTTTTTGGACAATAAGTGCTTTACCTTAACCGATTTGCCGAAAGGTGCAAAGCCAATAAAGACCAAATGGATATTTAAGAAAAGAGGGCTTAATGGTGAACTATTACAATACAAAGCACGTCTAGTGGCAAAAGGATTTACACAAAAGTATGGAGTGGATTATTTTGAAACTTTTTCACCTGTAGTGAGATACGAAACCATAAGAATGTTATTAGCTTTGGCTATGGAGTATGACATGGAGATTAACCACATGGACGTAAAAACAGCCTTTCTAAACGGTGATTTAAAAGAAATCATTTTTATGGAAATACCAGAAGGTTTTGAAAAAGGTAGAGGCAATAATAAAGTGTATCGACTACGCAAAGCTGTTTATGGTCTAAAACAAGCGCCTAAATCGTGGAATGAAAAGATCAATCATGTTCTTGTCAACAAACTCAAGTTTAAGAGATTGCTCTCTGAACCATGTGTATACATAAAGCGAAATGGCGACAAGTTTGTGATTATCGCATTGTATGTTGATGATTTAGTAATTTTTAGCAATTGTAATGCGGAAAAAACTAAAACTAAATCATTGCTGATGAAAGAATTCGCGATGAAAGATCTTGGTCCTGTAGAAAGAGTTCTAGGATTAAGAATCAGGAAAGAGAATGGCAAGATCACTCTAGATCAAAGTGCCTATATTAAAAAGATATTAGAGAAATACAAAATGCAAGACTGCAAATCTGTTGAAACTCCAATGCAGTGTCAAAAATTGAACAAAGCTGAAAAAAAGATGACAGTTTGGAGTATCGGGAATTGATCGGTTGTCTTATGTATGTAGCGGTCTGTTCGCGCCCTGATATATGTCACGCTGTAAGCGTATTAAGCCAATTCAATAACTGTTATTCCGATGTCCACTGGAAAGCAGCTAAACGTGTTTTGCGTTATCTTAAAGGTACAATAGATTACTGCATTACCTATAAGAAAACTGGCTTATCTGTGACAGGTTTTGCTGATGCAGACTGGGCTTCTAATGAAATTGATAGACGTTCTTATACGGGATATGTTTTCAAAATTGGGAATTCTATTACTTGTTGGGAAAGTAGGAAACAGCGTACCGTTGCGTTATCGAGTACTGAGGCGGAGTACATGTCGCTCTCCGATGCTTGTAAAGAAGCACTGTTTATAAAATCTTTCTTGCACGAATGTATAGGTAGTAACATTGAAATAACTATTTTCAATGATAATCAGTCGGCCTTGAAATTGACTGAAAGTAGTATGTTTCATGGTAGGTCAAAACATATAGACATACGTCATCATTTCGTCCGGGAGGCGGTTAGCAATGGTGCAGTAAAAATAAATTACATGCCAACGTCCAAAATGACGGCGGATGTCTTAACTAAACCTTTGTCGGTAGAGAAACATAAGTATTTTGTAAACGAGTTAGGTCTAGCTACGGATGTATGTCTACAAGATAAGTTTAAAAGGCGGTGTTAGAGGTTGCAAACCTATAAGTTTAATATAAACTACATCTTGTCTACTGCTTTTGATGTGTCCTAGCAACCGAAGTAACATTGTTCTAAAAATTATATATTTTTCTGTTGCACTACAAATAAGTTTTTTTCTTCCTGCAACCTTATCCCATTCTCTAATAATCTCCACCGCGAAACCGCAGTAGTTCAATTCAATAGACTCGCGTCATGTTGCAGCGGAAAATAACGCGAGTCTATTGAAATATTAACTACAGCGGTTTCGCTGCTATGATTTCGCAGCGGATGTGCTACCGGGGTGAAAAATAACTAATAGTCCGGTTTTACTTTTAGAACATACTTTTTATTTAACTTATATTGGGGTTATAATTTCGTGAAAGTATTAGCGCCACTTTATTTTTTATTTTTTTTTATGTTTTATTGTATAACAGGTATTAAAATTTTACAGTCGTAAAGTAGCATAAGTCTCACTTTTAGTAGTAGTCTCTCGTAGTCGGGTAAAAAAGACGGATCACGCCTTGGATCAACGCATAGGTTACATTTTGTCCGGGTACATTTAGTAGTTCCACTAGGATGCGGGTAAAATCATAGGCTACAGGGCCTACAAGGTTAATCTGCATAATATCTAGAGCAGCCTTATACAAGGTGGAAGGGACGTCGACGCGAAAACTGATACCATGGACTCAGTACATGATTCTGAACCCACCTCCGTTGAAATTTTTCGTCGGTTATTAAAAATAAAACAGCTATTTCATAGAAAACTTCAATACCTACGCGGACAAAATGTATGGAACAGCTGTTTTTTTTTTAAGTAATCCACCTTGTATATGTAAAGCAGAACAATTACTTACAAAATAATAATTGAGACGTTCAGCGAAGTGGATGACGCTTCTCTCGACGAGATCTCGAACTTGGTAAGACATCAGTGCTCGAATACACCTGTAAATTCGGCTTTTGTTACTTATGGTAAAATTCTAGGGTCCATATTGAAACAGGATTTAAATTATGCGAGTAGAACAGGAAAGTTTAGTGGCCAGAGGAATGATATAGTGTCAGTGGTGTGGGATTACATTCCCACTCATAATTAGCCGATAATGTCCCCACTGCTGGAACACAGGCCTCCCCTCGATGAGAGGGAGTGGGCCGTAATCCACCACGCGGGTTGGTAGATGTCACATGTCATCGAATTTTGGGTTCGAGGTTTCCTCACGATGTTTTCCTTCACCGTTTTGAGAGCAGTCGAGATTTCCTTCCTTCTCACGTATGATTTAAAACAAAAAAGTTTTCACAGCCGCCATCTTGGATTTACATTTTGACCTCACTATCGACTTTAGCACATTCGAAAACTGAAAATGATACCCATGATGATTTTTTTTTCGTTTTCGCAGCTGCCATCTTGTATTTACATTTTGACCTCACTATCAGCTTTAGCACCCTCATAAACCATGAAAACGATACCCATGATGAAAAATTTGAAAATTTTCAGATTTGCTATCTTGGATTATCATTTTGACCAAATTCACACTTTTTCTCTCTCTCTCTCTCTCTCTCTCTCTCCGGCATGCAATGTATTGTACTCGGGCCGATGTGTACAATTTTATCCCACGACACTAATTACATTATTTTACTCTTTTCTTTTGTTTTTTTCTGCCTGCGTTCTCTCTTTCTCTTTGAATTAGAAGAAGACAGTCGCAAGTATTAACACTTTAGCGTGGCGATTTCTGAAACTTTACAAGCCACGTTAAAGAACTTCGTTCCAAAAACACTTGTGTGTATGTGTGTTTAGTGTTTGACTAACCTAAAGAAAGTCTCTACTTTGAAGGTGGACTCGCTCTTCTTCTTGGCCACATAGATAGACCAGTGATGCCTCATCTTGATCATCGTGTCTGCCACGTCGATCAACCAGTTCTCCACGAGTTCCTTCTTGATCGCCGCGGACAGTTTGCTCACGTTGTCAAAGAAATCGGTCGTGTATTGTGGGAAAGGGATCTCAGCTTGCATTTTTTCCATGTCCACTATGTATATGTTTTGGTATCTGAAAGAAAAAAAAAACCGTTTCATTCCCACATTTGTAAAGTAGGTAAATTTATGTTTGAATCTAGTTGCTGTCGAATGTGTTTCGTTCTTTAGAACTCCTGTGCTCCTGTGCTTACACACACATTCACAGCATGTTTGTAAACTTAGTTACCACAAGTAAAGCGCGCGGCGATTCGTGAGATGAAAAATACTATATTTGAATTGATAATAATGGTTCTAGGAACCTGAGAAAATTAATTTAAAACACAAAATAATAATAAGGACGGTACGGTTGACATCTGTCGGGCATGCTGCCGTCCCGGTGAATCACGTGTTGAATTTGACGGCACGGTTGGCGCAGTGGTTAAGTAATTGACTGCTGCGCTGCATGTCGCGGGTTCGATCCCCGCACGGAACAAATATTTGTATGACCTACAATTAGTTGTTCCGGGTCTGGCTATTTGTGTATGTGAGTTTAAATGTATGTAAACCCACGATACAGGAGAAATTCCTAGTGTGGGGCAACGTTTAAAAAAAAAACGATCCGTTGTTCTCGTCTTGCTAACGGCCAGTACTTGCACAGACACAATCTAGTGGCTAGGATTATCCACCACACCAGTGTGGGCGCATTCGTTGAGGCGGCGGCCTGCCCGCCGGTTGAACGCGTCCCAGAGGGTCATGGCCACCAGGCTGGTCCGGGGATACCGCACGGGATCTGGAGGCAAAAGTCCTCGCGCATATTTGGGAGTGGCGCGAGGAGGCGAAACGCCGGGGCTTGACTCCGATGCCGCGAGAAATCGCGGCACAGCGGACAGAGCTCCGACGGGATCTCATGGCGGCATGGAGAGTGCGATTGTCGCAACCCAGTGCTGGGCACGCCACTATTGCGGCGATAAGTCCCCTCTTTGAGGAGTGGCTGGAGAGGCGCCACGGCGTCCTCACCTTCCGCCTGACGCAGGTCCTCACCGGACACGGCTGTTTCGGGAGGTACCTGTTTCGGATAAGGCCGGAGGAAACGCCCGGGTGTCATCACTGAGTGGATCGCCCGGAGGACACGGTGGAGCATACGGTGGAGGTATGCCCAGCTTGGGCACCGCCGAGTCCTCGTGGAGGCGATCGGTGGTGGGGATCTCTCGCGTCCGGCCCTGGTCCAGGCCATGGTACGGAGCGAGTTTCCCGGCCACCGTAGGTGCGGGCTTGCGGACGGTGAGCAATGGGTAGCTCGCCATCCGGTAAGGACCAAGCCCGGGTCGACGGCGCGTTGTGTTCCACGCGCGCCTCAAAGAGATGTCAGCGAATGAAGGGGTCCGATGAGACCATTGCCTGCCGGGGTTGCGGGAAAGTCCGAAAGGGATACCGTGCCCCCCTGGCATTGCACAGGCAAGAGAAGGAACACGGGTGGGTTTTAGTCAGTAAGAGTCTGACACGCCCTCCCGCTTCACCCAGAGCGGGAGGAGTCATTTGATGATTTCCCACCCAAAAAAAAAAAAAAAAAAAAAAAGGATTATCCACCAGCAACTTGCCTTGCAGCAAAACCTTGTGGTGTCCGCAGTACCATCACTACAGGTATGTGCCCGGCCCAGTTCTCGAAAATGGTCACGCCACATTGTATTGGGATCGATCTATCATCACTGACAGGGCTATTGTAGCCAATAAGCCTGATATTGTGGTGATAGGTCGACGAGTGCAATGATTGTTAATATTGCTGTCCCCCATGACAAGAATCTCGTGAAAGCTGAGAAACATCAAAAAATATAGCTAGCATTGTACCGATTATCGTAACGGTTAATGGCCTAATAGCGGAGAGCTTTGACCAACAGCTCAGGAGGCTCTCATTGCGCAGCTGGGACAAGGGCTTGATTCAGAAAGCAGTAAGTACTCCTAGACACGGCACGCATCCTGAGGAAGTGCCTCTCTCAAGAGCCCTGACCACCGGCAGCTTAGACTCTGTTCCTGATGCCGATAGGCCATTTTTTTTTATTTTTCATATAAATATTTAAATATAAAATGTATATGTATGAAGATGTATTAAAGGAAATAATAATAAATCGTTTATATTTAAAAAGAGTCACATTTACAATAAGTAAAATAGAGCACAGTTGCTTATTTCATGAACTCAGCAAGTATATATATAAAATGATGAACTAGTTCATTTCTTTGTATGAGAAGAGGCCTCTGCCCTGCTGTGGGGCAGTAATAGGCTGGTATTATTATCTAGTTTTACATTAGGCCCTTTGTATACACACGTTTTTCTTACTGTGAAAAACTACAGTTTATTCGACGTGTGTAGGCAGTCGTCATTGTTGTATGGATCATTATGGAAGTTTGGTGACAGAAGATTTTTCTACGGCGCGGTTAATACCGCGCCGTACCGTAAAGAAAACGTGTAGTGCATGTGGGATAGCTCCTTATAAGAAAAACAATACAAATGATTGTAACCTCTCCTGCCACATCCTCCGGAGCTCCAACAGCACGGGGTTCCCGAGGTAGTAGCGGTAGAACAGTCTCTCCTTGGCCTTCAGGAAGGGCGCGTGCCACGGCACCGGCGCGCGCACGGCCAGCGCCGGCCACAGCGGCGGCACGAACGGCACGCGCAGGCGCGCCCGCTCCGCCGGCTCCTGCACGATGTACACGAGCACGCACCTGGGGAGACCTACACATCAGTGCTCGGTTCTTTGCAACTATATCTGTTTCAGTAGGACTAGCAGCACGAACTATTTCATTCGAACGATTTTTTTTATAACAAATACTCGTTTCGAACAATTATTTTTAAAGACAGACGTTTTTTTTTTTTGGATCGAGATTCATTAATACGGCTTACGGTAGGAGTAAACAGGCAGAAATCGGCACAACGAAAAAGCATTATGCCCCGAAAAGGTCAGTTTCAATTACTAAAAGTTATTATTTTGTTTTTTTTTTATACTGAGCCATCTAGTATAAGTTTTTAGCAAACAGAGCTCTTTATTAAAAAACTAAAACTTTTGACACTTGGAGCTTGTGACCATACTAGGTGGCTCTGTATCTATATATATAAAAGCGAAAGGTCACTCACTCACTCATTCATCACGAAATATCGAAAACCGCTTGACGTATAAAGATGAAATTTGGCAGGGAGGTAGTTTATAGTTAGAAGACGTCCGCTAAGAACGGATTTTTGGAAATTCGACCTTTAAAGGGGAAAAAAGGGGTGATTTTATTTGAATGAAAAATCTTATTCCTTGAGTTAATAAACTTGAAACTTGGCAAGACTACTTACGACTTGGCAAGACTTACTCTAAAGGAGGATTGGGGGATGTCAAAGTTTGTATGGAAGAATTTTAACGCGCGGTCTGATTAAATCGAAACTCAGTATTTATACTAAAAACTGAAAATAAATAAAAACGTATACTTATCAGGGTTTTTTTTTTAATTTACCCCTAACGGGGTGAAAAGGTGTATTCTTTTTTACAGCGGAGGGTTTTACTGTGCGGCTTGATTACTCGTACCTTGAAAATTGGTACAAATAATCTATAAGTCAAATAATATAAACGTTACAATAGACTTTTCAAAAAATATTATTACGCTATATGCTATGGGGGATGAGCAATATTGCATTATGTTCGTATTCTTCTATAGTTTACCGCAAATTGTAAAAAGGCTAGTCAAAAGGTTAGAATATTGCAGATAGTTACGGATTTAACCTTTTAAAAGATCATCACGCTATAGCTTTATGGATCTAAGCAGTCAATCATAACATGTCCAGGGTGGATTATGAGATCTAGGGCAATAAGGCCACATACATTAACCGTTGTCGCTACAAGAAAACAGTCTTAGGAGACTGTCCAGAGTTTATGAAACATGTTGATCCGCATTTACAGATTTTGAAAAAAAAAATACAGTCAGCAATAAAATGGCCAATTTTCACAAAAGCTTTTTTGATGCCAGTCGATCCTATTTCTTATTACTCCTCCTCCGGTCAAAAAACTATATCGGGCCATCTGAGGTTTGAGTCAAGAATGTCTGTCTGTATGTTACCTTTTCACTCCTAAACCACTGAACGGATTGAAAAAAACTAAAACACTGAAATTTAGCAAGTCTAGAGTTTATGAATATAGACAGTAGCTAAGAAAGAATTTTGTGACAGCCTGGACTAAGGGCTCTTATGAACTCTTTGTCTTTTTGTACCTGAAAATTGGTAGAGAGATAGAATATAGTTAAGACATGTCAGGTAGGAACAAATTTTACGACAGGGCCGGTTTAAGGGAATATAATCGCTTTCGCACACAACATTTTATTGATGACTTACAACAAATTGAAAATACAACTAAATTAAATTCAAACGAAGATAGGTTTTTATATATATATTTTTTTTACTTAACGTAGGTAAGTAGTTTTATCAAATTATAGCTCGTTTTTTTTTTTTTGTTTTTCCCCGGTTACCGCTGTCACGCTTTTCCGTGGTAAAAAGTTTCTTATAGTACGGTGAGCCTGGTATTCACATATGGCCATATTAAATACCAAATTTCAGACACATAACTAATATTATAAAAAGGAAAGATTTGATTGTTTGTTTGTTTGTATTGAATAGGCTCTGAAACTACTGGACCGATTTGAAAAATTGTTTTACCATTAGAAAGCTTAGTTTTCAGGGAGTAACATAGGCTACTGTCTATCCCGGGAAAAATAACGGGTCCCGCGGGAAATACCACGGGAGCGAACACAAAATACGCCAAACGTTAAAAGTAGCTGGCATAGATCTAAGAAACGATTGCTTCTCTCACGGTCAGTTGTATGTGGCCTGTTCTAGAGTAAGTTCACCTAATATTTCATATATACTGCAGCCTAAAAATAAAACAAAAAATGTGGTGTAACTGTACCGAGAGGTTTTACAAAAATAACAAAATCTATTTTTTTATAATTGGTGCCTATAAAACAGTTGCTTAGTGTGATAGGCACTTTCTGTTGACTGAAATATAAAAACAGTTAGCGTTAAACATCATTAAACTTGATATCTTCATAACCACGCAGACGAAGTCGCGGGCAACAGCTAGTTAATACATAATATACAACGAAAGTAACTATGTTCCAACCGGATGTCCCACGACAACTACCGATTTTTTTTTTTTACTCGAAGTGCCGCTTCTATTTTCTGGCGATTGCAAACACGTCTGCCGAGTGTGAGGTCCTGGATTCATGAGTCATCCCATTAGATAGTTCATATAACCATATCAGGTCAGTGCCCTTACATTATCCATTACCTGGCCCCACTTACAAAGAAGAAGAGGGGAAGACGGGTCAGAAAATGCAAGACAGTCAGTTAAAGATAAATGTGTAAAGAAGCACCTCTTCATAGCCATCACGAAGAACTCCCTGATGTCAGCCTCACTCTGCCGCACGTTGGCCTGCCACGTCAGGATGAGCATGCGCTTCTTGATGTGCGCTGTTTGCTTGTCTACGGCCAGCCGAGCGCGCTTGTACAGCTCTACGGGAAAGTCTGGGATCTGCTTGCCTGATAGTGACTGTAAAAGAAATAGATGTAATTGTCCTTTATGTGCACAATTTACTATACTTTATAGGTCAATTTATTTAATTTATTGTTGACATAATCTACTCATTACAATGTTTTTTTTATGAGTCTTATTGCAATGTGTGGTTTGCTAGCGACCTCGACTACCTATTATTTATTTTACCTCGATAGTCCTAGTTTATCAATTATAACTTCTAGTTACAGCTATAATGTAAGCGGGCACGCCCTTTATACCTGGAGGCTTTTTTTTAGATATTGTTTACGTTTAGTTATTTCTTCCTGAGTATAGTTCTCGATGTTTTTGGTTGGTATAAAGGCGTGTGCTAGCTGTCATATGGCTATTAATTTATAATTTAAATAATGTTTTGTGTTGCGTAACGTAAATTATTTTGCATAATATTATATACCTAATCTTGCCATAAATATTGTTACAAAGTTTTTTTTATTGCACATAATATTTATTACTTTTACAGTGTGTTCGTTTAATACATAAATATAAAACAATTTAAAATATAAAAAGCTTATTCGAAGTGGTCTCCATTGGCTGCAATACAGTCCTTTAGACGTTGAGGCCAGTTATCAATAGAAGCACGTGTAGCGGTTACACCGCCACATACGAACTACGCATCAAAAGACATGACGTCACACAAATCCTGCATCGCGCAATTAGAGTTTACCGCGCGAACGACATAGATAAGACTATCCGAAATCAACAGTCGGGCAGTCGGCCCGCCAGACACAACACCCGTCTGGTTGGAGGATCCTCCCTTTTCTATGGTGGATGAGTGAACTTTACACCCTGTTCCTCATACCCCTAAACACGCACTCTTTCCATGGGAAAATTCTTCACTGCCAATCGTATGGATTGTTTTAGGGACTCCAAATTGTCATAGCGTTTAGAGCAAGCCGTACTCTTTAAAACTGACCATAAATCATAATCCAGCGGATTAAGATCGGGACTCGACGACGGCCAGTCTTCAGCTCTGATGAAGTCCGAAACGTTCACTTCCAACCAAGACCGCGTGGACCGAGCTTGAAAAATTGCATTTGGCTCCATACCAACTTTGTGTAATGCAATCACAGCGATTCGGTTCTCTTTATCACCCCACTCCATTTTAATATCGCAAAATATTGTACAATGTATTGGCGCCAAAATTAGAAAACTCAATGAACAATCGTATAAAAATGACAGATTCCAAATTCAAATGTAATATCTTTCTTATTTTTAATTGTAACAGTATTTATGGCCAGACTAAGTAGAATATTTTTTTTCGAACAAACTTCCCAGCAGCAAGCACAGCTGTGTGTTCACACAGCTGTGCTTGCTGCTGGGAAGTTTGTTGCGCCACTTCTTCTTCCCAGCGGCAGCACTAGGGAGTGGTGAAGGGTGGGCGTTTTGGGGGACTGTCTTATGTAATTTTAACGTTCGAAAAGTGCTGATTCTCAGCCTAGTTTGAATAAATGACTTTTGAAAATAATGAGGGGAAGAACAAAAGGACACAACATACATCAAAACGGTATAGTCAACTTCGTAAGTACATTATCACATTTGACAATATCATCATCCCCATCAATGGCGCATTCCGTTTTACTCATTACGATAAGTAAATTTTAAGGGCATGCGCAATTTAATTTACAGGTACACCTTGTTAAGCCGAAGGGTTGTGCAGAGGCGTACATAATAGCTTAGTTTTTATTTTTTTAGCATCGTATGTTTTTTTTTTTGTTGTCATATGTGTTCATGTAAATAAAGTTTTCCATCCAACCCTGGCCATGACGTTGCTAGGCTAAAACTCACAACACTCAGGTAATAGTCAATTAGCTTCAAGCTCTCCGGGGCGATGAATCTGTAATGCTCCTCCTCAGTGACCGCCAGCATCTCTTTCTTCTGCTGGTCGGGGTCTCGCGGCTCCTCGAATTCTAACTTCGCTAAACGCCTGGGAAATAACAACAAAATTATATTTTCGTTCATGAATGAAAACATCTGTGTAGCACTGGCTCTTGTACTAGGAGTTCCTGTACCATAAGAGGAAGTCCTCTCAATTTAAAGAACCTCAGGCCCTCGAACGCTAACTTCTGCTAAACGCCTGAGATATTTCCCAGACGTTTAACGAAGTTAACACTAGTTCTAGTTTTTGGGATACTACTTATAGTTTAGGGTAGTGCACGACCGAAACACTATTTTTAAGCGAATTATAATTAAATTACATTATTTTCTAAGACCTGTCGTTTATATATTTGTCTATTATGTATGTTTGTATTTCTGTATTCTATTATTATTTGTTTGTCTACAACACTACACATATTATAAAGAAAAAAGATTCGTATTTTGTATGTTTGTATTTTTCTTTGTAATGAATAAACTCAAAAACTACTCGACCGATTTAATAAAATTCTTCACCTGTAGAATGCTATATTATCACTGAGTAACTAGGCTGTAATTTATAAAGACATCACGCGGGCGAAGCCGCTGGCGGGCTGCTTTTGCAATTATCAGATTTCTTTTATCCAAAGAAAAAAATAGTTTTGCCAAATTTTGTGTAACAAACCGGCCAACTGCGTGTCGGACCACGCACAATGAAGGGTTCCGTAGTGACCATAGTTTTCCTGTAATCTATCAGTAAAGAACCATTATCTGTATTGTTTTCAAAAATTTCGGCTAAGTAGTATGTAATGGTTAATTTTCATTTATTTTTATATATCTTTAAGTTTCATTTTTAAACTTTACTAAAATTATATTTGAGATCCTCACAATAAGCTCTTTCATTGATATGTATAGTACTTATAGTATAGATTGCAACACTTGTTTTTTTTTTATTCTAATTTTCCCCCTAAAAGTGTCACACGCCCGTGTTTGGGTCACAGAAATTCAAATATGTACAAAATGTTGAACTAAATTGGTCCAGTAGATTTTCAGCAAATTGGTTGTGACAGACGGATAGCCAGCCATAGACAGACAGACACACGAGTGATCCTATAAGGGTTTCGTTTTTTTTTCCTTTTGAGGTACGGAATTCTAAACACAGTCAAAATTTCACAATTTCCATCGAAACCTATCATAATAAGGGCTTTAGCAGATATGCTACTTACTGTTGGGTAACTCAGCACATGTGCTAACACAGTTGTAGCTACTCACTTGGATGAAAAGAGTCACTCATTCTTTTTATTTTGATGTGCCACCACACACCACAGGGCATTTGTAGGTACGTATTGTGAGTTTTGAACGAAACGAGTCACTCACTCAATTGCAAGTTTATTTACAATTCTAAGCAAAGAAGTTAAAGTCTAAGCATTTTGCTTTTGTTTGACGACGTCACGTAACCATTCTCATTTCTCTTTCCCTCATCATCACTCGTGCGAGCCGTGTGACGGTTTAACCGATCCAGTTACCGCGTGAGCCTACTCTACGACGTACGTGTGCCGGGTCACGATGTCGTCACTACGGTGGGTAGCACTCGCGACTCGCGCGGCGAGTCACCCGACTGCCTGACACACTCACAGCACGTACGCGCTCAGTGCCCAGTGCCCAGTGTGTCGCTCCTCGCTTCATTCGTAGCACCGTGTGCTAGCACACTTTGTATAAAGAGTGCCTCGCATGATCCTCATTTAAAAGGGTGTGCTACCCATTTTTAATGCTACCGTTAGCTTTTGGGATTAGCGATTTAGTAATTTTTCAGATGCTCGATTCAACTCTTATTAACACTGCATAATGTTAGTATTAGGAATCAGCGACAATACTCTACTACCTAGCGGCAATACTCTATCTGTCCGCCAAATAATTCAGCATCGATAGAAAACGCAATTTTCACGAGTCTCCGAAACGTAATGCAGCCTCGAAGTAATACCGGAAACGTGATTTTGCTATTGTGACCGAACAGTCGCTAAGATACATGTGCTGTTGCCCTTAGAGCTTGTATCAATCTTCCACAATACGAATAAATGCCTACTCGCTGATACTGAAAGCAGCATGTCTGCTAAGAACCTATATTACTTCTATTTATTCTTTTTATACTCTTATTTTTTTGGGTTTTGTACAAAAAGGAAAAATCTATATGTCCGTCGTTCGTATTCTATCAAAACCAACAGCTCACCTAAACCTGATTTTTTTGGCCGAAACTGGCCGAAACCAAAACCGAACCTTCGATCGGACACCAGTTTCGGGGGGCAGTTTATAGTTTCGGGATATTAGTTTACAGTTTTGCGATACTAGAGTATAATTTTAGGATATCAGTTTATAATTTTGGGATACTAGTTTATAGTTTCAGGATACTAGTTTATAGTTCTGGGATACTATTTCTGTTTGGGATACTGGTTCGTAGTTTCGGAATACTGTCAAAATTTGGTATGGAATATTGTACGCTGACAGCTCTTGACGGCGCGGCGTTTAGATGTGCTGAACGAGTTCAATTTCATTGGTGAGATCCTCACTTACTCAAGGTGTTGAGATAGTATTTTTGAGTAAAACATAATAATACCAGTGTATTATGCATGTGTCTTACTGCAGGGCAAATGGTTCTTCTCATATAGGGAAAGCATTGATTGCCATACTTGCTCAAGATGTGTTGCTGATTTCAGTTTTTTGTACTTTTGAGAAACTGGTTAAGATACTAGTTGCTAATTGAGATGATCGTTACTTTTTAAACTCCTCCTGTGCCGCTAGTTCTGCTGCTTCTTTATCTAGTCTTCTCTTCTCGACTCTTCTCTTTTTAGCTTCTGCTTCTGCAGCTTTTCTCCTATCGTATTCACCGGTAACTAAATCTTCAAGCTTAACCAAACCTGTAAAAAAAAAAAAGTTACAATTTGTGTTTTGTGATGCCTCACCCCTAAACCATATATTACTTATAATAATATTATGAGGAGGTAATTTTTTTTGTTTGTAAGTTTGTATGTATGGGGTAATCTCCGGAACTACCAGTCGGATTTGAAAATATATTTTTGCATTGGGTAGCCCAGTTCTTGAGAAAGGATGTATAATTATAAAATGTATCTCTTTAAATTTCTATTCAAGGAGTGGGCTCCGTGCTCACCACAGGTGGAAAATAACAAGTGACCCTCACCTTTCTGAAGCTTATGAGTTTTCTTCTTGTCTTCAATCGCCATCAGCCGTTCTTTCTCTCTCTCCGGCCAGGACTTGAGCGGAGGAAATTGCATCTCCCCTTCAGGACTCAGAGGTCCATACAAGTTGGGAGGAATTCTCTTCCTAGGGGGCATGTTGACCAGACGTATTGCTTTAGTAGCGGGCGTGTAGCAGTTGCCTGGGAATGGAAGAGTCTGATGTATTTTGATGCAAAGGATGGAAGCTGGTGGATTGTAAGTAAATAGTAGCTGAGTATTGTAAGCGTTTTGTAAATAAGACGAATTATTATGACGTGTTAGCATAATAGCATAATCAGCTTATAATGTTACCACTGCTAGGTCACAGGCCTCCTCTCCTCGAGAGGGAGTGGGTTGAAATCTACCACGCGGACCCAGTGCCTCATGTCTCCGAATTTTTGGTTCTAGGACATGCCGGTTTTCTCACGATGTTTTCCTTCACCGTTTTGAGAGCAGTGCTGGTGATGAAATTAGTTACAAAAAGTAAAGCGGCTGTCTGGGTTCGAACCCACAACCTACAACCAACAATTCGGTGCCATTACCACTGGCCCACCACTGCTCCACGTGACGTGACGTGACGTATTACTAAACTTTAATTTAAGATCTTCTTTTTCAAGGATACTTTTGTAATAACGTTAACCTGTAGTCGACCTCGTAATTGCTTTAGTTGTGTCAAAATATTTTTTAAATTTAGACTTTTTACTACATAATAGCTATAAGATTCTCATAGCCAAAAGTAAGGAATTTTAGTGATAGTTTAGTTACTTTAGTTCGGTGTACAAGAGAATCTGCACCATTGTGGCAGTAAGGTGAAGTTTTATTTCCGAAGTAAACCGTTCAAATACATGCACTTTCTATACAAGATGTAATCCTGCTCCATACATTTATAATCGCATCTCGACAAAAGGGGGGAAAAGCTATATTTTTTTCGCGATTCGGGAACAAAACACCCACACCAACCGCCAACATGCGAACTACATACGTATCAAAGACCTGACGTAGCATCGCTCAATAGTTAAGAGTTTACCGCGCGAACGAGATATATAAGATAATCCGACATCAATCGTTGGGTACCCCTGGCTGGAGGCTTTAAGTTTAGCAGCTTAAGGCAGCCACAGGAAAGTCCGGTTATGCAGCTAAGACCTTCCCTCTGAGGTGAACTGAGTGATGCCCGTCAAAAAAAAATCTTTGGGTAGTTGCCCGCCAGACACAAGACCCGTCTGGTCGGAGGATCCTCCCTTTTCAATAGAGGATGAGTGAACTTTACACCCTGTTCCTCATACCTCTAAAAGTGCAATGTTCCCTTAAAAGAAGTTTAGTTCAGTTATTTTAGGCACGTAAGTGAGGCGCACGGGGAGAGCCTTCAACCGGCCCTACCACTACCAGTCCAGGCTTAAATGGTGCCAAGACCATCAGCACCAGATAAAAATAGATATCCTTGCTTCACATCATTTAAAAAAGGATTGCCGTAACTTTTGGAAAGGCACAAATAAAATGGCACATCGGCCTGGTCTTCCCGTATGCGTCAATGATGAGTGACCTCAAGGACATTGCTAATCTCTTTAAAGAACATTTTCATGTGAAATAGTCGTGATTCAAAAGACATACAAATTCGAAAAGTTATTAACATAAAATAAAATGATAGGAACCTAGACATAATCAAAAAAAAAAAATGTTAAAAAAATATTTATGTTTTCGAGGAGAAAAAAGGGGAATACAAAACGTCGAACTTGTCAATTTTTTTTTGTATTATATTCGGTCCGAGCTGCAGCTGTCCCTATCGCACTCTACGGGGGCAGACTTGAGGTAAGACGACGGCAATAATTTCTTCAAATAAGTACCTATTTTTCAAATTCCTCGCAGGCCCTGTTCCCTCTTAAGCGGTGCGCGATGATAGCTGACACGCTCGACGGTCCTTACATACAACGCTGCAGTGACTTGCACGTCACCTACAGTCGTCGGCCATTAATGGTGTGTTAGTGTAAGTGTTGAATGTACTGACGTATGTGTGTTGTATTGAATATTGTATATGAGTCAACTTGAATTAATAAATGAATAATAATTACACCTTGTAACACTTACCAATGGAGTCTGAAGGCCTTACGTGATTGTAGGAGTCGCGATGTGGAACTCCTTTCGTCCAGGACTTGGCCTGCATTAGCGGTAGAAATTCACTGCAGCGATGTTCTTCTTCGCCTGAAATTCAATCATAATGCATACACACAAACACATGACTTTTTGCTACAGAGCGATCAAAGCGATCTTTTACAGACAACCTTTGGGACAACCTTTGGAAGGTTGCCTGTAAAGGATCGCTTTTAGCGATAAGGGGTCGTCCATTAATAAAGTGATGTTTTTAGCAACGTTAAAAATTATCCTCTCTGTTTATTTACTGGCCAAAAATAATAATTGGTTTTAATACATACACAAAGAGGAGTGCAAAAAACGTTTTTTTATGATATTGGATAATAAACATTATTATTAGTGACTCAAGGCGCAAATGTGCTTCAAGAATGTTCGAAGTCCCGTTTATACGAAAGTCGATATTTTTACAACTTTGTACTTTATATATTACAAAGTGAATTTTTCCATATCCTCTAACAGGCAGAATAGTCTACGCGTAGCCTAAAGTTGTAGATAGTATAAGGGTATTTAATTTAAACCAGCCAAGTGCGAGTCGGACTCGCGCACGAAGGGTTCCGTACCGTATCTATAAAAAAACTGCAAAAAAATCATGTCTGTTGTATGGGAGCCGCCTTAAATATTTATGTTATTTTGTTTTTAGTATTTGTTGTTATAGCGGCAACATTAATACATCATCTATGAAAATTTCAAGTGTTTATCACGATTCATGAGATACAGCCTGGTGACAGACGGACGGACGGCAAAAAAAACATGTCTGTTGTATGGGAGCCCCCCTTAAATATTGATTTTATTCTGTTTTTAGTATTTGTTGTTAAAGCGGCAACAGAAATACATCATCTGTGAAAATTTCAACTGTCTAACTATCACGGTTCATATGATACAGCCTGGTTACAGACGGACGGACGGACAGCGAAATCTTAGTAACAGGGTTCCATTTTTACCCTTTGGGTACGGAACCCTAAAAAACACTTTTTATTAGAAGCGCACACCAGCTTTTATTTGTTTGTTCTCCCCAACAATAATCCTGCCCGTCTCTTTACTGTTTATCTATTATTATCCTGAACGCGTTTATTTAGTTTCACATTTTAGCAACAGATGTCACTGTGCATTTACGTCACGTTTCTGAATCGCGGTGTTTAGATTCTCCGCCGTTTGGTTGGGTGTGTTGGATCGAGCTAGTACAGTATCTCTGGTTTCCCTTCAAAACGTATAAATCTTTCGCCTTTTACTAAAGATTTCCGTGGAGGGGAACACTCAAATGAGTCTTATGCATTTTTGAAATACTCTGCTTCGGCAGAGTTTATAATTCCTAGTAAATGTAATGTAACCAATGCAATAAATACATGGCTTTTATTTTAGAGTATACTCGTGCTTTGACCTCCGTGTCAAACTAAATTTAAAACAAAGATGGAAGTGATTATAAAGATCCATGTATATAATTCTTTTATAAAAAATAACGCCTTGATAAAAAAGGACACGTAGGGTCGTAAATAATACTGTTATATTAATCGAATGGATTGTTGATCACATGATGTATGTGTTTTCATAACAAAAATGCAGAATGCTAGCTACACAATGAGTTCATGCTATTGCTGCTGTATTCATCTTCATAATTCAGTTTATATAACCCTTCTACTGTGGCAGCCATTTTGCAAAATTTAATTTAATTATTAAACATTTTAATTATTTTGTCAGCAATCGCTTGGCCATTATATTGAACCGTACCCTGAAAGGTTAGGCCAAGGTGTGCATATTTGACATGTTATGTATGTTGTAGTCCCACGTAGTAGGATGCGAGACTTAAGTAAGTAGGTATTATACAAGGTGTTCTTTTTGATGTCTGTAGAAAATTTGTTCTTATAATACATAGTTTCTAAGATAACATAACACTACTCTCGATGTATCTAATTATGATTTATAAATACGAGTAAATCATTTTCAATCAAACCAATCATTCATATTTCAAACTAAGAAAATGCGACGTCGTCATATTTTTAATTATGGATATATTTTTTTTTTTTTTATATTTTTCACGTAATTATGTTTTACATAAATAATCATACTCGAAATATTTTGTATGAAATATAATTCATATGCCAGATGATTCTTTGACAGTCTCATTGATACCCTAGGGTTATGGGATATCAAAAGGTACACGTTATTCACGATAGTCTGGTCTTGTGCCCAGTTGACATCGCGCAAAACCCGTTTGCAAAATATTATTAGTTCAAACGCTCGTTAATAGATGTCACTGTGCGCTTGCTTAGCACGTTTGAATCTCGGTGTTAAGATTCTCCGCCGTTTGGTTGGGTCGCTTGGATCGAACTAGTACAGTAATCTCTGGTTTCCCTTCAAAACGCATAAATCTTTCGCCTTTTACTAAAGATTTCCGTGGAGGGGAACACTCAAATGAGTCTTAAGCATTTTTGAAATACTCTGCTTCGGCAGAGTTTATAATACCTGGATGGAATAGCAACGTAATAATGGCATGGTTTGTATTACAAAACGATGCTCTAAGTCTCCGTGTCAAGAGTTTCTATTTACATCGAAAACTGGCCAACACTAAGAAAAGTTACCTACTACGCTAAAGTACATGTTGGCAAAAGGCCTCTGATTGAACTTAGCACAGTTCGATCAGAGCACTGAGCAGGCGATCGAACCACCTGACTCGTATTCCACTTTACCTACCCCTTGGGAAATACAGGCGTGATATTACATATGTGTGTAAACTACAACGACTAACCTTCGGGGTACATATTCATAACAGCCTTCACAAGCACGCTATCGCGATCCATTTCGTGGTCGTACCCGGCGCGTGGCACCCACGGCAAGGTGCGGCCGGCGACACCCGGCGGGATGAATCGGGACGGACACGGTTTGGCATCCGGCGGAGGTGTCCGACGCTTCTTCTTGCGGCTACTTTCACCGCTCGCCATTGTATTCTGAGAATAAGCGTGGATAAAGGTTTTGATGAATAGCAGATGCAACTAAAAGTAAATGTGACACTCATACCGGTGTTCTTCTTACAAATATAGTACAGGACTACAGTATTCTATACATACAATAGTAAGGGCAAATCTTAGTTTATGTCTAACCGCTTTCTACTCAAACAGTTCAACATGATATGAATTTAGTGAAATTAGTGTGTGTCCAAGTCCATCCAATCTTACTAAGGAGTATCAAGTTACCCAGTAACTGGGATTCGGAAGTCAGATAGAGGGTCGTTCCATGTAAAATATCGGTATTCAGCTGCATCCGGTTAGACAGAAAGCCGACCCCAATATAGCTAGACAAGAGGAAAAGACTAGACAGATGATGATGAAAGAAAGAAAAAGTATTTATTAGAAAGAAAAAGTTATAGATCTCAATTAAACTAAACACACAATCAATAAAAATAAAAAATAAACAACATAAAATTAAAATAAAGCAGAAAGGCATGTGCGAGGCCAAAAGGCTCCTATCTCAGCATGATGCTGCGACATTTAATATATTTTATGATGAATGTATTTAATTGTATTAATGGTATTTGACCAATTGTAGGTAGATGCCACCTATAGTAAACCACCCATACCTACCGGTTTGTTCACTGACATAAATAGGACTAATATTTTCAATAATAAGTAATAGTCTTTATTGTAAAACTGCATGCTACTCAAAAAGTTCAACATGAAATCATCATCATCCTCATTTCAGCCGAAAGACGACCACTGCTGGACATAGGCCTCCCCTAGCACCGCCACTTCGAGCGGTTCTGTGCTTCTCGCATCCAGCGGAGGATACGATGAGCAGGTAATGGGAGTTTTTTATGTAAGTAATTAAAACACTTCAGAAACATTTTATAATATATATTTGTTCATTTGGACAAATAGCATAGCAATTTTATGGCTATACGAAAAGATAGGTATATGATTTCGAAGTTTTATCTACGCTGCAAGCTAAACTTCCTTCTACAATTCAAAATAATAATATCTTACCTTTAAATTATAATCACATGTAACAATATAAGTATGATTCAATAAAATTAAATATTAGACTACAAAGAAAATAAATTATTAGTTAGAATATTATGTTTTTATCTTTTACAAATAAACGTTTCTATGGACGCGTTACCATAGCAACATTATTTTATTTGTAACTTGTGACACAAGTTGCAGTTTTGATGTCTTTCAACCAGTATTTTATTGGTATCCCTACTTTTTAACTTGCATGAGGCAAGATAAAGTTTTTATATAACTATTTTATTAGATAAATAATCCATGGGTACTGCAACCAGTACCGAACCGTAACTTATTAATTGGCTCAATTTTGGAAGTTATTTTTGAAAAAAAACGTTAGAATTTTCTTTATTTTAAGTCATTATCGTCAAGATACTCTTTACTAACGCAGTGGTGTAGGTACCTACATACTCTTTGATCAAGGGCATAGGGCTCAACTGTTATATTAAAAAAAAAACAGACCTATTAGGTAGCGTAGCGACGTAGCGGCGTAGCGTATTAGTATTGGACCTACAACAGAGGAGCCAACATTACGGCATAGGAACTACTGCGATGAAACACACTCATTGAGATTAATGTAAAGTATAGAAGACACCGCGAACAAAAAATGTGTCCCATGGATGCAAAGTTTGTCAACTGCGGTGCATGCGCGGTGCGTGGAGATTCTCATAGAGTATTCGGTACCCGCAGATGTGACACAGTCTACTTCTTCTGCCTACTTGATACCTAACACAGTTTAACTGCAGAACATTATCCTAATTTGATGATGATGAAGATTATGCGAGGTTGTTCACTTGGCAACCACGTTTCCTCATTGCGATTTTTTTGCAAAAATGTTATCCATAGTTCCCGGTTTTAATGGTCAGAACGTGAAACTTTCAAATTAAGCGTATTTTATTTGAAAAAAGTATAACAAACCCAAGTCGTAATTAGGTCGCATTGGCGCGGCCCATTTTCCATAGAATGACGATAATTTAACATAATCCATAATTTGTAAAGAACAGGAGAAAACATACTTTGGAAATAATTCAATTTTTTTTGTTGCATACAACAGACTTTATTTACATCATAAAGGCTCGTGCAGACCAGCGCGACGCGACGGCGCGGCGCGACTTGAACAATACAATTTCTAAGAAAACTTCACGGTATAACAATAGCCGGTGTCGCGCCGCGCTAGTCTGCACAAAGCTTAAGGAGGTACACACTGTACAGGCACATACATTGTACGGAAATCGTATAGGTACAATGAGAGATATTATAAACTGGAAATGTATAGCTTGATGTGTAGCCGTGTGTACATTTGTAGGTAAGATAATTTATTTTATGTCCGTCTGTTCCGATTATTTTTCATAATCTCTGATTTTCAGAAAATATTATTTATTTTAAATGAGTTTAAAACGAGTGTTTTTTCCGATGAGTGTTTTTTTGACGGCACGGTTGGTGCGGTTGGTTAAGCGATTGACTGCTGCACTGCGTGTCGCGGGTTCGATTCCCGTACGGAACAAATATTTTTATGACCTTCAAGTAGTTGTTCCGGGTCTGGCTGTTTGTGTATGTGAGTTTAAATGTTTGTAAACGCACCCACGATACAGGAGAAATTCCAAGTGTGGGGCAACGTTTAAAAAAAAAGAACAAAAGATTATTAACTCGACAGACAAAAATGACGTATTCATCGCACAAAAAAAATGCGTACGCGCTATGTGTAATCTACACTCTAGGGACAGTTGTAAACCATATTTTAAATCATTGAAGCTTCTAACATTGCCGTCATTATACATCTTTGAGGTAGCAGTGTTTGATATGACAAACCCACAACTTTTCAAAGTAAGAGCCCCAGCTGATCCACGGTTAAGAAAAAGGGATTCGAACATTCTTTGTGTTGATCGCAGTAAAACAGCCCTCCTACGTAAAAGTATTTATCGGATGGCTCCAGTCATTTTCAATAAAATTCCACGACAGATAAAGAATCTTAATATTACTATGTATAAAAAGAAGCTGAAACAATTTTTAACTCATAAATGTTACTATTCCACAACTGAGTTTATGGAGGACACCACTGACATTTAGATTTTCACAATATTACATTTATTCTATTATTATTTTGATATTAGAATTGTGTGTTAGTACGTAAGGAATTGTGTGTTAGTATGTAATTAATTGAGTAATTTCATTTTAAATGTGTAAGTTGGTTGGACACAACTAACTTTATTATTATTTGTATGCTCTCGAGTAAAATGTAGCGAACTGACCATCTTATTATAACAGCCTATTGTAATGAAACCTACATTTACGAATAAATATGATTTGATTTGAAGAACAAAAGATGAAATATCACACTGAGCTTTATTTGATTTTCTCGAGTGACACAAGAAGGCATTTCTAAAGTTATTTTATAAATTATTTATCATGACCGTCAAGTAGTTATAGAAGTTTGAGATCCATGGACCTCAACGTTTGGCGCAAAAATTTTGTTCGCGGTGTCTTTTCTAGGTTTACATTAAATCTCAATTAACGCACTCTAGTGGATTTTTAAGGTCGGGATTTATTTCCTTTCACAAAAGGCATATTTACAAAGATAGGATGGATTTATTCTATAGTGTTACACATGTCCCCAAAATGCCTGCTAAAAAAAAACAATACTGTGTTGCCCATTCTCTTTGGACTAGTAGATTTATGTTCAAACAATAAAACAACGTTTATGAATACATTTTATTTTATTACAAATAATTTCAATCGGTCCGTTCGGTCCGTTTTCATAATAATTATTATAAAATAAAAATCTTTTATAAAACAAGATAGAATTCTCTTATTACAATAGTACAAATTGACATTGATTATACTCTATAAAACATTTTAAAATTGCGCAGTTTGGAACAGTTTAATTTCAAATTCATAAATTTAATACTGTCATAATTATACCTATATCAATCTCTCAGATTTTTTTTCCTGATTTTATTCTAATTCTTACTGTTATAACAAGCCATGGGTTTCCTCAAGGCATATTGTTCATATGTACATAATTATATGCCCAAAATTACGCAATAACCTGAAAACACTATGAATGTACTCAGTACTATGCATATTATTTAATTTTCTGACATCTAATAAGAATACTTTATAAATGCATACGTTAGGTTAGGTTAAAATACAAATGACTTATTGAAGCAAAAGTTATACGTTAATTTACACATTCAGCGCTTTGAGTTATGAAACAGTTGCGCTTGAGATCACTAACCCAAATCACCGAATTAATAAAAACAAATATAGACTTACCTAAGCCGGGAAGACATTAGGATAAGGAAGATCAAAAAGTCTCTTAATATTTAAATACAAAAATACCAATTAATAATAATACATTGTAATCTCTGGCATAGATATAATTAGGAACTTAAAAAAGGCCTCCACTAGAGTCGAATACAAAAAAAGCTTGCATTTAAAGCTTGCATCCGAATGCAAGATTTAAATTAATAGATGACTGTTAAGTCCACTAGGTCCGGGTTCGATTCCCAGGTCGGGCAGTGTTATTGCGTTTTTCCATCTGGAATTTCTAAGTAGCAGCCCGGAGTCTGGATTTGTGCCCGGTTGATAGCAATAGGCTCGCCAAATATTAAATGGGACTCAAACATAACTGGCTAAATGTGGGTGTACTATAAGTAGGTTCACCTCTGCCCAACCCTTCGGGGAATACGGGCGTAATGTTATCTGTTATGTGTATAAGTTTAATTTTGGCATAATTACTGGGTTTTTTCGTCGAAGATATGTTCAGATGTTTGACACCCGAGCATAAAATGTTGAAATAAGTAGTGCTATATAAAGTTGAAACCTTCTAAATGAAATGGGTTTACAACAACATCAGGGAACACTTGTCACTGTACTTTTGGAACAGTCCATAGGTATCTCTATTGATTACACAAAACGTATAAAAAGTCCTCTATTTTTATCACAAAAAAATGTAGCAATAGCAATAAAAATAAATGCAATGTAGCACCAGTTTAATAATTTCATTAAAACTTACACTAATTCATTTATAAGAATAACTAGCTTTTGCTCGCGGCTTCGCCCGCGTGGATGTCGTAAAATATCCCACGGGGACGTACTACCGGGATTAAAAGTAGAGGTAAACAATGTACTATTAATTCCGTAATACATTGTTTTCATATAACTCTATTGCTTTTCTCGGCGCACGCTAGTAAAGCTCCCAGTCGACATGATTTTTTCCATCTTCATTCAACAATCGTTGTCACATTTCTGCCAATTTACACAAAACCTTAATGAATTATACACCTAAACCTTTCTCATGAATCACTCCGTCTATTGAGGAAAACCGCATGAAAATTCGTTCGGTAGTTTTTGAGTTTATCACGTACAGACAGACAGATTTTTTTTATTAGTCTCACATAAAGCGATTTGGGTATTTTTTATAGTAGCTCGTACAGTTGCTCTTGGAAAGCACCATTTGGTGAAGTGGAACTGATGATGAGACAACAGATGGCCATCGGAACTACTCAATAATAAGTATTTCACGGGTTGCGATTTGATTACTTTAATATGGTTGCCAAGCACTTTATGCTCATCACAATGCATATGAAGAAGTGGAGCTAATGGTGAAGTACCAAGAGAACTCTTCAAAGATTAACGTCCCTGCATAGGGAAATGCAATATTTTGTAGAAGGTGAAGAGCAGCTGACATTAGGCTATTGTAAGTTAGATACATTACAAACTGACCCACTAAAAAGCGAGCAATAAAAACTTTTTTACAAAAAAAAAACAACCGACTTCCAATAAAACACTACAAAGTGAAAAATAACTTAAATTTCGGAAGTGGGTGGCAAATAACGAAAATACAAATCTAAAGACACAAATTATATATAGTGATAGTGATATATTATGTTATACAATATAACAGTTTATTACCATGCGATCACAACCTTAGGATTAGACATTTTTGATGTAGGTTTTTCTCAGCTTATGTTTATTTCACCTTAATTTTATTTTAACAGAATTTCGTTCTCATTTTTAGGCTATTTACGGCCGCATTCTCACCAATTTTCGTTTTTAGCCGAAAATATAAATCCGACCGTATTTCAAAAATCAATTTTCGTTACTCGGATTTATTTCTAACAGTTTTGACGATCCCTGTGGACCCTAATAAATAATAGTTCTGCGAACAGTTGACTCGCGAGCACAAACGTTTTTGCAAAAAATAATTGATTTAATATACCACTAAAGTTATTTAAAACAGGATATTTACAATGTTTTTTGGGTTTACTAATGTCTGCCATAATTTAAAATGCAATAATGTTATATACCATAGTTGTATTTGCCATAATTTAATTAGAAATAACGCATTAGTTGCCATAATCGTGAAATTACATAAAATCATTTTCACTAATTTTATTGGTCATAATCGATCAAGTGTCGTAATAATTTTAATCCATAAATTTATTTGCTATATTTTTAATTTTCAATAATGTCATTATAAGAAGAATTTTTGAGAGCTTTGGTGTCCAATTTAAATTTTAAATAATATTGTTATTCATGAAAATAATATTGTTATATTACTTGAATTATATTGATTAATATATGATTAAACGATACAATTTTATTTATTCACTAGGAAACCTAATCTACCATGCATGCTTGCTTTGCAAAAGAGGAAATCTAGCGCTCGGGGCCGTCGAATTTGACAAACTGTTTATTGTCTAAGGATTGTTTGCTGTAATAAATAATTTGATTACGGACCAAAATTAAATGCCATAATGACATTATTTTTAGTACAATACAATAAACGTTCCTAAATTCTAGTAAATGGTGCTTATGTCAAGTATCGATTATGTAATGTGTTACATATAGAAACTAATGATACACACAAGTTATTATGGAAACTTATTTTATGGCAAATAAAAGTTATGACTAATACGTTGATATGACAAGTGTTAAATGATAATAGTGCAAGTAAATATTACGAAGGAAAACAACAATAGTACAAATTAAATTATGAAAAACCATAAAATACCTGTTTTTTGTTTATAAAAACATTTTTTTCATTATTTTCAGAGTTATCAAGTTTTGTACAAAAGGTGGTCCCAGGCAAATCCTAGTAGTTAAAGGAATCTTCTAAAAGTGAACAATATACTGCATTTTGAGGAGCTATTCTGCTCATCACGCCGAAGATCCTCATCAGATCTTCACCAATTTTTTATGAAACCAACTTGAAGTTACTACCTTTCAAAATCACATAAGGCGGAGAAATCTAGTAGCCCCTTTTTTTGGAGGAAGTGGGCCTGCAATCAAAAATACCCGACGACAAATAAAAAAAACTTTAAATAATTGGCACTGTAAAGTGGCACTACAAATTAGCATTCATAGGTACGTTTTCTGTTCCATTTTTTTCTCGAGTTTAATATAATAATACAAAAATACGTTTAATGGGGGGGTACCCCCCGTACTAAAAACGTGTCATAATTGTTTAATTATTAACTTTTAATTCTTATTTATTATATTTGTTGTTATAGCGGCAATAGAAATACACAATCTGTGAAAATTTCTACATAATACGGTACAGACGCCAGCACGTCAACATACCCGAAACTGTTAAATTTTCCCAATCAACTTTGAACCTTATACTTTAGTGATAAAATTGAAAATCTATTAAAGAAATTTGACTGATTGTAGTAGGTGATGTGCTGGTCTGTACATGAGATACAGCCCGCTGACAAACCGACCCGTTCCGTTTGGCACCTTTGGGGTACGGAATCCTTAAAAGTACTCAAAGTATAATATGTATGATATAGCGTAGACCGTCGTCAATCTAACTATAATAGTTACAAATAGTAGTAGACTCGTATTTATACGAAATAAACTGCGTTAGTTTTCTTTTTTACTTTTGAACACCACCATGTTATAGCACCACTCAAGGCCACTGCCTCTCCGCCTCCTCACTCCTATTCAAATAATTATTAGATCCTTGCCAGCTGAAGGAGCTATCTGTATCCCCATCGTCCGGTTTCCTCTCGTTATAGTTCGAAGCCCTGTTCTCTTTCACAAAGGAACGTGGTCTCCCTTCGATCAAGGAATGGCTTAGACGCGAGGCATCGAAGTGGAAACCTGAGTTCGAAGGTTTCCGGACCTCGCGGAGGTACTTCCAAGTGTGGCTGTCTGGACCCTCGTCTGTAGGCTTTGGACTGTACAGCCATTCTGGAATTGGATAAATAAGTTTGTAATATGTGCTGGGTAAATTGTTTATTTTAAAAGCATAATCTATTTATCTACAACTAGATGACTAAATACCAACTAACAGACTAATACTACTAACCTAAACTACTTAGCCAATAGTGTGGGATGATCTGAGTACATACCAATATTTTAAGTCGAGTTTTAAATCAAACGATTGATAGGTGACCAAAAAATAAAGTGACTAGGGAGTTTATTGAAACGTTTTTTGTTTAAATGCAATGAGTAGTGATGGATTAATTACCATTCGCATTCATAGTTAGCATGCGAATGCTCATTTAGCATTTAGCAAATGAAATGTAGTTGCAAAATTCTGTGAAATGCGAAGTGAATTCATCGCTTCGTACTTTTTTATACTATCATTCGTCAGAGCGACGACGCACGCAGCGGTAGCGTGCGCTCTCCGTCGCACCCACGGGAAGTCGGGAATACTAAATCTATCTGTTTCGTTTCGTTCGCGAGTGAAATTTATTAGCAGGTGCTGCGAAGTTGCGAAGAATGGGTTAAGCAATTTGTTACCTTTTGAATATTGAATGAATGCTTGTGATTGTTATTATTTAAATTATTAGCATTAGCAGGGTGGTGCGAAGGATGATGTTTAGCAATTATTATCTTATTGTCTTTGATTTGCTCGTACTTAGGGTCGTGTATTGATTAAATGAATGCGTGATTGTGTTTTGCAATATTAACAAAATGCACATACTTCATTATTATTATCAAATTATCGTCAAAGTCAAAGTCAAATATTTTATTTCAATTAGGCACAAAAAAGGCACTTTTGAACGTCAAACTTTACAAAAAATAATAATAACTGGTTCTAGTCGCCCATTCAAAAAGGTAATTTTCGTATGTAGAAGAATGGGCAAGAAACTCCACCGTTACTCTTTAAAAAAAATCATTATATCTTGTATACACTAATTATATAATTATATGTGAAGACAATGCACCTAGAATAAGATTACTATACCACGGTAGGTAAAAATAATTAAAAATGAAGGAATGACATAAATTAATTATGTGATAGATGCATGGTGCTCACATACTTACAAACATTGTAAAATTATACTATATTTCTAACATTATAATAAGTAATAATAATAAGTCAGTGTGTGAGATCAAGTAATCACAAAAAATAAAATAAATGTTTAAAAAAAAAATTATACAATTAAATTAGCAACCAGTTCGATATTGTCTAGATTCTGAATTGTCCTATGGAGCAGGACCAGCATGTTTCCAAGCATTTTTATCTTGAATATAATCCTCTAATTTGTATTATGCTTTGTAAACAAGCAAGTGTACTTTTTATATGATTTTTAAATTTTCTTTCGTTTAATTCTAATATATCACAAGGTATTCTGTTGTAACATTTAACACAGTACCCCATAAAAGATGTATTTACTTTAGATAGTCTGAAAAATGTTTGATCTATTTTATCTTTATTTCTAGTATTACCGTCGACATCATATTAGCAAATGGCATAGCATTAGCAATTAGCATGCTAAGAGTCAAGAATTCACATGCTAATGAAATGGACATTACTAGCAATGAGTGCGGTGATAATTCTCGGTTTCTTTCTTTCTTTAATCGCATGGTTTCGGCCTACTTGAATGTAGACAGTTTAAAAAACGAATACAACGAAATCGAAAACAATGCGGTCGTTAAAATTCAAGAGTCAAACTCAAACCGCCACCACCAGCGAGACATTAGAGTGAGCTGACATAATCTCAGCGGCCAGCGCACATTCAAGTCAATGAAAAACGTAGTCAATAAATGGTAAATGGTCTGTGGTTATTTTAGGATATGGTACAGATGAATATTTATTATAATAATAGACGTTTTCAAACTATGACCGTGACATAAATAAGCGTGGGGAACACAATCAGAAGATTACGTGTGTTTTAATTCAGCTTGTGCATATAAAGCTTTAATAAAATGAATAAATATTTTTCTACATACCTCCATTAGAAACATTAGATATGGCAGTGAGCAAGAAGTCTTTATCCTTTGCTTGTAGCACCAGCATGTGTCGCAGGATGCTCACCATAGAGCGCTGGGCCAGGGCTTTAGCTCGCATGTAGTATACCGTTACGCTGGAATTATGATACAAATTACAAATTACATTACTTGTCGTCGTGATCTGGTTCTCGTAAATGTAATTATCTATATTCTTCATTTATTTTTGTTTATATTTAGTAAGTATGTATGTATTTATTATTTAGGATATGTATATATCTGTGTATCTATTCTAGTATATTGTATACTTTTTATTTGCACCAACGATAGCCCCATTTGATGTCCACGCAAATCACTGTCCATTCCAAGGTTGCCTGGAAGAGATCGCGGAAAGCGATAAGGCCGCCCATTGTATATTTTCCAGTGTTTAATTATTTTTTTGTTATGTATTTTGTGGTGTACAATAAAGTATAAATAAATAATTACTATGCATAAGCATAATCAGCCTATAATATTCCCTCTGTTAGGACACCTACTCTCTTCGAGTGGAACTGGGCCGTAATCTACCCCGCGGGCCCGGTGCGGGTTGGTAGATGTCACATGTATTTGAATGTTTGGTTCTAGGATATGCCTCACGATGTTTTTCTTCACCGTTTTGAGAGCAGTGGTGATGAAATAATTTCCAAAAGTAAAGCGCCTTTCTGGGTTTGAACCTACGACCTACAACTCGTAAGTCCGGCCACTGGGCCACCACTGCTTTTCGTTTAATTTTTAGGGTTCCTTAGTAAACAAGGAACCCTTATAGTTTCGCTATGTCCGTATGTTTGTTTGTCTGTCCACGGCTTAGCTTTTTATTCTAGGCTGGCAACAATGGTAGTCGGTCGTCAAAAAAATATAACATCACGCCTGTGATCCCCGAAGGGTTAGGCAGAGGTGTACTTATAGTACACCCATATTTCGCCAGTTATGTTTAAGTCCCATGTAATAGGGGGCGAGTCTATTGCCATCAACCGGGCACATATCCAGACTCCAGGCTGCTACTGAGAAATTTCTGATTAAAAAAAAAACAATAACACTTTGCCCGACCCGGGAATCGAACCCAGGACCTCATGCTCAGCAGTAGCGCTTACGACCACTAGACCAACGAGGCAGTTAAAAAAGTATCCTTTGTCCTACCCCAGGGCATGGTCTACCTGTGTGCCAAATTTCATCAAATTCTGTTCAGCCGTTAAGGCGTGAAAGCGTAACAAACAAACTCACTTTCGTATTTATAATATTATTCCCTGCGCCCCACGGTCTCACCCGCGGAAGTCTTGATCCCGTGGGAATGTCGGGATAAAAACTATCCGTTGTCCTATTCCAGGTCATGGTCAACCCGTATGCTAAATTTCATACAAATTCGTTCAGTCGTTTTAGCGTGAAAGCGTAACAAACACACTTTCGCATTCATAATATTAGTTGGGATAAAGTTAAGATTAACGCGTGACTTAAGAAATCTGAAGGGAGTTGCTATTACTCTTAAGACAGAGCTATATTAGAGAAGTGCCATGCGATGATGACCATGCGCACCGACTAAACTGTCACCTTGACCTGCATAGACTCCAAAAAGCTACCCAACTGTTTAACAGTCTAGTATGATTACCCCAGGAACAGCATGAGGAAGCCGATGACTCCCGGCCGGACGACGAAGGCCAGCGCGGCGCGCGCCGTGTGCCGCTCCTGCAGCTGCAGCACGCCCTCACTCATGACGCCGTACACGTACTCGTAGCCGCGGAACGGGCCGCATGCGTGGGATGATGTTCTGCAAGAAAATATAGAAAACTTATTTATTTCAGACTACCTTTCCCGCGGCTTAGCTCGCGTGTAAGTCGAAAATTATCCCACGGAAACGTACTACCAGGATAAAAAGTATCCTATGTGTTAATCCAGGTTATAAACTATCTGTCTGTCTCATCCAAATCCTATTAGTAGCATTAGATAATTATTGAAATACTATCTTGGGTCGGTGGGTCGTCTTAGAGGTTGCATTCATGCAAGCCTAGTACTTTTTGTGCCAAGTTTCAAGTGTATTAACTCAAGGAATAAGATATCATACAAACGAAATCCCACCTTTTCGCCCGCTTATAGCTGGAATTGTCAAAAACCACTTCTTAATTTCTTATTGCTCTCCCGTACATTATAAAAGGATGCTGAGTGCAAAATTTCACGATCCTAGTCCCGGCTCTGCGTTGATATGTCAGTCAGTCAGTCAGTTTCTCCTTTTATATTATATAAAGACTACTTAGTGGAAGACTAAAAGTGACTTAACGGCCTTGGTGGTCAAGTGGTCGATATTATTTCTCAACATGAGGTCCTGGATTCGATTTCCGGATTGAATGACACATTTCGTAACGATCGCAGCGGTTCGGTTCGTGGATCGGTTAGGCGTGTAAAGGTAACAGACAGATAGTTATTTTTGCCTTTGTAATATTAGTATGGATTACGATTTATGTATATGTCCTGTGTTCGCAGTAGCATAAAATTGTTTAGGCGACTTTTTTTGTCTTGCGAGGACCGTATTCATTGGGAATGGGAAACAAAAGCAGAGCAACATTGTGTGTGGCCAATGAATACGGTGGCATGGAGGAAGCAATCTTATAATTTTTACCACAGAGAGAAAATTAAACTAATAAGTTTTACGATATAAAAAGAAAGAAAAGTTGTTTATTCTGCATAAACTAACGCAAATTACAAAATAAAATACTTTTTCACTTCTCATGCTCTGAAAGTGCTTATTTGTGCAGGATATAGGCTGCACAAAATCGAATTTTGTGCACTAGAGCATTAACGTATCTACTCATAAATGTATCTATATTAAGGCAAAGAAAATGAGCCATACAGCCAAACACAATAAGAAGTTCATAGATAGAATTCGTTATTTTATAATATTTACTTTAATTTATTTGCCTTATGTGTTTTTAAGGCATAAAAGATATTAAAATTTGAATTCAAGTACGGTAGGTTATTTAATTAATTTAAGAAAATTATTATTACAAAATTAATTTAATAGTAGGCTGTGTAGGTCTGCAGCCCAAGCCTAATATCAATGTCATTTAATTTTACTTTGAATTTTAATTAAAGAAATGTTATGGTATACTACTGTTTAATTTCCTCGCAATCGAAGTGAAAAGCAGAGTTTATAACTAGTGCACAAAACCATTTTATCCTCGACATTACTATCAGCCCTCGACTAAAAATGGTTCGTTTTGTGCACTTGTTGTAAAATCTACTATTTTACAAATTAGCCCACTTTACTTCACACACAGGTATTATAAACTCTGCCGAAGCAGAGTATTTCAAAAATGCTTAAGACTCATTTGAGTGTTCCCCTCCACGGAAATCTTTAGTAAAAGGCGAAAGATTTATACGTTTTGAAGGGAAACCAGAGATAACAAACACGCTGAGTACAAGGGACCCAACCAAACGGCGGAGAATCTTGACGACGCGATTCAGAAACGTGCCGTCAGCGCACAGTGACATCTATTGACAACTTTTGGAATTAAACTCATGTACTTTACATTTTTACCCGACTACGAAGTCATCCCTTCCAGTGAATGTCGCAAAGGATGACTTGATGGTTGGCATCATAATAATAGTCTCCCATATTATCCTATTATGCTCTTATCGCAATAACAATGATTGAACTTTGAATATTTCTTTTGAAAACTGAGGTATACATAGGGTTACCATCTGACCAGCATTTTTGAATTTCCCTAAAAAATGCACAGTTGAATAAATAAAGGAATTGCCTAACAATAGGATCAATCGGTAAAAGCGTTATTAGTAACCCAAGAAAACTTTAAAAACGTTTCGTGTGAAGGTTATCCATACTAATATTATAAATTCGAAAGTAACTCTGTCCGTCTGTCTGTATGTTACATTTTCACGACTAAACCACTGAACGGATTACGAGATAGATGGCATCCTGGAGGTAGGTACTGTAGAGGTTTCATGGCTGGCTGTATGACTGGCAGACATTCTAAATTTAAAATATAAAATTACTTTTAAATAGAGACATGTCTAGCATTTGTTCTGTGACAGATCGGCTTAGGGCCTAGGGCCCCGTCTCGTGCAAGTGTGCTTCTTAATATTATAATTACTTGAGAGTTTGAAATACAGCGGTCCTCTAGACCTCTTAAAGTACCTCCGCATATTTCAATTTATAGTTACTAAACCCCAATGAGGTGTAAACCCTCACAGTACATAGGGTACTTTTTGTCTCAAAAATAATCCTAAAGTGGGTGATATAGGGGATGAAAGTTTGTATGGAAAATCCAGCATTTCTTGAGTAAGGGATATGAAAATTCAAATTTCAGCGTTTTTGTAAAAATCATCCCCCAAATGAGCAAGAAATGATTTTAATATGCACATGTAATATTGTTTTTTTGTGTCTTTTTTTCAAGAGATTTAAGGGATTGGAAATATAGTCCATAACTTGAATTACATTTAGTATTTGTTTAATTAAAATCGGCCCACTCGGTCAAAATTTATTACAATTTATAGTCATAAACTAACCTTTCTAACTTTATGTTCAATGGCGGCACTAGAGTAGGTATTACAAATGAATGGTGATAATAATATTTAAATGAATAATTAGTATTTTATGTATGGCATTTAGAATCATATAAACCTGTAGTATTTATTTTAAAAAACCTGATAAATGTGAGTACGACTTGCGCCCTGAGGGTTCTGTCTCAAAGCTATTTGCTCCGCTGCCGGGTTTCCAAATCCGGATTGAAGGACAAACTTAACTTTTCAATTGAAAAAGAACTTTTAATAGAGAAATTTTTTGAGGACTTAATAGCCTGTGAATTTTTGATCCCAGACTGAAGAACAAACTTAACTTTGCATTTCATATATAACTATAAATTACCAATTTTCGGATTTTCCTCTTTACTTGACCTTGCTTCTCGCCAAACTTCATGCTGCTGGGCCAACGGGAAGTACCAAAAAGACTGGTTTATTTGCGAGTGTCAAAATATGCGGCATAAATGGCGGTATTTTTTATTGCGTTGACTTGGAAGTTTAATTTTCGTTACAGCTCCAAGAGACCGTAGATCTAAGTTTTTGATATCTATTTCGACTTGATGCTTCCACGCGTTCCTCAGAAAACCAACAAAGACATCTTTTAAGGGTACCTTTTCATGCTGCAACGGCTGAACGGATTTAGTTGAAAGGTATCCGTATACCTTTCAACTAAATCCGTATCCTATGTCATGTCAAAGGTATCCGTATCCTATGTCCTAACTCAGGTGATGGCCTCCATCACCTGAGTTAGGACATAGGATACTCTGAATCCCGGTAGCACGTTCCTGTGGGATGTATTCCGACTAACACGCGGGCGAAGCCGCGGGTAAAAGCTAGTTTATACATATTTTTAGAAGAAAAAAAAATGGAAAAATATCATTTAGTGTACTTAAGTTAATTTTTTTCTAAATTAGTTTAGTGGTCGTAAATTATTAAAACTTCATTTTTAATAAATATCTTTAAAAACTATCCGTTGTGTACTATTTATTTTAAGACAGTTTTTTTTTTTTACATTGACAAGCTTTTTCTGAAAAATCAGGCTGTTTGTAGATCCTAGACAGGCATCCTCCCTTACATAGATGGTAACCCTTTATGGTGTACATGGGAATATGTACGACCCTTTTTGCAATCATCTATTCCGAAGCAGTATATTTACCGGTGAGCTGATTAATTGATACAGAAATTACAGAATCCCAAAATATACGAAATCTTTGTATCAATAAAATACACTATATATTTAAAGTTTTTTTTTTTTTGTGGCATTAATTCTTTCTTCGTTCCATAGTATTAATAAATTCTGTTGAAGCAGTATTTCAAACATGCAATCCATTCGACTAATATAACAGTATTATTTACGATCCTGCGTTTCTTTGCTACTTTGCTAGCATTTTATAACAAGGCGTTATGTGTTTTATAATAGAATTATATACTTGGATCATTATAATCACTGTACATCTTTCAAAATGCTTGTATAAATTACTACTGCAAACTTAGTTTTACACGGAGGTCAAATCTTGAGAATACTCTGACTGAAATTAAAACCATGTTATTACATTAGTTACATATAAATAAAGGAATTATAAACTCTGCCGAAGCAGAGTATTTCAAAAATGCATAAGACTCATTTGAGTGTTCCCCTCCACGGAAATCTTTAGTAAAAGGCGAAAGATTTATACGTTTTGAAGGGAAACCAGAGATTACTGTACTAGCTCGTCGGTCCAACACACCCAACTAAACGGTGGAGAATATTGACACCGCGATTCAGAAACGTGACGTAAATGTACAGCGCCATCTATTGAGACAAGGTGTATTAAACAAGTTTAAAATACAAAGCTTATATACCAGGCGGAGCTTGTGCCGTCCTATGTCAAGGGTGCAGTGTAACTGTAGTTAGGATGTCATTACAATAGGAAGCAGTGAGGGGCTGTTTTTATTAAGACCTTCAATCAAAAGCAAATCGGTAAAGGACGTGAGGAATGTTTTGAGTATGGATGTGGATGAGTATAAGAGTAGGGCCAGAGCTGGGCAAAATACATGCTTGGCTTTAATTAAAATACAAATTACAATATACTATCTCGGACGTATTAAAAATACGAATTACAAAATATTTTTAAGTTGTGTATTTGAAATATAAAATACAAAATACAGTATTTTAACCATTTTTATTTAAAATACAAATTACAAAATACGGTCAGGTGTGAGGTTATGTAAATAGAATAGAACTAATCCAGCACAGCCTATTAATCGGTAAAAGAAGAATTTCCTTTCATGAACACTGAAAATAACCGTCTTTGGACGAAAATTACAATTGACAACTTGACCGTTTGACGTACAGTACAGGTGCAGCGTTGCCAACTTTATAGATTGACATATTTTGCGATCGCCATTATGCTTATGAAAGCTATCGAGCTCTATTTTCTGCTGCAGAACGCACCCATTCATACGATCGCTAAATGTATTTATGTTTTTGAAATAATTGAATTACAAATACTAAATATGTATTTGAATTATTGCATTGTTCCTTTGGTCTTCCAAAGGAATGATGGATGGTCTATGTGAAAGATGATATAGCTAGAAAGGGAGTGACTTCCGAGATGACGGCTAATAGAGAAGTATGGGAGAAAGGCACACATTGCGCCGACCGCAAATAAAATGTGATAAGGACAGGAGATCGATGGCGATGTGTATACTATGTTAATATTTAAGACTAGCTGCTGCCTAATTCTTTTTCTTAAATAAAAGTAGAATAAGTTAGCTATGTAGCTAGCTCCTTGCATCAGCTACCTGCTAGTGCAAGTCCCGTCAGACGCGGTCCAGCCGTTTCGAAGATTAAACCGAAACAAACAGACAATCAAAAAAAAATTAAAATATTGTTTTGTTGTTCTAATTGCCGGCGTATATACTTTCATATGTATTTAGTAACAGCTTTTTACTAAATGTATTATATTGAAATTCCAAACCGACTACATTTCATTTATTTGTATGTATTATAAATACTTATAGACAGACTTAACGATATCCTTTAGAAGGTAGACTTATTAGCTTAACTAGCTTCAACTTTCTGACTAACTGACCGACCATTGACAATTCAATTGCCTGTAAATGGTTTTGAATTAATGGTTTGAGTTTGAGCTATTGAATGATTACAATAGCTTCAGTTGTGTTGTCAAAAGCCAGTGTGAAAATACGACTTACCTAAAGAATAGTGATCCAACACCGAACAGCGTAGTAAAGAGCGACAGCGTGACAAACATGTACAGTACGGTCTGCGTCTGCGCGGCGCGCCATACCTGGTAATATAAGTTTTATATTAAATTATCACATTATATACAGGTTGTATCAGAAATGTGTAGTCAAATTTAAGGATGTGGTACCATCAAACTGGACAACCTTCTCCATTGAACCAACATCGTAATTGAGAAAAAATAATTAGCCGTACAAAACTTCAATACCATCTCGACCCTAATGTATGGGTATTAGGGTCGAGTTGGTATTGAAGTTTTGTACGGGACTACTGATATACCCTGTATAGAATATCTTTACTACTGATGATAACACCGACTCAAATAAATGATTTGTGACAAAGTTCGTGAACATGGATGGTATATATGTCTGAGAGAAAGGCCTCCCATATCGGCTATTACGACGTATCTGGTAGGCCCAGACTGATCGTGGAATAAGAATAATTGATCAATTCGAAGGTGTTCCCTTCCTAGTACCTTTCTAGCTGGCTGACAGGCCCGCAGAGCGCACTCCTTCTTGATGTAGAAGAGAAGCAGCAGCTTCAGGGTCACGGCTACCACCAGCAGAGGACAGAACAGCATCCCGAACCACAGCACGGCTTGGTTGTAGATGAGGGTCAGAGAGTTGTAGGCTATGTTGAACTCAGGTGCGCTTTCCGATTTGCTCCAGCTGAAGATTATACAATGATAAAGTTTGTAAGTGGATAAAAATTGTTTGTAAGTATTGGACAAATGTATCATTGTTTGTTAGGGCGTCAAAACAGAATAAAAGTGTTGACAACGGCAGTACTTGCGATACATAACACAAACTAAAATAAAAACTATATTTTATAATTGCATTACAGGTGGCTGTTGATTAGATCGTCAACCAATAAGTATGATAAATAGTAAATGGAAATGCAAAGTTTATGACTGATGAACTTTACCAACTGCTCTTCAAATTGCCAACTAAAAAGTTAAAACACTTAAAAAAAGATTAAACAGTATTTTAAAACACAAAACCAAACTTTATCATTAAAAATATTTACAAAATAATAACAAAAAACTCACTTATAAATTAAGCCTCTAGTGAACTCAAAGAGTGGCAACACAAGCAAAGATATGGCGGAGTCTAGCAACACCAGCCGGTACGCCTCTTGACCGAACGACGTTTCCCAACACTGGAATAATAATATTACAACATGGAGAAAGCAAAACGAAATATGTGGAAGCTGTTGTCACCTCGTGGTAAAACATTCTGGAATAATTTTTGTTGAATGTGAATTTAGGCTATAGTTTGACCGAGGTCGCTGGGGGTAGTGCTCTCCGCTCATTCTTCAACGCTGCCCCGCCGCGCCGTACATTCCGTAGGCGCGGAACAACGGTCTCGGTCAAAACTATACAATACTTTATCGTGAAATAGTTACTAGAAATAAAACATTGCAATTATGTTTGCGAAGTAAATATAGATAGTAGTCCATAGCTAGTAGCTGTGCAGCGCATTGATCGGGATGAGGAGCTTTTAGTTGACTATTTTACGTTTACTGACAGTTTTTTGCACGTTGCAAGGCATGTGATGCGGCAATATGGCTTTAAAATGTGATAATGCTGTTTTATTAATAGGTGTATTAACAATATTTACATTTTTAACTCGGCATATACATGAACAATGACAAATTTGTATACAACTTACCTCATCACCGTGTTTTTGCGACCAGTAGACGAGCAACAGCATCAGAGTGCCAACGTCCAATAACCACGTTCGCGCCAACGTCACGTACAACGCCGTACGAGGGTTGTAGAACTCTAACCTGGAAAGTAGATGATGCTAGATATCCATCTTTATAGAGATAGATGGTTTTTCTCTATCTCAATAAACATCTATCTATCACAACAAGTCGAACTCGGTGGTGGGCGTGGCTAATATTCATGCTAATTTGTCTAATTATTTATTTATCTAGTATTTTATTCCACGCGTCATGTTCGTGAACGGGCGCCGTCAGTTGAGACTGGTCATCTCTTAACTGCCAGGGCTTATCTAAAATGTTTTTTTTTTTTTTTTTTTTTTACATTTTTCTCACATAAACTCAAACTCAAAGCATTTGTTTCAATTAAACCATTTACAGGCACTTTTGAATTGTCAAAGAGTCAGTCAGTTAGTCAGAAAGTTGAAGCTAGTTGCCCATTCCAAAACGTAGATCTCTATGGAGAAGAACGTATAGAACATATAGTATCAACAAGAGTAATGTACCTAGGATTTTGTAATTTCTATATTTAAAAGAGTGTCCTTGGAGTTTCTTGCCCGTTCTTCTCCATAGAGATCTACGTTTTGGAATGGGCAACTAGCTTCAACTTTCTGACTAACTGAACAACTGACTGACTCTTTGACAATTCAAAAGTGCCTGTAAATGGTTTAATTGAAATAAATGCTTTGAGTTTTAATTTAATAAGTGAAATAGACGATGATTTATAACGAAAACGAACGCGTAAAATTTTATGAACAGACATTGGGCTTATAAATATTATGGAAAAACTGTGGCCTGTGCGCCAGCCCAGCAGGAGCCACAGGCCGCACTCTATGTACAATATACCACTCACTTGACAACTACGTGCAACACGAGCGGGCACACCGTGACGCACGCCGTCACCACCACAGACACGCACAGCTCCCAGTGCGCCAGGCCTGTGTGCCAGCCCAGCAGGAGCCACAGGCCGCACTCTATGTACAATATACCACTCACTTGACAACTACGTGCAACACGAGCGGGCACACCGTGACGCACGCCGTCACCACCACAGACACGCACAGCTCCCAGTGCGCCAGGCCTGTGTGCCAGCCCAGCAGGAGCCACAGGCCGCACTCTATGTACAATATACCACTCACTTGACAACTACGTGCAACACGAGCGGGCACACCGTGACGCACGCCGTCACCACCACAGACACGCACAGCTCCCAGTGCGCCAGGCCTGTGTGCCAGCCCAGCAGGAGCCACAGGCCGCACTCTATGTACAATATACCACTCACTTGACAACTACGTGCAACACGAGCGGGCACACCGTGACGCACGCCGTCACCACCACAGACACGCACAGCTCCCAGTGCGCCAGGCCTGTGTGCCAGCCCAGCAGGAGCCACAGGCCGCACTCTATGTACAATATACCACTCACTTGACAACTACGTGCAACACGAGCGGGCACACCGTGACGCACGCCGTCACCACCACAGACACGCACAGCTCCCAGTGCGCCAGGCCTGTGTGCCAGCCCAGCAGGAGCCACAGGCCGCACTCTATGTACAATATACCACTCACTTGACAACTACGTGCAACACGAGCGGGCACACCGTGACGCACGCCGTCACCACCACAGACACGCACAGCTCCCAGTGCGCCAGGCCTGTGTGCCAGCCCAGCAGGAGCCACAGGCCGCACTCTATGTACAATATACCACTCACTTGACAACTACGTGCAACACGAGCGGGCACACCGTGACGCACGCCGTCACCACCACAGACACGCACAGCTCCCAGTGCGCCAGGCCTGTGTGCCAGCCCAGCAGGAGCCACAGGCCGCACTCTATGTACAATATACCACTCACTTGACAACTACGTGCAACACGAGCGGGCACACCGTGACGCACGCCGTCACCACCACAGACACGCACAGCTCCCAGTGCGCCAGGCCTGTGTGCCAGCCCAGCAGGAGCCACAGGCCGCACTCTATGTACAATATACCACTCACTTGACAACTACGTGCAACACGAGCGGGCACACCGTGACGCACGCCGTCACCACCACAGACACGCACAGCTCCCAGTGCGCCAGGCCTGTGTGCCAGCCCAGCAGGAGCCACAGGCCGCACTCTATGTACAATATACCACTCACTTGACAACTACGTGCAACACGAGCGGGCACACCGTGACGCACGCCGTCACCACCACAGACACGCACAGCTCCCAGTGCGCCAGGCCTGTGTGCCAGCCCAGCAGGAGCCACAGGCCGCACTCTATGTACAATATACCACTCACTTGACAACTACGTGCAACACGAGCGGGCACACCGTGACGCACGCCGTCACCACCACAGACACGCACAGCTCCCAGTGCGCCAGGCCTGTGTTCCAGCCCAGCAGGAGCCACAGGCCGCACTCTATGCCCACTATGAGAGCAAGCACGAATACACTGATGATCACGTTGGTCCCATATTGAGCCACCTTTGTGAGGCAGGATGTGGCGATGTTTTTGCGGTTCTGTTCGTTTAGAAGCTCCTGGAATTAAAGAGACAAGAATGGTTGAAAGAATAACAAAAAATATTGTTACCGTACTAAGAGTTTGCTGTTGTCAAGATCATATTTGGGATTTCTACTACATCCAGAACATTTCAGTTGCTTAATCGAATATATCTTTCAGATTCGTTTTTCTTACCTTAAATTCGTTGTAAAGACTGTTAGCATTCAGTTTGGCTGCTTCCAGCGTCACAACACCGAAGTCCCACCCGCAGAACACTTTGTTTGCAAACACGTGGCTCAGACCACCTGAAGTCTCTATGAAGTTCAGACGATATGAGTATGCTGTCCTGAAAACATCGAAGTAAGCAAGTTATCTATAGAACGACTAGGACTAGTCTATCCAGTCGACGAAAGTATAAACAAAAAAATCCCTCCTTTGGCTTTGCCATAGTCGGATATATAAATACACGGAGATAACCCGTTCTAATCGAAAAAGGGGTAACTATGTTACATACTGCTAAACAAGAACAAAAATTCTACACGCAAATGTGGACGAACTTATATAAATTCCCTATTACTGGCAGATAAAGTCAATCAAATGAAATAGAAATCAATAGAAAAGTTATAAAAAAGTTAAAAACAATTGCTGTACTAAACTAATTTTATATCCTACTAAAGACCTATAGAAATTTTGAATTGTAATAATAATAATGTATGCCAGCAATCATTGTGCCGATATTCGTGACAGCCAATGGCATAATAGCCAAGAGCCTCGACCAATATCTGAGGAGGCTCTCGTTAGGCAGCTGGATCAAGGGCTTGATCCAGAAAGCGGTACTCCTGGACACGGCGCGTATCGTTAGGAGATTCCTCTCTCAGGAGCCCTGACCGCCGGTAGCTTGGACCCTGTTCCCGATACCGGTGGGCTACTATTTTTTTTTATTTTTAAATGTTTTTTTTTGTTTTTATAAAAATATTTAAAAATGTAAAGTATAAGTATATAAGTTAAATAAAGGAAATAATAATGTATGCAAATAAACAATCAGATTGCTCAAACTCACCGATAACATAGCACCCCAAAGAACATAACATACAGACAGACCATGGTGAAGAAGTAAGCGAACGCCATATTGTACGTGAGCGTCGTTGGCGTCACTATGTCGCCCTCGTGGTAGTGTCCGTAGAAGAGAAGCGAGTTCGTCAAACCACCCTGGAATCGGAAGTATTTTTGGGGTGAATATTTGCGGACTTCGAGTTATCTTCAACGGATGACAGGTTCAGCTAGTGGATAAATCAATCTATAATATAGGTAATAAAAATGATGAAAAACATAGGGCCTTTTCAAGAAGAAAATTAGGCTGTCACCAGTATTTGTAGAGTTGTAAACCTGTTTGGCTAAGACCTCTTTTATGTTACATCACAACAGTCATCGTTCTAACGCATCCAGTTCAACTAAGCTTCTTCGGATCATCGGTTCATCCGGCTAAGAGTGTCGTGCGTTACGTTTGCTGATTGGCTCGTGTTACTCATGGGTTCGTCCGCATCGAAGGCCCCCCCAGGCAGATCAATGTCACTTTAACTTACTGACCATGAAAATTTTGACCATCGTGCTTTTTCAGAGAATTCCATAGCGTGTAACTCATTGTTTACCTATGCTTGGTCGTGATCGTGACCCTTCTTGTATATTTCTTAATATCTATAACTTAATAAACTAAATATATCCATAAAATGCTTACCGCACTTTAAAGCGCACGTCAAAAAGAAAAGACAAGAACAAGACATACGTTTCAAAAACATGTATTGGTTGATTGGACGGAATTCCTGCCTATCGATACATAACAAAATGTTATTAGATAAGTATATTCTCATGCCAATATGGACGTATGGGATCCAACTGTGGGGCTGTACTAAACCGACCAACATCAAAATTATACAGACATTCCTAAATAAGGTACTAAGGAGCATTGTTAACGCACCTTGGTATATAAGAAATGACGAACTCCATCGTGACTTAAAAATGGAACGCGTCACCAACATAATTCAAAAATTTGCTGAGTCCCACGAACACAGACTCCACCGACATCTGAACGTCGAGGCAATTCAGCTGTTAGACAATACAAACATAGTGCGAAGACTGAAACGAACAAAACCCTTTGAGTTAGTGTAGTGTAAAAAGTGTAATAAATAATAGTGACAATGACACACATACAACACATGAACAAAGTGTTTTTTATTATTATATCACACTCTAAGAACGTGAAACGGCCTTGTGTAAACTGCAATAAAGACTATTCTAAGTTTTAAAATAATTATCACGTAAAAAAATTGTGATTAAATTGCTTATTTAGTCTTAAGGCTAGGTCGTAAGTAGGAACCTGGTTCTTGCTAATAAAAAAATCAAAATAAAATGCTTACCATTCCCGTAATAAAATCCAGGGCACTCAACTGGACCCCATCAGCCTTCTTCTCATCATGAAGCGCCTGAGGTATGACCACGAAGGCGATGACCAGCGTCGCCAGAAGCAGGTCGATTGCGAACAGCCAGCGAAGGAAGTAGAAGTAGGAACCCACTGCTGAACCGAAGTGACCTTCGATCTGACGGATGGGCTCGTACCAGAACTCGAAGGAGAAGACTACGTCGCGGCAGCGGTCATGGAGCTAGTGAAAAGGAATGAATGAATTAATGAATCTGTACATATTATATCAAATCAAATCATTTATTTTTTGCCAACATGGGTTGTTCTCCATGCTCTGACGTCACTTGGGCATGCAACATTTTTACACATAAATAACAATCTACTATCAACATACCATGCTAAATAACAATCAATATTACATAACTATTTATTTCAAATTATATTTTTTTCATGTGTGTCTGTAAGTGGTCAACACTTACAAAAATAATAAAGCAGTTTATTTTCGTGTACCTACATTGTTTGCAGGAAGCGTTTGAACCAAAAGAAAGTTATTAGATATCCCGCAGTTCCAAATGCCTTTTGGCATAGGCCTCCTCCAACTGTGAGACCGCTTAGTTCTTCTAAAGTACACAATGGATTTTGATGCGGCTTTCACCATAATTTAAATAATTTATTCCGGAAGATTTATGTGTGAATCAATTATTGCATTTTACAATGGTGTCGATTCCCTTGTTCACAAACTAAACTAAATTTAAGTTCAGTGCATCTTTTTCTTTCTATTTAATTAGGAAAAGGACAAAAGATACATTTTAGTTTAGTCCTGTCAAATTAATCAGCCCCTGATACTAATCCATACAAGGTTTGACGTGATTAAAAACTTGCCCACTAAAATTACGTCAATTTACGTCAGGCGCTGATTAATTTGACAGGACTAAACTAAAATGTATCTTCTGTCCTTTTCTTAATGAAATAGAAAGAAAAAGATGCACTGAACTTAAATTTAGTTTAGTTTGTGAACAACAGAATCGGCACCAATGTGTACTAAGAAATTAAAAACAAAAAAAAGAGATCATTATGGACCTTATTGGGCACAGCAAAATAGTAGGAAAGAGGAAACTTTAAAAACGGAATAGTCTTCTTACTAAAATATCTAGTGTTCTTAGTTGTTTTTTGTATTTTTTTTTTTTTTTCATATTTTGACAGTTACTCACCCTTTTCCAAGCAAAACCAATTCGATACTTCATCCGCTTCCACATTGAGATCGGTCGTCTTTTTGACCTGAGGCTAACTGAGGCAGATAGTTTGGCGCGAACGTTCCTCTTCATCGTCAGACCTTGTGGAAGATCTCTTAGTGCCTCTCTGGAAGGTAAGACAGGTTTGATGCCAGACTTTTATTTACTACATTGCTAGTTTTTTTGAGTTTTTTTGCAGCTAAGTTACTGAACCGCTAGAGGAGAGGAGAGGAGAGGCTCATGGGAGTTTTTTTCCCAGAAATAAATATTGTCAAGTGTATGTTTTAGATATGCACCTCTACTTTTGGGCTCAAATAGAGATCACGCGGCCTGTTCGTGGGTCTTTCTGCAATGACTCAATATTATTAGAAACTTGGACAAGATTATTAAGAACTAAATTTAAACCCACCTCCTCAACTCCTCAGCTTCAGGATCGTCCTCCATCAGTCGTTTATGCTGTTCCATCTCCCGTACAATGATATCTGCCTGTTTGTCAGCTGAGTCTGGAGTGTCGGCCTCCGCGGCGTCCACTTCTTCCAATAATGCATTGTGCTCGGAGTTGTTGCGACGGAGTCTTAAAGTGTCTGGAGAAATAAAGTAAATATGTTTTTATTGTATAAATAAAAACCTCGAAAGACTAACAAGCAATCTTAAAAACCAGGGGTATCGCGTTATCCAGTAGGTAACTGGTTTGTGGAAGACAGATAGGCTAGGCAGTGGCTCCATGTAAAATGTTGGTAGTCAGCAGCATTCTTGTTGTTTTTGGTTGGTATATGGCATGTGCTAGCTGTCATATGGCTATTAATTTATAATTTAAATTGTGTTTTGCGTCATGTAAATTATCTTGTATACTATTGTATAGAATCTTTTTTTTTCTAACTGAACAGACAGCTGTGCTGCTGGGGAGTTTGTTGCGCCACTTCTTCTTCCCAGCAAAAGCACTAGGAAGTGGTGAAGGGTGGGCGTTTTGGGGGACTGTCTTATGTAATTTTGACGTTCGAAAAGTGCTGATTCTCAGCCTAGTTTGAATAAATAACTTTTGAATTTGAATTAGAATTCGGTTCGACTAAAACCGACCCGAAAACGGTAGGCAGAAGTTGATTTATTTACTACGTGTCTTACGTTGGGTAGACTACGTGACGTCAGTAAAGGTCGTAGTTACCTAATTGACCTCCGCCGGCCCTTGAGTATGTTAACGTAATAGATATAACAGAACTATCTCTACCAATTAGATATACAGCGGTAAGTACAACTGGTTTTAGATATTTTAGCATTCGCCCGCGGGTTCGGCCACGTGGATGTCGCATGTCATTCTACTAATACCGGGTTAAATCAAATGTTAATATAATGGTCTACCTGTGTGCAAAACTTCATCAAAATCCGTTCAGCCACTAAGGCGTGAAAGAGTAACACACAAACAGTTACTTTTGCATTTATAATATTATTAAGTACTAGCTGCGCCCGAGGAGCTCGTGGCTAAGTAATAACTGCCGCACGGGTCGATCCGTCAGGTTAAGCTACGCTTGCCGGGGTTGGTCTGTGGATGGGTGACCATCTTTACGTACCGAGACTCCTCCGTGCCTCGGAAAGCACGTTAGGCCGTTGGTCCCGGCTGTTATTCGTGGATCTTTGACAGTCGTTACGGGTCGTCAGAAGCCCGAAAGTCTGACAACCAGTCTTACCAAGGGGTATCGTATCACCCAATTACTGGGTTGTGGAGATAGGCAGTCGCTCCATATGAAATACTGGTATTCAGCTGCATCCGGTAAGACTGGAAGCTGACCCCAACGTAGTTGGGAAAAGGCTAGGCAGATGATGACTAGCCGCGCCCGCGGCTTCACCCGCATAAGTCTTGATACCGTGGGAATATCGGGATAAAAAGTATTTTATGTCCTAACCAACTAACTCATGTGACAAATTTCATCCAAATCCGTTCAGCCAGTTTAGCGTGAAAGCGTAACAAACAAACTGACTATCGCATTTATTATAATACTATATAAGTACTCCATCCTAATCCGAATGGAGTATAGAAGTAATAAATAATTATGGAGTATGGATTACGAAGGCACTTTAACTCATTGCACAACAAACAGAAAAATAGAAATGATCACAACCTAGATACAAAACTGGTAATAATGTAAAAATACATGTTTTAATTATAGATAGTAAACCTTTTTTCCTTGATTGAGAACATGTTTTTGTTGTTAGTCTGTGAGCTGGATAATTTCAGTTGGTTCTAAATACCTATTATTGGACGAATGGCATGCATGCGGTAGAACTTAGTTATTTTTAATTTAATAATAAGTAGTGAAGGTTTAACAAGCCAGTCTATACAGACTGTTAATTTTAGCTTGCGTTAAAATCGGTTGAGATTCTTTCTTATCTTCACGCCATGGCCATAAGTTTAGTGGGGTAAGCGGACGTGCGCCAAGTATAATCTTAGCTTTTTACTAGTGCCTAGGGTTTTACTCCCTTATTTCTTAGTGATTTACTCCGGTTTTCCAGACGTGCGAGCAGCTAACTGTAAGTATCACTTATGTATCAATTAATACGTTCAGTGCCGGGAGCCCTCCTGGAGGGTTTACCTAGTCGCATAAACTCAAACTCAAAGCATTTAATTCAATTATACCAATTACAGGCACTTTTGAATTGTCAAATAATCTGAAAGCATTTTATTATTTATTTTTTGTTCACTGTTTCAAATATTCACAAAAAAAAATTAAAAGGTCGGAAACTACGTACAAGAACCACCTGAAAACACAATTTTACTTCGTTTTACAGTGTTTTATAACACGGTTTTAAACCTAATGCCGGTGACCGTCCGCGATGGTTAACTTTGGCGCAAACGTAATACCGGCAACCCTCCCGGAGGGTTCAGTTCGAATATGTATGACGGCACGGCATGGCGTGGAGTCGAAAGTGTTAAGACAACTCACAGATCCCCCTCATATATAGCGAAACGCAGACACGAACGCACAGAAAGTCCTTAACGCACGAAAACCTTTGCAACCAAAATTACCAAAACTCATGATAGATTCGTTGAAGTTAAGCGCCTGTATCCATTTCTTAGTATTTCAACACAAAACAAATAAATAGAAAGAATATGCTTTAAAATAAAAATAACCTAATCTAATTTTGAATATGTTTTTTTGTTGATTTTGTTTTTGAATGTGTGTTGTCTGGCATTTATGCTGAACTGACCCTATTTGGCGCAGCCGTGAGGCACACAGTACTATTCTACGTTATTATTACTTTTTTCTTCTGTTTTTTTTTTGTTTTTATGTGAATGTTGTGTGCCTTGAGCTGAGTCAAATAAATTTATTTTCTTTCTTTTTCTTTCTTTATTGTACTTTTATATCTGTAATTCCATGGTCGTATTTTATTCTGTGTATTGTGTTTTCTGTCGTTTTATTGTATTCTTTCTTTTATTTTGTAATTTTTATGGTGTACTTAATTCTATTCATGTACACCAACATTATATTATACGAGTAGCTATTTATAGATATACATTAAACATACCTCTTTTTCTAACAGCACTAAGCTCTAGAACTTCAATATCGTCAGCTATCACCGACATTGCAATTCACTCGTAGCTCATTATTTAATCAACAGAACAACACTTCACTTCGACACCTCACCATGTAAATAAAATATGCGTGATAAAACTGATAAACCACTAAAATAATATTATTTTTCAATGTAAACTAGTGTTTATCATGAATGTATAATGTAGTACAAGGTATAAGGTAAAACTGACTGCTCCGTGTATAATAAACACTGCATGAAATAGAGCCAATTATTGAGTCCTGACAAAGGTGCCTGCTGACTGGGGCGTAACGTGTGCATTGTTTCAGTATAGCCCTTCAAGTGGTTCGTCGTCAACTATCAGTTTGTTTACGAGATTACTGTATGGATATCGAGCGTATCGTCTCTACTGAATGGAATACAAGGAAAACCACAAATACCTTTTGTTCAAATATGTAGGTTAGGTAGCAAGTAACAACATTGTTTTCTAAATAGAATCGGTTCCCTTACTATGCTTGAGTACGTGACCTCAACTTAGCTCACTATGTACATTGTCCAATATTAGTTTAGTTTTTTTAATTTATTGAAGTTTTTGGGTAGGATTCTATCCCCATGTTAGTGCTTCCGTCTTTCTCGTAATTACGTGGAACAGGTTACGTTTCAGTTGAGGGCGACGTTTATCATAATTAGCGGTCGTTAGCAATTATTATCGTTTGTAACATATATTCTGAGTAATGGACCCTTATTAAACGATAATTGAGTAAACGCCCATTGTGCTCTCCAGTAACAATGGTAGTTTTAATAACTCTCCATATCTGGTTTCCTCATGAAAAGCAAGTCGTGAAGATATATTTGTATATGCTATTTTTATCTAGGCAGTTACAGAAAAAAAAATATTAACAGCTAGTTTATTTTTATTTTTTATTCTTCATTCCGTGTGTATGATTAAAAGAGTTACAAGACTAATCTAAACATAAAAGCGACTGTGTTTTGTAAAAGGTTTTCGTATCTGTCACTTTTCGTGTCTGTGTGACCGCGTTGTTCTTTCAAACTACGTTACAGATTGTGATGCGGTTTTATGTGTATTCATGAATATAAACCTACTGTAATAAAGAAATCTCTATGTTTTGTTGAGTCATAGCAACCCGTGCGAAGCAAGGGCGGGTTGCTAGTATTTGTATAATTTTAAATAAGGCGCCAGTTAGACTTATACTTATTTAAAGACTTTCCATGCCTTTGTGGATCAAAATGAACAAAGATATTTTTTGTTTCTCCATTTCTCTGCTTAAACATAGAAAGGTATGAATAGGTGGGCTACTAAAATATCATTTAGATAATTACTTCAAATTAATGTTATGATCTAAAATCTAACGTAAGTCATCAACGCCATCTGTTGACATAATTTCGCACCAAAAATGTAATTAACTACCAAGTAGTCAAAAGATGGCGCTGAGTAACGTTTTATTATTTGATTTCAATTTATGAGTTAAAAAATAGGTAATACTAGGGTCCACAAAATTATTAGCCTGCTTTATTAGCTGTTGGCCGTTGGACTTCGATATGTGTATTCTTGATCGAAGTTTTTCAGTCATTAATTCTTTAAAAAAGGCTCAAGTAACTTATAAAATAAATAAAAAAAAAAAACTATACCTACTTAATATTAAGAACCACAGCTCCTATTTGAAAAATTATTTTATCCATTTGAAAAGTACATTATTCCAGATGGACATAGGCTATATGTAAATCATGTCTCAAACTCAAAGCATTTATTTCAATTAAACCATTTACAGGCACTTTTGAATTGTCAAGGGGTCAGTCAGTCAAAAATATGGAGCTAGTTGCCCATTCCAAAGCGTAGTAGGTACCTAAATGTAAACATACAGGGTGACTTCTAATTTGACATATTTCTTCCAGGGAGTGGTAGTCTGACTACGCCGTGTAATGTGTAGTGTAGTGTGTGTGTACGCCGAGAGAAAACCCAATCTTTATGTTATTTTGAAATTTCCCCAGAATTCGTCACTAAATATCACTTATTTCTGAAATCTCAAATTGAATGGCCTTCATTGGTATTGCATTGGGTACCATTTTTCTTAATATTTCAACAATTCGCAAATTCGACCTTAGCCAATATTATCGACTGTTTCATCTGCATCTTTTAATATTTTATTAACTTGTGTACCTCGTTAGATAGCTGATTAAATGAAGATGACATGTCTTCTCCGTAATTTGTATGCTTAATTAAAGCCTTAGAGATAACTGGTGTCAAAGTTCGTGTGCTTAGATGATTTTTCAGAATGATTAATATACTACGAGTACCTCCTTTAACTTTCAACTGTTTGATGTTTTAGAAAATTTGGTAAGTAAGCATTGATGTATTAAAAGGAGGAAGATATGTTACGCGCTAACATCGCAATCAGTAAACTTGGTCTCGGCGCACGACTACATGCACCAAAACTCACACATCTGTGATCAGTGTCATCTCACAGTCGCAAAGCTACAGTTACCGATAGACGAGGATAGATATAGGAGACGGCGCTGACGTGCGAGCGAAATCGCGTTAGCACCTCGCGCGTTGTGTGCGTATCGTGTCTTACACGCATGTTTTTAATATCTATCTCGCTCTCACAAATATGGCGAAGCAAACGTCAAAATATTATTGTAATTTTCAACAAATTATCATTTTTGGCTGTACTTACGAGTGGTAGGTAATCCCATGTGTGTTATTTTTCTTTCTTGCATTATTAAAGCACTGTTTAGCTGCACAAGAAGTCATTTTGATGCGTATTTATTACAAAAAAAACTGAAATTATTGAGCTGTGTGATCTACGATGTTCCGTGCGCGACTGAGTGCCAACTATGGGCAATCCCGCAGTTGAGTAGGACCAGGCGCTGTGACTAAGTCCCGTATCTACCTCTTTTAATACATCAATTTAAGTAAGTAAGTAAGTTTATTTATTTGCATAGATTGTAGGTACATGACATAACTGTCCACAATAATTGCCGCTGTCTTTTACTGCAAACTCGTATTCCACGTGATACCCATTTTACTACCAGAAAATCTTTTTTTTTTTTTACCAGAGATCATACAACATACGAAAGTGTTCTATAAAGTAATCATACGTTTCGTTCGCATTTTCTGTTTTATATACTTCTGAAAAGGTAAGGCATTCGAGGTGATTCCTAAATCTAACTAAATTTTCTTTTGAAAGATCACGTTTCTTAGTGCGCCAGTAACTTATTCTGCAGGTTTTATTTACCTTTACTTCGAAAAACTGAGCGGTATGATCAGACAAAGCAAAGTCCAGTATTTCACATCTACATTTTAACTGAGAGCTACAAGCAAAGTTATCTAGGCAGCTGTTGCTGGATAATCTAGTCGGGTGTCGCACTTTTAGATCGAGATTGTGCCCGGACAAAAAATACTCAAAGTCCCTAGTAACATTGGTTACATCGAAAGGTTTGTTAAAGTATTATGTACCCAATGAAATATCAATGAAGGCTATTCAATTTGAATGTTTGGCTAAAAGTGATGTTCAGTGACGAATTCTGGGAAATATTCAAAAATATATTAAATTTGGGTTTTTTCTAATCCCATGAATTTTTGGCCTAGGCTTTATGGGGTGCTTAATTGTTGCAAATGTCACACTATCACATCCTGGAAGGAATACGTCAAATTATAAGTCTCCCTGTATACAAAAAAGTTAGCTTACTATAGGGCAGCTGTCGCGACGGCATGAAGTTGACGGCGACCTGCCTAGCCGCGTTGTTCCTCAGCGTTAAGTTACGCCGCGCACTTGGTGGCCTGGTCTCAATTTCAACTTCTTCTATTTCTTCCTCCATATTGCCGTCCTGTGAGACAAAATGTGATTGTTCACATATTGGATTTATATTGTAAGTTAAATTTTAGTTTACATGTAACATAACATAACATCACGCATTGTTTCCCTGAAGGGTTGGGCAGAGGTGTACTTATAGTACACCCGATTTCGCCAGTTTAGTTTAAGTCCCATGTAATAGGGGGCGAGCCTATTGCTATCAACCGAGCACAAATCGAGACTCAGGGCTGCTACTTAGAAATTCCAGAAAGAAAGACTAAGACACTTTGCCCGACCTGGGCATTGAACCCAGGACCTCATTTTCAGCAGTAGCGCTTGCGACCACTAGACCAACAAGGCAACAAGGTAGTTTACACATATTTTAGTAAATTCTGCTTATGGCTAACGTTTTGTCTGATAAAAATAAAAACTGGAAACAGAACAGCATTTTGCTTGGGCCATGGCAAGGTAATGATCACATCATCTGTCTAGCCCAGGGATCACCAATTAGTTTCATTGGGGGTCCGTTTAAAAAACAATATGACTGTTGCGTTTCATTTGGTAGACAATTACTAGCAACCATGATTCAATACAACAATTTTTACATATAAAAAAAAATTGAATAGTAGTATTAGTAATGAACAAAAATAACAAAGTAAATAAGGTGACTCCTGGTCTAGTGTTTCCCCAGCTATGTTAAAGTTCGCCACCCTCCGAACTATTTTGGGGTCGGCTTCTAGTCTAACCAGATGTAACTGAACATGGCAAGTTAATGATGATGATATAAATTGTTGCATTTGTGAGATAATGATCAACTTCAACAGTTCCAGAACTGTGAGATAAAATATGCATTTCGCAATAGGCAATAGGTAATTGTGTCTAAGTTATCATTAATTCCTACCATGATTCATGCAATATTTACTTTAAATTGTATGGCTAACACAAAAACGACACAACACAAACCTTTACCACAACACAAATTTCTTTAAAAAAAAACAGTTATTTTTAAGATATTAGTATACTAGTCACAGAACAAATTCTGTACTTTTAATAACTGTTGATTCCTACTGTGCACAAGTTTGTAAATGAATAACAAACTGACAGTGGTTTTGTTATTCCATTTTGTCCTATTGTAAAAACTAAAGGCAAACCAATCAATAGATAAGTTGTGCCATAGATGATAAGATGATTATCATTATTGTTTGGCTATTAGTGGATAGTCGCAAAATCCTTTATCATAATATTGCTTTGGAATGGTGTGCTATGGGTGGAACTCTTAGCAGCCTTCGGGAAGCAGCTTGTAACATTCCGACGGCTCTCATCATCTATTCTTGTGTCAAATTATCGTCGCTCCATATAGATGCAATTTTTTTCATTTCCCATGCAGAAATTGTAATGGTTAAATTACACACTTTTATAGGAATCCTGATTGACAGTAGATTTTCTATTTTTAATTAAAATTTAAAGAAAATTATTTCTTGAAATAGTGAAATTCACTAAAAAGAATCAATAACAATCCAAAAAAGTTAAAATAATAATCCTCAATTGTGGAGATACTCTAAAACGTACTTGATCCCTAGACACTTTTGATGTTTATATTATAGCCTGTGCTCACGATTATGAGCAGTTTTATTATTTTTTCTTTGATTCCACATTCACCGCCTCTAAGCACTCCCCATGACAGACATCATCACATCATCATCATTGTTGTGTGCTTTACTTGTTTCCATAAAAAATAAGGATGAATGCTACAAACTCTGAAATCAACTTACTGTAGTTTTATTGAATTTTGAGCGCTTTAAAAGAAACAATTATAATATTAAGTATTATTTATTCTAAACATGACTCATGGTGACGAAAACACTATAAATGTACCGAAACGGCGATACCACAAAAATAAACAGCATACCAGATGATTCTGTTGAAATGCCTGTTGATGTATATTATCGCCGCACAAACATCAAACAAACAAAGATAAATTGGAAACAAAAACAGATCTATAGATCTAGTTGCAAGATAAACAAAATACTTATTACATTCACTATACCTCTGTGATTAAAAAAAAAAAAACTAGTTTCACAGTAAATACTTTTAATTCTATTGCAGTTAATACTTTTTTTGTTCAAATAAAAATAAAATGAAAACGAAAACTTTGAAGCGTCAATGTGACATTTCGGATTTGGATTATCATTGACATTTCTAGAAGTCAATGTGGAGTATAGATCTATTACTTTTACTATACTCTATGATTATAGATTTGATTTGATAGTGACAGTTACCGTTCAGTCAGTCAGAGGTACAGAATATTAATACCACAGAACATTAATACCAAAGGTCAGAGAGAGGTTGTTTACCACTGTTAGAGGTTGTTTACATGCTCTGTGCCACTGTTAACGATAACGAACCTACAGACTAAGGGCTTCTAGGTAAGTAATGATTAATGATTTTATTTATTTTATTTATAAACACTTCAAGCACATAAATGTACAGAGGCGGACTTAATGCCACAGGCATTTTCTACCAGCCAACCTTTGGGTGATGCAGAAACAAACTGTGGTAGGTGCAATAGCGAGAATTGAGGAAACAAATATTTATTTAAATATAAAGATATACATATATACCTATTAACATAACATTACGCCTTGTTTCCCCGAAGGGTTGGGCAGAGGTGTACCTGTAGTAGTTACACCCACATTTCGCCAGTTATGTTTAAGTCCCATGTAATAGGGGGCGAGCCTATTGCCATCAACCGGGCACAAATCCAGACTCCGGGCTGCTACTGAGCAATTCAAGATGGGAAAACCCAATAACACTTTGCCCGACCCGGGAATCGAACCCAAGACCTACCTATACCTATACCTATTAAAAACTATAAATATAATAAATACACCTAATTATGATTGTTTAATATAAATAGTGCAATCCACGACGACGCGCCCCACTCCGCTTCGCTCCGTACTAAAGTACAGCTTATTACAGTTACATTAACAGGTAGTCACCGTCTCCTTTCATTGTTTAATAATCATCCTAATATTTTGCGTTCTCGCCAAGCCATTCCAAGCAGCATAATAATTTTATACACGGGGCTTTACGCCAGCCAGCAAGAACAAAGACTAAAGGCTCGTGCAGGCCAACGCGACGCGACTCGAACAATACAATTTCTTAAAAAACTTCACGGTATAACAATAACCGGTGTCGCGTCGCGCTGTCACGTCGCGCTAGTCTGCACGAAGCTTAATGAAAAACCCGACAGTTTGTTTGAGCGAAAAAATTATACCAGCTGTCATGTCAATGTCAGATTTATTTATGTCGATACTCGATTTACTATACATAGTATAGATAGTCGTGATTTTCGTTTTCGAAGGAAGTAAGACGGCTTTTCGTTTCGATGCCGGTGCCATTTATGCATTTCTTTATTTAATTATTCGTCTGTAAAACTATATTTAGCTTGTTTTACTCATAAGTTAGTTTGGTTGCTTGTTTTAATCAGTATACCATACAAAGTGAAACACCTATTGTAGATTGAGAACTGTGTCACGATAAGGTAAGACACGTTCTTGTTTTTTTTTGTACCTTTTAAAAAGTCACCCTCCTACAAATATATGACTCATCTACTCCTTGCGTTAAACGAGTCCTTTGGTTTAAATATAGACATGGGTTCTTCGTTTGACGATAAGTCGCAACCGCAAGCCCTATTTTCCATTTGTTCCGTTTTTTCTCTTTTTAAGTAGGTACTTGGGTAAACAAATTTTTGTACGTGATTTATCATTTTAACTAGCAGTCTACATACACTACATATACCTATGTATCTTTAATTGAACTGCTCTGCTGTTAGTTAATTGTTGTTTAGTTGATACCTCAACTAAGTTTGTTTCCAACAGCTAACAACACAAGGTCAAACTTATTTGTGTGCTGCTTACATAAATGCTTGACAGCACCTAGATTGGCTACATTGGTATTGTCACAATGATCTCATTGTCCTGTATTAGGATGTATTAATCTAAAAAGAAAAGACCTGTGTGTTAAATAAATTAAGTTAATTAAATTAAGTATTATCATCTGGTGTGACCAGTTGATGGCAATTTCTGGCAATATGATATTATGACTTTGATTTCCTTTTAAGTTTAATTTGTCTTGTATCAATTACAAGTCTCTTACTAATACTGGATGATGATGAGAATGTTTGTAATTGAGCCCACTAAAATGGGAACAAACTTAGAACTAAAATGGGAACTAACTTTTAATTTCACAGAGCAGGATAAAAGTATTCTAGGTTATGAACAATCTGTGTGCCAAATTTCATCCAAATCCATCCAGTCGTTTTTTGCAAGGTTCCAAAAATCAAATCAAAATATTTTATTTGACATAAATCTACATGGGCACTTATGAAACTTCAGAAGCTAGGTGCACGGTTCCAATTGGTCATTTCCTATGGAGGAGAGCTGGCAAGAACACCACATAACTTTTTTTAAATAAATTGCTTTTACAATGTTTTCAAATTACATTGGTAATAGGTATGGGAGGACAGTGTAGGCCTGTCAACAAGTACCAGGTATTTAACGGAATCTAAAGAAAATGGTCTACAAATCTACAGTTTATTCAGCCTACAACATTCTCACAATTGAGTAACAAACATACAAACTATTACATTTTTATAATATTAGCAGGATACATTTGTCTGATAGTACATAGTTTTTTGGGATGAAGTTCCTTACTTACTTGTGACTTGCAGTAGTAGTTAAAGTGGTAGAAAATATCATGTAAGGAAAAAGCATTATTAGAAATTCATATGGAGGCTCCATGCGAATTTCACTCTTTCTGTCTCATTCTATTATTAAATTAAAAAAAAAAAAAAACATTTATTTCAGGTCATTGACCCATATTAAATACAAAACATAAAATTTAAATACAAAACTCCGGTCACATTTTACTGCCAACTGATTGGTTAATAAAGAAATAAAATAATTCACTGACAAAAAATAATTAAAACATTAAACATTACATGTCAGATCAGATCAATTAATGTCAGATATAAATAAAACAATGAATTAAATTAACAAAAATTAAGTTGATGTCAGAAGCAAACAAATGAAATATTAAAAAAAAAAAAATATATATATATATATTTATCATTAAAACATTAAAGCTGTAGGTATAAAATGACAAATTAAGCACCAGCAATATGCCTGCTACAACAATACCCAACGTAGGGGCAATCAAGTCGCTCAGCAACCATCGCCAGGACAGTGTATTGGAGCTAGCCCACACCCTGCGCACCAAGGACGCGCACCGCTTGTGCATGGTGGCGTGGATTATTTGAACAAACAAACACTTCTACATTATGGTTATAATAAACACCAATGTAGTGTAAGAAAACCCAGTTAAAAAACCATTAAGTATTTCTTATCTTTCACAGATTCTAAATGCTCAATAGAGCAGGATGGCATCGCCACAGAACATCTCAGTGGACCAGATGAGGATGATCCTGGCGGAAGTCATAGACGCCTTGGAGTGTCCCGACTATGCCTCGAAGCTGGACGAGGCTAAGGAAGCAGCCGGCAATGAAATGCTGAAGATGATGCAGATTGTTTTCCCAATGGTTGTTCAGATTGAAATGGAAACAATTAAGCGTCATGGGTTTACTAATTCTCGAGAGGGTAATTATAGTTTCTTTGCTGATATAATCAATCAATCTGCCTAGCCTTTTCCCAACTTTATTGGGCTCGGCTTCCAGTCTAATCGGATGCAGCTGAACACCAGTATTTTACATGGAGCAATTGCCTATCTGACCTCTCTTGTAATAAAAACCGGCCAAGTGCGTGTCGGACCACGCACAATGAAGGGTTCCGTAGTTGGAATGAATTTATCCAACAATATCCCACATGATGGGAAGGACGGAAAAAAAAAACTACATGTTACTAGGGGAGGTATCCTAAATAATTGTTTTTTTCAAAATTTTATATTACCACTTTTTCGTCGTCATTAACTTGTATACTCATGCCAAATTACAACTTTCTAGTACCAATAGTTTTTGAGCTAAACCGCGGACAGACAGACAGACAGACGTTCATGGCAAAACTATAAGGGTTCCTTGTTGACTACGAAACCCTAAAAACGAATAGATGTGATAAAAAAGTACATTTAAGTATCGCCACTCTTCGAAGTGATATGTACGTATACAGGATGTATCAGAAAGGTGTGGTCACATTTAAGGGTGTGGTACAGACCATCAAACATTTGAGTCGAGTAGGTATTGAAGTTTTGTATGGGACAGCTGATAATTTTTTCGCGATTACGATTCTGGCCCCATGGCGAAAGTTGTTCAGTTTGATGATCTACCACGCCTTTCTGATACATCCTGTAATTAATGCTTCTATAAAAATTGGTTAAATGCCATTTTTGAAGTCTCTAAAGCTCGACGTGAAATATTTACGCCCGTATGATATTCACAGGAATAGTGCAATTCACGCAGCTGGTCCGGGAGATGGAAACCTTGGACGGCGAGGTAGCGCGGCTGCACACTCAGATCAGAAGCCACTACCTGCCCCCCGTATCTATCAGCTCGACCGTCGACACCTCTCTATGAACTGGTGAGGACATTCACTATTCAAACATTTAAAAGCTTCTTCTTCTAAGCCAGACTAATCGGCGTTGGTTAACCTTTTAAACGCCACGCCGAAAATGAATTTAAATTAATTGGCGTGCCCTGTACACCAAGACACACAATCGTAATAGATTTTTGTCGACAGTTGCCGTCATTGGCGTTCAATGATGATACGATTCCACGGGAACTTATTTTGTGGCTCAATGATACTCCAATTTTATGGTTAGCTTGACAAATTAATCCGCTTTTGTGGTTTTATAGTTGACTGGCTTTGTATTCCTATCCATAACGAAGTTAGGCGCGCCATACCTACCCTGGATAATAAAGTTCAGTTTATATTGTTACGAGTTGTTTAGTCTCGATTTAAACATTATCAGTAAAATAAATACGCGTTCTCAAATTCAGTGTCTTCTTTTTTTTTGACAAGACATCAAGACATTATAAACATGTCAAAGTTTATATGGTGACACACATTGCACTCAAAGAAGTTTGCATACCCAGACTTTAATATAGGCTGCATGCATTAACTCTAACACCTTCTCTCAATGTAGTCCCATAATATCCACAAGCTTGCGAAGCCTAGGTCTGGGCAACGGCTTGGTGAGAAGATCCGCTAGTTGAAGCCGGCTTGTTACCTTCTTTATTAGCAGCTCTCCATTAGTCACAAGCTCTCTTACGAAGAAGTGACGTGGGATGTGTTTGGTGCGTCGGTGGAACTCTGGATTCTCAGCTAACTTTATTGCTGCTTCGTTATCCATTAGTAACGTAGGAAGACCCTTAAGTTGTACGAGACTTCCTATGAGTCGAGTCAACCATACACATTCTCTCGCAGCTTCACTGGCAGCGATCACTTCAGCTTCCGTAGTCGAAATAGCAACACTTTGCTGTCTCTGACTCATCCAGGAGACTGGTCCTCCGGCATACAGGCAAAGTACTCCAGAAGTCGATCTTCCAGTTCCAATATCGCCTGCGTGGTCGGCATCGCTGTATGACTATAATTCCAAATTTACAGTTCTTTTTATACATAATGCCGAGATCTTGTGTGTACTGTAGGTATCTCATGATACGTTTTACTCTGACACAATCAGATTGGGTCGGTTTCTCCAGACTCCTTGACACTACACTGACTGCGTATGCAATATCAGGCCTTGTTCCGACCATTACATATGCAAGTGCTCCAACTACTTGCCTGTAGTTTTTCAGAACGAACTCATCGTTCTCGTTTTGTGAGACTATTTTCTCCTTGGTTATTGGTGTAGTCACAGGTTTGCAGTCCTGCATTCCAAACCTATTCAAAACTTTCTTAACGTAAGATGTTTGATTTATTACTACTCCAAGACCTTCTCTGGTTGAAATCTCTATACCTAGAAAATAGGTTGCTGGTTTGGTTGTAATCTTGAACCTTTCTTTCAGCTCTTCAATAAATTCATTAATTAATTCTTGATCTGTTCCAGCTACTAGCCCATCATCAACATAGAGAACCACAATCAGTTTCCGGCGGCCTTTCTGTCTTACAAATAAACAGGTATCGGCTTCACTGATTTTAAAGCCCACTTCCTTGAAGAAATTAAGAATTTTCTGATTCCAACATCTCGGGGCTTGTTTTAACCCATAGAGACTTTTCTTCAGTAAGCACACCCTTCCAGAACCATCATTATAGCCTTCGGGTTGCTTAACGTAAATTTCTTCTTCCGAGAGTGTTCCATACAAAAATGCCGTCGACACATCAAATTGACACATCTTCATACCTTCGCTTGCTGCGATGCTAATTACAGTCCGGACAGTGGTCATTTTCGCAACAGGACTGAAAGTCTGATCATAGTCCTCTCCTTTCTTCTGGCGAAAACCCTTGGCAACTAGTCTTGCTTTGTATTTGTCGACTGATCCATCAGCATTCAGCTTCACGCGAAAAATCCATTTACATGGTATTGCTTTTCTGTTTTTTGGTAACTTTTCTAGAACCCATGTTTCATTCTCGTTGAGAGAATTTATCTCGCTTTCCATTGCTTTCTTCCAAAGTTCACTTTCGTTACAGGATACAGCGTCTTTATAACATGTTGGTTCGAAAAATCCATTTGCAACCATGACATAATCATTGAACCTAGCAGGACGTCTGATCAATGATAGATCTCGCAGTACTCGATCACTTTGTGCGTTAATAAGTTCCTCAAGATTATCTTCATCTTCATTAACGTCATCATTTCCAACCATCTGCTCCAGATCATCATTATCAACATCGTCATTTTCTCCCCTTGGTTCAATTGATTCTTCATGAGTCGATACAGCGTCATCGAAATTGTCTTCTTCGATAACAGGTGTATGACTGTCCAATTGACTATTCATTTCGTTATCGATCGTTACGACTTGATTATTGATTGTCACTACTTCGTCATACTCTCTTCGTACCTGAACGGGAATTTCCACTTCTGTGACATCCTCATCTGGCTCTTGAAATTTTGTTTCCTCAAAAATGATATCTCTCGACTTGACTATGTATTTGCATGCTTACTATGTATGTGCATGCATCATACTTCTAGCTGACTCTACGATCGTACGGTTCTCTCTTTCGCTACACCCGTTCTGTTCAGGCGTATACGGCATTATTAGTCTTTGGTGTATTCCGTATTTCAATAATTCTTTCCGAACTAGTTCATTGTCGAACTCTCCACCGTTATCGCTAAGGAATTCTTTGATAGTATGTCCTGCTACTCTAGCTTCTGCTAGCATTTGCTTCAGCTTTTCAGGTACTTCCGGTTTTGTCTTCAAGAAGTAGACGTAGCGAAATCAAGTGTGTTCATCTTTAAAAAGGACGAAATACCGGAACTTCGAGATTGAATACGGGAAAGGACCGCTAACATCCGAATGTATGCGTTCTCCAGGCAGCTTAGCTTTAGCGGCTTAGCTTTTTCTCTAACTCCAAACTTCTGTCTGTGAGCTTTTCCGAAAATACAGCGTTCGCACAATATGCCATTGTCCTTTGTCTTTATGTTCAACTCTCGTTCTATAAGACTTTTCACATGCCTTTTATCTTGGTGGCCCATGCGTTCATGGTACAGCTGCAAGGCATCTACCGTATTAATCGATGCGGCTACCTTCGGTTTAATTGCTTTACAATTCAGCTTATATATACTATGCCCACCATATCTTTTTCTTGTTCCCGTCACGGCGACCATTCCATTCACCTTAATAGAGCATGTTGTTACTCGTGACTCAAATAACACAAGACATCAAGACATTATAAACGTGTCAAAGTTTCTATGGTGACACACATTGCACTCAAAGAAGTTTGCATACCCAGACTTTAATATAGGCTGCATGCATTAACTCTAACATATATGACCATAAACAGCTATATACATAACTCCCTAAAAAAAATATGAAGACAGGCTGACTAACTTTCTACTATTGACCTTTTTAACAACTTGACAAATTGTCTAGTTTTCATATTCTTTACGCTTCTGAGTGAGATATGCACCCTTACTGATCCCAAGACACGATATTTTCTCAAAAATAAGAATATTGTTTTAGGAATTTAAATTATGTTTTAGGTGACTCCGCGATCACCACGCAGCAGGCGCATTGAGTCACATCAAAAGCACATAAGAATTAAGACGACACACATTATTTACTATAGATTAAAACGAAACTCTACACCGTAAATTGTATTATTAGATTAATTATTTATGCATTTCTATTTTAAATAAATTCCATTTATATACTAAATTTCTTTTTTTTTTTCAAATTCTTTAATTTTGCGGTGTTAAATTAATTTTATTCAGAACACTTATGATATCAAATCTATAACTAACTCAGATAAGATTAAGAATGGTTGAACGCGTATTCATTAAAGGGAGAGTGCACGACATGCTCAAAATAATAATTAATAAACTCTTAATAGTACAGACGCCAGCACATCAACCTACTACAATCTGTCAAATTTCTTTAATAGATTTACAACTTTATCACCATAGCATAAGGTTCAAAGTTGATTGGGAAAATTTGTCAGTTTCGGGTAGGTTGACGTGCTGGCGTCTGTACATATAACATGTTTTTCATTAAAAAACAATAATACTGCATCAAATTAAAATAGACTTGCTGTAAAGCCCAATGGACTAAAACGATTGGTACTTAATTGAATTCAACAAAGAAACGCGCGATATTAGCTCTCCACAGGTTCCTATTTACGTTACATCTCTGACTCAACGCGGTTAAATATGGTTATCATTATCCTCACGTAAACTAAGATAATATGAAATAAAAAATTGCTATAAGTCGCTATAGTTGCTGATAAGAAACTGAATAAAAGACCAGTAGGCTAAAGATTTTACACTGCTTTAAACGTACCAAGACGCAATTTGGCATCGCACAATCTCAATAAATCGCTGGAAAATATTACGACATGGCAATTTTAAATTATTGATTAAGCATAAATAACTTTACGTTTCCAGGTGGTCCAGCCCTAATGAATCTCTTAAAAATCTCAAAACAAACAACAATGAAACGAAGACACTTAAAGTATCTTGTGTGTGCGTGTGTGCTAGTGTACATATACAATGTATGCGGTGTTGGTGACTATATACATGCTAAAAGTTTCGAAGACGATTTCGACTATCCTCTTAATGTGAATACTAGAAGTATTGTGAACGATATTTTGGCCGCCAAGAAGGTGACAGTGACCCCTATTAATTACTACCCCTACCGGTTTCTAACAAACTCGGGAAAATGTTCTACAACACACAAGTTGGATCTGTTCATAGTGGTGAAGTCCGCGATGGACCACTTCGGACACAGAGACGCCATAAGGAAAACATTCGGACGAGAAAACGTGCCGGGGCGAACTGTCAAAACGTTATTCTTCTTAGGAATAGACAGTAAACCTAAGTCAGACCTGCAGAGAGAAATAGACAAAGAACTGGCCGAATTCAAGGACATAATACAGATAGACTTCATCGATAACTACTACAACAACACTATAAAGACGATGATGTCGTTCCGCTGGCTGTACGAGCACTGCTCGACGGCCGGCTACTACTTGTTCACCGACGACGACATGTACATATCTGTCAACAACCTGCTCGCCTACATACACGACAGAGAGGCAGCGTCCAAGGACATCACGCCAACGGCAATGATTGAAGAGTCAGAGAGCGACTACTTGTTCACCGGTTATGTCTTCAAGTCGGCTCCACAACGGTTCCACACGAGCAAATGGAGGGTATCTCTTGACGAATACCAGTGGGACAAGTGGCCTGCCTACGTCACAGCAGGCGCTTACGTCCTGTCGAACAAAGCTATGAAAGTTATGTATGTAGCCAGCCTGTTCGTCAAACACTTTCGGTTTGACGATATCTACTTGGGCATAGTGGCGAAAAAGGTCGGTATCACACCGAGGCATTGTCCAGATTTCCATTTCTACAAGAAAGAGTTTAGTTACGAAGGTTATTTAAACGTTATAGCGTCTCATGGTTATGGAGACCAGGTCGAATTGCTCAGAGTATGGAATGAGATGAATAGTAGTGTGTGAAAGTGCAGGCATTAATTTCAATTATCCTAGGATTAAATGTATGTACAAGCATTTGTTAAAAATATACACGAGATATTGCACCTAAATATGCATCTGTGAACTGTATAAATCTTCTCTTGAAATTCTTTAAACGTAATCCGGTTTGAAGTTTCGCTTCGCTCCAGCTTAGCACTCAGTTCCGGTTAAGGGACTTCTAGGCTCAGTGTCTCAGTACATCTAAGTATGCTTTAGAACACTGATAAGTGATAACTCTGCTCGCCTAGAGAGTGGATATAGTGAACTATTGTGGGCAAGTGATTACAAAATGTTTAGCTTTATTTTCCCATCCCTGATGGGCGGAACATTGAGCTTGAATGTCACAAAGCCTAGAAGGCCCTATCCTGATGTGTGTAATCCCAATACAAATCGAATAATTGATGCTTCTATGTTATAATACAATATACCTTCATGTTACTCTAAATGCTCAAACCATTATCTCTGTAACAATGCTTGATGTTCGAAGACTGACCATAATCTTATGTACTTTGTAAGTACTACTACTAAAGTTAATAAAAAATTGTCACATCTACCTGCTTATAGGTACTCTGAAGGCTCTTCAGCTTAAATAAAAAGTGTAACAGAAAGGGTCAAACAATACTGTTTTTTTTTTTACTTTGTCCCACAAAACAAAATTTAAAAAAAAACGCATCCATAAAACAGGAGTTTCCTGTTTTATGGATGCGTTTACAAACATTTAAACTCACATACAGAAACAGCCGGACCTGGGGCCCATGTCTGCTATTTTTATAAATTCGACATTCCAACTCGATCCCATTGTCATTTTGCTAAAAGTTCGTAATCTGCTAAATTCATAGTGGTCGATCATTGGTTGATCATTGTATTCCACAAACACGATGCTCGTAACGAATTAAGAGAAATGACTGCACAATGACGTTCTCATGGTAGGTCACTGATAAAAGGAACTCCGAACTTGTCAATTTTTTTGCAGATTACTGCATATGTCAGTCATTCATTTTTCATTATGTACGAGATTACCAATAGATGCCATTTCTTTGAATGGAGTGTCAGTGGCTGACCATTGGAAAGTCATAATGACGCCATTATGTTAGTAGATTACCAAACTTGTCAAAATCAACAATTATTTAATCAATGATAGACCATTCTTACACTATTGTAATAGCAGACTTGAGGCCCTGGAGTCATACAAATATTTGTTCCGTGCAGGAATCGAACCTGCGACAACAGTGTCGTCCAAATTAAATGAATAGTATGTAAGGATCAGAGCGGTTGGCAGTTTTTTGTTTCTGCCTACCCCCATGGATAGAAGGCGTGTGGTATGTGTTTTTGTCGGCATAGTTGGCGCAGTGGTTAAGCGATTGACTGCTGAGCTGCGTGTCGCGGGTTCGATTCCCGCACGGAACAAATATTTTTATGACCTACAATTAGTTGTTCCGGGTCTGGCTATTTGTGTATGTGAGTTTAAATGTTTGTAAACGCACCCACAATACAGGAGAAATTCCTAGTGCGGGACAAATTAAAAAAAAATAAAAAATAATTATAGTTACGCGATGTCATAGAAAAAAACATTACACTCCTTTTTGGGCAATTGTGTAAAAAACTGTGCGTATCAAACGCCCTGAAACAAACAAATTGTTATTTGTTGATTTGTTGAAACACAAGGAATATTTTTTAAAGATATAAAAGTTATTACTTGGTCAAAGTTAATCATATTCCTCTCTGTTACACCTCGAATTATTCCTAGTAAATATTTTTGTTTGTTCCTTAAAAGATGTATTGTAATTTTCTAAGTTAGATATAATAGGTAGAAATAGATTAGTTTAGGGTAAAGTATTTACCTTGAATGTGCAATTAGATTGATATTATCTAAGTAAGTTATTCATATAATCGCGTTGATCGCATCTCATCTAATCGTAATCTTAGCTCGTATCGTGATTAGCAAATGAATCCTAATTGCATTATCTCTTTATTTATGTCCATATTTTTACGTATGTTTGTTTTAATCGGATCTAACGCCGCCATCTTGTTTTTTCAATACTTTTAACAAAACAATTTCGAAGTGTACAGAGTGGCGCTGCCTCGGCCCGGCTAATGGGCCGTAAGTATTGCATTGTCAGTGTCACTGTCATTTGTTATTTTGTTTGATTGTTGAGTAGTGGAAATCGTGCACCAGACCATAGACAACACCCAAAATCAAAATGCAATGGAGGTTGGGGAACTTTACACCCTGTTCCTCATACCTCTATAGTGCTATCCCTTTCTCGCACTGCAAAAATGGTGAATGACATTGTACGGCCTCTGCTGTCAGATCTTAATGATATTATGTTGGTTGATTGTTCAATTGTAGTTTAAATGTTTATTTAATTAAATAGGCTTCTAGGAAACAACTCAAATCTGATTTGTTATTTAGGTAAACCTATTTGCATGGAATAACTGTTATTAAAACTTCTGTATTTAATACATTCTTGAATAGTTTTTAAGTTAAAAAACAATATTAGGTACAACAGATCTTAATTATGTTATTTATCGTCATTATAGAAGTACAAATAATATTATGTACTCTATCATGTTACGTTTTGTACAGTTACAGTATTAATGCCCGTTTTCACTTACACTTTGCGATATCTTAATGCCTTAATATTATTGCACTGTTGGATTTTCAACGTTTGACTCAGGGCCGAAAATCGAAAATCCAACACTACAATAATATTTAGGCATTACATTTAGGTGTCGACTAGTGTTACTGAATCCTGACATAAATTAGCTAAAGTGAGTGACGTTAGCTAACAAAACAGGCCTTGGATAGTTCTTTAGAACTAATAGGTTAGCTATTCCACTAAAGATAATGCTTTTGGTATCAAAACGGTCACAAATTCTGAGTTGATTGCGTAAAATTAAAATAATTGTGTGATATATTTTGCGCTCACTTAGAGCCTCACATTTTTCTCAAGAAGACTTGTATAAATAAATCAAATGGTAATTAAACAATTGTTATTAATTGACTACTAATTAGCATAAGCATAACCAGCCTATAAACTTACCACTGCTGGGACACGGCCACTTCTTTGTAACTGGGATTTGGGATTGGGCCACAATCCATCACACTGGCCCAGATTCGTGGAATGCTAAGTAATTCTCAAACTCAAAGCATTTATTTCAGTTAAACCATTTGCAGGTACCTACTTTGAATTGTCAAGGAGTCGGTCAGTCAAAAATATGAAGCTAGTTGCCCATTCCAAAGCGTAGTAGGTACCTATGAAGAACGGGCAAAAACCTCCACGGACACTCTTTTAAATAACAATTTTTTTTACAAAATAATATTAAGTTAATATCGGTACATCACTGATGTTGAAATTATACATGTGACAACAATGTAGAAAGACGTGCACGTTAAAAGCGTCCGTCAATCATTAAATTAAGCCCTGGCAGCTAAGAGGTGACCAGCCCCAACTGACGGCGCCCTTTCACGAACATGACGCAATGGATCAGCACCATTCAGCTCAACCATTTTGAAGGGAGCTAAATGATCCAAACCACGCGCCACCATCAGCGAGACATACTCACATTCAAGTCAATGGAAGACATATTACCCGGTAAATGGTAGCTCTTTAGTACATAGTACTCACATCTGTGGTACCTATGCAATTATACAGGGTGGCACATTTAGATCAGTCAGTATGGGAAAGTCTGAAACTATAAGACATACGAAGATTGCTTTTTAGGAACCATGTCATCGATTTTAGTAACAAAAAAAATGCACTCATACATTTAAAAAAAACTTGTACTCGGCTCGGGAATCAAACCAGGACGTTTTGAAAAATAAAACTAATATTACCTATGTCTATTTAGATATCGATTGTGTAGGTCTTAAGGGGCCTGCGAAGCATGCGTTGTTCATACAAACGTAATACCAAAATAATTTGTAAATCAAACATATTCTTAAGGTAGTGTGTATTTATTCCGATTGCATTACAGAATATCTAGGCTTCCAAATATATATTTTTAATGGACACTGATATAAAGACGAGATATGAGGAATTTAAAATTTCTATAGAAAACTTATTTTTCTCATAACTCGAATTTAAATCAGTGTCCATTAAAAATATATATTTGGAAGCTTAGATATTCTGTAATCCAATCGGAATAAATACACACTACCTTAAGAATATGTTTGATTTACAAATTATTTTGGTATTACGTTTGTATGAACTACGCATGCTCCGCCGGCCCGTTAAGCAGTAAATCTTACTATGAAACATGTCTAAAATTAACAAAATGCATTGTTTTCATATCCTTTAATTTATTTTAGTAAGTTTTTGCAATGACCACCATTTTTTTACATACAACATTCAACTCGTTAAGGTGCGTAAAATTGTCTCTATGGTTGTTACCACAGAGCATATAAATAGTTGTTACGTCTCTGCATCTATGACGTGGCCAGATCTTAAATATGATCATTTCATGAAACTGACCACGACATCTACGTACTTATTCTAAGTGGGCTTTTCAATTGATTGTTAGTGTATCCATGATCCATGCGTCATGTTCGTGAACGGGCGCCGTCAGTTGGGACTGGTCATCTCTTAGCTGCCATGGCTTATTTTAATTTATTTTAAGTTTTTGAATGATTCTTTATTTTTTCTTTTTATTACGGACGCTTTTACGAACGTGCACGTCTTTCTACATTGTTCTCACATGCATAATTTCAAAATGAATGATGTAACCAATATTTTGTATCAATTTTTTTATTTAAAAGAGTGTCCGTGGAGTTTCTTGCCCGTTCTTCTCCATAGGTACCTACTACGCTTTGGAATGGGCAACTAGCTTCATATATTTTTTTGACTGACCGACCCCTTGACAATTCAAAAGTGCCTGTAAATGGTTTAATTGAAATAAATGTTTGAGTTTGAGTTTGTATGATTGATAGAAGTAAGCAATTACAATCATACCACTTTATGAATTTTCTATGTTTAATTTGATTAGATTATCAGCCGTTGAGAGCTAGATACGCGTTCAACTACTTTTGAACGAATAGGAACTCTAAATACACGCGGCATTTATGGCTGAACGCATCATGTACTGACACTGTATAAGTTACCTGTAATTTTCCCGAATATACTTCATTATAACAAAAAATTTAAAATGGGATTCGAATCTCAAAACATACAACAATGAAAGGAAGACACTTAAAGTATCTTGTGAGTGCGTGTGTGCTAGTGTACATATACAATGTATGCGGTGTTAGTGACTATATACATGCTAAAAGTTTCGAAGACGATTTCGACTTTCCTCTTAATGTGAATACTAGAAGTATTGTGAACGATATTTTGGCCGCCAAGAAGGTGACAGTGACCCCTATTAATTACTACCCCTACCGGTTTCTAACAAACTCGGGAAAATGTTCTACAACACACAAGTTGGATCTGTTCATAGTGGTGAAGACCGCGATGGACCACTTCGGACACAGAGACGCCATAAGGAAAACATTCGGACGAGAAAACGTGCCGGGGCGAACTGTCAAAACGTTATTCTTCTTAGGAATAGACAGTAAACCTAAGTCAGACCTGCAGAGAGAAATAGACAAAGAACTGGCCGAATTCAAGGACATAATACAGATAGACTTCATCGATAACTACTACAACAACACTATAAAGACTATGATGTCGTTCCGCTGGCTGTACGAGCACTGCTCGACGGCCGGCTACTACTTGTTCACCGACGACGACATGTACATATCTGTGAACAACCTGCTCGCCTACATACACGACAGAGAGGCAACGCGCGGGCCTGAAGAGACCCTATCAGCAGCGTCCAAGGACATCACGCCCACAGCAATGATTGAAGAGTCAGAGAGCGACTACTTGTTCACCGGTTATGTCTTCAAGTCGGCTCCACAACGGTTCCACACGAGCAAATGGAGGGTATCTCTTGACGAATACCAGTGGGACAAGTGGCCTGCCTACGTCACTGCAGGCGCTTACGTCCTGTCGAACAAAGCTATGAAAGTTATGTATGTAGCCAGCCTGTTCGTCCAACACTTTCGGTTTGACGATATCTACTTGGGCATAGTGGCGAAAAAGGTCGGTATCACACCGAGGCATTGCCCAGATTTCCATTTCTACAAGAAAGAGTTTAGTTACGAAGGTTATTTAAACGTTATAGCGTCTCATGGTTATGGTGACCAGGTCGAATTGCTCAGAGTATGGAATGAGATGAATAGTGCGGTAAGTTCAGGCACAGGTTTCTTTCTCAGTTAGTTTTAATGATTGTCTGGCAGTTTCGAGTAGTTTATGCGGCATACCCAAATGTCCTTTCTTTGGTATTGTTCGTCGAGTTGAGCTCCACGATTACGGACAAATGCCTGCACTGACTGGACTGTCTCAAAATCTGTGTGGTTCTTTTCTCGTAAGACCATTTCAGACACTTTAATCTACATGGTCCTCATATGGCCTGACCTCAGATCATAAAAAGGAATAGATATGAAACGGGGGCGTGGCGCCTGTCGCCGCGACATGGCCAAATGGGCATGTCACTGCCCTCCGCCGCCGCCGGTTAGTTGCAATGAGCCATGAATCTGAAATGTTCTCCCACATTTACTCAAAATGCCGAATTTTAGCATGGTTACATGCAAAAATAGGAGTGAAACTAAAACCTACAAGAATAGTGGAGTCACTTACCACATGTAAGTATTAGTATTTTCACTTTTAAGCCAGTAAAAACTAAATTTTAACAAATAAACGCAACACCGCATCATTTCTCGGGAACGAAAGAAAAAGCATATTTTTGTTCTGTGTGTTGTACATTGAACGTTCAATACAATACGTAACCTGTACAGCGCTAAACCATGGCGCAATGTAAACCGCTATCAATATGTGACGCTGCTTGTTTTTTTTTGTGGTACGGCCGCTGCTTGGCTTTGCGAACTAGAGCGGTGCTAAAATGTAGTTACAGTTACGCGTAATCGATAAAATAGAAGTACAATGTCAATATCATACTAGTGATTTTATTTCGACTACTTTCGCTGTTTTATTTTATTTCATTACTTATTTTGGTTGGGTGCCTATCTTAAAGGTTGGTAAATAATAAGATTGAATGGTAAAAAAAATCTAAGGTACATACTAATAAGATTTTTTCACTAAGTCGAAGTATGAACGATAAATACACATTAAAATTTTACATAAGTACAAGTATATAATTTAGTTGCAAATGGCTCCAGAACAACTTCAAATGTGATATTATTACAAATGATTTATTTTAAATGTGTGTTTTTTACTTTCATTTGAATTGTGATAATTGAAGAAGAAAAGGACAATGCTCACAATGTATGGGGAAAAAACCCAGGCCCGGCGCAAATGAAATGTATCTCAGATTTTAAGTATTTATATGTGACATAATATTCAGTAGGGGGCATTACCAAAATCTTTTTTTAAATGTCATAAATTGCTAGTTGTTTTATGTAAGGAGCTTCAAAAATGTGATTTTTTTAAAATTATTTCTTTCTTTACTCTTATTCTATAAATGACATTTAGGCATCTATTTTGACAACGCCATCTACATTTTGTGCAATGTTAGGGTAAACTTAATAAAAAACAAGAGTAGGCAAAATTACATCTTCCAGAGTGTATCTGGGATGATTAAAATCATCTTGATGTCTGGCCCAACCCAAGTAATACAGTACACTCATAATATGGGCGCAGCTACCCAAAGTTCTTTTGCCATGTATACAAGAGCAATAATGCTCTGAAATTGCATTAATACCGGTTTCTCTTCTATACAAAATATAAGTATAGTAAGTTCTGTTCCTTACATGCCGCGATTGTATACGGCATCTTATTAAAACACCGCTTTCGCCATTAATTGTTACGAGCACCGGATGTCTATATACTTCAATTTCGTAGACACCTGTTTGTTTAATGTGCTCACTGCAATAGGAGCGTGCTATTTTACAGTGATAAGTGCCCACAGCAAAGTACGAGAATACAGGGAACCTATAAGTGCGAGTGAAATAGCAGTTGACTCTTGGTTCGTATTTGTAGTGAGCGACGACGACGGAAAGGTATTGTGTGAACAAACAACTGGTTTAGTTTAGTGCCTCTCCGCCTTGCAACAACCACTGAGAATATTTTAATGGTTAGCGTAGTATGTTAAAATATATGTATATACATATTTTCTTTAAATAATTATATTTAAAAATTACTTTCACGAAAAAAGGATTAGCAAAATATTACGTTTAAAAACGAATTTTTGGCTATATTTTTTTTAGTATGAAACTACTATTTTATACTAAGAATTTGAGATATGTACCGTTTGCGCCGGGGCCTGGGTTTTTTTGAGCATTATCCTTTGGTTTCTTGTTACAGTTTTCCAAAGAATCCGAGTACTAAAGAAAAATGTTTTATGTGTTCGGGCCATTTTCAAGAAGAATGTTTCCAACCACTTAATTTTCACACATTTCAATATTATATTTTATATTATAAGATGTGCTAGGATGTGTTTTCATATATTTGACACCTCACTTGCTTGAAACCTAGGTGTCAAATGTATGGTGGAAACACATCTTCGCACATCTCTGGTGGACACCCGCCATTAGCCTTAAATCTCGTATTAAGAGTAATTGATATATTATTTCGCGCCAAAATGCGAGTGGGATAGGCCTGGTACAGTTTAAAAATATCGATGCGACCAGTTTTTTTAACACGAACTTATAAAAAACCGTTTATGTTACTCTGCAGGTTCGTTGATATTTTTTACCTTTGCGATTTATAGTAAACAACCCGTTATTTAAACTTCTAGCTAGAAGTTTAAATACCACCACATAAACTTACAATTTTGTTACCCATAAATATCTTAACATAATATTTTTTAAATAATTATAAATGTCGATAAAAACGTAATTTTAACATTTGTCGCCCCCCTAGTGTAGTGCGTTTAAGCCAATCAAAGCTCTTATTTGCATGTTGTCGTAGACTCACTGGCAACGCCAGAGTCTTTGTTTTTACACAGTTCAATGTGTGTGTGCGGTGGGAGAAAGAAAACTGAGGACATCGGTTTTGGTTGAAATGAAGCAGTACCGAGTACGGCACTTCTCCCTTTTTGATGTTCTGAGGGCCTGACCAAGATTATTTCTGGACTTTAAAAGACATTGTGACCTCTGAGTTTGTTTCGGCCTTTGTGGTAGTCAGATAGGAAACGCCGAACTCGTCTAGAGTTTTTTTTTTAATGTGACATATAAAAGTGATTCCAATACCTATCCTATTTACAGAATAAACAATTTCATTTCACATGTATAAATAAAACAAATTGAATATAAACAGTTGTCTTTTTTATCATCTTGTTATAAGTAGGTAACTAATAATAGTGAATATATCAATAGAAAGAGGTAGAAAATATATAGTGTCGACCCTTGGTCGTCACGCTCAAGAAGTAGGATCCTTGTAATCAACTTCTCTTCTTTGTTTGAAAACTGTCTGTCTTCCATCTCTTTCTATTGTGCCTCGTTATGCATCATAAATAGGCACTAACTGGCAGGAGGCAGTAGAATACGTATGTAAATAAATACAATATTACGTCAGAATCTGTCCAGTAGCTCCGGAGGGATACATATATCTACTTCTTATTTTTTTCATACTTGTATCTGTACTTTCTGTAGATACCTGATTGCAGCCTATTTACCTACCCTGTAAATATTAGGTTGTTGATGTGCCCTAACCCTTGTCACTATAGAAAAACAAGACCCAAAGATCGCAGGCTTAACGCTGTGATATTTAGACCATTCATACACTTACAAGGGTGTAAGCAGATTAACGGACTGACTCGTTCCAAATACCTCAATATAAGTACTGAAAGTATGTCCCTATGTATATTCGGCGATACTTAATATAACATTGCAATTATTGTATATCATTATATAACTCCAAACATATATTATTTTCATAATTATTAAATAAAAATAACTATTAGGTAAGCATTTACTTGAGCTAATTTTCAAATTACCGTCGTCGTCATGACTTATACGAGTATATATATATATACAATATTATTAAAAAGTAGTTCAAAATATACTTTTTTTCACTAGAATAGGTATCTATATATAAATTTGACTCAGTACCTATATTTTACCTTTGACCCCCACCCCCATAAACCTGCCGAAGCGCGACACAACTATGTTTTCACTGACAAACAAATACAAAACTATATTTAAAAAAAATAATTAAACAATGAAAACCGTGCTGCGTTTCAACCAGCCTTGATACAGAAGTTTTAACACAAAATTTCTAGGCCCAGTACCAATAAATACTCCTTGTCCCTAGGCCTTAGCTGCAGCATCTAACTCCTTGAACACGTAGGTGATCTTCATGATGGCCAGCCAGAGATCCTCGTCGCTAATCTCCCGGTGGATAGTAAACCGGACTGTCTTGCTGTTGAAATATATCGCTTTCAGTATCACACCCTCATCGTTGGGCGTTTTGCAGTCGCCCTGAGGAGAAAAATTGTGGTTATTACTTCGTCGTACTCACTCTGGTTAGCCATTTCCATTGTTTTGTCAAGGAAGGTAAGTAAATTGTTGAATACCTTGTACTTTGGGTGTATAGCTTATATCTCTATGGGTACCTAATGCGGTAGTAGGGCGTGTCATTTCAGAGTGGACAAGCTATACCCAATACGCTTTAGAGGAAGGTATATGACAGAGTTATTGAAGCATCTGGGACTGATAGGAGTCCTCAAATTTAAAACTTATTTTCATCCCACCATCTCGGAAAGAGTATTTTTAATCTTCAGTATCTGAGTGGAAAAGCCGTTTTTATTCTCTAGAGGATAAAGTAAATTGAATTTAGAACATCGTGTGCACTAAGTTTGTGAATTAAAAAAAACATTAAACCTATTTACTGCTACCTCTATGGTGCCGAATATATCATACAACTTTTTTTTAATTTGTTAAAAACTCAGACTCGGAACCTTCTTGGTGTTCTTTTTTCAATTTGCTTTGTACGCGGTTCTTTACGCGGCATTTTTTCACGTCATTGTTAAACCTTAGGTATATTAAAAACAAGAAACTTGAAAACAAGTGAAAAAACTAAAATGAGTGATTCTAGCGACGAGGAAGTTTGCTTGACGCCAACAGAATTGACTGAAACTGTTAATAATGCGCAAATGAGCTTTCTCCCTCAACAATCACGCGAGAAGTATTTAAAACAGTACGATATGTTCAACACGTGGCGACTAGCAAAAGGAGCCAAAACTTTCTCAGAAAACGTTTTGCTGGCATATTTTATAGAATTATCCGAGAACAAGAAAGCAAGCACTCTATGGAGTACGTATTCGATGCTAAAAGCAACAATAAAGATGAAAAAAGACAAACATATCGATACCTATCCTAAATTAGTGGCATTTTTAAAAAGAGCCTCATCTGGTCATCAACCAAAAAAATCGAAGGTTTTCACAGTATCTGATATTGAAAAGTTTCTTAACGAAGCACCCGATTCCGTATATTTGGCGGCAAAAGTAAGTCAGTTGCACATTCAGTATCTACTTAAGTATATTAATCTCAATTAAATAGTATACTTAGTAGATGTTGATAGGCATAATTATGCGTTCATATCAATTTTATTCATTTATCTACTACAATACTCTTTACGTTACAGGTTGTTCTTATTATTGGAATAAACGGAGCATGTCGAACTAATGAACTAACACAACTTAATGTCAAAAACATTGAGAAACATTCAGATGACTTACTATTAATTAATTTACCTAATACAAAGACAAAAAGAGACCGCAACTTCGTCATTCGCAAGGAATACGTAACGATTGTTGAGAAATATCAAGCCTTACGCCCGCCTTTTTTTTTTTTTTTTTTTTTTTGGGTGGGAAATCATCAAATGACGTCTCCCGCTCTGGGTGGAGCGGGAGGGCGTGTCAGACTCTTACTGACTAAAACCCACCCGTGTTCCTTCTGTTGCCTGTGCAATGCCAGGGGGCCACGGTATCCCTTTCGGACTAATCCCGCAACCCCGGCAGGCAATGGTCTCATCGGACCCCTTCACTTGCTGACATCTCTTTGAGGCGCGCGTGGAACACAACGCGCCGTCGACCCGGGCCTGGTCCTTACCGGACGGCGAGCTACCCATTGCTCACCGTCCGCAAGCCCGCGCCTACGGTGGCCGGGAATCGGCAATCGATTCCCGACGCCCAGGGCGTCTCCTCCTGCGGCGGCTAGAGGCGTGAGGGCGCGAAATTTGCCTCTCCCTCACGCGTTCCGCCTCCTCCTTTGCGAGCATTACTGCTTCGCAGAAGGAGGTGACGGCCTCCCATGCCCTCTCGCTCCGTACCATGGCCTGGACCAGGGCCGGACGCGAGAGATCCCCGCCACCGATCGCCTCCACGAGGACACGGCGGTGCTCTGCCCAAGCCGGGCATACCTCCACCGTATGCTCCACCGTGTCCTCCGGGCGATCCACGCAGTGATGACACCCGGGCGTTTCCTCCCGCCTTATCCGAAACAGGTACCTCCCGAAACAGCCGTGTCCGGTGAGGACCTGCGTCAGGCGGAAGGTGAGGACGCCGTGGCGCCTCTCCAGCCACTCCTCAAAGAGGGGACTTATCGCCGCAATAGTGGCGTGCCCAGCACTGGGTTGCGACAATCGCACTCTCCATGCCGCCATGAGATCCCGTCGGAGCTCTGTCCGCTGGCCTTACGCCCGCCTAACACTCCAATCAATCGATTTTTTCTACAGTATCGCAATGGAAAGTGTGTTAGACAGCCTATGGGTACTAATAAAATTGGCAGTATCCCACGAGAAATAGCAACATTTCTTGAACTTCCAGAACCCCTGTTGTACACGGGTCATAGTTTCCGACGAACTTCAGCCACACTTTTGGCTGATTCCGGAGCTGATCTGCTGTCCCTTAAGCGCCACGGAGGCTGGAAGTCCAATGCAGTTGTAGAGGGATACATAGAGGATTCCATCCAAAATAAGTCTAAAATATGTGAAGGCATCGTAGGAGCCATTACACTGAAAGAGCCTCAATCGGATCCTTGTACTGGCCCTTCTACATCAAAAATAAGCCGTTATGAAACACCTAACCATCTCCCTCTCTCTCCAACATTCACGCCAAGGGAATCCGATGAATCGGTACAACTATTAAGTATGACAGATAGTTTACCGAAAAACAGTACACAAGTGACTAACACCAATATTACAGTACAGTCAGCACCAAAAGTCGATGAACAGAATCAACATAACAAAACACCTGTTCACAATAAAATGCCATAAGTTATAGTCGCAACTAGGAAACAAAATAGCCTGTACACCAGAAATTTACAAAAGTCGTTAAACACGACTATTTCAAAAGTATCTGTGCACTAGTATTCCTAAAGTCGCTGTACACCATCAATCCAAATGTCGCTGAACATCATTGTATCAAAAGTCACCAAACAGCAGTAAAGACAAAATTAGGTTAACAATATATATTTTTAATGTTGCCGTATGTTAATATACTTTTGACGCTTATGTTGTTCAGCTACTTTTGGGACAGTGCTTGCTTGCAATGTATGTTAACACGTTAGTATCTATTTCAATACTTATTTACAAAGCAATTATATTTTATTGTCAGTAACCATACTAATCTATAATATGAAATAACATAAACATAACTCTAATGATCTACGAAGCGATTATTGTGACGGTACTTGTAATTTACGTTGCGCGAATCTTACAAAACCTACCTTCCTTTAATTTTTAATTTATTATTTCTATTCACATGACTTGTGATAATTTTAGTCTAGCGTATGATTGTCGACTGTCGTAGTCTGAAGTAATTGAAACGTTGTGTAAGTGCATAATTGTTTATTTATATTATTGAGATACATCAATCGATAAATATCACAATATTGCCGTATAATGTGCATATTACGGAGCATGAACGTCACAGAATTGTTTTCTTGAAAGAACAAGGATACAATGTATCAGAAATTGCTGCAGAATTAGGAGTTTCGGTAAGTAATAAAACGTATAATATTATATCATATTTGCATTCATGTTTAACAATAATTGTAAGTAGGTATTAAGATTGCTGTAATTAATAAAAACAAATAAAGTGTGCATTATTTCTAAAACATTTTAACAATTAAACAGTTTTGATTTTAAATCAATAATAAATAACATTTATTTATTTGATATTTTTACCTAAAATCGAAATATATGAAATATATGTTTATGTCTAATCATAGCTAAATATATTGTGATATTTATCGATTGATGTATCTCAATAATATAAATAAACAATTATGCAATCAATCACTAATTAACAATTATACTAATACTAATTATCAATTACTTCAGACTACGACAGTCGACGATCATACGCTAGACTAAAATTATCACAAGTCATGTGAATAGAAATAATAAATTAAAAATTAAAGGAAGGTAGGTTTTGTAAGATTCGCGCAAAGTAAATTACAAGTACCGTCACAATAATCGCTTCGTAGATCATTAGAGTTATGTTTATGTTATTTCATATTATAGATTAGTATGGTTACTGACAATAAAATATAATTGCTTTGTAAATAAGTATTGAAATAGATACTAACGTGTTAACATTGCAAGCAAGCACTGTCCCAAAAGTAGCTGAACAACATATGCGTCAAAAGTATATTAACATACGGCAACATTAAAAATATACTTTGTTAACCTAATTTTGTCTTTACTGCTGTTTGGTGACTTTTGATACAATGATGTTCAGCGACATTTGGATTGATGGTGTACAGCGACTTTAGGAATACTAGTGCACAGATACTTTTGAAATAGTCGTGTTTAACGACTTTTGTAAATTTCTGGTGTACAGGCTATTTTGTTTCCTAGTTGCGACTATAACTTATGGCATTTTATTGTGAACAGGTGTTTTGTTATGTTGATTCTGTTCATCGACTTTTGGTGCTGACTGTACCAAACAAAAATATTACACTCAATTTAAATAACTGTAGCAACGTTACTTTAAAATTTTCTTAATTATACCTTAGTATTATTTTGTTATAATTTAAAGATTATTCTGTAATACTTACCTGTCATAATGTAGTAATTAATACCTAAACTGAAATAAAAGTGTACCTATCTTGTGATTGTAAACGTTTTTTTTTTTTTGCATTTAGTCATTTCCTCGCTGAGGTGGAATGAAAAGTTACGTGTTGCACTCGAGTGCAAAGATTTTTCACCTCGTGCTCTTTTGATTCCCTCGCTAACGCTCAGGATTCTAATTTTGAATCACTCGCTGCGCTCGTGATTCAATTTTAGAATCCTTCGCTTGCTCGGTCATCAAAATTGAACACGCGGTTAAAAAGCAACTTTGCACTCTTGTATAACAAATAACTATTATCAGAAATCAAGACTGAAAACTGAATCTCGTGCCGACATAGGTACACAAACAAATTTCGTAACAAGGGTAAGTAAGCAGAAATAATAGCACTCACTTAGCTCTAATACGTCTGTAATTTTATCAAGACCTTGATAGTCTTGGTATTCCCCCATACCTGTGTCTCAGCGAGGCAGACCTGTCCAAGTCTTGCCACCACCTTCTGAGCCGTCACCGAGCTGTGTTCTGGTATCCTCACGAGTACTATGTTACTATGCTGACCCTCCACGTCCACTGTAAACGTCTTCAGGAATAGGCCTTCGATTACTGGAACATCATACATTTTGTGAAATTAAAAGGTTGCTGTTTACATTCGAGGCAGGCACTCCGAAAATCTTTGATTGGTTCGTGGATATAAGCGGCGCGGCGCCCTCCACTCCTTAGCCGATTTGTCTTTGAACATTTCAATTTAAGAACTTTGTGTAACCTAAAATAAATAAATAAAAAATTGTGAAAGTATTTTTATTTGTATTTAAAACAAACTTTTTAGGGTTCCGTAGTCAACAAAGAACCCTTATAGTTTCGCCGAGACTGTAAGTACCTAGAAACCTGTAATTTGGATGGGTGTATTATTATGGGTCGTTTTCAAAATTAATGTAGTCACATTTTGTTGTAATTAGGTATATGTCCATGAAACTTATTGGTAAAATAAAATAAAATCCAGTTGGATATGTAAACATATATAAATCAACATTCAGACTAATTAGTAATAAAATAACACAGTTTTTTTTAATATGGAAATTGGTTCTACGTAACACATAATATAACGCCTTGTTTCCCCGAAGGGTTGGGCAGAGGTGTACCTATAGTACCTACACCCATTTCGCCAGTTATATTTAAGTCCCATGTAACAGGGGGCGAGCCTATTGCCATCAACCAGGCACAAATCCAGACTCCGGGCTGCTACTGAGAAATTCCAGAAAGAAAAACGCAATGACACAGCCCGACCTGGGAATCGAACCCAGGACCTCATGTTCAGCAGTAGCGCTTGCGAACACTAGACCAACGAGGCAGTCCACCACCAGTTCAAGGAAATTGGTTCTATTGCTTTAAAAACTAAAAATTCTTTTCGTATTTTTTTTCCCATACAAAAGTGCAATGTCCATGCAGTAAATAATAAATAATGTACGCAATAAGTAACCTGATTAAACAATGTTTTGTCAGGTGAACGGGTAAGTTATATGGAATATACTATAAAACAATGTTATTATTTCAGTCTAGTAGTAGTATTTCAGTCCTTAGAGTTTCTTGCCCATTCTTCTCCATAGAGATTTACGTTTTGGAATGGGCAACTAGCTTCAACTTTCTGACTGACTCTTCGACAGTTCAAAAGTGCCTGTACCTAAATGGTAAAAAAATGCCCGAAATAAATGCTTTGAGTTGAGTTGAGTAGGTATAATAAATTATTTATTTATTTGCCCACAAATACGTATCTCATATTCCATTCCTTTGTGTTACCTATTCTTTTTTATTACTTTGACATTTTATAATAATAGAAGTAAATTCCAAATTTAGTATGACACCACTGTGCGTCAAAATACATAGTTACAAGGAGAGGGCGCTAGTTTATTTCGGCCGAGCCATATTGTTTTGTAACTGATGGTTTCACTTCATGCACGTCGTAAAAAGATGTGACTCAGGTTGGCTGGACAAATCTTCAAAATAGCTTGCATTTAACTAGGTCAATAGGTCACTTTATGTGACGGCTAAACACCCTTATTTCAGAATTTGTGACGCTACAGAATCTTAGATAATCGATCGAAAACGTGTCCAGCCATCTTGAAAAACCACTTTTCGCTGGTCTCTCAATCTCGGTAACGGAAGTGATTTTGACGACTTTTTGCATATCAACGGGCGTCACATAAATTTGTGACGGGCACCGAGCTAAAAGTTTTGTGATAAGTACAGTGGTTTAGTAGAAAAATGCAAAAATCTGTGTCCAGCCAACTTGAATTTACGTATAAAACTTATGGCTGGCACTTCCGAATCTCAATAACGGGGGCGTTTTCGAATATGGTTCCTTTACTAATACTTGGTGACGCAATGTGTGACAGTAATAACGTTTGATTTATGGCGTCACATGTAAGGGTTTACGAGAAATCAATAAAAACTTAATGTCCAGCCAACATGAGTTCAAGATGGCTGGACACATGTATCTCCACTGCCTGATGATCTACGACCTTCGAAATGTGTTCAAAATGTTGTGACGGGGATGATAATGATAACCTGAAATTGTGACGGAGAAACTTTGCGTAGTTTCAAAGATATTGATCATTTAAATTTCCCCATACAAACACTGCAGTAGGGTAACCAATATTGTAGGTTTTCTGTAGGACAAGTATATTTTAAGGTGTTTTCTTTAATGGACGAAAATCCGTGTATTGGTGATACTAATACGAACAACTGTAGATATTTAAATCAATAGAAGACAAAAATGTAGAAGTGAGGAAAAGGGGGGGTGTAATTTTTAAATGTTATTGATTATTTACGTGCAGATATCTATTCTTTTTAGTATGTATATATTATGTCAGGAGAACTAAACTAATGCTCTGAAGGTATTTAAATGAAAAAATAATGTTTGCTGTAAATAAAATCACATTTATTTATTTGTACTTATACAGCGTTTCAAATGGCGAAAATGACGATGATCAACTCGCATTTGCACTTCCGTAACCCCCGCCTTGTACCACAACGTTGTTTTACCGCCGTCCTAAGGCCGCGTACCGGACGACGGCGGGCGCGGGCGCGGCGGTAAACTGGCCCGTTCGTACATTTGGTACATCTCTTCACCGCGACAAACTGAGCGAAACCGAGAACAAGCCAGTTTACACGCGTGATCGCCCGCCGCCGCGCCCGCGCCCGCAGTCGTCCAGTTTGCAGCCTAGGTGTTTGAAGCGCAAATGAAGTTGGTGGTCGTCATTTTAATCGTATAAATAGCTGAATATACTAAAATTTTCTTCAATACCTATTTATAAAAGAGAATTATTACACAAAATCAATCACAGCATCAGTCTTCATTTTTTGATTAAGTATTTGGTAAAGTATTCTTTATTGATTCATTTGACAAGATACAATCACATTTGGTTTTAGTACGTACTACCTAGTTAGCTAGGTGAGTTATATAAAGAAAGTCTTATTTCTAAATAGATTCTCATTAAAAACAACATACAGTATAAAAACACTTACTCGATTTTAAAAAATAAGGAACATATTCCAGCGTAACATGAACCTACAACATGTTATTTATATAACGTAAAACCTCTCGGTTGCTGGCTCAAACAATGCAACTTTATTTTAAGAAATTTGCTGAAATATTTATATAAGGAGGAGCTCGTGGCTAAGTAGTAACTGCCGCACGGGTCGATCCGTCAGGTTAAGCTACGCTTGCCGAGGTTGGTCTGTGGATGGGTGACCGTCTTTACATACCGAGACTCCTCCGTGCCTCGGAAAGCACGTTAAGCCGTTGGTCCCGGTTGTCATTCGTGGATCTTTGACAGTCGTTACGGGTCGTCAGAAGCCCGAAAGTCTGACAACCAGTCTTACCAAGGGGTATCGTATTACCCAGTTACTGGGTTGTGGAGGTCAGATAGGCAGTCGCTCCATGTAAAATACTGGTATTCAGCTGCATCCGGTTAGACTGGAAGCCGAGCCCAATATAGTTGGGAAAAGGCTAGGCAGATTGATTGCTGAAATATATATAAGAAATTTGCAAACATCAATTGAGTTTTCATACAAACTAATCCGCTGGCCGAGTCAATTTGTATGAAAAAACTTTTTATTTTATTTTATTCCAGGCATTTTGTGTTTATGTTACGCTGTTGTATTGTATAACACAAAATCTTTTTTATTTAAGTTAGTAAAATGTTATCGTCGTGTTTTATGTAAGTCAAACAATGAACAAAAATAGTTTGATTTAAACTTTTTCTAATTCTTTTATCATTGTCATCTTATCAAAACCACCGATTGGAGTAGAAATGACATTTATAATGTCCTAATGTTGCTCCTTCTATGAACTCAATGGCGCCCAGTTATTATTATTAATTATTTTGAATTAACACATACTTACTCTATTCACTGCAGGAAAACCTTTTATTCCCACGGGGAAATCAAATACAAAGCAGGCGTGGATGCTACCGACCAATTAATCGATTAAAAAGAAATCCTTTATTTATGTAAAATGATGTCACCTCACAATATTAATGGATGTTTGTATGGAAAAATTTAAATGGTCAATATCTTTGAAACTACGCAAAGTTTCTCCGTCACAATTTCAGGTTATCATTATCGTCCCCGTCACAACATTTTGAACACATTTCGAAGGTCGTAGATCATCAGGCAGTGGAGATACATGTGTCCAGCCATCTTGAACTCAGGTTGGCTGGACATTAAGTTTTTATTGATTTCTCGTAAACCCTTACATGTGACGCCATAAATCAAACGTTATTACTGTCACACATTGCGTCACCAAGTATTAGTAAAGGAACCATATTCGAAAACGCCCCCGTTATTGAGATTCGGAAGTGCCAGCCATAAGTTTTATACGTAAATTCAAGTTGGCTGGACACAGATGTTTGCATTTTTCTACTAAACCACTGTACTTATCACAAAACTTTTAGCTCGGTGCCCGTCACAAATTTATGTGACGCCCGTTGATATGCAAAAAGTCGTCAAAATCACTTCCGTTACCGAGATTGAGAGACCAGCGAAAAGTGGTTTTTCAAGATGGCTGGACACGTTTTCGATCGATTATCTAAGATTCTGTAGCGTCACAAATTCTGAAATAAGGGTGTTTAGCCGTCACATAAAGTGACCTATTGACCTAGTTAAATGCAAGCTATTTTGAAGATTTGTCCAGCCAACCTGAGTCACATGTAAAAAGGACATTAAGGATTTGTTTTAAAGTGCCAAATTACATGAATTCGGTAAGTACTTTACAGTGCTAAGTACGAGAAAATAATTTGATTAAATTCATCGACTTGTGAATGACTCTGCCCTTCTTTTCATTTGTGTTACTTTTGTGTCACGATAACACAAAAAGTGTACATTTATTTTGAAAACGACCCACATATTAAACGCGTCGACAAAAAGATAAAATAAAAACAGGAAAAAAAAAATGTTTTCCTGATTTTTTTTGACGACTCACATCAACCTACCCGAAACTGTAAATTTTTCCCAATCAACTTTGAACCTTATGTTTCAGTTATAAAGTTGAAAATCTATTAAATAAATTTGACAGATTGAAGTATGTTGATGTGCTGGCGTCTGTACCTCCACTACACGTAAAGCGTTGTGTGTAAAGTGTTTTGTTTTTTTTTTTCGTCTATCCCATGGTGTGGGGTGTCGTTGGAAAGGTCGTTCAAAAATATTGTCAGTGTAAAAACCATTTTTGGATTCAGGGATCAGTTTGCGAATATTAAGCTTTAAAGTGCAAATTATTGTTAAGAGTCAAGTGTCGTCGTCCCTGCCAACTAATTGGTTCTGGATATGTGGAAAAATTCACAGCAGTAGTACCTATGTATAACGAAATTAAAAGGAAAACTATTACAGCTAAGTACACAATACAAATTAACGAGTAATATTTGACCTCAAATGAAAGTTCAGCTCAGTTTGCAGTTGAAAAAACAAGTTCTCCCATATATTCCGTACGGGGGAACATGTTTTTCAACTACAATGTTAAGTTTGTTCTTGGGATACATTTTATTCATCCTATCTACGGAACCCTTCATTTTGGGAGGTCCGACTCACACTTGGCCGGTTTTAAGATCAGACTGGGATTCTTTCTTCTTCTTAGCGTGTCGATAGCAATCTAAATAGACTCGGCCCAGAATTCGGCGACTAGTTTGGCGCCATCACCAACGTCCATTAGTTCCTGTAACGTGCAGCTGACAGGACACGCAGGACACGATATTAAGTGTCCCATCGTTTGTGGAACTGCACCACATTTACATTCCAAGGCGGAGTCATCTATGAATCTCCACCTGAACAGACCACCACCACCACCACAGACCACCTGATTCTTTGATTATGCAGCAGGTGATATAGGTAGGACCAGCTGGTCGATTCCCGTAACCACCTCACCGTGAAAACATGTGAAGTGAGCGTGGAGTGAGCTGTCAGTGTCATCTCACTGATGCTAGGGATTGACCAAGCAGTACATTTACAATCATAATCGAGATTTTAATTACATTTTTTTATGCTAATTCTGTTGATTATTTTATATTAAGTATTTTAAAGGCAGTATTTAATTGTCTAACTCTAACTAAACATTGCTATTTTTAGGGAGGTTAAATAGCAAAACAGATAATCAGTCAGAAACTCAATTTTGTTTTATTCTATTTGGTCCTAGACTTAATAAAGAGACCTGCGCGAGCTGGTTACGCACGTGGGTACCTACCTACCTATAATAAATAAAATAAAACATACAAATATCTACAAGTTTAAGCTGCTACTTACTAAAGAATATGCGCATCGAATAGTTTGTTATTATGAACCCATTGTTATCTGATTATGTACCTACACGCAAGCGAGTGCTAATAGTGTGTAATTTAACCCCACACAAACTATGTGGGGACCTACCTAAACGATATAGTAATTTAAAAAAAAGCCGTGCGGATTTTTTGTAGGTACCTACCTACCTAATATTTAATATAGTAAGTATAATATACGCGTTGCCAATAATACTTCAAATAATATTAATGAAATCATTACAAAATTCAACAGTTCAACAGCTGCAGCGCGCGCACCGGCTCACTTCACCCCGTTGAAGCGGTTAGAATCGCGCTTGCGCGCTAGGCAGTCACTATCACATTGTGTTTTTTTTTACTTACTAGGGTACCCTACTTATTTAAGTTGTAACTCGTCACGTATGCGCACTCACTAAATACCAACGTCCATTATGTAACTACAATGTTTTATTGTAGATATATAGGTACCTACCTCAATATCAAAACGTTGCCAATAATAAATAATATTCATCAAATCTTAAACATCATCTAGTAAAACTGACACTTGTAGCGCGCGCACAGGCGTTCACTCAGTGTTTCCACTTACGTTTTTGGTTTTTCCCCAGTTGCTTAATGAATTATCCCTAAAATGCCCCAAAAAAAAAGCCTTGATTTAGGGAGCAATATGATAATAAATGATAACAAATCATTCCACATATTTAATAGCATTAAATACCTAAAAAATATTCATTAATAGACGAGATTACACAACATGAATAATATTATTAGTCGAGTGAGACGAAACAAACTGTAGGTAAATGTGATTTAGTTACGATGTCGTCTTCAGCCACGGTAATACTACAATTAACATGTAAACTAAAATTAGACCGATTACATTCATTACGAGTTTGAGGGATACATCTTAATAATTCGGTGATGCCATAGTGTAAAGTAATAAATTGGGTGTTGGCTACTATAAACAATAGGATTATCAACTCAAGTTCAATTTTAATCAAAATTCCCTAAATCCCTGTCAAAATAAAATATCCTTAACATGCATAATACTGGTAATTTTCCCCAAAAAAGGGAGAAATCCCTAAAAGTGGAAACACTGACTTCATTTCAGCTCGGCGAAGTGCTGTTGCCATGGAAACCACCGCGTGATTACCGCAACCACGCATTTTTTTTTTAATTTTCCCTATTGACAGCCACGTCCTTGTCCCTATTCGTATTCAGAGACAATAATTAGTACATTATATATTTCAATGTTTTTAGATAATTTAATGTCTAAATCATATCGTTTTTGTACATTTAAAAAAACAGTTTATTGCCTACATTTTGTTTTCAATAATTAAATCCTTTTTTTTTAAATTAACTAGATACCTACTCACTTAGGTAGGTACTACCTTTTTAACCAGTAGGTATGTAACGCGTCACGTACCTATGCGCATGGGTACTTACATTGTTTGTTTTATTAAAGAACATATTGTCAGCTGATGACTTGCATGCAATCAGACACCTAACATGGTGAGATGAACTTCTACCTATCAATACGATTTGTATATTTATCAAATCTTATACAAAGATGTTCGGATTAATAAGTACCTAATCTTTTATTGTACCTCCATATCTAAACGTTGCCAATAATAAAATAATATTCATCAAATTAATCATTATCATATATTATTATTAAATTCAACTGACACTTCAGCACGCGCGTGGAGTGTTGTTGTCATAGCAACAAGATTTCCGTGGGGTGGTTTTGATCACTCCACGCATGCGCGATAACGTCAAATAGCTAGGTGAAGTGTTGTTGCCTAGACGACAGTATTCCATGGGTGATCCTGATCACGCGCCTGCGCGCTAGACACCTAATCCCAAGTGAGTGCTGTTACCGTGGCAACGCGATTCTTTCACGCCGCGCTTGCGCGCTAGTCGCTGTCATGAAATCAGTGTTTTTTTTCATTTGTTGCTATGTCCATATGCCTATTCGTATTCACAGACAATAATAATTAGTACCTACCCATTTATTTCAATGCTTTTAGATATTTTAATGTGTAAATCCAAACGTTTTCATATATTTAAAAACTCAGTTAAGTGCCTACATTTTGTTTTCGACAAATGGATTTGGAGATTGAGCAACTTCAAAAAATTTGTGCTAAGTAAGTATTCAGTGATTGGTGTATTGTTCGTTTACCAAAATACATAGTACGTAAAAAGCACATAGGTAGTAATATCCCATCATCTAGATTGTTAGATAGACCACAGTACAAGGTACAAACCTTGTAACATAAATATTACATAATTATTATCATTAAAATTAAATAAAATAAAATTGAAATTAATATAATTCATGTATTTACTTCTCTATTAAGTGTAAGTTTATTATAAGCTGATAAAATTATGTGTTTAGGTTGCTGTAGTCTAATAATTTAAGTTTTCCTGTATAGGTACTGTTTTACACACTATGTCTCATAGATGTAATTCAATGCTTTATATGTCATTCAACTCTACTGTAGCAGGTTTGATGGAAAAAATGTCTAATGATAAATCTTTCCCTAGGTATGTAAGTATTTTACTTTATTGAGTGTTGTGTGTACATAAATAAATAAATAGATTTTATTCATTTGCATCACATCAAAACATTTTACTAATACATTTTTGCTACATTTTTTCTTGATGCCAGGAACATGCCAATAAATGTATTGAGTATTGAGTATTAACGGAGCGGCGTCAGATGTGTGTGGACTGCATACCACCTCTGCTGGAAATAATGGTAAGCATTTATTACTATTTGATTTATTTCATTCCTATTAATAACCACTTTTGTCATTATCAATGTAGTACTTTCATTATGTACGTTTATTACTCATTTTAATCACCTATTTTGAGTACAATGAGTTGCAACATTCCTTAATTCCATGCTACAATATATTATGTACCTATGTTTATCAAAAATAGTTTGTGTATTATTGAATACTTACTAGGATTGATGTGATCAAATCAAGTAGAGACGGTGTTCCTTTGCTGGGTTGAATGGGCTCATCTGCTGAGAGGTAGAATATTTATCAGATTAGTAATATTCACTTGTTTATAATGTGTATCCTATTCTTTTTTTTTAGTTAACATATTTTGTTTTACTGCTGGGCAAAGGTCTACCCCATACTTTTCCAGTTTTCCATAAATTACGCCTTCGCCAGGCAATCGCTCAGGAACTAGTCCAAATCGCCACGTCGGCGTTTCTTAGGCTTGCCTCGGCGATGACGGACCCATCTTCGGGCACCCGTTGTGTGACGATCGTGGCCTATACTTTTACCTTAAAACTATTAGTATCACCAAGTTAACTAGATACTAGGCATACTTACCTGACTGACCGTTCTCTACTCGTTCTTGCAAAGCTAACCATCAGACTGATGATCTATTTCACATAATGATATCCTCATCATCATTTTTCCCCATGCCAGGCCACGGCGGCGGCCCAACCCGCGCCAAAATTTAGCTTTGAACAATAATTTTAGAAAAACTTTTACCAGTGCATTACATGTCAACACTATGTCATAATACTTTAATATTCACGATTACACAGAACACTGACAAACTTATTCAAAGTATGTAGGTACGAAATTCCATCTTTCATTTGTTTATTTGTGTTGAGATTTTGGATATTTGGAACTCTAAAGTTTTTCTAAAAAGGGTCATCCCACCATAGACACCATAGACTAAGTAAAGTCTACCATTGCTAAAGAAGACACACAATTTCAACCACAGATGATAAAGTACATCTTTAAACATGGATGATGAATGAAAATACTATTTTTTTTATTTATTAATTACTAATTTATTGTGCAAACAACGGCGTTTAACAGATGAAATTTATTTACAATAATTAATAAGAATTAATTAATCACATTAATTACATCACATGTTATACGTCTAACAATATTTTGCTCCGGAAATATGCCGATTATTATAACTGCGGTTCTAATTTAGAAAGCGGCCTTATTGTCTGTGTCGCCGCGAAAGCGTTTACACTGTAAAGATTATAACATAATCTTAAGTACGTAACTATTTATTATAATTATTCACCATAATGTCGTTGATCCTGCCCTCTATGGGTTACTGTGGAATACTGTTACAACTATTCGCATGCATCTGTGAATGCTATCGATTTCTTTGAGATCCAACGTCATCTATCGCCCAACTTGTGAACTCAGTCAATATACTTTTATAATACTAATTTCGATGTTGGAGCTAAAACTACAGTTAAAATTAAAAGGGAACATATTTTTTGGTTCATAATCATATTTTAACAAGTGGTCATGTCACATAGTAAATTTGTTTATGACCAAGCGCTACCTATGGTCGGAAAGATGGCGCGATTTGCGAATATTTAGATCAATAACTGAATGTAATAATTTAATACGAGAGGTAAATAAGTTTCAATAATAAAAAACCAACTATAAGGAAATAAGATTATTATACACTTCAATTTACTAATGAATATCTATTGTTTGATTAAATTCTTTGAACCACAGGAAGTGTTGTCTTGTCAAACAAAATAGTAATAGTGAAACTGATTGTAGAAATGAATGAAGATAAGAAGCTCCTAATTCAACTTTTATCTACGTGGTATTTGTGAATATTAGCATTGTTTAATTATAAAAGAATTAACTGATTAGCATTTTAGCATTGTTTGAAAGTTTTATTGAACAAACTAAGTAATAAGATATTGTACTTGACTATGAGAAAAGTTTGCACCAAATGTCGTGTGTGAGTAATAAACATGAAAAGAAAAGTTGTGTTAGAAAGAATTGAGATCGTTTGTTTTTCAAATGAAAAGTGTCCATGGAGTTTCTTGCCCGTTCTCCTCCATCAAGAACCTACTTCGTTTGGAATGGACTACTAGCTTCACAAAATAACTCAATGACCCCTTGCTACGTGTTAGCTCAAGTGCCTGTAAATGTTATAATTGAAATAAATGCTCCGCGTCTGTGTGATTAAAAACCAACTACCTTTAACCACCATCAACGAAGAATTACGGCACAGGGTAGATACCCTGTCGTGTTTTATATATTTCCTGTTAAGGAGATCGGACACAAAAAGTAGTCCTGAACATTAAAGTAACAGTAATTAAGAACTCAAGATTTTCACAACCTATGTGTGTGCCAGAAACACTGAAAATGGTACATAAATGAGAAGTACCTATTGACTCGAAGTTGGTCTAATCCTTCATTGTTTTCGGCCGAAGAAATTACCACAGGAGTAGTCACAAAATTTTACGAAGGTTCGTACGATAACAATACTACTTGCTAATCTTATTTATTTATGTTTAATTCCAATCCACTCAAGTTTTCCTTGCCAACATTGCTTTTTATTTGAGCTTCTAACAGGCTGTCCAACTTTACTATAAGGTATGAGATTTGGAAAATTTGACTAGGTTGACTACAACCCTCAAAATTAAATGGCAAACATTATTGATCACTACTCTATCACCCCATACATAAATGTACAACAAGCCTTTCAAAATACTTTAAAAATATACTAATTTAAACATGTCCTTTTCAGATGTATATCGGAATTATGGTTATAACTATTCTTGGAAAATTAAACATGAAGACCATACTTATGCCAGTCTGCCGGGTAAGACTAATATTTTATTTTATTATTTACAATATAAACACATTCATGTGATTGTTTCCTGCTGATGATTATTATAAAATTAAAATAAACACTTTTTGTTGATTTTGCATTTTAGGACATAATTTAAAATAAAATAATATATTTAAAAAAAAAACTTGTTTTTCAGATACTACACTTGCAGTCCCTTTGATATAAGAAAATTGTACTCGATTGTAACCACTCTAGACATATCAGTTTTGTAAGTATTTGTGTGATATTAGTAGTACAATAATAGATTTTTTTAATGTAATTTCCAGTACATTTAAAATAGAAATGAAAATGTTGTCATTTACTAGCATTTAGACAACCAGTCCCTAATAATTACAATAAATCAAGTAATTTTTGTTTTTATTTATTTATTTATTCCAGTCATTAATCTCATTGTTGTCATTTTAATATTTCTGATAAATGTATTTTCTGAAACTATCAAAGTCAAATCACTTTTTTCAATTAACTTACTATAAAGTACACCAAGTTTAATTTGAGTGTCATTTGTTCCAGCTCAATATGCTGACGGGAGAGCAGTTAGCGCCACCCTCAATGAAAATACTGCTGAAAGTGCTGAAACAGTATAATTGTTTTACCATCATTGTCTGACTCAATGAATGATGAATAGCAAGAGGGAAACATTTACTTACACGCATCCTGTTCATCCGATTCACCACACCAACGGTATTGGCCATACAAAAATATAAAAACATTACTATTTATTTGTTGATGTTAAAGGTAGGGAACAGTGCCTTCATTAAAAAATAGGATTGTAACCAAGGGCGTCGCCAGCCGATGTCCCAGGGGGGGTTTGCAAATTGATATATGGAGGATGGGAAAAGTAAGCTTTGCACATGTAGTGCGCCGTAGAGGAAAGACTCACGTCTTTCCTCTACGGCGCACAATGGGGCCAAAATCGACGCTGATGGACATTATATTTTTCACAAATCAGTTTCAACTCTGTAGCCAATACAAACTGAGAAAATAATAATTTCCATTTTCAATGTTTGGTTTGAAATGGATCTTTCAAGTTGTTTTTCCCAAAACTATTAAGAACTGTTGAGCTGAAACCTAATAGGTATTATGACTGACCTTAGACCCTGTTTAGGACATTTATGGAAATTTAAAAAACCAAATAAACAAATTTGGCTTTATAGATACTTTCTTTACATGAAAATGCCTTATATTTGATTATTTTTTTCTCGGCGACGCCATTTATTGTCGCCCTTCAAGCCTAAGTACTAATTTTATTTGACTTCTTATAATGTGAAACACACAGAAAATAAATTTTCAAAAAATTTCTTCCGAGAATGCAAATTAAAACATACATTAAAATTAAAACTTAATTAAAAAATAAAAATCTTAGTAAGTATTTGTTGTTTTATTTAAATATTTCATAGTAATTCCCTGGAGTTACGTTACCTATGATTTCCTCTGTCAACTCCTCAAAAAGTTTGCGGTAAAAAAAAATATAGCTATCCTATTGTTCCAACTCACTGACAAACTACTTTATATTTGGCAGTTCTTCGTTTAATAATACGTAACTACATAATTAGTGTGGAAACATTGGCGTATAACTGATAAAATATATTATTATTACGGTTTCAAACTTAGTGTCGAGAACCATTCTGGAGGGTTCTCTTTAGCGCAAACGTAATGCCAGTGACCCTCCTGGAGGGTCCACTAGCAATATGTATGGCGCCATGGTATGAGCTCTATGAAAAGAAGGTGGACGCGAATGCGGCTGTCAAGCGATTGTTTAATGGTTCCCGTGTCGTATCTATCTAGAGTTCAAAAAAGTTTCTTCGTGTGGCCTCTATTTACTGTACGGCGTCGAAGATACTTTTTTCGGGTTATTAGGGGATTTATAAAAAAAATCAATAGGCATGATAAGTTAGTAAAATTTAATTAAATAAAAAAGGGTTGGTAAACTTGAAAAAAAATATAAAATAAGAACAAAATGTAAAAAAAAAATGTAAACTATTTATATATTTTGTTGGCTATATCCCTGATGGTGGTGAACCCGTCCCGGATGGCGTCCGCCATTGCGTGGTTCCCTTCCCCCAAACACCTGACAGCGGCCGCCATGTCTCTGTGCGCCTGGGCAGCGATGAGGTTGGTGTTGGCCTGCTTTTCTTCTAGCGCCAACCGCCTCTCCTCGATCCTCAAAAAACGCTCTGAGATGGAGGTCATTTGAGACCTCCTTTGAGATGGCGGCTGACCACTAGGACCTTCGCGTGTGAAATCTGGAAAGAAATAAAAGTAGGTAGGTACTTATATTAAAATACACTTTATTTACTTAAAAACGATAATAAATAAAGGGGAAGTATACTTTACTTACTGGCAGAGACATGGGGACGAGATTGACGTCTGGGAGATGAGCCTAAGTCCGGTCCGGGTTGGTGGGGCGACGGTAAGTTCTAAGAACAAAAACTATATGTTATACATACAACATTACACTTTATAGGCCGTAGATTGTTAATTTAATACGAAACATACTTGGGTTGTTGGATTCCTACTTTCCTCTTCAGTCACTGGGAGAGGGGACTGCTGAGGACTCCGACTAACAGGTTCCTTTAGAATTAATAAGTACACTTAAGTTTTCTCGCAATCAATTTGAGCTACAATAAAATTAAAGATTTAAAAAAAATAGATTAAGGTATCTACCTAAAACTACTAATTATTTTCTTTTAAATATTAGAATAGCAACTGATAAATTAAGAATAAATTCACATACAAAACCGTAAAAGACGGACGTGGCTGCCATGTCGGCTCGTTCTAGGGTCTCTTGACTCTGCAATTAAATTATTAAAAAAATTATTATTAAAGTTTCTGTGAAGTAAAAGTAATAGGACATACTGAAAAAATAAAAACTGAACCTACATTAACATTATGAGGCAGGATCGAAGGACTGGCGGGTGTCGTCACGGTGGCTGTGAGTTCAGAAGAGCGCGACTGCTGTAAAAATAAAAGCATCTTCCAAATATCTTTTATTTAAAAAAATTAAGACTACGAAGGAAGGTGGTAGAAGGTATGTACTTACTTAAGTTGTATTTTTAGAAGTAGGTGATTTTTATAGTAGCTTACCTACATAATAATTACTACAAAAACTGCATTACAAAACTTACTTGGATGACTTCGTACTGCAGGTGACTGTCACCAACAGCGTAGCCTTCGCCCCCTAAAAGTTGAAGGACGCGCTCTTCTGTCTCCGTCAGTTCCCGAACGTACTCTACGCCCCCACCAGTCTTTCGACGGGCAGCAGCGCGTGCCGCGGCTTTTTTTTTTATTAACATTTTCTTGTCACTCCAGTACTATTTGCACGACAAAGTAGGAATAGTCAGTGTTTGCCATGATATTTAGTATTTTGTGAACAAAAAATAACATGACCAAACATTATTATTGCAGCACCTAGTTTCCAAAACCACTATAGATGGCGTCTGTCGACGGTAAGCAAAGTCGCGCTCAGCGGCTCAGTGTCGTTGAGAGCCCGTCGACATAATGTTAGTAGGTAACCAGCAAGCAATAAGCTATAAATAAGTAACTTACTTTCATCCACTGTTTATTTGTTTTGGTGGCCCCCCCTAAACTGTTCAGTGTGGGAACCACCCTGTCCCAAAACTGTCGCAATTTTTTTTTTGCACATGATGATGTTTTAATGTGCCCACGTGCCACTTCGGGGTCTTTCTGCAGTTCTTCAACTAGCGCTGCTAGTTGACCCTCAGTGGCTTGGCGAGAGCGGGATGAGCTACAAATAACAAATTATAGATTAACGCCACTGCAGTTATTTCTAGAATAATTAATGTACGTTTTAGTGTTTACCTAACAATTAAATATTTTAATGACATCATATTTAAATTACCATTTTAAAATGTGCCCGTACTTACCTCATTTTTGCAAAATTACGTAAAAAAAAGCTGACACACTGACTTTTTCACTTTTTACTGCGGTGTGCGGTCTTCGAAAGTGAACAAAAGAGCGCGAATTCACGCGTCTTGTCTACGATTGATGAACTTTTTTTAAAGTAATTTGAATTTCGCGCGCTGCTTTATTGCATTCTTAGATTGACAATCCATGTTCGCACTGATACACATAATGTTCTTGTCAAAACTATTATTGTAAATAAATTTCATCTGTTAAACGCCGTTGTTTGCACAGTAAATTAGTAATTAATAAATAAAAAAAATAGTATTTTCATTCATCATCCATGTTTAAAGATGTACTTTATCATCTGTGGTTGAAATTGTTGTGTGTCTTTACAAATAGTAGACTTTACTTAGTCTATGGTGGGATGACCCGCTACAGAAAAACTTTAGATTAATTATTTAGAGTTCCAAATATACAAAATCTCAACACAAATAAACAATTACGTACGTAAGATTATGTTATAATCTTTACAGGTAGAGTGTAGACGCTTTCGCGGCGACACAGACATTAAGGCCGCTTTCTAAATTAGAACCGCGGATAAAATAATCGGCATATTTCCGGAGCAAAATATTGTTAGTCGTATAACATGTGATGTAATTAATGTGATTAATTAATTCTTATTAATTATTGTAAATAAATTTGATCTGTTAAACGCCGTTGTTTGCACAATAAATTAGTAATTAATAAATACAAAAAATGGTATTTTCATTCATCATCCATGTTTAAAGATGTACTTTATCATCTGTGGTTGAAAATTTTGTGTGTCTTTAGCAATGGTAGACTTTACTTAGTCTGTGGTGTCTATGGTGGGATGACCCGCTAGGCCTGCTGCAGAAAAACTTTAGATTAATTTTTTAGAGTTCCAAATATCCAAAATCTCAACACAAATAAACAAATGAAAGATGGAATTTCGTACCTACATACTTTGAATTAGTTTGTCAGTGTTCTGTGTAATCGTGAATATTAAAGTATTATGACATAGTGTTGACATGTAATGCACTGGTAAAAGTTTTTCTAAAACTATTGTTCAAAGCTAAATTTTGGCGCGGGTTGGGCCGCCGCCGTGGCCTGGCATGGGGAAAAATGATGATGAGGATATCATTATGTGAAATAGATCATCAGTCTGATGGTTAGCTTTGCAAGAACGGTCAGTCAGATAAGTATGCCTAGTATCTAGTTAACTTGGTGATACTAATAGTTTTTAAGGTAAAAGAATAGGCCACGATCGTCACACAACGGGTGCCCGAAGATGGGTCCGTCGTCACCGAGGCAAGCCTAAGAAACGCCGACGTGGCGATTTGGACTAGTTCCTGAGCGATTGGCTGGCGAAGGCGTAATTTATGGAAACCTGGAAAAGTATGGGGTAGACCTTTGCCCAGCAGTAAAACAAAATGTGTTAACTAAAAAAAAAGAATAGGATACCACACATTCAAAACAAGTGAATATTACTAATCTGATAAATATTCTACCTCTCAGCAGATGAGCCCATTCGACCCAGCAAAGGAACACCGTCTCTACTTGATTTGATCACATCAATCCTGGTAAGTATTCAATAATACACAAACTATTTTTGATAAACATAGGTACATAATAAATATTGTAGCATGGAATTAGGGAATGTTGCAACTCATTGTACTCAAAATAGGTGATTAAAATGAGTAATAAACGTACTTAATGAAAGTACTACATTGATAATGACAAAAGTGGTTATTAATAGGAATGAAATAAATCAAATAGTAATAAATGCTTACCATTATTTCCAGCAGAGGTGGTATGCAGTCCACACACATCTGACGCCGCTCCGTTCCTGGCATCAAGAAAAAATGTAGCAAAAATGTATTAGTACAATGTTTTGATGTGATGCAAATGAATAAAATCTATTTATTTATTTATGTACACACAACACTCAATAAAGTAAAATACTTACATACCTAGGGAAAGATTTATCATTAGACATTTTTTCCATCAAACCTGCTACAGTAGAGTTGAATGACATATAAAGCATTGAATTACATCTATGAGACATAGTGTGTAAAACAGTACCTATACAGGAAAACTTAAATTATTAGACTACAGCAACCTAAACACATAATTTTATCAGCTTATAATAAACTTACACCTAATAGAGAAGTAAATACATGAATTATATTAATTTCAATTTTATTTTATTTAATTTTAATGATAATAATTATGTAATATTTATGTTACAAGGTTTGTACCTTGTACTGTGGTCTATCTAACAATCTAGATGATGGGATATTACTACCTATGTGCTTTTTACGTACTATGTATTTTGGTAAACGAACAATACACCAATCACTGAATACTTGCTTAGCACAAATTTTATGAAGTTGCTCAATCTCCAAATCCATTTGTTGAAAACAAAATGTAGGCACTTAACTGAGTTTTTAAATATATGAAAACGTTTGGATTTACACATTAAAATATCTAAAAGCATTGAAATAAATGGGTAGGTACTAATTATTATTGTCTGTGAATACGAATAGGCATATGGACATAGCAACAAATGAAAAAAAACACTGATTTCTATGACAGCGACTAGCGCGCAAGCGCGGCGTGAAAGAATCGCGTTGCCACGGTAACAGCACTCACTTGGGTTTAGGTGTCTAGCGCGCAGGCGCGTGATCAAGTCCACCCATGGAATTCTGTCGTCTAGGCAACAACACTTCACCTAGCTATTTGACGTTAGCGCGCATGCGTGGAGTGATCAAAACCACCCCACGGAAATCTTGTTGCTATGACAACACCACTCCACGCGCGTGCTGAAGTGTCAGTTGAATTTAATAATAATATATGATAATGATTAATTTGATGAATATTATTTTATTATTGGTAACGTTTAGATATGGAGGTACAATAAAAGATTAGGTACTTATTAATCCGAACATCTTTGTATAAGATTTGATAAATATACAAATCGTATTGATAGGTAGAAGAAGTTCATCTCACCATGTTAGGTGTCTGATTGCATGCAAGTCATCAGCTGACAATATGTTCTTTAATAAAACAAACAATGTAAGTACCCATGCGCATAGGTACGTGACGCATTACATACCTACTGGTTACAAAGGTAGTACCTACCTAAGTGAGTAGGTATCTAGTTAATTTAAAAAAAAGGATTTAATTATTGAAAACAAAATGTAGGCAATAAACTGACTTTTTAAATGTACAAAAACGATATGATTTAGACATTAAATTATCTAAAAACATTGAAATATTTAATGTACTAATTATTGTCTCTGAATACGAATAGGGATAAGGACATGGCCGTCAATGAGGGAAAATTAAAAAAAAAATGCGTGGTTGCGGTAATCACGCGGTGGTTTCCATGGCAACAGCACTTCGCCGAGCTGAAATGAAGTCAGTGTTTCCACTTTTAGGGATTTCTGCCTTTTTTGGGGAAAATTACCAATATTATGCATGGTATAGGGATATTTTATTTTGACAGGGTTTTAGGGAATTTTGATTAAAATTGAACTTGAGTTGATAATCCTATTGTTTATAGTAGCCAGCACCCAATTTATTACTTTACACTATGGCATCACCGAATTATTAAGATGATTCCCTCAAACTCGTAATGAATGTAATCGGTCTAATTTTAGTTTATCATGTTAATTGTAGTATTACCGTGGCTGAAGACGACATCGTAACTAAGTCACATTTACCTACAGTTTGTTTCGTCTCACTCGACTAATAATTATTCATGTTTTGTAATCTCGTCTAATAATGAATATTTTTTAGGTATTTAATGCTATTAAATATGTGGAATGATTTATTATCATATTGCTCCCTAAATCAAAGATATTTTTTTTGGGGCATTTTAGGGATAATTCACTAAGCAACTGGGGAAAATCCAAAAACGTAAGTGGAAACACTGAGTGAACGCCTGTGCGCGCGCTACAAGTGTCAGTTTTACTAGATGATGTTTAAGATTTGATGAATATTATTTATTATTGGCAACGTTTTGATATTGAGGTAGGTACCTATATATCTACAATAAAACATTGTAGTTACATAATGGACGTTGGTATTTAGTGAGTGCGCATACGTGACGAGTTACAACTTAAATAAGTAGGGTACCCTAGTAAGTAAAAAAAAACACAATGTGATAGTGACTGCCTAGCGCGCAAGCGCGATTCTAACCGCTTCAACGGGGTGAAGTGAGCCGGTGCGCGCGCTGCAGCTGTTGAACTGTTGAATTTTGTAATGATTTCATTAATATTATTTGAAGTATTATTGGCAACGCGTATATTATACTTACTATATAAATATTAGGTAGGTAGGTACCTACAAAAAATCCGCACGGCTTTTTTTTTAAATTACTATATCGTTTAGGTAGGTCCCCACATAGTTTGTGTGGGGTTAAATTACACACTATTAGCACTCGCTTGCGTGTAGGTACATAATCAGATAACAATGGGTTCATAATAACAAACTATTCGATGCGCATATTCTTTAGTAAGTAGCAGCTTAAACTTGTAGATATTTGTATGTTTTATTTTATTTATTATAGGTAGGTAGGTACCCACGTGCGTAACCAGCTCGCGCAGGCCTCTTTATTAAGTCTAGGACCAAATAGAATAAAACAAAATTGAGTTTCTGACTGATTATCTGTTTTGCTATTTAACCTCCCTAAAAATAGCAATGTTTAGTTAGAGTTAGACAATTAAATACTGCCTTTAAAATACTTAATATAAAATAATCAACAGAATTAGCATAAAAAAATGTATTTAAAATCTCGATTATGATTGTAAATGTACTGCTTGGTCCATCCCTAGCATCAGTGAGATGACACTGACAGCTCACTCCACGCTCACTTCACCTAAGTTTTCACGGTGAGATGGTTACAGAATAGCACTGCTGTACCTACCGATATAGGAAATAAGTAGTTACTTACACTGTTAGAAATTTAATTAACCAACCTTTAGCCATAATATTGGCCCGCTTATGGTCCAGCTTTAGCTTGGGCACCACCTCATCCAGGGCCACGATGGCGGCGGCAGCCAGCACGCCGGCCTGACGCATCCCTCCGCCGAGCAGCTTGCGCATGCGGCGAGCTCTGGAGAGGGGACATTAATTGGTAAATAAGAGAACAATATCGACGGCCGGGTTGGTGACATCCACGGATATCGAGGGATATGCCTTGGAGACGTGGCACGTGGCGCCTCGACATTGCTAAATTGGGCTCATGTTCGAACGGCGGCTGTACGTTTCATTCAGTCGCTTTGCAACTGCGTACAGTGTACTATTGATGCGTAAAAAACCAAAATGCCGAGCTGTGCAGTAATAATTTGTAAAAATAGGTCTAGTACCATCAACCTGATGACAAATGGCGTGTCCTACCACCGGTAAGTAAACATTTAAGTCACTGTTTAATATTTTAAATCATTTACGAACTTACGTCCGGAGCGATACGAACTAGCCCGAATCATTCCGAACGGAACGAACGTTTTGGATTTAGAGAGGTGCAATCGAGTGCGTGCGGCTGATTTTATCGACATGCGTAATATTGCAGTCGAATCTTTTTTTACAGAACTCAATGGATATTCTCGTTTTACATGTATAGTATAAGATTTAAATTTGTTATTAATTTAATTTTGTTTGAAGCAAATAAAGACATTGTTATTTCAATATAGTTACTCGTGCATAGCATAATATTTAACAGAGAGGGTTCCCTTTACCCGGTAAAACAATATTTAAAAAAAAAAACTCATTTTATTTTAGTAAAAATAACCCATATTTTCGGATAGGTATATAAAAACAAAATAAATTATATAATGAAAATTAAACGAAGTTGTAATAATACAAGAATGTGCTAAAATAAATATCGATAAAAATTATCGACCATCGCTTTCGACTCCCTAATTGCATGCGTGTGCATTGAATGTTCGCAAATAGCAAGTGTTTACAAGTGAATGCCCCGCCCATTCTATGTATGTGTGCTATTAGAAATTGATTTTGTGTAGCTGCTTTCTTCTTAGTGTGTGAGTTCAAATTTTAAGTGTGTGTCGTAAGTACACTATTTGTTAATGTTGTAATTATTTTGGTGGGAGATAAGCGGTCGCACTAGGATTCCTTACTATTCCGCAATGAAGGCATATCTCTGGATATCTATGGTTTTCAATATGACGCGGGGTAACCGCTCGCGGCAATTTCTAAGTATTCCTAGTTCAAGATCAAATTATCAGGGAGATAAAGTTGATTACAACTTATTGATCAGAAGATTAGTCATCAGTAGATCCAATTGCTTACTTTAAAAAACAGTAAGTAGTAATAAAATTATAAAAAAACCGGCCAATTTCGTGTCGGAAGTTCGGAACACGCACAATGAAGGGTTCCGTAGTTGGGAGGAATTTATCCCAAGAACAAGTCACTCAATATTTAATTATATAATTTCGTGTCGGAACACGCACAATGAAGGGTTCCGTAGTTGGGAGGAATTTATCCCAAGAACAAGTCACTCAATATTTAATTATATAATTTCGTGTCGGAACACGCACAATGAAGGGTTCCGTAGTTGGGAGGAATTTATCCCAAGAACAAGTCACTCAATATTTAATTATATAATTTCGTGTCGGAACACGCACAATGAAGGGTTCCGTAGTTGGGAGGAATTTATCCCAAGAACAAGTCACTCAATATTTAATTATATAATTTCGTGTCGGAACACGCACAATGAAGGGTTCCGTAGTTGGGAGGAATTTATCCCAAGAACAAACTTAACATTGTAGTTGAAAAACATGTACTCCCATGCGGAATGTATGGGAGAACATATTATGTTTTTCAAACTGCAAATTTAAGTTGGTCGATTAAGCCTACTTAGCTGTGACAGTTTTCCACAGTTTTCCAGTTTTACACTTATACACTTATACACTAAAAACAGTGATATTCACAATGTTAATACAAGAAGTAAGGATAAACTACGTGCTCCCTTTCACCGGCTTCATAAGGTTCATAACTCATTTGTTGGGCTTGGTATAACCTTTTATAACAAGCTACCCTCTTCTTTGCTAGATTTGCCTTTTAATGCGTTTAAAACTAAATTAAAGTCCAACCTTTGTTCAAAGGCATACTATTCTATCAACGACTACTTAAATGATAAGAATAGATGGTCGCTGTGATTAACTCAAGACAATGTTTAAATGTTCTTTCTCCAGAATTAGTTTACCTACTGACAGGTTATATGAGTTTATATAATTGTTTATAATTTTACTTTATAAGTCAATTTATTTTAATTTTATTTTAATTTAGTGCTGACATAATCTACTCATTACAATGTTTTTTTTTATGAGTTGTATTGCAATATGTGGTTAGCTAGCGACCTCGACAATTATTTATTTTACCTCGATGGTCCTAGTTTATCAATTGTAACTTCTAGTTACAGCCATATGTAAGCGGGCACGCCCTTTATGCCTGGAGGCTTTTTTTTTTTTTTTTAGATATTGTTTACTTTTAGTTATTTTTATTTCTGCTTGAGTATGGTTCTCGATGCTTTTGGTTGGTATATTGGCGTGTGCTAGCTGTCATATGGCTATTAATTATAGCTATTTAATTTAAATTACTTTTTGCATATTGTAAATTGTCTTGCATACTGTTGTATAGAATCATTTTTTTATTTTTTTCTAACTGAACAGACAGCTGTGCTGCTGGGGAGTTTGTTGCGCCACTTCTTCTTCCCAGCAAAAGCACTAGGAAGTGGTGAAGGGTGGGCGTTTTGGGGGACTGTCTTATGTAATTTTGACGTTCGAAAAGTGCTGATTCTCAGCCTAGTTTGAATAAATGACTTTTGAATTTTGAATTTTTGAATTTTTCCTTTAAACTTCGTATTAGTACTACTGTCGTGACATTTGAATTTCTAGTACAACGGTTTAGTTGGTAGAGGGGGGGGGGGGGGACACTTGACTCTAACGAAAATTGGTACTTTAAAGCTTGCTAAGTCACGAACGGTTTACTTAATCAAAAAACGGTCTCCCAAACCCCTAATATTGTTGAAAGACCTATCCAACGATATTCCACACTAAGGGTAGGACGAAAAAAATAACAATATCATCCCCACTTTACATGTAAGTACCCTAAATAATTCCTTTTTTCAAAATATTATTTTACCACTTTTTCGGCGTTATTAAAATGCATACTCATGTCAAATTACAACTTTCTAGTACCAATAGTTTTTGAGCTAAACCGCGGACAGACAGACAGACGGACATGGCGAATCTATAAGGGTTCCTTGTTGACTACGGAACCCTAAAAAGGTATCTTTTTGATTACCTACTTGCGGCATTCACCGTCCATCTTTAGGAAAAATCTTTTGGCAACACGAACCATTTGTTCGGGGCGGCAAGCTATGTGTTCATTTTTGCCGCGCGGCCTGTGCCGTATCATGCCAACTGTGTGTCGCTCCCTCACCGGGAGCATTCGCCTGTAACGTAACAGTTCAGATTCGAGCATTACATCGGTGAGTGAGGAGATCCGAGGTAATGGTAATATACTAAAGCTCAAAATCGAATCTTGGATTGTTACATTACAGGAAAATGCTGCGCCTTTACGCAGGAACTATTCAAAATAATACTAACTGGTCAATAAAATGATAAGAACCGACGAGCGCCGACCCGACAGGAGCCGACAGTCCCTTGCTGAAGCAGACAGAGATGCTGTCACAATCTCTGACGACTCTGCTGGGTTCCTCATTCAGGTATTCACAGGCGTTGAACAGCCTCGCGCCGTCCATGTGGATGGGCAGGTTGTGGCGCTTGCAGATGGCTGATAAGTCGTCCAGGAACTTTAGAGGTAATACCTGAAATGTAAAGGTTTTGTGGGGTTGTTGGTATGTCGTTTTGTGCTTGATGAGTTGATGAAATGATACAGGTAGTGATACATAGGTAGATATAAGAAAGATAATACCATACCATAGATTTTTATATTTCTATGAGTGATACCCTAGTTGTAGAGTTAGATGCTTTTGAAAATGTGCATCTTTATGGCATCATTATGGGCTGTTACAAATTAGTAAACATTAAAAGTACTCCATTTTGAATAAGATGAGACATTTAAATACTTAAACCTTTTTTTTACAGTCCGATCAAACGATTTTGACTTCTTTTGCGTTAGTAGCATGAAAAATGGCGCTCTGCAGTAAAGAGTTGGCATTGTAACCACTTTTTTGCTTTTAATGCCATCCTTATGCCTACGGTATAGAAGTCAGAATCGGTTGAACGGACTGTAAAAAAGGCACCAAAATAGCTTGCTTCAAGCACGACATAGTAGAACGCAGTGATTATACTTATATTGTATCTCTGTGGATAATAGCAGGGAGCGGCACCCAGGGTGGTCGTTATACAATGTGGATCTGGACTTACGACATTAAATTAAAACAACCACAGTACTAGTCCATAGAAACATTTTAAAAGACGAAGATTAGTAGTTAATGGAAAATTAAAAAATTGCAATTTTCAAACAAATTAAATAGCAGAATCAACTGCATAAAAAGTAAACACGCTTTATATCTACGAAAAGTCACTAACCTGTCTCGCGGCCCTATGCGGGTCGCGGCGGGGGGCGGCGCCTGCGCTGCGGTGCGGGGCGTAGGTGGACGTGGATAGGTAGTTTAGTCGGAGAACAACAAATTAGCGGCATAAACTCACTAAGTTGCGCGTTGTTAATTAAAAGATCACTGATTGAATAATTAATCACATAATATCACATCACAATCAGAATTTACATCAATAGTCAAATTTTTAAATTTTCAAGGTTTCCACCCTTGTTCATTATGCACAAGCGACATCGATACCTAATTAACTAACTAATATTAAACTAACACTGAACAATAACTAAACCGTCTTTAATCATAAATAACAACAATTTTTTTTCACAAAATCACGACAATGCGCGCGCGGCTCGTCTCGTGATAAAAAAAGTAGCCGTGTGCGCTCCTCAAAGGGCGCCGCACTGACTGACATAGTGACCGTGTCCCGAGACTTTTTGCCGAAAAATTTCCGCTCATACACACACTCGCAATTGTCTATGCACCACTAATGCATAATTTGCGTAAGTAATATTTCTTTTTCTTTCTAATTGTAGTATTATTTTGTGGGACTGGGCGGGGCGCGTCAGAGTGGAATCGTATGACACCTTTCTCTGTCTCTCAAGCATATTGAGACGTAGAGGATAGAATCGTACGTTTTGCACAGGTTCTTGACCTTACAATGTTTACCTATTATTACGGACTCAGATCTACATTATGTTGAAAAATAATAAAATGAAAAATAATTTCCTGTGGCTAAAGTATTCATTGGATTTGATTGATTTTTTGTAAACGGGTAAAGAACATGACACTCTTTATGTGGTTTTAAGGAATGTCAATCGTCCTGCTCCACATTTTATAACACGTTCAGTGCCGGGAGTCCTCCTGGAGGGTTCACCTAGTCGCATATAATGGGATGCCAGGAGCCTCCCGGAGGCTCATTTTAAATGTAGATTTTTCTTAGCGAATACAGCATTATACAGGGTGAAATTGAATTCATGGGCAATCTCGTAAGGGGTCATTGTACTCGTCATAATGAACAACTTTTACTATGGGACGAAACCTGAAATCGCGAAAAAAAAATCAGCTGTTCCCTACATTTTGACGAGTTATGCGAACATAAATGTAGGGAACAGCTGATTTTTTTTTCGCGATTTCAGGTTTCGTCCCATAGTAAAAGTTGTTCATAATGATGAGTACAATGACCCCTTAAGAGATTGCCCATGAATTCAATTTCACCCTGTATACCGTGAAAATAAAATCTGCTGTATATTTTAACAAGATTTATTAGTATGTAGTAGTTTTAAAATCCAAGCATTTCTTTTTTCACGGTTACAATTATTCACAAAAAATTTAAAAGGTTGGAAACTTCGAATAGCGACAAGACCCCCTGAAAATACTATTTTACTTCGTTTTGCAGTGTTTTATAACATGGATTTAAACCTAATGCAGTTGATCATCCGCGATGGTTAACTTTAGCGCAAACGTGATGCCGCCGACCCTCCCGGAGGGTTTTCTTCCAATATGTATGGTGGCACGGGCGTATTAGTTCTATGAAAAGTGGGCGGAGTCCAGTCCCATAGTGATATAGAATTTCCCATAGTGAAAAGGAGATTAAGAAATTTTATTTAAATAATTAGCTATAGTACTAAGTTTAATAGGTATTTTTAAATTTAAAGATGATCTGGCTGAAATGGCCATAACATAGGGAAGAAAAAAAAACATGTTGTCCCGTGACCCTTAATAAATTGAAATAAGGTCAGCAGAATGATAATGATCAAGATTAATAGGTTATCAAAAAAGGTTGATGCAAATTAGAGACTTGTTTTGCATGCCACCACATTCGGTCTATATTAGATACCACGTCTTGCGTGCGAGATAAGGTGTTTAGGTACCTACATAATAGGTCCCCACCTATGAAATCAGCGTTTTGTGTGGAGAATTTTAAAGAAGTTGCATTTTTCATACTAAAATTTTCTTAATTTATATAACAACCATTGTTTTAAAACTTTTATGCACTAATGTTTAAAAACTTAGATTAAGCGACAAAAATAAGTTTTGGCTAAGTTTTATAACAAATAGTGGTCATTTCTGCTAACAAAAAGAGGAGTCATTTTTAAGGTATTTTTTATGTATAGAAAACTATAAGTAGGTAATAAGGTTTTTTTTATTATTGGTATATCATTTTTAGATTGTTGTCTATGATGGTCATTATTCAATATAATATCAAGCAATTGATGAATATTTTAAATCATAGCAGTGACGAGGTTCTCTATTTGTGAGAAAAATACGCCAATTTCATAGGTGGACCCAATATAAATGCTAGCGTAAGTGCCCATTTGATATAATACTGAATGCATGAGCAAAATGGACATTGCTAATAAAACATAAATATTGCAGTTATTACTCATATATTCTAACTATGGAGCAGCCAATCTACTGTCGGGAACTGACCTTACCACCACAGACATTGTGGGTATTTTCCACGGAGACGAGCGAGGTGAGTGGGTCGTGGTCCCTCGGCGCCTTAGCCGAAGGTTTCTGTTACCCCCTCAAGCATATTACTAATGGTTCTCTAACATCCAGGATTTATTAGAAAACAGCACATGGGCAATCAGTCACAAAGTTCCACGGCCTCTAGGTATTTCTGAACAAGGCAATACAGTAGAGGTCCGGGGAAAGTGTTGTTAGTGTTGGATCAGGGTTCGTAACCACGGCTATACCGTTTCTTAAACGTTTCGTAACCGCGGCTACCGTTTCGTAACCGCGGCTACCGTTTCTTAAACGTTTCGTAAACGCGGCTACCGTTTCTTAAACTTTTCGTAACCGCGGCTACCGTTTCTTAAAAGTTTCGTAACCGCGGCTAACGTTTCTTAAACGTTTACCCTGTGCCACAACTCACATAGATCGACCAGACCTTTCAGTAGCTGATAAGGTGCAGTCTGAACACCATGTCAAAATCCTGAAGTCTGTAGTACCTAACTGTTGATGATTAGATTTTCTTAATATTTAGGTAGGTATATTACTTTAATAAACACAACAGACGGGCCATAGGTAACGATAGCTTACTGACCTTTCCGCCGCAGACATTGTGCGTATTTTCAACTGCTATCAAAGAAGAGACTGGTTCGTGGACATCAGTGCCACGGAAGCGGCTCTCCAGCTCAGCCAAGTCGAATGTGCCGTCAGGTTTGTTGGTGAGCGTCGAGAGGAGGACGCCGGCCACGTGGGCAGCACCACCTGGGTAGGCAAATTGTTTTGTTACGTAGTACACTGTTACAGTATGTAAGGCCACCACGAGGATCTACCACGTCGTCGTCGTTCAGAACTTAGTCCCTCTCAGTCTCTGGTGCCAATCACCGGATCTAAAAAATACGCGGATTCGCTTCTAGAAAAGAAAAGGCCCAGCCTGTAGGTGGTACAGACACGCCAGCAGGTCCCGAAACTGTCAAATTTATTTACCCAATCTATTTTGAACCTTATACTTTAGTGATAAAGTTGAAATCTATTAAAGAAATTTGACTGATTCTAGTAGGTTGATGTGCTGGCGTCTGTACACAGAATACAAGGTGTAATTGAAATAAATGATAAACTCTTAAGGGGTCATTGTAATCGTCATTATCAACGCTGAAATCGCGAAATAAAAACTTGCTGTCCCCTATAGTAAAAGTTGGTCATAATGATAAGTAATATGTGGAGTTTACTCTCTAACGGCCGAACCCGTTAACCTATTTTCAGTAAAAGAGACCGCTATTGATGATCCATCAGCGAAGATAAGGTACCACGGGCCCGTCCGAAATTAGTAGATCCGTCAAATAAAGTCTCGTTCTATTTTTCGGACGGAAGTAGGGACAGCTTTCAAATTGTGTTGTGTTTCATTCTTAGTTCGGGCTTCGAACTTATCATATTATGTCCGCAAGCGTAAGTGATAAGGTGTAGGAAACGCCCGTAACTTCAGCCGAAACTACGGATTTCGTGTTTTGAGACCCCCTAGTAGGTACAATTACCCCATGAGATTTCAGTTATTAAAATTAGACCTTGTATATTGTATCTAGTGCATTACCCACAGGTGTAGGTATTACTTACTTAGTTCTTATCAGTAGGTACCTATGATAGATACAGCATTACATCATGCCACGATTTGAACAATTTCGATAATGCAATCAATAACATTACCTTGTTCATATTTGTAGATGTGTGACTGGTTGCCAACGAACGCTTCAGAGCCACGCTTGTTACAATGCACCATTACTGAAACAAACATTGATAAGTTAGAACAAACAAACATTGGTTTTGTTTGACGGCACGTGGTTTGTGCAGTGCATGACTGCTATGCAGAGTTTCGGGGGTTCAATTTGGTGAGAAACAAATTCATTGATCTGATCCGATCATTTAATATTTTTGCTAGTTAGTGCGAGGTCAAAAGTACGCACGCGTATTTTTACCCTTGTTGCGTACTTATACCCCAATGTAAATAAAATATCCGATTATTTTAAAGTTGTTTTTTTTTTCAGCACATATTAAAATGCATCTATGAAAGGAACTATGTAAGGAAAGCACCTCAACGACCCCCGATCTCAGATGATCAAACTTCAAGATACAATTTAATAGCAGATACGTTTCATGACCTAAATTCAACTATATTTACCTAGTCTACCTTATGAAGTGACGTTGAAGATAACTGGGTTCAACAAGGAAAACGTGCTTATGATTTAATGAAAAACTGACACCAGACAAACAATTATTAAACAATTTCTTCAATAGGTGACTCTAATGCCGCAATCACTCTATACGAGGGGGCGTTTTTAAGTTCGCGGAATGGAGGGTGAGAAGTGAAAAAAAAATTACTAAATTATTTATTTTTTTCAATATATTCACCTGCTACCCTTATACATTTTTCAGATCTTTCAATTAGCTTATGTATACCTTCATAAAAAAATGTTTTGTCTTTGTCCGAAAAATAAGCTGAAACCGCGTCCTTCACTTCTTCATCAGTTGAAAATTTCTTCCCACGAAGTTCTTTTTTCAGTTTTGGGAAGAGGTAATAATCACTGGCAGCCAGGTCTGGGCTGTAGGGTGGATGGTCAAAAATATCGAAGCCCACCTTATGCAGGGCAGCCAACGCAACACGGCTCTTGTGAACAGGCGCGTTGTTGTGAAGAAGAAGGACACCTTTGGTCAATTTACCCCGCTTTTTTCTTTAATGCTTTCTTTCAACCTCTCGAGGATAGAAGCAAAGTATTCTCCGGTTATAGAAACGCCTATACCTTTATAATCGGTCAACAGGATCCCTACTGAATCCCAAAACACTGTTGCCATGATTTTTCCAGCCGATTGTGAAATTTTAAACTTCTTGGGTGGTGGTGTGCCTTTTTTGTGCCACTGCATAGAGTCCTGTTTCGACTCAGGTTCATAATGATGAACCCAAGTTTCATCTCCAGTAACAATTCGACTTGATAGTCCATCCTTATCTTCCGTTACAGAGGTCCAAAAACGTACGAGAACACTCCACGCGGTGTTGTTTTTGAGGCGGCGTGAGCATTCTTGGCACCCATCTTTCACTGACCTTTGTCATGCCAAGATGATCGTGTAGAATTTTGAAAATTGTCATATCCGATACTCCAACCATTTCTGCAAGCTGTTTCTTCTTTAGTCTGGCATCTTCCAATATTATTTTTTCGACTTTTTTAATGATTTCCGGAGTAGTCACCTCGATCGACCGTTCGAGCCGTGGGTCGTCTTCAAGTGAGGTCCTGCCTTGTTTAAAGAGACTGTGCCACTTGTAAACCATGGTTTTACCCGGGCAAGAGTCCCCATAAACGGATTCCATCTCTTCCAGTATATTTTGAACTGACTTTCCTTGCTTGGTAAGGAACTTTATTACGGCACGGTACTCGATTTTTTCCATAATTCACACTTTCTTCCCGATTGAGTTGTTTGCTTGACGATAGTTCAAAGACTAATGATCCAATTAAGATAAAACCTGGTATTTATACTAATATTGAGTGGCTGAAGTTGTGGCCATCCCGATAATGACCTATTGTTATCCCCTCCCCCCCATTCCGCGAACTTAAAAACGCACCCTCGTATTTCACTTATTGATTAATGACCAAAGTACTTTTTTTTAATTTACAGGTGAGTAGGTACCTTAGTAGGTACCTTATTCTTCTAAAGTTTAATTAACTTTGATTATCGTCAATCTTTATTTTATTTTACTATCCATTTATATTTCTTTAAAAGCATACGTTTACCCCGGACGCGTAATTTTACCCTAATGCTTGCGTAATTTTACCCGCGTGACGGGGCAAGAGTAGGTACGCATCAACTCAGATATCTCATTTTTATTAGTTCGTTGAGACCATAGAAAATAAAGTGCGTGCTCTTTGACCCGAATGACTGCAATCATCGCGTAAAAAAATCGCCCGTGCCTCCCTGGGCTTAAAACCTAAGATAAGCGAGGATCTTGTATCATGCGTCACTACGCCAATAAATAATTTTGCATTATTGTTAGTGTTTGGTCGTCAGCTGCTATTTGTCACCGTTACGGTCCAGCGCGTAAGTTACTCAATTCACAAGACGATTGCGAATGATTGTGGTCATCGCGGCATCCGGTAGTTTACACATGTACACACGGCTACACATCAAGCTATACCTTTCCAGATTCTGCTGATCTAACATTGTATAGGATTTCCGTACAATGCGAGGTCAGCTTATACTGGAAATGTATAGCTTGATGTATATAAAAAAGTAAACTCAAACTCAAAGCATTTATTTCAATTAAACCATTTACAGGCACTTTTGAATTGTCAAGGGGTCGGTCAGTCAAAAATATGAAGCTAGTTGCCCATCCCAAAGCGTAGTAGGTACCTACCTACGGAGAAGAACGGGCAGGAAACTCCACGGACACTTATAAATCAAAAATTTGATACAAAATATTGTTTACATCATTCATTTTGAAATTATGCATGTGAGAACAATGTAGAAAGACGTGCACGTTCGTAAAAGCGTCCGTAATAAAAAAAGAATCATTCAAAAACTTAAAATAAATTAAAATAAGCCATGGCAGATGACCAGTCTCACCCAACTGACGGCGCCCGTTCACGAACATGACGCATGGATCAGCAAGCACCATTCAGCTCAACCATTTTGAGTAGGTACTCTGTGTTGATGTGTAACCGTATGTACATAACCAGTACCCTAATTGCGTAATACACGATCAAACAGAATCGGAACCATATTGGTAATGTATTGCTTCATAAGCTCGAAAAAAAAACTGCTCAACAACGTAAATAACGCAATGAATGTTGTTGAACTGTCAAAATGAAACAGATTATCGTTCACGAAAATGTGTTGCGTAATTTACATAGCTGGATGTAAGTTTTTTGTTTGAAGTTTATTTTGGTATAATTTTCAAATAAAATGAGCACAAGAACCTGTTATTTTATTTAGACATAGTATCGATTGGTGCAGAAGCTGTAGTTATTAGTCGGGGTATCGATTATCGAGGGAACAATGAAAACTGTATCTTCTGCCTACAGACACCCGTTCTAGGCACGGGTCACGGGACTGGGTATACCTACAATACAATCTTGAACTACTAACTTTTTACCCGACTACGCCGAAGAAAAAAGGAGGGTTATGATGTAGACCGGTAAGAACACACTTCAAAAAAAAGTTTGAGATCAGTTTGAAATCTTTTTTGTTACCTACGGTAGACTATGTTATAATTTCTTCTTCTTTTTAGATTATTTACTTAAAAATATAGAATTGGAATTTAAAACAAAAAATCAAATTAAATTGTTTTTCCATATAAAAAGAAATTCAATCTAAGCTTGTTACGCTCATTCTGCAATCTGACTTAGTCAATTATAACGGATTTATAATATTATTTCGAGGAAAGTTATTATTGATAAAATGCTATTATAATTTTTATTTAATTTTTTTTTTTTACCACGGCTTTACCTTAACCATTTTCGTATGTACATACTTATATCTTGATTTCTGTCTGAAATATTTACTTGATTCATACTTTTAAAGCATGATTTTTCTGTAGTCGGGTTTTAGTTTTTGAACTTATTTTTTTAGTTCTTCATCTTAGTAACCCAAGCACTACATTAGTCTAAAAGACGATTTACAACACACTTTCATATACTAGAGTAAAAAAAACTGCGGAAACAAACAGGCGACTCTGGTATTTGTCCGTTAGCACTGCATACTGCATGCACTAACGGACAGCTTTAGTGCTCGGGAAATATAGTACAACAAGAAGAGACTGTCCGTATAGGTAGACCGTAATATTATGTAGGTTTAGAAATAGTTGTTAGTATCCGTGTCCTAACTCCTAGTGGTGTGCGGTTGTTGTCGAATTAGGTAATCATGTCACATAATCCGTCAAGGGTAGCCATAACTTTAATTGTTGCAGTCATGCTAATTAAGTGTCATTCACGTGCACAAAGGACAAGCTCAACAAGGCAATCGCAGTCGGTCTCGGTTCGACGCTTGTCGAAAATAAAACTCGTTTTATTTATTAAGGCTGCATGCACATTTCCAGTTTATGCTGACCTCGTATTGTACGGAAATCCTATACAATGCGAGATCAGCACATATACTGGAAATTAATAGCTTGATGTGTATATAGCCATGTACAAAAGATTTAAAAAAAAATAGTGCTTGGATTTTAAAACCAACGCATTGTCAATATACCTACATCAAATTTTATTTTAACGGTTTATAATCCATAATTCGCTAAGAATCACCTACATTTAAAAAATGAGCCCTCCGCGACGGCTCCCGGCATTCCATATGCGACTAGATGAACCCTCCAGGAGGGCTCTCGGCACTGAACGTTTTTGTTTAAAACGTTTAGTGCCGGGAGCCCTCCTGGGGTGAACCGCGTTTTTTTCGTATTCACCATTTACTTCTAACCAACGTGCAACGGAACGTTTTTAAATGAGTGAGTCGAAAGTAACCGAATGATCGAATATTATTATGGTATATTATGTGAATGTAGAATGTCAACGTCAACCAATTTTCATTGTCATTATAGTACATTTTTAGATAGCATAAAGAGACGTGACTGACTTGTGTCATTTTGCGAAATTCCAGATGGATAACCCGAAAACACTGGCCGACCCAGCAATCGAACCCAAGACTTAATGCTTAGCAGTAGCGCTTGCGACTTGCGACCACTAGAACGAGGCAGTCAAATCTATTTTGAGAAGAAAAGCCAAAACAAACTCGAGAGATTATGTGAGAATCATAGAGATTAGTGCAATGATATTATAATAAAATATCATTGGATTAGTGTCTGAAATGGTCTTTTGAGGAAAGAACCTCACAGATTTGAGTGTTACCTGTCTAAGTAATTGCTGGAGCCTTAACTACCTATTTTACTTTTTCACTATAATACCTACCTACCTCTAATGATACCTACTGCCTGATTTTTATTGTGATCGTCACAACCGATACTGGCCAACGGGTTGTTATGTCGAAAACAAAGGTCGATGTCTTATTTAAAAAATCCGGTTATAACATAGATTTATTAATTATTATGGGTAGGTACCTACATAATGCTACAAAATATCAGTTTGAAGGTCATTCCCGTGAGCAGAACTGTGACTATGTTATTGATCTCAGAAATGACTAAAATAAAACGATAAAATTAGGAATTGAAGTCAGTTTTTTGTTGGAACTTTGTTCAATGGAGTGATATCTAAGTGTTTCTTTTTTGTCAATAATTAGAGTAGGTATAGTTAGGTACGGTCAGCAATAAAAGTCGATTCAACACTTCCGTTAATAAACATAGGTAGGTACCTTATTTTATTTTATTGTAGGTACGGTGTTCAATTCAGATAATATACGAACTCTTTGCTTCTTATTCGTCCTTTATGTCGATGGCACGACAGTGTACTAAGGACTAGTGATACCAACCAAGGCGCGCGTCCTGTACGCTGCGTTTTGGGCGCTCAATTATATATAAATTTCTTGTAACGAATTATAACAAGCGCTGCCGTCAAAGGGGGCGCGTCATACGCGCGTCGAACGCGAGTACGACGCGCGCCCCTCCCGGCCGCTCTTAGCGCGCCCTCGACGCGTGGACGCAAGTTCCTTTTTTACTATTTTTGCTTGTCGTTTTCTCTGCATAAGTTACTCATAAACTTAAAAGAAATAAAGTTATACTGAGCATGTTAAGGCTGTGTTAAGGGCTCAAAGTTACAACAAAATGTGGAAATCTTGCTGCGTTTGACTAGAGTGCAACGCGCGCCAGGCGTGCGTGTCCAGGTTCGTCGCGCGCCCGAAACGCAGCGTACTGTGCGCGCGCCTCGGGCGCTTGTTATAACTAGGGACTTGTTCACATTTTGTTTTAACTTTGAACCCTTAACATGCTCAGTATAACTTTCTTTCGTTTAAGTTTATTACTGATGCAGAGAAAACGACAAGCAAAATAGTAAAAAGGAACTTGTGTCTACGCATAGAGGAAACTCAATGCAGTTGAGACAGACGAGGAGGGAAACCAGAAACGAAAATAAAATTTTATAAAATTTTTGACTGACTATTGGATAACTTCGCTATTTATCTAATTAGTTTTAAATTCAGTATGGGTTTTTTTATGGGGGTCCATGCTCTGATTTTTGTACAGCACATACAGTTCAAAATCGTAAGGTTTGGAGGTTTTACCGAGATGCATAGCATTCGGGTTTACCGAGATGCATAGCATTCGGTTTTACCGAGATGCATAGCATTCGGTTTTTGGCCACTTACGTCTAGATCTAGAAAATTAAATGCTGCTCGCTGTTTGAACAAAAAAAACTACTTGTATAGGTGGATGAGAAACTTCCCTGAAATATTATGCAATAGTTTTTTTTTTTTGTAATTCTAAGTAGGTTTAAACTGTTTTTTTTTAATTCCAAAAAGTTTTATAAAATGATTTGAAAAATAAAACCAACCGTACCTACAGGCTGCAGTATTAATTAGGTAGACACGCTTAGCATAGCGGGAGTCGAGTCGAAAAATAATTATTTTTGTAACGGAGAGATAATTCCAAATAGAGAGGTGACATCTCAGATCATAAAAAGGGTGACATAGACCGTACTTAATTGGGCCTAAGAATTTATTGATCATTCAGCCTCAAAGCACATCACTATCTTATTTTATGAAAAACCCACTCACTTGCTATGAGATTGGCCATGGTACCAGAAGGCACGAACAAGGCTGACTGCTTTCCCAGCATAGCTGCTAACTTGCTTTCCAGAGCATTTACCGTGGGGTCTTCTCCGTAAACATCGTCCCCCAAGGCTGAATTAACCATGGCATGTTTCATAGCCTCAGTGGGCTTTGTAACAGTATCTGATCGCAAATCTACTATGTAAGCCATAGTTAAAAACTTAAAAATATATTTATATAATAATAGCTCCAAAGTAACCTAACAAGTTACCACCTAGTCTGACTGAACGCCGGCAGTCGAATGTCGAATCGAATAACAACGAAGTCGTGAAGTAGTGAACGTCGTCGCTACTCGATACCTACATGGGAAATATTTTAGATAAAAATTGGAACATTCTTGTTTCTTTTATCTCCTATAACTCATATTATCAATGTGCTCGCCTTGAACTGAGATAGCTCTTCGAATACCGAATGGAGCCAATAAAATACTCCATTGTAGTTTGTTTTTATTGTGCATAGTTCAAACGTTTTTAATTGATGGTTGCAATTTGCATTATCACACCAGTTTTATCTTTCTTTCAATTTAAACCTTATATCACTACGAATTAAAACCTTTTTTGCGTATAATATTTCCTTTATTGACCACAGATAACTATATACTAGTCGGAGATATTGACAGAGCTTTCAGTTTCTTAATGTTGGTATTTAAAGTAACTGAAATAACGTTCGGATATTTTGAGACTGTCGCCATGCTGCCAATGATATTAGAAGTAAAAAGACATAGATAGGTTACCTACCTAACATTCTATCTTCAAAAACGGCACTATGTCACACTATTATATGACACGTGGAAGTAGGATGGCATGTCGTAATTATCGGGAGCGAAAAAGAGACAAAACGAAGAAAATGTGGCTAATTAGCCAACTTTTGACGTGCCACTTGCGGAACGTTTATAACCTATCTACCTCTTTTTACATATAATATCATTGCATGCTGCGAGCTGTGTAAAAATTTGTGTGTACTGCGTCATCCCAGGGGCCGTATTATGAAGTATTAATGCCACCATTATTCCAGTGTGAGTGAGAAACGGAGCTATATGAGGCCGCTAGCACCATCCTTTTTTCGCAGTGGATTAATGATGGCATTAATACTTCATAATAAGGCCCAAGTATACTATTAATAGTTAGTGGCGCAAGGAACATATTTACTGTAGTGGCGGCGCTAGGCATCGGCGACAGCCGACTGCTCACACCTGAGAAAAATGTTCGCAAAAAAGTTTTATAAGTTTTCCCTTGGCCCTGGCCGTCCTGGGGCCCCCCAAATCTACTCAATTATATTTTGTCTTTGATTGTGAGTGACATTTAATTTCACTAAGTCATTCAGGCAAAAATAACTCAGTACCTTTGGTTTTGTATTTTCGTTTTTTGCCACTGACTTCCGAATTATAAGTTATTTTTCACGTTCAGTTCGGAAGGTTTTTTTTTTGTACGTAAAGTTTTTATCGTAAGGCCATTTTAATAGGTAACATTTGACGTCTGTCAGTTTAGTGAAAGCAAATCGTAAAATTACTCGTATCGGTCATTATTACAATAAATATGTAAGTAATCGTAATTGAAAAAAGTTAAGCAATTGTGCAGTTCTAACAAAACGAAAAAAAAAAATATTTTATGCCCGGCGTTACAAGGTTACGTTGTTGAATTTTGATGAATTGTCAAATGTTACATATTAAAATGGCCTTACTTTAATAAGTACTTACTTGGTTCCACCAGCGGCTTCACCCGCGTGATAACTTTATAAATTATAGCTTATTTAATATAGCAAAATGTTATGCTCGTTATTATAATTATATTGTTTGTTGCTTTTGATAATATAGCATTCTACTGCTGAAAGAATTTTCTAAATCGGTCCAGTAGTTTTTGAGTTTTTCATTACAAATAAATATATAAATCTTTTCTCTTTATAATATTAGTGTAGATTCACTATTTAGTGATACATATTTTTTGCGCCTTCGAATGTCACAGGAAAAGACCCGGGATGTGAAAATCCCGGGTCTTTTCCTGTGACATTAACTAACCTAACTAAAACCACTACATTTGTAACGGTAAACGGTCAAAACACTACGGTAACGCACCCAAAGTTCTCTGTTCACCCATCTGGTCAAATCGGGCTTCTTACATTCATAACAATTGTCACGAGTTTTCATTAATTTCATTATTCCTTCGTTTGAAAGAGACATTTCAAAATCCATCGAATAAAAAACCGCCCTAGAAGGTAGGACTGTCTAAAGTTCTATAAAAACGAATAAATATTTAATTAAAATACATACACAGACTGTTTCACGCTTGTCGTGCGGTGTCCCACAGGGATCGGTCCTGGGGCCGCATCTGTGGGACATCGGATACGACTGGGTGCTGCGCGCCGACCTCCCCAATGGCGTCAGCGTCGTTTGTTACGCTGACGACACGTTGGTCCTGGCGCAGGGGAGGTCGCACCAGGCGGCGGTCGAACTAGCGACACACGGGGTTGCGACAATCGTGGCCAGAATCCGGCAGTTGGGACTCGAGGTGGCGTTGCACAAGTCCGAGGCCATGTGTTTTCATGGTCCTCGGAACGCGCCACCGTCGGGTTCCCAAATAACGGTAGGAGGGGTTCACATCGGCGTCGAGTCGACGATGAAGTACTTGGGACTCGTCCTCGACAGTCGGTGGAACTTCGAGGAGCACTTCCGACGTTTGGCTCCCAGACTGGACCGGGCCGGGGCTGCCTTGAAAATTCAAAATTCAAAAGTCATTTATTCAAATTAGGCTGAGAATCAGCACTTTTCGAACGTCAAAGTTACATAAGACAGTCCCACAAAACGCCCACCCTTCACCACTTCCTAGTGCTTTCGCTGGGAAGAAGAAGTGGCACAACAAACTCCCCAGCAGCACAGCTGTCTGTTCAATTAGGAAAAATAAAATGATTCTATACAATAAGTACTTATGTAAAATAATTTACATAACACAACACAAAACATTAAATTATTAGCCATATGACAGCTAGCATACGCCAATATACCAACCAAAAAACATCGAGATCTATACTCAAGCAGAAATAAAAATAACTAAATGTAAAGAATATCTAAAAAAGAAAATAAAGCCTCCAGGCATAAAGGGCGTGCCCGCTTACATATAGCTGTAACTAGAGTTATAATTGATAAACTAGGACCATCGAGGTAAAATAAATAAACAGTTAATTACTAATAACAATAACAAAACCATGATCAGCAAGACGACCAGTCACCACAAGCAGCACCCGTTCACGAGCTTAACGCAAAGATCAGCCATTACCCCCCTCGCCATATTTGAGGGAAGGAGGCAACCCGACCCCCGACGCTACCGCAAGCAGTGACATCTAAGGGAGCATGACGAACTTGCTGCCAGTTTTTCAGGAAAAAAATAAAATATGATCAGTTTGTCGAGGTCGCTAGCTAACCACATATTGCAATACAACTCATGAAAAATCATTCTAATGAGTAGATAATGTCAACAAAAAATTAATAAAATTAAAATAAATTGACATTATAAAGTCAAATAAAATGAACAATTTACCTAAGCTTATATAACCTGTCAGTAGGTAGGCTAATTCTGGAGAAAGAACATAAACATTGTCTTGAGCCAATCACAGCGACCAACTATTCTTATCATTTAAGTAGTCGTTGATAGAATAGTATGCCTTTGAACAAAGGTTGGACTTTAATTTAGTTTTAAACGCATTAAAAGGCAAATCTAGCAAAGAAGAGGGTAGCTTGTTATAAAAGGTTATACCAAGCCCAACAAATGAGTTATGAACCTTATGAAGCCGGTGAAAGGGAGCACGGAAGCGGCTCCTGCCCAATCTAGGGGGTCCAAACGCCTCCTGTCGGAGGCTATACGCGGGGATCGTGCGGTCCATGGCCCTGTACGGGGCACCGGTGTGGGCGCGTTCGTTGAGGCGGCGGCCTGCCCGCCGGTTGAACGCGTCCCAGAGGGTCATGGCCACCCGGCTGGTCCGGGGATACCGCACGGTCTCCGGTGAGGCGGCGAGCCTCCTTGCCGGATTGCCGCCATGGGATCTGGAGGCAAAAGTCCTCGCGCATATTTGGGAGTGGCGCGGGGAGGCGAAACGCCGGGGCTTAACTCCGATGCACAGGGGACAGAGCTCCGACGGGATCTCATGGCGTCATGGAGAGTGCGATTGTCGCAACCCAGTGCTGGGCACGCCACTATTGCGGCGATAAGTCCCCTCTTTGAGGAGTGGCTGGAGAGGCGCCACGGCGTCCTCACCTTCCGCCTAACGCAGGTCCTCACCGGACACGGCTGTTTCGGGAGGTACCTGTTTCGGATAAGGCGGGAGGAAACGCCCGGGTGTCATCACTGCGTGGATCGCCCGGAGGACACGGTGGAGCATACGGTGGAGGTATGCCCGGCTTGGGCAGAGCACCGCCGTGTCCTCGTGGAGGCGATCGGTGGCGGGGATCTCTCGCGTCCGGCCCTGGTCCAGGCCATGGTACGGAGCGAGAGAGCATGGGAGGCCGTCACCTCCTTCTGCGAAGCAGTAATGCTCGCGAAGGAGGAGGCGGAGCGCGTGAGGGAGAGGCAAATTTCGCGCCCTCACGCCCCTAGCCGCCGCAGGAGGAGACGCCCCGGGCGTCGGGAATCGATCGCGGATTCCCGGCCACCGTAGGCGCGGGCTTGCGGACGGTGAGCAATGGGTAGCTCACCGTCCGGTAAGGACCAAGCCCGGGTCGACGGCGCGTTGTGTTCCACGCGCGCCTCAAAGAGTGTCAGCGAGTGAAGGGGTCCAATGAGACCATTGCCTGCCGGGGTTGCGGGAAAGTCCGAAAGGGATACCGTGGCCCCCTGGCATTGCACAGGCAAGAGAAGGAACAACACGGGTGGGTTTTAGTCAGTAAGAGTCTGACACGCCCTCCCGCTCCACCCAGAGCGGGAGGAGTCATTTGATGATTTCCCACCCAAAAAAAAAAAAAAAAAGTCTGTTTCACGCTTATGTTGAGCTGCATCTGGATTTACTAAACTTGGGCGCAGTCAGACTATAAATAGGAGGTGGCGCTACACAACATAGACGTCAGTGACATCAGCTTTGCGAGGCCCGTTTTATTTTCCAGTTGAAAGAAAAACGTTAAAACGAATGTCTGATGCATAGACGTATTTAAAATGGTTTTTTGTATTACTCATTTTTTATTTTATCTGTGTCATCTTGTGACACCACAGACAAGAAGTCAAAAAAGACACTCAACAAGACAGTCAACAGTCAAAGACAGTCGACTAGTTAAAAAGTCAAAAAGTTTTTTAGCCTCTGTTCCACTTGGATAAGCCCTTAGTTTCTTATTTCCATTCCCGTTAATAAGCAATTTGGAGCAAAAGTGCAATGTGTATGATGATGGCACTACTTTGCCGACACTATGTTTGCCGAAGTGCTAGTAGGTTTGAGTTCTTTTAGTCATTCATTTCCCATTTGAATTGACATAATTATGTACGATGGTGGCGTGGCGCCCTCATTTCGATTTTACCCTTTTTTGCCATGCTGTTCGTATGTGTATCCGAATTATGTGACAATCATTTTAGTAAGTTTTGTTTTTGTGAACGCATCCATATTTTGTTCTCCATTTCATTATTTTTGACAGCGGACATAAGTTTATCCTCATTGGCTAATAATTTAACATTTTGTATCTAGCTTGATCAACCGCCAATCAAAACGGAATAGACTTAACGGTCATCATACGTTTTGTGTCATCAAAAACAAACTTTGACGACAAGAAAGAAGTGTCGGCGACAAGTCGTTAGCTTATTTTAGTTGTTTTTCAATTACAAAAGTGTATTTCACTTAGCTAATTACGGTGTGAACATGTCTAGCGCATGTCCATCAATCGGATAGTATAAAGTTCAACTTTCTATTTAATTATATCATCGAAAATCGTGTTCTTATTTCGGCTAAAATCAACGTGAATCGGGCGTCGACCGGTTCATCCCTCCTACCCGTAACCGTCGCCGCCTGTGCTGTCAGTCGCGCTATCGTCATTATAAACGTATCAGCGTAGTGCGCGGTCACGGTAAACGCGAGGCAAGAGAGCAACGCCGTGTGTATAGCAATAAGCAGGAACGTGTGTTGTGGTGTGCCGGTCTTAGTGACCGATTAATGTGGTATCTAGTGTCGGTGTTGAGCTGTCGTACGGGCCGCGCGGCGTGATCAGGCGGCGCGATGGTGGATATGGATAGGAACGACCCGGAGCTCCGGTACTTGTCGGTGGATAGGAACAGCTTCAATGACCCGGCCACTCAGGCGGAATGGACGCAGAAAAGGCTGGTGTGGGTGCCCCACGAGTCGCAGGGCTTCGTGGCGGCTGGGATCAAGGGCGAACAACGGGGTGATGAGTTGGAGGTAGAGATAGCAGAGTCAGGGAAGCGTATGCTGGTTAACAAAGATGATATTCAGAAGATGAACCCTCCCAAGTTTGACAAAGTTGAGGACATGGCAGAGCTAACCTGTTTGAATGAAGCGTCTGTATTGCACAACATCAAGGACAGATACTACTCTGGATTGATTTATGTGAGTATTCAAATTGTAGTACTATCTCCTAAGCTACCTATAGTTATAACAATACATACAACTTCAACAAAAAACTACTGAAAACATTAATTTTATTATCTGTTTCACCAAATTTAGGATGTTTATCTTGTCTTTACACTTCTAATGATCAATGTTAACCCAATTAAAGTTAAAAGTCTGACTAAGTGTCCATTACTCTTGCCAAAAATGTGTTCTTAGTAAGGGGTAAGCATGCCCATAAAACTGTTATCAAAATAATTATTATTATTCAGGTATGTTTGGTTTTAAAATAGCCACATTTTAGTTCTTATGACATAAATTAAATTTTTAATGTAAGTATGTACAATGAAACTGTTTCTAACTTTGTAAACAGCAAACAACTAAGTTAAGGATGAGTTAAGTTTTAACAAAACTTTACAATTACTAATGTTTCAAAAAGGTAAAGCAAAACCCTGGAAATAAAATGTCATTAATCAATAAGTCCTAAGAACATAGTTACAACTATCTGTTGGCCGCGCTTTGCCCATGTGAAACCTCATTAATTTCTAAAATATAAGTAGCCAAGTTACTCCTTCCAACATTAGCTATCTGCCAGTGAAAGTCCTGTCAAAATCGGTCCATACGTTTTAGAGATTTGATTGTTTTTTTTGTTATAAGTACGGTATGTCCTTTCATATGAAGCTATTGTTTTGACATTACTAACAGACACTTACATTTTATTTATTTGAATTAATACCATTTCAACTGCATTTGTCTAAGGTTCTAGGTAGAGGTGTTGCTATATAAGGTATTACTATAATCCACTAATCTAAACTAATATTAATAACTTCTCTTTATAATATTAGTTTCAATATTAAAATCAAATTTATGCACACACATATGAACAGACAAGAAGAAAGGAACAGAAAAACAATTACAATGGTAATGGCTTTTATTCTTAGGCAAATGTTTATCTAACTAAATGACACACTGCTACTTTAACTTGTCAAGTGTGTAAGAGCCACACTTGACTAACTAACACCATTACAATAAGTTATCTACCTTTCAGTTACTCCACACACCATTAAGCACATAATTACATACCTAATAATAAATCCTAATGTAGTGTAATGAGTTATTTTTTACCAATAACCATATTTCAAAAATGTATGAAGGTTAACATGAATCATTCTTACATAAATATGAAGTCATACCTTGAACAAACCTTTTTGGTACACTGTTGATGAGTTAATGATGTTTAAAATATTTTTCGCTCATTACTTTACCTTTTATTAAATTTTGTCTGTATTTTCTACAGAAACATTTTGATAGAAACTATTATATAAACAAAATTAGGTTGGAAGCATTTAGTCCTAAGATAACTAACTTTTGCAGGATTTGATTTTTTACCAGATACACTTCACTTCACATTGCTGAGTACACTAATAAAAGCTGTTTTTTTATCCAAATAGTTCTGGGTTCAATTCCAGGCTAAATAAAAGCAGTTAAACATAGTAATTTTTTGTTTTCTACATAATGTGGAGATCATAGTTTCTTTGAACAGTACACAGTTTTAAAAGAAACCATGATATCATTTAAGCACAGTTTCGATTTTCAGCCTGTAATAATTACAGCAGCTCTTTTTTAAATTCGGGACACCATATGATAAAATGTTCAAGACAAATGTTTATTTAATTTAATGGTGTCCTGACTTTATTAAAAAACAAAACTTATGCGTTACTCTTCATTTTCCTTGATTTGTGACTGCTATATTTAGCCAGCTATTTTAGGTCACCTTTATTAAAACAACCACAGGATAAATTCCATAAAAATATCCATGATTCCAGTAACAACAATGACATCACCACCATTACCTTAGCTTATTTGTCACTGATAGCTACAGGAATAGATTGTTATTATCAGTTTGTACTCTTTATTTATGATATATTTGAGTTTGATTAAGAATATAAATAGTGAGTCATTGATATAAAAATTGGTCATTAATGTAGTGTGCACTAGTCATAACTATTAAGGGGTATTGATGATATATATATATTATATCTGTTGTCAGTGCACTAAGTATGCACACACTTGACACTAATAGAAGATACTATGTAAAGTGAATTCCTGCCACTTCAAAACATTGTAAAAGCCTGTAACATAATATTGAGTTTATACATAAAATAAGCGTACCTACTTATTTTACTTCACTTTCCTGTAAATATAAATATTAACTTATTTCCAGCTACAGGAAAGTGAAGCTACTTATTAAGTTACATAAGGTTTTAATTAATATGACTCACGTACCATTCTTCACAGCTCACATAATTTTTACCACATAAAATTCCAAATAGAATTTTACATGAAAAAACTCCATCAATTTGATTGACAAGCAGTAAAGTACAGACACATATGGTCACCATTCTCTACAATGTAGTGTTGCCGACCATATGGTCCATTATAAAATTATCCATCGCTATTCATGAAAGCATGAAGCTTATGACACATTATAGTTCTCCTAATATGTCCAGGTCACACAAACAGGCCTTACATAGTACTTACATGTTACAAATTAACAAATTCTTATATGGCTGTCAACACAACACTGATTACTCTTTATGTTGCCATGCTTGATATTTGAGCCAACAATTAAATAATTTTTAACTTTTGTCATAATTGTTCTAGAGGATGAATATGCTTGCCTTGGCCCTCTTAATGTATTGTGTAAAATGTGTAAATAATTGGATTCCTTTGATTTTTAAACACGTTGTATTTAATTACATAATTGATGTTATTTTTCTCATGCGCAGCTTTTTCTTTGTTTTCTTTTTATTTAAACACAACAGCATATCTTTATTATTTCAAGCTCATTGACATTGTTTGGATACAGATTAGTCCTAAAACTTATTGTGCAAGCGCAAGCATATCAAAACAACATTCAAAAGCGATTTTCTCCTATAGAATTGATAGCTTTTTATAGTGAATATAGTATTTCAAACCTATACTATTCTTTAATAGGTATTTTCTCAAAGTTACAATTTTTATTTAAGGCAACGTTAAACGACTTTTAATGATTTTCTACTGAAGATCACATCTAAACGAGTTGTGTGATTTGGAAAAAATATATGTTAAATTAGAGCATTTTCTTATACTTATTATATGAATATTTTAGATTGTTTATATTACATAGTGAAATTAATTTGTAAAATTATGTCTATCGCGGATAAAAAACGGAGAATCACGCAAAATCTATCAAGCATATTTTTCTGAAATCTTCACTATTTTAACTCTTAAAATGTCGATTGCACCCCATGTGTGTGCAAATAACAATAAAATTCTATTGTGTCGCTAATTGCGCGCGCGACGCGACGGGTTAAAAGATAATTTAATTATTGATCTTTTAGTATACGTGAACAGCAACATAAAATATTGTTCAAATACTTATTAAAGTAAAAATAACAACAACATATAAAAAAATCGTAGTTGTAGTAGAAAAATGTAGAAGTCGCAAACCGCATGGTTTGCGACTTCTACATTTTTCTGTGTCGATATTGACTGGGCTAATATGCAACATAATTGTGGTAAGTACAGGTACTAAGCACAAATTAAAGTATTTGAACAATATTTTAAATGTTGGGTATGTATACTCATGGCATAGTTGGTTACGAAAGAAAGCTTTGTCCTGAGTAGATGCCACTGTTGTTAGCAATTTGCGAACTCATTCTTTTCGCAGCCCCGCCACATGTATGTAACATTTTCGAACGGTCATTTTCAGTATGATGGCGGAAAAGAGACTTAAAAAAAACAATACGACGGCACGGTTGGCGCAGTGGTTAAGCGATTGACTGCCGCACTACGTGTCGCGGGTTCGATCCCCGCGCGGAACAAATATTTGTATGACCTACAAGTAGTTTTTACGGGTCTGGCTGTTCGTGTATGTGAATTTAAATGTTTGTAAGCGCACCCACGATACCGGAGAAATTCCTAGTGTGGGGCAACGTTTAAAAAAATAAATAAAAAAATACGTAGGTAAGTAGGTACAGACGCCAGCACATCAACCTACTACAATCCATCAAATTTCTTTAATTGATTTTCAACTTTATCCCTAAAATATAAGGTTCAAAGTTGATTGGGAAAATTTGACAGTTTCGGGTAGGTTGTCCTGTGTTGTGCTGGCGTCTGTACACTAAAAATGCTTTAAACTTTATCTTTCTATGACAGCACATTAAAAAACCTGTGTCAGTCAATATCGGACAAACTAACTTCACAACATTTCATTTCAGGTCTACAAGCCATGTCTCCTTGTCGTAATAGCTTGCACATACGCTTATGTACTTTATTGTCCTCCATATTTAGCTGTCACGTCCACAGCTATCTGATAACAGCTTACTTTTTACAGCACGCGCCCAGTTCTTTAATGACCTCTTTGCATAAATGGCGTAATTAAATACTGTATTGCACAAGCTTTTGCAATAACCTAAAAAACCTTTTGCAGTTCACAAATTATTTTTTATTTCTTGACACATCGCATCGATCGATTGCCGTCGCGTGCCCAATTAGTTTCAATGCAGAATATTATTTCCTTCTTAAATAGGTGCAACATCTCCAGGGTTGAATAAAGACGGCTAAACAACAAATTAAGTAAATAGACACCGAAATTGAACGTAACATTCAATTTCGGGGATCCCAAGATTCTAATCCATAACACGACTGGTCGATAAAGTAATAGCCGAGGGAGGAGGATACCGCATCAAAAAATGCCTCTTCAACTTAAAACCACGATCAACATCTTCAAGTTTAAATAAACATCGCTAAACAACAAAATGTCCAAACTAACACTAAAAGTAAAAATTCCACCAAAATGGCGTCCACGTCGGAATTTTTCACCTAACAATAAACTCATTATTCTTAGTCTTAAGTACCATTCCGCATGCAACCACAAGTGTCATCAATTAAAGCCGTGTTCGCGATATTAATGGGGCGTGGAATCCTTCGATTTACATAACAAAGGTGCCACCATTCATTGTCAAATGGTGACCGTCAACGATTGTCCGGCTGTTAGTGACAGACTTGGCATGTACCATGCTGTCTTATACATGCCTGAAGGCTAGATTACAACGTACGAGTAATGGCATTGTCTAAAGGTTATTATGAGTTTTCTAGAAGTGGTCTACTTTCGTCCGGTAGATTTGACCGTTGAATTTCGAGTTCTTTGGGACGCCAAGCAAGAATTTTCCGATACAAAACTCCTAGGTCTTCCAATACGTTTCGAAATTATATTTTTTATGCCACAGTAACAAACCTCTTGTCCTAACTAATCAGCTCTGCTTTAAACTGCAAATAGTAACGAACCTTGTTTTCATGACATGAACTGGCGAGGAATCAAAAACGGGCTTGATTATTTTTCCTTAACCAATGGTCTACAAAGTTAAGAAAAAAGTCCTGTTATTTCCAGAATGAGACCCTTGTCACGTATTGTATTCAGATGTTACATTCTAGTTTTTCTCTAGAGCTGGCACTAGCTATATGTGGTTGCCGTAGTAAAAAGATTGGTCCCAGTCAGCAAACTTGGTAGCAGGCCTGAGCCAGGTGTCCCAAGAACTTGTCAAAGCTCTAAGTATTGCTTACAAGGTATTTAGCTGGTCGTCTACGGGGCCATTCTAAACCGATTCCTTTTATTAATAGTCACGATTTGCGTGGGATGATTAACGGTAAATTATGATTAGTTCCGAAATACTTGCATAAGTAATACCTTCGCCGATGGGCCTTGAGGTTGGTTTTCCTTATCATTCCTGAGTGTCCTTACTGATAATTTTAGATAGAGTTGAGAATATACTAAGTTGCCACTTTTATGCAATTCCCCGGGTTTGCTATATATTTCTTTCTTCAAACTCTAGATCCTCATAAAAAATAACGCAACAGCAAAATGTGCTCCTCGAGTGAGGTCACAGTTTCGCCATGCTTTCTTCAAAACCATGGTGGTCCCAATGGAGCCATAACTTCCTATTGTGACTCACATGTTTAACAATGGTGGTCTCCATTGGGCCACGTTATTGCTTTTATTGTTCATTTTCTTTGCCCCGTAGAGGTTTATTAGTTGAATGCCGCTTTTTATAGAACAATAATAATGAGTGAGCTCAGTATCAAGACGATGGACAAATTCAAAGTTAAGCAGATTATTGTTGTTTTTTAACACTGCTGGAAGGTTAAGATTCTGGACGTACGGTCTATTGCGCTAGTCGTGCAATGATATCCACTACTGCCAGTATAACCACTCTTTAGAAGATATTTGTTGGATTTTGACACTTCACTTCTCCTTGTTATTGCCGTTCTAAAGGATATCGATGTAGTACCTTTTACTTATTCTGTTAACTCCTTTGACCGCCCAACTGTACTGTTGTCAATTAATGTACAGTTCACATGAATATTTCATTATATCGGGGATAACGAGTTTATACGTACTCACTACGAGTACTTACACGCAAATATATTTTCTTGTTTAAAGAGTGTTGACCTCTGCGAATAGGATTAGAGGATTTGTAAGTTTGAGTGTGTATGGTGATGTGATGACGTCACGTCATTACCAGTAGGCCGATGCGACCCCTGAGCGTTAATTCATGATATAAAATATTTTTATTAAATGCATACTGTTTTACATAGCTCCCTCTTTGTTCGTTACTTATCAATTTAACTGATGAGTCACGTATTCACAATGGCGATAGGAAACTTCGTCCGATTGCGATAAAATGCTCTTTATCGTGCAGAGAAACAAGATTTAATTTCAATTTCTTCATTAGAACCAACATCATGTACCAGGGCAACATAGGATCGAGAAGATTGTCGTGTGTAACGAAAATGCAACGCGACCGATTCGAGTGGGCAGCTGATACCCTAGAAGGGTTAATTCTAAAGCGGCGTTCGAAAGTTGTTCGAGTTAATTCAAACGTTTGGCTAAAGCGTCGTGCTCGAGATGAATGTCAAGGTGAGGCGCGCCGCCGGCCGAAACGGCCGCGGATGTCGTTGACCTGGCGGGGGGGCGCAGGGGATGAGGGGGGGACGGCCCACACGAATATATACGCTACGTTTGAACCTCCACCGACGTTCTAACATCCTGGTACCTACTTGTGGCAAACTTGACTGTTAGTCCTTTTCACTCTCTCGTAATTTTTTTGTATGTTTGTTATCAAGTCTCACAAATATTTACGTGCCGCGGACCAAAAAATATTTATCTTTTAATTTAACGATATCCAGAACAAGAGGGAATACTACGTCTTATTTTTTTAGGATCATTCTCGTTTGCACTGTATTCGTAGATCTCTGAAACAGCAATAACACACGAGCTTTTACGACAAAACTGTCCTAATACAAACTTACGTTTACGAAATGTTGCCAGGTCTCCAAAAGTTTAAATTACGCTTATATCCGCTCACTGATTTAACGGTAAACATTGTAATGTCATGTTCACGACGGATAACTCGTCCATACGTAATCGAATTATTCCTTAAACACTTTCGTAGCACATCCAGACATCTAACTATACGACAGGATTGCAACATCTTACCATTACATGCCTCATCTTACCTTTACTTCTCCTTTGTCAATAACCTTTTTTTTGGATACACCAGCTTTAGTCATTTCTTTCTTCTTAATTCACTCACTCTCGCTCTCCTTCCATTTCCTCGCTCTCCATTTGGCAAAAAGAAGTCCAATAAGAGCTTATTAGACTTCTTCAGGAGTTTATTTTAGCAAGATTCAAAGGGCAATTGAGTGATTGCCCTTTGAATCTTGCTAAAATAAACTCTTAACTTTCATAACATGCATAATAATGTCGTTGACCTCGGAGCTACTCGATAATCAATAATAATAATGTGATTTGATGGCAATATGCAAAGTTCTAATAATACTGCACATCGAGCCATGATTGTATGTTTATTTGTAGCTTTACCTCTTTACTAGCAAATAATAAATATTCTATTTTCAATCGAAAGAAGGTAAACTTATAGTAAATAACCCCTGCTTATCTAAAAAAATAAAAACACTGCTCTAAATCAACCAATAGTTGGCGACATAGGTAGGTATATCAACTTTGCCTCAACCACGTTCGAGGTAAAGCCAAGCTCACAAGCACATCCCATTCCTAAATAAAGTGGAATTTGTGAATGTGCCATACATATTTCATGACAACGGCCTTTCATGGATAAGTCAGGATTAATCACCACGGGGATATTATCATAGATATTTCATTAGGTGTCCCTAAACTCACCCTGTTATAGCTTTTTCGTTAACTGTCAGGTCATTGGCTGTCTGGCATTTTATATGAAGTGTCCTGGCTGGGAGAGAAAAATTTGCAACTCAATAGAATTGTTAAGGGTGTTTTTACAAACGGCAAAGGAGAAATTTTATTCTACAGAATCTACAGAAAACAAAAGCCTATTTATTTATTTAATACTTAAAGCATACAAATATATGAGGTGGACTTAATGCCATAGACATTTTCTACCATTCAACCTTTGGGCGATGCAGAGACAAACTGGTAGGTGCAATAACGATAATTGTATGAGGATATACGTATACCGATTAAAAACTGTAAGGAAAATTATATTATTTTATTCTCTGCTTATTCTATTTCGCCGGTCTTAGTAAGTCATTTTAAAAATAGCATCAAGTAAAGATATGAAAAGATCAAATCCAGGATTTTATTGTAGTTCGTACTAATCTTGCACGTCAGTAAATTCGTGTTATTGCATTGATAAGACAGATTTGTGATATAACAAGGTCGTTTGATAACAATGTGATTAATTCAGCTGATTTTGGTTTTACATAGGCTATCTCTATGTTGATACCAAATTCAATCAGTGGGAATTGCGTTAGCCTCATATTATTTTTTTTATGATAAGGGCTCTTCTGTAGCCTAAAAAGTACACAAAACACCAAGCGAACGTTTTATTAACCCCTGTAACAGATTTTCGACTCATTTATATAAAAAAAACTCCGAACGCTTTTGTTAATTTAATCTCCGTATCCTGTACCTAATAGGTCCAAGTCATTGAAACGGTAGACACACCTAATATCGCAACGAAAAAACAAAATAGTTACATCTGCTGAAATCCAAAGCATGACCCTTTGCGTATAATCTCCAGAATTCGAACCAATAATTCAAACATCACTCCCTATCGCAGTTCATTGCTGGACATAGGCCTCTCCCAAGTAGCGCCAGAAGCCAGAATCCGCATGTGGCATCTAAAATAGAATATGCAGATTGTCTATAGTCGCTCCGAGGACCGACACTCGAACAATCGACGTTATCCATCTTATCTACCTCATATCGCACCGATAACGCAGGAATCTCGTATGAATTGTATTTTCTAATCGATACCTGCTTACTAGATTTCTTTAAAGTTATTAAATGGTCAGGGTTAATGTTGTGGTTCGAATTAGAACCAGTCCAAAACCTGTTGAGATTCCTTACTCGGTTTCAATTAGATAAGAGTTTTCTCGATGCTTTAAGGTTTTTGGTTTTTATGTCATTTGATTTTTATTTTGTTAACTTTTTTTTTTGGATCCGCCACTATAAACTAGCTAACGTATGACACCATTATGAATCTCCTTTTCACTTTCTTGAAAAGCAAAATCTAATTTTCACCACTCCCGCACGAAAGAAGTGTCTTTCCTCTACGAAAACAGTGAGGAAAGTTGGTTTTTCCTCACTGCTTGAACAGTGGGGAAAGTTGGTTTTTCCTCATTGTTTGAACAGTGAGGAAAGTAATGATCCCGTTCAGAAACTAACCTTGCCTGATTTTTTTATGTTAAGTTTTAAAGATATTTTAAAATATAAAGAATTATTTTGATTTGCTTTGTGTCTATTTAATTTATTTACCTATGATGACTGAATACTTTCTTGCTGGGAGTGGTGAAAAGTTTTGTATGCAACTTGTGAGCAAGTTCATTTGCTATTCGTTTTGTTGAGTCTTTCGCTTACTCAGGATTGAAATTTATAATCACTCGCTGCGCTCGTGATTCTATTTTTCAATCCTTCGTTCGCTCAAGACTCAAAATCAAAACTCATAGGAAAAACGAACTTTCCTCACATGTTGGATAAATAACTATTCCTTACCGGTATGTGGTAAAAGGTTGAAACTTGCATAATTAGCAAAATGCGTCAGTCATTGTGGCCGCTTCAATCGCCTTGTTGTTCAGATAAGTGCACTAGGAAGGATGAGTAAGAGCATCGTAATGCAGTTCGAATAACCTATTTGATGATTATTGTTACTAGTATATTATGAAAACATAAAAATCGAACGATAATTATCTCAAAGACAAAAACATGGTCGTAGGACATCGACATGCTACGTTATAATAATAATGATGACGTAAAGCAATAGAAAATGTTAGCATTATTCATTTTCAATTAAGATTGAGTTGAAGTGAAACTTGTTGCTCGTTGCAAAGTAATTACATAAGGTAGCAATTATACTACTTACCCTACTTTTTAAAATAATAATATTATTAAATTAGAAAACCAATATTTTTTCGTTACACTAACGAATCCTTCAGCACATGCATTTATGACAGAACGCAATTAGTCACTTTACAACAGACTTTTTATCTAGCCAGGCGCGCACCCAAATAATGCACTAGCAACAGTTAGCACTTAGTCATCCATTAATTTGCCTACCCCTACTTTGAAACCAATCAGCAGTAAAGTCTGAACGAGCTGCACCCTCGCAGACACAGGGGGTAGCACAGGGTGCAGGGTAGGTGCAGACGGGGTTATGAAACTTTCAGACGACGGATTGTTTGCGCAGGATATGTCCGACATATGGCTCGTAAATTGTAGGGGCTTCCCGACAAAATATTAGGGGCTTTCTTTTTCTGATTGAAAGGGTGAACATTTCGCGGGGAAAATACGGGTGTTATAGGGGATGGAAAAAGGTAAAATGATGAGCTGTCTGTTGTGACTTATGCCTGAATACTACAGCACCATGCTTACATACTTTTTCCCACTAAGTATCACCAAGTAGCCGTGCAAGCTTATTCATTACGCATAGTGTCACCTTATAACCAAGCAATAAATACCTCATTTAACACTTAGAATTCTATGTAAGAAACCTTGGAGGAGCCTCGGCCTCAAACTGACCATCATGTATTCAACCCACGGAGCCGATGAATCTTCCCTATTTGTATTACATCGTACAAGTCATTTTAATACCTCAATAAAAATCACCGATCCATTTTGCGGTCGTCAAAAACATTATGGTTGACGTCTGACGAAGGAAAGTATATTGGTTTTGGCAAGCGAGCAACATGGTAATGTGTTGAAATATTACACTGATGGATTACGGTTTGCCAATGATATTGCAACGATTTTTTTATTGCATTTGCCTTTGGTATCGGTTTACATGCATCTTTGGTCTAGGAGGCTCACTTCTGGGTTTACAGGAAATACTGAAATACTATTTCAGTATTGTTTTGGACCTAAGGAAGAACCAACATGTTGCATACATTATACAAACGCAAAATGTTGCTCAGTGAACTCAATCATAGAATGTTTTGCTCCTCCACGAGTAAACAACTTTTAACAAGCGAACCTTATTGCTCTTAATCTTCGCTCACTAACAACTTTATGTGCGCAAATGCTTTCAGTTCGTTCAGTTGCAAAAATGTTGCCTGCGGCGTAGCACGACCGCTCTAAAGCTTAGCTATGGACGCTGATGTATAGGGTTCTCCTGCACTGCGGATACCGGTGTCGCAATGGACCCATCTGCATTACCAAGTAATGTAACCCAAAAACATAGGCCAATTTTCAAATTCAATTAGTCAGTTCTAGAACGGTTTTAGATTAGCTTTGGAGTCTTTGATAAAATGAAATGACTTTCTCAATTTGTTTTACTTCTTGGATCTGAATATAGTAAACCAGTTTTTCTGAATGCTAGATTTATGGTTTCTCTTATTTATTCTTCCTTAGACATAAAAGCCAGGATTTATGAGCTATATCTATTGAAACCTTGCAAGTGATGTATTTTGACGATTTGAAAACCTCATTTTGCAAACTCAAGATTCCAAATTGCGCTTTGGATAATCTTTCAACAAGGTTAAAACACTTATAAAATCGTGAGATGTTTGAAGTGGGTAATATATTAGACGTTATTTGTAAAGTTTAACTTTAAATCGATAGAAACTGGTTTGATTTACAAATCGTTCTCAATCGTCTAATATTAATTAAAGTTCCGTTGCTGGGACAGAAAATACGAAGTCATTAGTCAGATTTTGCCAGGCTGGGGTTACAGTCCATACGTTAGTTAAATCCAAATGGATTTACTTGGAATAAAGATAAGGGGTTTTAGCATTGCTGGCTGCATTGTCAAGTATTGATGGACTTTGATCTTGAGACTAAAATAGGAAAGTCTTTTGCAAGTCGTTTAGTCTCAAAGTCTTGCTATCCATGCAGGAGAGAACGCTCGACGATATAGAAAATTTATTTGTTTCTAATAGTCCAGGCGACCTATTTAAAGACGGATGATGCAACCGATGTTTTTACATACGAGAGGTCTTCGATCTAATGTTATATTTGTACGTTACGTATGATTTATCGTTTATTTTCTATACGTTCTGGAGGAAGGTGCCAGGAGTATGAATGATGATGATGGTAAACGTAATATTTTGGGTGATTATGCCAGTGTTTTGAAGTGATGGGCGGAATTAGTAGTAATATCATTAGGAGGTGAATAGTTTTAAGTAATAAATTGTTTCAATAGTGGTGTACATCAGTTTGTTTATAACTAAAGTTATGCTGACGTACTTACTTAGTAACTGGTTTGCTCTGCCTACGTGCGTTTCAATAACCTATTCTGGTCATTTTTGCATCACAATTTACCTATACAATCTATTTTTGTTGTAAATCATTGCAACATTTTCAACAATTTGTAATTTTATAAAAAGTATAAATAAATTGGATTAAGATCTCTTTTTAATGCACTGGTGGGCTTAACTATATAACAATTTTGAGTTTCAGTTGAAAAGTTGGTTGAAAAAATCTTCATTTTCAAAAAAATCCGATTATTATTTCAATTTATAATTTTTTAAAAGAGTAACCGTGGAGTTTCTTGCCGGCTCTTCTCCATAGGAAACGACCAATTGGACCCGTGCACCTTACGTGCTTCTGACGTTTCATAAGTGCCCATGTAGGTTTATGTGAAATATATTTTATTTTATTTTTATTGTTTTCTCATTTAATAACGGGGTACAATCGAAGGTACAACAGTTTTCATGTAAGTATATTCACCCATTCTTAAACCATTTGCGACCTTCCACTAGTCGTGATCCACGATCGCCAGGCCACAGCACGTGCGTGCAAAATTAATATGGAATAATTAACTATGAATGAAACTCCTTGTTACACTGGGGGAATAATTTCTACCATATCTAGTGCCCTATAGTTAGAACATAGTTATTTTTGGTCCAGTCACGTTGGTATGTTATCTGATATGTGCGGAATGCACAATGTCGTGACCGATTGAAATATCCTTACGAAATTTTCTGTAGGTTGCTAAGTAGAATTTTTAGCTAGATCAGAAAAAAAATAGAATGCATACAAAGAATTTACAAAATAATTTTGGGCCCAGTGTAATTACTTGCCGAACTCCATATTATGTGCAGGAAATATTTCCTTTGTTCGTATGTTGTATCATATAATATTTAAAGTCTCTTTATCTGAAAAATATTATATTTATTCATAATTAGCATAGCTATCATAAAATATTTCCTTAAAAAAAGTAAGCCATGGGGTGTCAGAAGCTAAAATAAAATCATTGCTTACATAATTAATGTGAAATTAGATCATCACATCACGGTTTCTAGTTCATTGAATCAGTGAGGTTAGATGTAACGTATTCTTTGTTTATGCCTGTATGTCGAATCAGACACAGTTTATTCAACATGTTTCCTATTTAATGTATGGGACTTGTAAAGCAAAACGTATGCCCAAGTTTCAGAATTTTGTTTTATCCCTTCCTAAAATTGTGTCTTGAATTCTTCTTCATGCCAAGACACTGCAGCTACGATTAAGTAATCGCCAATGCATTACAAACCTTCCGGCATGCCGTCTTTAGTACTTCAAAATGTTTATGTTCCTCCATTTGTTTTACAATGTATTAATTTGTTGTGCTTGGTGTCTAGACGGTGCGTCGTAAAAGCTAGACGTTATAGCCCCAAGCCTTGGAAAACGGTATTCTGGAGAGAGAGCCTTTGCAAATATTGTTGTTGGTTGTCAAGATAGTTGCATTTCTTTATACTATGCTTTGTTGAAATAAGGATTTCATTGTTTAATTACCTACCCACTTGAAAAAAACTAAAGGACGTGGGGATCAAGGGCATTTGTATTGTCTGTTCACTATCGCAGTTACATAAATATTTATTCAAGCAGCGTAGTCAAACCTTCAGAAAATACCTTAAATTTTAATCACTATTTCAAGGAAGCTTTTAATTTATAGGCTGCATTCATTTCTGATCCTAAGCTGCCTTGGAACCACTTCCTCAGAATATCGGAAACACTAAAAGGTCTTGAATTTTCTGAGTGTCGATTTGTAGAAGTATGAAAATGTACGGCAATGAAGGAAATTCTTGCATTTCTACAATTTAAGGAATCCGTTTTGCCTTGTGTTTATTCTGTAATCGAGTTGGTACTAACTTGGTTTTTATGGCCATTTTGAGTGTCAATAGTGAAATGACACGCCTATTTAGCCGACAAAGTCTCTCTCTCTGTCTACTCTTACCCCATTTTATTTCGAGTCGGCCCTACTCGTCTCTCTTCGCCAGACGCGTCTGTTCTGTGAAGAAAAAAATATTATAGAAAACTAAAAAGTTCAAGAACAGTTTTTGCTTGTAAGCTAATTGACTTTTAAATAAGGTCTTTTCTATGGTCGATTATTCTAAAATTTTAGGTTTAATGACCTATTTTTAACCGACTTCAAAAAAAGGAGGAGGTTCTCAATTCGACGGTATGTTTTTTTTTTTTTTGTATGTTTGTTACGCGATTACTCCGCCAATTATGAATTGATTTTAATGATTCTTTTTTTGTTTGGTAGGGCATACTTCAGAAGTGGTCCCATATAAATTTGGTCAAGATCTGAAGAAGGGTTTTTGAGTTAGCTTCAATAATACATATTTTTTCCCACCTAGCATATGTGGATGATATTCTAATAGTTCCTGTCACTGTAATTTACTTGGTATTCAAATTTTTGTGGGGGTTTTGTGTAGGTACCACAACTAAAAAGTGAAAAATAAAAACTTTTTCACAAAAAATAAAACCGACTTCCAAGAAAAACACTACAAAGTGACAAATAACTTTGATTTCGGAAGTCGGTGGCAAAAAAAACTAAAATTAAAAAACCAAGACACCGACTTCCGAAATCAAAGTTATTTGTCACTTTGTAGTGTTTTTCTTGGAAGTCGGTTTTATTTTTTGTGAAAAAGTTTTTATTAGTTAACTATTAAATTTTAATTGAACGAGCGAGCGAAGCGTCTCTGCTTCAAGTCTGGCAAAATTTGCTATCGTGTGTCAGTTTGTTGGTACTCCTCTACAAGCCTTATTTTATAGTTTTTTTTTTTGTCGTCGGGGATTTTTAATTGGACCCCTCCATTACTACTTCATCCAAAAAGGTGCAAAAAGGGGGCTACTGGATATCTCCGCCTTATGAGATCCGATTTCGATGGTTCTTTTATTATTTGAAAGGTAGTAAGTAACTTAAAGTTGGTCTCATAAAAATTTGGTGAAGATCTAATGAGAAGCAACACAGAGCAGAATTGCTTCTCAAAATGCAGTAAATTACTTGCTTAATTACTCATTTCTATCACTGGAATCGGCCTTTTAACTACAAGGTAGAGATTGATGGATCACCTGGTACCACCTTCTCATCACAAAACTAGGCTGCCAATAAATTTAGTGGTAAGTATATGAATTGTTGCAAAAATGTTTGTGCTCGCGAGGTCTACTGTACGCAGAACTTCTTGTTTTGCAGCTAATGTGTATGAACAGGCTCCAAGATGACCACTGCCTTCACGGATGACAACAATATTAACATTAACAATAATTATGCGTAAATTCGTACGAATATAGCAAATCTACCAACACAAATGATGATACATCAACGCGGGAGGTGTTTCAAACAAACAAAGCACATGCTCATGTTATAGTCTTTTGACCTGCCAACCGTTACCAAACACATCACAAACTTATACTTTAACACACATAAAAATAAGGTTGAAAATCATCCAACGACATATCAGATAGTACTTAAGCATAATCAGCTCTTGTCTTTGTCCAGGACATCTGTTAATTAAACTCTTTATTGCTTATTGCAAGCGATCTGACGATCTATTATAAATTTATAAGTGACTTAGGGATTTGTAAGTGAGTGTGCTTCGATCGTAGCATTTATAATATAATACATAGTGCTTAGTTGTTGTTAATTACGTCTGAACGTGCCCGAGCGCTTTGCAATATGGCGCCATGTCTGGTGATCAATCTAATCGGCGAAATTGATCTAATGCGTAAATTCTATCAATCAATGCTCTCAAGCATCATTTTAAAACATTCATTATATAACTCATAAATATGGATGTTCTAATAATTTCGAAAAATGTTGCAAAAGCTTGCCTTAGTATACAACTTCTAAGACAATGTGTTCTGTATGGTCTGAATACAACTAAACGTTCTCGATATGGAGTGTTACTCGGGTCAAAGTTCATGATGCATAGAGTCATGAATTGCCCTTGGTTGCGAGACTAAGGTCAGCTCGTTAGTTCGTTTGATTTAGATCGTCTTAATCATGCAAGGGCTTAACTACTGTTACTGTTTGGTTAATAACTGTTATATTAAGTGGTTTGAAGCAGATCGTACAGTTATTTTATAAAGGTTCCTTTTCCTCATCTGATTTCTGTTGAATGAGTCGTAATACATCATTTTGCGAATGTTGTCCGAAACGGTTTCGAAAGCGTTACATTACAATCCACGTCAGCCTCATTGACTTCAATATTCGTAACTTTGACACGTCCATTCATCATGTCCGTAAAAGTTGTCACAAACGCATGTACCGCTGAATTCGTCGAACAAACCATGTCGTCCATATGTGCCACCTTATATGGCAATGTTTTAGCCGCCATATGCCATGCCGTGTACCGTGCCGGCCACGACTGGTCATTACACATGGTGCATTGATTAACTGTAAACGGCTTTGGAGCGCAATCAACGATCGCATTGAAAGCAAAGCGCCATTTTTTGTTGGTTCTCAGCTTGATATTGATACCAGCTTTAAATCGTGTTGTTGCATTCTTTTCGTCAATGATACGGTAATGCTTAACTAAAATTTGCAGTTTTTAGTATCCGACTGGCAAGGAAGGGTTATGTTTTTCGCATTATCTTGTATGTATTTTCTAATTGTATATTTGTTATTTGTAAACTTCTTTATTACCTCTCTTTCAACGGCATTTAAGGTATCGTTATATTCGTCTTAAAAACCCAAGTGTCCTTAGATACTTAGGTGTTTAAAAAAAAACAAAACAAAATGGCGGATTTTCGGCGGGAAATAGTAAAATGTTAATTTAAAAAAAAAACTATACGTATCGGATAGGGTTTTAGAATTAAGGACATTAAAAGGGGATTACAAATATATATAAGTTTATGTTTAAATTTAATCAGGAATAATAAATTCGTTAAAAGTGTGGAACCAGTTTTTGTTCATAAGAGTGTGCTGGAACACTAAAAAGTGTAAAATGAAATAAATTTGCAGTCGGGTTTTTGATTTTTTAAATGAAATAATTTAAAAAATCAAAAACCCGACTGCAAAATCACAAAACTGAAAAGAGAAAAACAAGCATTATATTTATAATCTATAGATTTTTTTTTTTTTTTTTTATGGAATTACAGACTTTTGTTTGTCCCCCACAAACAAAAGTTATACCATATTTTAGGTTATTGTTTTTTTTGTTATTTATTTTATTAGCTACAGTTTTGAACTTTGTATTTTTTGGCTCCATAATAAGGACAACAGCTGGCACATAAAACCTCAGAATTATGATCATTGCACCACTGATAGCAATCTAGAAATTTCTCGACCTTTATGTATTTTTACCATATTTGAGTTTTACTGCCAGATTTATGTTTTAATCAAACGAAATTTACTTGCCAAGTACGGTAAAGTTTCCAACATTTAATTGTATATAATAAAATATGAACAATACGAGAGTTTCTCGCAGAATCAGCGACTTGCGTAACCATGTAATTCCTTACATGGCATAAGTCGGGCCGGTATAGGACCTTCAAGAAGTGGGTCGCCGTTAATGCCATCTGGTCAGACAGGACAGGGCGCGATGCAACCACGCTGTGGTGTAATACCACTGTAACGGTACCAGAATGCCTCGTGTGAGAGAACTAAGGGCTAATTAACATTCTGACGGTATGCCATTCCGGTTTTGATCCTTTTACGATTCGTTAATTTACTACTGTTCGCTTGTACTTTATGTAAGTTTAAGTTGATGCGAGCTTTTATTCCGTAATGCGGTGGATATTCCAAATTGTATTATTCATTATATTATGTAGGCGTCCTTGTGAAGGATCAAGCGTTGCCTTATCTGAAGTTGTTATTACCAACGTTGGGAGAACCTATTACGTTAATCAGTCATGGTATATTTACCGCTTGAAACATTGCAATAGTTCTGCCTCATCTCAGTTATTTTAAGGCGACACTAACTGACTTAATGATTTTATACTGAAGATCACGTCTAAACGAGTAGTGTCTTAAAAAACTGAGAATCACGCAAAAACTATCAAGCGTATTTTTCTGAAACTGATAATATTGCGTGATAATTTAACTATGTATCTTTAAGTATAGGTACGTGGTTTATTAGAATACCTTTTGTTTTACGTAGAATAAATTAATAATGCGTCTAATTTAGGATAGCGCTCCTTGATAGGCGAGTCCTATTACTGGCTGGACGTACGACGCGTTGCGTGAGCTCAACACAGAACACGCAAGCTAACCACTCAAGGCCATAAACGGCATAATTAGGTACAAGGATATAAAAAGCCAGAGCTTGAAGTTACAAATTGTTTATTACCAGAAGTTGAGCTTATTTCAGAAAAGATTTTCCTTAAATTTATTGATTTAGTTACTTTACTAAAAATTTGAATAGTTTAATGCACCGGTGTAGCCTCAAGAATAATAAGCAGCCTTCGTCAATTTGCAAATCGATCCACATATCAATAACATGATGACTCAATGTTACTTGGAAGTGTCGCACGTCATCGACCCAACTGAAGCGTTTGACTGACTGTAGGCCCTAAAAGCATTATGATGTAACATGCAAAAAAAAAAAGTTTATTTTATTAATATTAATAATATGTACATATAATTCTGTAAGTAATCTTTACATTGTGTTTAGTGTTGCTTTATATATATTTTGAAAGTTTAGTTCGCAAACCACTATTGTATTGGGTCTTCCTGTAATGATAGTGTGTAAATTTAATAAATAAAAAAAAAAAAAAAAAATATCACACTGGCGTTTTGCCATTGTTTTTCCAGCGAGGCGATTTGTGAACGTGCTCTCCGTGGGTGCGAAGCGAGCTAACCGCGATCACGCGACGTGTTCTCTACGTTTTCACAATATTGTACACTCGCTTGTCTCGCTCTCTCTTATACACTCGCGTCAATTGCTCTCGTTCCGAAGGCGCGGCGAACACGTTGCGCACAAGTGACGCGCTGTTACCATACCATACATCATAATAGGTGGTATACTTGCTTTCCTTGATATTGGTCTAGCTAGTTGCCCTAAAATGTTTGGTTTTGGTTCGGAAGCAGTTCCATCATAACCTTAGGATTTTGACGTTTTTACTTTCGAACGCTTAGATTGTTTCCGATTAGATTTCCGTTACTTTTGGACTTTTGTATCTTTGTTACTTTATGTAGTCCATATAGTTTGATTTACTGGAATGAAGAACATTTGGCATATTATGTTCTGCTGATTACTCCTTGAATTCCTGAATACCACATATTTCATACATCATTATAAATAACATACAATATTCACGGGTGTCACTATTCTTCCTATTGTTAATATCTATTGTGTGAAGGTGACATCATGTTACCGCTGGATCGTCATTGGTTCCCAGCATTGTGTCGTACGTGGTATACATCCTTATTGCTCCGATACTTGCACTTACACTCTCTCTTTTAATATATTACTTACATTACTTACTTAGTATAATAACCCATGTACGTTCGGTGAAGATACGGCTGCTCTCATTGATTTTGGCATGATCTTCTCTCAAATATATCGGAGCCCGAACAAATGCCAGTATTACATGGATGGAATGGAACAACTGTCACTTATCCTCTCCCTCCACAATTAATAATGGATGATGATGATTATATTGAATCATTATCGTATGAAAGCACTGCCTGACTATTTGAATAAGCTTTTACAACATCGACAGAATAGCATGGCCATTTCTTGACTCGGTTTGCAGCAGCTTAATATTAATATCTAAAGCGATAATAAACTACCTGGTAGGTGTTAACTAGCTATTAAAAAGGTCGCGAGTTCAAAACTGACTGCGTTCAGCGACTGTGGTGTAATAATATGCAGTAGCTGAGCATTGAACATTAAAGTGAATGGAGCCGCGGGCTAAAGCTATATTAAATAACTTACTTGTGTAACATAAGTTTAATAACTATCTTTCTTTTTTCGCAGGTAAGTTCCCGATTGTAATCTACTCATGTATGATATTTTTGGACTAAAGGTTTGATATGATATATATATAGCAGCCAAAACGTTCAGATATGAAATATAATTTATCCGTAGACAAATCGAGAGGTTGCACTTGCATCGTACGAACAAATGACAAAGTAATATCTATGTTAATTGTTAGTTTTCATCACTCACGCCTTGTTAGCAACAGTTATAATATCTTCTCCACTTTCGTTACAATCGTCTTTCCCTATAAGATCGATATAATATGTCGAGGCGAGCGATCCACAAACCGGTATCCGTACCGTTGCCAGTGGCATTTTGTTTATGGGTCGCGGGTTCGAACCAGACGGCGGCTTTGGGATTTTTTTAAGAAGTATTACTGTCCTGATTTTGAGTCGGCATTTTAAAGCGAGGTACTTTTTGTTAAGTGCAAAAAGATAAAAGAAGCTTCCTCACACCAACTTCAGCTGTTTGTGTTATCATTGGCTACATTTCAAGTTCATCAATGTCTTAGAAATGAACTTCTTGATATCGTCATTGACGCCGGTAGCATACCTCCGCCGCGAAACCATAGCAGCGAAACAGCAGTAGTTCAATTCAATAGAGTCGTGCCATGTTCCGCTACTCGAATCGGATGCGAGTAGCGGAAAATGACGCGAGTCTATTAAATTTCTATTAAATCGCGAGTCTCTACAGCTTCTTAAGATCAAGTGTTTCCAGCATCTGGTTCAGGTATATCCAAAAATCCGTCGCTTTTTACTGCTGTTTCATTTGCATCATCAGTATCAGTAACCTGAAAGTCAGCTTATCCAAGTCCAACTACAATAAGTTTTCGAGACTGAATAGTGTCATAATCAGCGTTTCATATGAATTTGACCATTTCAAATAGCAAAACTCCATTTACTAAGCCAGGTAAAGAGCGTGAAGAAAAACTAAGTAAATCCTTCCATTCTCAGTTAATTGAGTATCTCATAATGGTCGTTCCGTTACGTGGTCGCCGGTCATTGTCGTCACTCGCCGAACGAGTCGGGTCCACTGTGCTGTGGCTTTTATTTTATTTTGTTCTCTTTTCTCCGTCTACTCTGCATTTTCTTTGTTTATGCTTTTTATGGTGATGGGTTTTGAATCTTTGTTGTAGCGTTTTTGGACTTTTTCTTGATTCTGCCAGATTCGATTTTGATATCTATGAGAGCTCTACATATAGTTCCCGTTGTCATAGGAGATTTTTATCTCAATGCAACCTTTGAGCATGCTTAATTAGTTTACATAATCTATTTTATATCTTTGAGCATAATATTATTTATAATATTAATAAATGAGAATTATGACTAATCAGTAGCTAAGCGAACAAGATTACTTTAATCTTATCGACACAATCTATCACGGATTCTCGTAGGTTTAGCATATCGTAAGTAATTGCTAGTATACATCTGACCTCATAATTATGTACTTACTGTGGAAAAATAGGATCTACAGCATCTTGGCTCGCGACCATATGGTCAACTAGATTACTTAATTCACGGCGACCGGCATGATGAACTATTTGGTCACAGCTGTGCTAGCTCAGTATCTACCATACTTCAAGTACCCACCCATTCTGAATTCTAATGTCCAGTCTTACCAAATCACAATCTTGATATCACAGGATTTTCAACTCCAATACAATACGATAAGGATTAAAGACTGTTTTTGGTGGTGATCTAACTGGAAATGTAGCAAGGTGCGTCAAGGACATCACTTAACGTTTGACTGTGGTTGTTTCAACTTTTTTTAACCAGTTCGTGTCTTGATTTTAGGGTTGGTGCGGTTAATTTAGGATTAGATAAATCATCCGTTGAGATGATTTATTACATATTATAAATAGAGTAGTACCACAATAAAGGCAAATTCATTTGAATCCTATAGATATTAAAACCATTGTGAGCATTTAAAAAAATCCCAATTAAATCAATAATACAAATTGCTGTTTGTTGAAAACTAACTTTAGTGTGATTTAACTGTGTCGTTTATAATCACCATCTTTTTCTACTTCATAGATCAGTAATTATTCATATTTTTAACAAACAATACCAATTTTCCTGTCAATGACAGCCCTAAGCCCTCCCGCTCCCCCCGCACTCCTCAGCGCGAAGGCCGACGCACGCGCACCTCTTCGAATTTTGAATGGTACCAACGACAATATGGCAGCCTCGTTACCGGATGTGTTGTCCGCTACTAACGATTCGCTAAATTCGAATTTTTCGTTCCATTGTTTTAGTAATTTGGCACAATGTGGAATAAAAAAGGCTTTAGTTGGAATAAATTGTAATCATTTGGATGATAATGTTACAGGTTTTGTTAACGTTTTGTTTTTCTTAAAATAGATCTTGATTATAATTAATGTGTTTGGATACGCTTGTTTTTATAACGGTTACTGTCTGAACTGAGCGATGATGATGGTGGTCGAACTAGATTCTTTCTTAAAAGCTGTTACTTTTTGTTGCCTTATATGCTATCCTAGATTTTTCGCCCCGATTACATAATTAACAATGAGGCCTTATGAAGTTAATATTAAATAAACGTTATAGACTTAAGGAAATGTTGTGTTATATTTTAAAATAATTATAAATGCCGTTAAAAGGTCAGTGACAGACAGACATTCCGTTGTTATCAGCTCCTAATTGAATAACAACATAGTATTTTAGTAATTAATTGTATGGAACATATTAATTGGATACATTACTATTAAATCGTGACGGATAAACTTTATCATTTTGACTAATTATGTGCTTGTTTGGGTGCACATTGATGAAGTATGACAGAATATTCATGAGTTGAAATAACCGGAAAATGTTTTAATTAACTTTATTTTATTATTGTTTAGCTGAAATTTTGTTCCATGTATTTGAACAAAACTACGGACACACTTTGATTTATAAATAATAAATATAATTTTTAAGACATTCACGGCGATTTCAATAATCTATCTACTGATCTGATCGTGAATAGAAAACTAAATGTATTAAATAATATTATAAGAAAATATAGTTATAGTTGAACCAGAAATGCAACTTAGAAGTGGTCACTATAAAAACACCATAAAACGAAACAAAATATTGCCCGAAGATATACCTAGTTGAACCAGAAATGCAACTTATGATTACTATAAAAACACCATAAAATGAAACAAAATACCGGTCCATTATACAGTTGTCATTCGATCAAAAATGATCGTGGTGACCTGTGCCATAATGTTATTCGAGATTTACGTATTAGCTATTCGTTGATATAATCTTAGAGTCAGTATAAGCAGAAAAGTAAGAAAAAGTCGTTGTCAAGCTTTACATATATTTAACTTGGTGATGTAATAAATGATAGTGCACAGAGAACTAGTACTTTTTCGAATATTTTTGTTTTGGAAAGCGGGTCCCCGTATTTTTGCAGTTACACAGCTGCGCAAGGACTTATTAATTAATTTAAATGCGTAAAAGAAGTCGCTTGTTTACATAAAATGTATGGGCAGTGATAGCTAGCTGTCAAATTCTTAGTCTGAAGTGAGTAAGTGGCTGTTTTTATCCCCATTGACATGCCAGATCCCTTCTTTTTCCATTTCACACTGCTTTAGGTAGCCAGTATTATTTTAACTGCAACAAATATAACCTGCAGAAATTTCTAACAGTTAAACATAAAATTGAACGCTACCTAAAATCAAAACCATAAACAGAACGAGATAAGTCTTATAATTAAATTTTTGTGCAGCCAGCCCACCCACTGGGTGTAACATGCTCAGCTCAAGCGCCGCTGGTTCAACGGCCGTGCTGAAATGTGCGAATGTCATTGTGTACGCCCCACATTAGAATAACAGCATAATTGTTCACTTTTTGCCCATAATTTAATTTGATTGTACTCAAATTCAGAGATTTTTGGGCGTGGCTGATGGTGAAGACAAGACTGGAAATGGTGTTAAATATTTTGGGAAAGTTCGGAAGTCTTCAAATATGAACTAAGTAAGTTTTTGTCTGGATAAAAGGGCATCCCTGTCTCTGCAAGCTAGAACGGGAAATACAAACTGAAAATAATTTGTATTTCATCGTTTGAACTTTGAAGTGTTTCTTCGTTAAGAGTCTTGAAATCTCGAGTGAAGTCCAATGTTATCTCTCAGTAGACTAGCTCGCGATAAACTGAGAAACTTGACATTGTGCCTGCTTTTATCAGAGATTGTCTGATAGCAACTTATAGAGCAACTTTCTAATATATAGATTAATTTAATTACAATATAAGAGTAGATTTTGCCATAATTGCGACTTTTTTTTTCATTCAGGTAAAAATATGAGCTAAAATAGGTAGTAGACATAAGATTTCGTTTTATCGTAGCTTTGTGTTCGAATGTATTTTTGGCGTGTTTCTGGGTTACTTTATTTACGCATACGCTGCCAACATGTTTTTAATTCAAATGTTTCTTTAACTTCGTTATCAGAGTTCTTCGATCTTCAATAACTTCCAAGTCACCTTCAGTTCACAAACAGAGTACAAAAATATGTAGTTATTATTGCAATTCTGGACATTTTTTTACAAAAAATACAAGATTCTTTACTCACATCCAAAATGCTTAACATTTGAGGTTTGTTACCAACTGCAGTTATTGCTTAACCAAACCACTCCAGTTATACTTCAGGCATTCACAAGGAAATCTGGTGTTCGATTTTGACATAATAACATGAAATCTTTACCGTACGTGTCGTGGCCACAATAGTAATAATTACTTTTTAACCGCGCCGCCGGCCGCCGCAAAGGATTGGGGTCATGGAGCCAGCTATTGTCTTGTAGCTTCTGAGTTATGATCATTGGCCAATGCTTCGATCGTTATGATCGGGATTATTTGTATTCTGTAGGGACAAGTATGTCAGTTAGATAGCTTCTGTTTACTGTGATTTTGGACATTGTTATCTAAACAATTCTGACTCTCGTAAACACCAAAATAAATCCAAAGCCATTTGGAGTCAAGTTTGGAAGTCTCGCAAATTAAATTCATATGCTGGTTTTTAAAGTCCTAAATTATGGACCAAGAACTGTTCATACTAAAAATACTTTACTTAATATCCTTTTAAAGAAACTTATGGCTCGTTAAACTCGGTCCATGGTCGGAGAAAGTTATCTCGTTTCTTATCATGATTACCTCATACGGTCGTAATGTTATGTTTCGTTCCTCATGTTCGTAAAAACTTAAAACCCAAGTAATTTTACCTTGTCCCCGAAGTCAAGCAAATACGCGTGACAGAACTATTGTCATGACAGAGAACTAATGTAGTTACCTACATTAGTTACCTACATTAGTTCTCCGCGAGATTACTGAGAGCGAATCTCGTCATTCCACGTCGAAGTTAGAATTGCGAAGAAATCTTTATTTTTGTCCCGTTTCCCGGAAAATACTTGATTTCAGTAAATCCTCACAATTACACATATGTTAATTACCTATGTAAATTGTTGTTGTTTTGAATGCTTGTAGTAACGCGAATATAATCTAATAGGTAAAGCTGAATTATAATGTGTTAGTACCTATGCAGAATATTTTCCTTAAATGCAAAGTTGAGCATGGTCTAAATAGCAGACGAGAAAAAACCAACTAGAATTAATTATGAATCTTCAACACTACAATGACTACTTTTTTCAAAGAATAGCAATTATTTATGATACATTACTAATACCTGGTAATACCAAGCTAAGATAACATAGATTTGTGTCGAAGTTGACTACAATAGAAGGTGGTTCAAAGCATCATCAACTTCAGTAAGTTGGCCCAGATATTAGACTATTGGGTTTTCATTGATCTGATCTGTACGCGAATTTCACTATAAGCTCCACACGTAAACGAAATGTATTTATGGACGTCATAAAACTGTAATAACTGTTATTCACCTCATTAGATGTCTAAAGTAATAGCTCTCATAAACAGAAACGATGTTGCACTTTAATGTTTGTTTATGGATGTTCTATGGAAGTCAGTTTACATTTACAGACGACCCTTCATCTTAGTTTGAAGTTAAAATTCTGCGGAGCTAAGTTTTTTGGAGTGCAGTGTTGCGATGGCATCCCAGTGTCGCATTGCAGTTTAATGCTGCCCATCCAGTTAACGGTTTCCTCCTAACCTCTTTATTAGACTTAGGGTGTCTTTTTGGATCAAGATCAGTGAATTGTAAGCTTATTGGTCGTCTATTGTAATTATGACGATCGAATATTGATTCTAAGCCTACTGTAAATTATTTAGTTTCGATCGTAATGCAGCAAAACATTGATAAAGACCACACAACCTTAACATAAAGTGAGTTGACATATCCAAAAGCATAATAAATTGCTAAAAGCAGTTTCTGCTATCTAAGCAATAACCAATGTGACGTTTACGATCAAAACATCGCAGTTCCTGCCATGTTAGCAACCACTAAAGCTCACTAAGCTCACTCCAACTATCTCTGGACATTCAGGAGACGGAGCCATATCTATTTATTCGACAAGTAGCGACTGGCTGACTGCCAACTGTCTAGAGCTAAGCTTTTAAAGGACCGTCTTGTAGAACTTTCAGTGATAATAAACGGGGGTTATTTAATTAGATCTATTGTGGATTTTAGTTCTTGTGGTAATTGAGTTCCTTGGCCTGTTTAGAAGGAGATAGGAATTCGAAGTATGGTGGGGTGTGTGTTGACACTAGACTGGAAGCAAGAAGAAGAGCAAAGGATTGTTAAGTTTTCCATTTTTATTATCAATAATGTTTAAGATAACGAAAACTGTTGGTCTGATTTTGGTCAGGTTATCACTACCGTAAAATTGCTTTATATGAGAGATCCTTGATTTGATTTTGACGTTTATATCTAACAAAATATTAGTAGCCCATGCTTTCTAGATTTCCCAAATAAGAACAAATAAACGAAAACACATTTCAATTTCCAAATCGATTAACTTATGGCAACTTGCTATGACCTTTGCTACCATTAGTGCTGTGCGCAGATCTTGGCGACATATATAGCACTGGCAAATCATGAGTCATTTTAACGGTCGCTCGGCAGGTTTTTACACAACAATCTAATAAAACTAGACAGTAACACATGGCCAGTGAATCATTGGACGTTGAGTTTAAATAGTTTCCGTTTATGTTTGGATTTGGGAGCCGGCGAATTAGTTTGGGAGGATAAGGAAGGAAAATTAACTATCCTGCAGCGAGTTATGTCCCGTTGGCCAATGGGTGATTTGTGAATTATGGTTTACTATGCCAGAAGGAGTTCACTAGATGACTCACTATGTGATGATAAATGATATTTATCAAAATTAAATTATGTTTTTAAAACTAGATGAGTTCGGTGTTTCCTAACTCAGTACTCTGAGAAGAAAGACCGAAACAAACTCAGAGGATACAGTTTTGTGATAAATTGGATACCGTTTCGTGTCTCTAGGATTCTAAACACCTGCAGTTTTTGGAAAAGCCGTTGTTCATACAGACATTGACAGGCTGTAAACCCACTGATTACATTCATTTAACACCCAAAAATAATGAACAACTGTCGAAATCCTCACTCCTGCAGCTTGCTCTTCAAGGGGCCATTGTATTTTTCTCCAGTCAGATCCGGGCAATTAACACCTCGATCACACCATACCTGTGTTACCAGAACACTGAGACAAAGGACCATATTCTAATGGTGGTGTGTCTTAATCGCTCAAATACAAGTTTTTTTTTTTTTACAAGTGTTAATGTGAATTGTTTATTTAATAACAGCAAACATGGAGGCAATGAACGCTGTGTTGCAGATCATCATTGCAAAGTTGAAGGGTTGCTGCGTGATAAAATAAAAATGGTCCTTTTGCGCATGATCGAGAAAGTTGATGATGCAGTTTTTACGCAATAATTGCCAATTTGCCATTTCGTTTTTCGCAACTTGCTTACGAGAAAATTAATTTCTGAAGACAGTGAGTGAACAGATATTATTGCTACTTGTTTGTAATACATCGGATCAATAATTACGGGCTGGCAGTTTTTTTTGGTCAATTATCAGGCTATTTTCAGAAACCTTTTGAAATTCACTATATTTTTAACCCACGCTTACATGCGTAACCTTTTGATTCCAATGACAGCAATCAGTAACGTAAAAATAATGACATAAACAAGATTACTTGAAGGGTATTTCACTTGTCTCGTGAACATGTGAGTTTAATTGTTGTTGGCAACCCTAGTGTCGTTTCGGCGGTCGTTACCGTTCGAACAATGCTGTGCGGTCAACGCACGGTGCGCGGAGCAAACGTCAAAACAAAACTGATTTTACAAGTTGCCACGTGGGACCAATTTGAGTGAACTGTTTAATTGTACCGAATTAGGGTTCGTGTTGTTTTTCACACCAGTATTTTTTATACGAAAGTTACTGTAGATCGAGGAAGAAAGGTTATCCGGTCATTGAAAATACACAAAGATCCTTTCACACCACTGTTAAAGTGCGATGGACTTTGAACCTAACGATATAGTTGTTATGCTTCAATTTTTAACTTCATCGAATAGTATCTTGTGATGAGAAGTAAAACCAGCCTTTTAGGATGAATTATTTTGAAAAATGTTGCAATAATTCAATTGAACTCATTTCAAAGTAATTCATTGATTTTATGCGGGAGCGATAAAATTTAGTGTTTGGCATAAAAATGCGCTTACGCACTCAAAACATTGAAGTAGTTTACGTAATTGTTTTTATATAGAATTTATGTATTCAGGTCAATGAGTAACACCTTGCCTAGTTTGGTGATATTATTTTCGAGAAACGATGACTTATCCCTTGGAAATGTAATTATTTTTTTGTTAAAGTTTACCTGTAGGTACTTAATAAGGCATCGTATCACTAGTTGACAGGTTGCCACGGCTTAGAGTCACGTATTGGGAAGTTCTGATTTTAGGTTCTTGTGTTGATACAATACGGCCGATATAACTTGGCAGGTCTGAACATGGCACTACAAACGTTCGCGCATGTTCTCTCACTCACACTCGCCTCTTGTCACCATTTAGTTCCTAAAAAAATATTTTTTAGGAATTATTGCGCAGCGTTCTGCGCGAAGTTCAGAACTGCCAAGTTATATCGGCCGTATTGTACCTAAGTTAACGAATCTGTCATAGCAGTAGAGTAACATGGTCTCTAATTAATTAGAAACTGCAAAGAAACTAAGATACTTTCGTCATTAATGACGAAAGTATCTTAGTTTCTTTGCAGTTTCTACCATTTATATTACCAATCGACTCATCGAAGTCGATGGGCACTGGGATTATCTATACTTACCCCATTTGAAATAAGATTAGACATTTAACAAAAACCTTTTTTACAGTCCGTTCAACCGATTTTGACTTCTATTGCGTTGGTGGCATGACAAATTACAGTTTCAGTAAACAGTTGGTATGTTACCACTTTTTTGCTTTTAATGCCACCTTTATGCCTACGGTATAGAAGTCAGAATCGGTTATTTACTTATTTCAAATGGAGTATACTTAAAGTTAAAATGATGCGATAATTCCCCGAAAAACCTCATTGTCAGTCGGAACTTGGTAACAGATGAAATGAAGAATGCCCCTCGTGACTCACACCGAATATTCAAGTTTACAAAATTCGCCGTAGCAGTTTACGAATTCAAATGCGCATGACCATTTTAAGAAAATAATAATAACGTTGGACTTTCCAGTGAATGATTGTGAGTTTCAGTCCGTCCCTGCAACCGTTACGCTGAATTCATTCTTTAGGTGCCGATGGTCGATCCTGCTAGTGTTTTATACGTTACCGTAGCACTTCTAAAAATATTCTTAGAGCGAAAACAATGAGAGCATTTACACGATCGATACGGCTTCGATCCTGATTTAATTTGCAAACAATTATTCTAGAATAGAGTTGTTTCATTTCTGTGTAGGGTAATCGGTAACTCTTTCGTATAATTCATTCCATGACGGCTGAAATCAGTGACAGCTGATTCTGGATATAATATTATCTTTGTCTATGTCTATTAACGCACAGCAGCGTCCGTTTATTTTTTCCATTGGATTCCCAATGATTTCCGTGCTGTGTCACCAATTCAATCAACTACGCATTTGATTAGGTTTTCTTATCTCCGCCTTTGCACAAATCGACGCTTTAGAAGCTGTTTCTTCCTAAGCAATCGAAGTTATAGTTATTCCAAATGCTGTTTTCTTCGGCAAAAAAAAACTGCATTTCTATATCATCAGGTAACGCAAATATTTTGCGTGTTAGCTCACCGGGGAAAGGCTTCGTACCTGCGAATTGCGATGAGTCAAGCAAAATGGATGCTTGACCCCGATGATACATGGATAATTTCTACATTGCTAAGTAAATAATTTCGTCTTGCTCGAAGGTATTTGAAGGGCTTGGATGGTATATGACATGTTTATAGCTGTTATGTTTGGTAATGTATTCGTGTCTGTTTCTAATCATCATTTATTACGTTTGGTATAGGTTCCGTCCATCCAATAGTCTTCAACAGCCTTGAAGTTCATCGCTTGATCGAAAGTCCTCCCCAATATGCAACGCTGGGCAAGCGCATAAGTAGACATCCTTCTGGTTATGTTGCAGCAATTTCAAACTAAGCAATACGAAGAATGTCACCAATACCATTATATTCATTACCTACTCATTCCCATTAGGTTGTTTTATCAGTTTCCTTAAACAGCCGGAAGTCCACGCAGTGATTTTGTGATATCCAAGTACTGGCAAAACCCAAGCAAGCTTACATTCTGATAGGTACGTCGAAAATAGAGCTTTTGAGAGATGGGGCAGTATTTAGTCATCTTGCTACTCGACAAGCACGACTCCAAACTCAATAACTGCAATCTTCAAGTGGTTTTTCACATCCGATCTTGATTCATTAACCTGTTCGGTGACTAACTTATAATTAACAGCTCTTTCTTCCAATCGCTTCTGGTTTGCTGTGACTCAAATAGTTGCTTAACTCGTACGATGTGTGTGACGCATTAGTTTCGTTGTTTCTATAAGAATCTTCAGGTTGTTGTCTGAATTAACTGTTTGTTTTAGTTTGTGACGTTCTTGCGGTCAAACGGTATTATTGGACTTACGATGTAGTTGGTCATTTTAGCAAGAATTTTGTTGTCAGTTGACGTCTTCGATGCCAGCATTGAAACATCAATTGAAAAAAAACATTGAACTATTTTTTTCTATAAGAATGACATTCCATTAAGAAATAATGTATCGCCTTATGTGGTAGTGCACTTAAGTAATTGTCTAACGACGCAAATTTGATCAGTGAACTGACCTAACAGCACTTGTTTGTTGTTCATATTTTATTTCTGTTCTTGTCCCTATTCTAAAATTTTATTAAGAAACAAATAGTGGTTAGTTTTTGTTCATCGTTTGTAACCTTTTTTCGGCCTCATAGTATCTTACACACAATACACGCGTTATAGCCATGTTTTTCTACCTCATATCTCTACTCATGACAATAGGTTCTTTGACGTGAGGTCATTCATACATTATACGACGTATCGTGTTTGATCGGTCAAGTAGTGCAAATCGTGACGGATCAGGCTAGCTACATAAGCTATTTTCCTTATTTGTTCTACAAAGAATCAGCAGAACTTTATCTACCATTCCCGCAACTGAATTGTAATTAAATATGTAACTTCTTCGTCATTAAAATTAATGTTTTATGTGTTTATTTGTTCTTCCAGAAGTCGATTTCTATGAAACATGTTATAGTTTTCTTTTCCTATGTTCTGTGTCTTAATTTTTGGTCCCCGTAGGTCAAGTACGTCCATAGAATCGAACGCCTTATTTCTTGATAAAGTTACAGACAAAAGCCAGGAGGACGTAAATAACCATTGGATCTGATTTGTATGCTAATCTGTCCTATTTCCTTTAATTGATGCTAATGAGATCTCTTCCATCGGAATATTAATGATTTATTGCTTTTGTAAACAACTTTGACTTATCTCAATTCCATTTGCAGTAATAAATCATTTTCTGTGTAAAATATTTACAATTCGACGTGCTCTTTAGTGATGATCAAAATGGATTTCACGTAATTTCAGAAAACGTGAAATTTCGGAGTCGCTTTGTTGATTGAAAATTATCAATGAATGGATAGAAATATCCTGTCTCAACTTTATCATTAAAGCTTCAACTTAATCACAAAACTTTGGAACTGGTGTCAAATGTCATCAACATGCCTCGTAAACTCGTAACACGTAACATCACGGATCGTTTACATCCGTAAAGAATGAGAATGTTAAGAGCACGCGGGGTTTCCCCGCATTCGGAGAAATGATACAAAGACCATTGTATCTTGTGTGTGATACGAATTGCGCGATCGATCGATATATGGAATAAAGTACCCAAGTTTAAAAAAATCATGTAATAAATAATGTAGACGGCTGCAGCAAAAAAATCTAATCTAAACAAAAAGCATTCAATAATATATCGCACCAAAGGAAGATCAACAAGGGCACGCCCTACCGGACCGGTTCGGCGACAGACCGGAAAATTGGCGCGCGACAACGCGACGCCGGCGACAAGACACCAACCTAATTGTATTAGACAGTTGCGATTGTCGTACGACTGCTCTTGGTGATCGCTAATTTGTTGCTGGAAGGTGGAGTGGAGAAAGATATTGTTTTTGATTGAAATTGTTAAAGAGTTGAAGAGAGTGAAAGAATAGTTGGAGATGTCTGAGGGGAAATGGGAAGGCCCATCAACTTTACATTAAAGAACATTTTGGGACAGAATTTTTTGCAGTTGCGCGACCTTATGATTTTGCCATAATGGTTGCAGAGTACCTGAAGAGTTTAATTGAGTGTGATGTTGAGTTTAGCGCTTAAGACAATTCAATTAAGCGCCAACCAGAAAATTCAATTAAGCGCCAACCAGAAAATTGGTGCTTAGACACTTAAACAATTGAATTACTGTTAGATGTTATGGAGTTGAAGAAGACATTATTAAGTACTAAAATAAAGTTTCTCAAATATGGGCGCTTATGGAAGCCTGCATCCCGAGTATAAATGTAAGATTGGGCGAAAACCTCAAGTTGCAGTGTGGATCTTACCAACCAGCCAGAAAACATATTCACTGTGTATGAAGAGAATTAGGACACAGTCAAATTCAGAATTTTCAGAATGAGTTTTCGTAGTAAGTCACAAAGTCTTGGATAATCCGGATGCCTTTAACTGTAAGGATATCATGTTCGGTGATTGCCGTTTCTTTGAGGTCCCATTGAAAAGAAGATAATTATTATTCACGAAGCCACGCGCCGCAGCTCAAATAAAGATTGAATCAGATTTAATATTATAGTGGTACAATAAGAAATAGCTTGCGTATAAAGAGTCCCCTGATCGGACCGGTTCGGGGCGTTAGACCGGAAAATTGGCGTGCGACGCCGCGGCGCGACTCCAGTCTTAATTGTATTATTAATTTGGTTTTATTTTTGTTGAAGAGAGAGGGAGAAATATGATGCATGTTAATATAGAGTAAAAAGCTGGTGAGAAATTAGATTTTTGGGAGACTGGATACCGCAAATTGTCTTTAAAAGCTATTCGAGATGATTTTCTTTGATCTCGCCTCATGCTCTTAGCTTCCAAGATAAATTAATGAAACTGAATCTACTAACAGCCTACTCTTTGTGAACAGTAATTTAACATTATATCTGTCCTGTCTACCCGTCCTACCAGACTAATGTAAGCCATTAATCTCATAATGTATTAATCTGTCTACATTTAATTCGAAACCTATATCATTCGTTCACGCACCTCGACCTCCCAATGTCAGACGTGCTGCAATTAATAAAGAAACCATAGGATACAAATCCAGTTTAATATTGAAATGTCTCCGAATATTTACAACAAAGCGGCAGGTGGTGCCACCCCCCTCGTCCCTGGCTGGTGCAGGTGCATTGCCCCCCGAACTCGGGCAGTCTCAGAGATTATAGGCTTTATAGAAAGTCAATGTTCAGAAGTTGGTATTGTGTTGGTATTATTGAACTTGTGTCCTCTTGTGTCCTTTTAAGAGGGTTTTGTTTTAAGTATAAGGTGCTGTTTATCTTACTTATTGGTACGTCAGTTAAAAATAATCCTTTGTTTGTTTTAATATTTAGGATCTCTGTGATGTCTTTTGGGTTCAAAATCAAATGTTTTTCTGTTACTATTACGACCTCATAAGCAGTTGTCGTTTAGTATTTCTTACATTTTTTTGTTATTCATTTCCGGGCTTTCACGTTGTTTGCCGCACCTATCTATTAATTAAATGAGGTATTTCATTAGTTAAGTGAATGCAGTAATAATTAGTCATTCGAGTATCTAGCTGAAATATGGCCATACTTAAGTAATAAATGATAATGCGTACAAATACCAACCCTTTTAGCATTACTTAGTGGGCTAGCTTGGTAGATATTTTTTACTTTCTTGAAAATAATGTCACTATTACCACTGCTTTTGGTATTTTCATCGAAGGCCTGTATATCGCAGTAGTCATTTTCAGATGCTGGAGCTCTCTCTCTGTCTCTGTTTTACTGCCATGGAATCCCACGATACCGTTCCTTTTTACACCTCCAAAATCTCTACCAATTTTCACATATTCCCACAAATCGCTCATTTTCTTGTCGACCTCTTTAGGAAGGTCATCCAGATTTTCCATTGAACCATTCGAGTAACGAGTTATAAAATACAAATGACACCGTGGGATATGGTCTGACGTCAGTACAGCGCGATCACGTCATCCATAATCCAGTCTTGATCCACTACACATAGTTACAAGTTTTGTTTGAACGCAACGAACAATGACGCTGTATACAATTTCGTACATAGTTAATTCAAGGGCTAATTTCAATCAGATATTTTGATTTTGCCATGTCTTGAAGAAATAGGAACTAGGACCTGTCACTGTTGAGCAGATTCTTTTTTCGAACTTATGGAGCAATGGATTAGCGTTTTGTTTCAAAACGATTCAAATTTCGATTGATTGTGTATTTCTTAATTATGGTACTGGTGTCAGTTTTTATGCCGCCCAAGGGCCTCTGACTTAGCTTCACATGCCGTCGAGAAGTATCTCTCAGGCATGCCGGTTTCCTCACGATGTTTTCCTTCACCGTTTTGGAAACAAATTATATTTATTTTATTTTATTATTGAATGCTATTTAGTTGCAGTGTACGTGAGGTACGTTAAGTACCTATCTATTGCTTATCTAAGTGCACTCGCAGAGCCAAAGGGCAAAGATAAGATAAAGCAGCTGATATCAGAGTAATCTTTCACTATTAATCTGTACTCCACATACTTTGACCTGCAGTTTGCTACTACGTGAGCTATAGCTGACTTTATATCTATTGAAGACTGTTTATAAGGACCTGCTAAAATGAACCGATGAATATTGAAGTTGATGACTTGATGATGGGCCATTGTGTAGGCCTGTAAAGCAGCCATGTGTGCGACAGACAGACGCCACCTGCCACTTTGGGACTACTGCTGTAGGCGTAACCTAAAAACATGAACCTTAACCGTTGTTTTTATAATGCAGATCCTATCTGAGCCCATTTGAATAAACCTGGTGAAATTGTTTTAAATATAAAGAAAAACAAGAACCTATAATTATCGTTCATGTAATGAAAATATATCGTCATTTTATTACTGAGCATTACATCAGGCCTTCCAGGCCGCACAAACAGACCTTGAATCAGGACCGGATGACCGCCCAACGGCCCAAATGATTGATGTACTATTTATTTATGATGCCAACAACTGCGTGAGCCCGTTCATACGTTTTTCGCAACTTTTAATGTGTTCAGTGTATGTTTTTGAGACACCGTGTCACACATGTCAAGATTGGAACATAACCAGAATATTTCAAGAAACATTGTGAAAATTACCTCTCGTTATTTTTTTTTTTTCTAAGTTTGAGAATTCTCAGGACATTAATGATATTGCAGCAAGTATAGAAGATATAATTCCGCATGGTGCTTTGTTGTTTTATGATTGCATTCACAGCATTGGATTACCCTTTCATTCACTACGGATTGTAAACCGTCTACAATTGACCCATCCCCATGTCAATAAAAACAAGAGAGCATCACAAGAACAAAACGCACTTATATCGCAACGGATGCCACGATACGAAACGAGCCTATATCCTGCGCAAGTGCAGTTGAACGACCCCCGCCATTCCTCTGATAATAAACTAATTATCAACGCTAATTGTAATTGTTGAAAAATTGTTTAACAGTGAATAATGCTCCAGTGCTCCTTCCTCTGATAAGCCTATTGTTACATAAAGCTTAGTCACTGATAAGATAGTGGGGTACTTGGAAGTATATGCTAAAAAAATATGGCATGAACGTTGACCTAGAAGTAGAATATAGATTTTCCTTAGTGATATTAATATTTGGAAAGGAAAACATATTTTCATGTTGCAGGTTATGACATCCACATGGTAAAACAGCATAATATATTGAAAAGAGGAGGTTTGTACCAAAAAAATTAAGAACTTGAATGTATTGTATCCTTCATTCTTCAACCGCTTCAAACTCTAGCTCAAGACATCTGGGCTCCCAATCAATATAATAAATAGCAAAGCCTTTACAAAGACCGCTAGACAATCTTAATGTTATCTCCAAACAAATTGCTATATCTAATCTCGATCTAGGCTCATTTGAAGCAGTATCTTACGACAAACAATAGCTGCTTCGCCTACATGCTTCCCTTATTGGCAGCACTATTTGGGTGATTTATATTAAAAGCTTACTGTTTGTAATAGAGAGCATAGATTTGCGTAACGTTAATAGTGATTAGCCGTCACTCATATATCGAGCTACAATCAGATTAGATTGATGTCTTAACTTGTTCAGAGTTATGGGTAAACTTTGATCTATAATGGAAATTGACAAATCTGGTTACATTGATGAAGTTATAAGAAGTATGAGGGTACAGGGTGTAAAGTTCACTCGGCCTCTATATAAAAGGGAGGGTCCTCCGACCAGACGGGTGTCGTGTCTGGTGGGCAACTGCCCCAAGATTGATGTCGGAAAGTTATATACGAGTATATGCTGTATGCTGATCGCAAGGTAAACTCTGTTTGCACGATGCAGGATTTTGTGTGACGTCAGGTCTTTGATGCGTACTTCGCATGTGGCGATGTAAATGTCGCCACGAATTTAAAAAAGAAGGAAAGGCTGCAATTGTCAAGGAGTTTGATAAACGGAACGAATTTACTAAATGAGATCGTTGTCTTCGAGACAATACCAAATTGGGACTAGTAGATGAACCTTTTTAAGTAAAGCTGACCCTGGCAATGACACGAGAGTACGATGAGATGTTGAAGACGGTTCTAAACAAATGAAGTTAAGCAATCCTTTTCGAGGCATCTCCGAAATACTCCAATCTCAGATGGGCAATCTTAAATTCTAGCTAGTAAACGATGACTGATGGAGCAAATATTGCATTATTTACTCCATCAGTCATCAGTCAGTTTTATTATTGTAATATACAGACAGTACAGCCCACTTTTATATCAAAACACTTGAATGACCATATAAGGAGACCTTCAAGTCACGTACATACGTGATCCAAACGTTTCTCCATAACACGTCTGCTAGCCATGACTCATGCACTGTTTACATATTTAGTCACACACGTACATGCAAAAATAAACTAGAATTTTGAAGAATTTGAAGGTGGTAAGGATGGTTTTGGCGTAATGGTTGAGGTAATGTGGGCGTTAGATAAGGATTACCGGCGTCATTGTACTAATGCACTGGATAATTATATCGTCTTCGGAATTGAAGTTGACTGTTGATTGGTGGAAATTTTGATAGCAGCAGTAGAATTTATGGCGAATTTTAATGTGACGGTGACTGATAAACTTACTTTATTTAATGTCCCAGTTTATTTTCGCGAAACAGTCAATTTAAGTTACATGTTGTGAATTTAACTACTCAGTAATTTATGACAAATTCTGTACTGAAGAAATCGAATACCATCTTAACCTGTCCGAAAGATACCATAATCTCTAAATGGCTAGAGAAACAACCAAGTCTTAATGTTGATTAGACCAACCAATTATAACTTAACATCTCAATACGCCATTCATTATACCAATAAAGGATCCCACTGAATCGTTAATATTTATAATTACTCTGCATTCTAACACACTGACTGCAATGAGTGTAATTATAAGTCTGGTACAATCTGGTGTAATGGCTGCCTCATTTGGATCATTGATCTTGAAGTCCTAAGTACCTACATATCGTCCGGTCTCGGACAAAGTGCGATTTCGTTTTAATTTCAAATGTTAGTAAAAACATCCGTTGCATGAAATAGCAGCTTGAAATGAAATAAAATTTCTAATTCTGTAAATAGGATATCGCAATCAATTTTACACGTCAAATAAAAAAAAAGTTTAGATGGAGTAGAAATTTCCTATCTGACTACCCCTGAAAAAGTCTATTTTAAAGTCAGTCAACTTGGACAGATTATGTGAAGACCATGTAGATCAGTGTCTGCAATGGTCTATTAGGAAAGAACCACACAGATTTGAGTCAGGTCCACTCAAATCTGTGTGGTTCTTTCCTAATAGACCATCCAGTCAGTCCTTGACTAATAAACCCATACTAAAATCATGATGTTCTTATATTATAATAACTAGCGGATCCCATAGCTGATATCTGTGTAAAAGCTATAACAAATCATGTCTACATTCTAATAAGAGATGATACCAGCGTAGTTAGCAGTGCAGTAATTAAAAGGCGGCCTCGCGCGGCCTTGCCTACCGTTTGTACAGATGCGCAGGCCCAAGCTATCGTTCGGCGCGTGAGTCAGGATTGTGAGCGTTGAGATAACGTTATTGGATCAATATTCATTTATTGTAAATGTATCACTATTTATTTTTGTGATTGAATAGTTTCATTTATACGTGGGAGTATTGGATCGCTTTTATGACTCAAATATATCAATGATTTACTATAGTTATTTCTGTTGCTCAAAAAGCTGAAGGGGTTTCCACACCATCAACGATAAAAAAACCTTGTTAAAAAAAACTAATTTATATAATTTAACCAAATTAATTTATTTGAAATGATGATGCATCAATCTAAATATAATTTCACACGTACCATTTTGTCATTGATCTGTTGTTTGATCTGTTTTAATATAATAACCTTTCGTCTGTACATAGGAAAGGATAAGTCACCGAGTTTGTCTTATTTTATATTACACAATTCCATGCCATTTTAAATATTATGTTTTATATAAACATGTTTATTAATTATTTTATAATTATTATATCTTATTAATATCTTGTCGACGTCTTAACGTCAACGCCGGTTGTCGCTGAAAATTAGCGCTGCGGCTCTGTCCCGCATAGGGTCGCAGCATTATGCTGAGCGATGGCCATTTTGCGTGGATGAAGCGCATATTTTCCCCCAACTTGTTATGTTTTGTGTTCTTTCTTTGCGTCATGTGTACCGCAAATAAACGTATTTTCTTTCCTTTCATTTCTAAAGAGCTTTGTTCCAAGATCGATCGAACCGTCACCATTTACGCCATGCAAAGCGCATCCTGGCAATTAACCTGGATAGCACAAGGATCATCACCATTGCATTTCAAAACCTCTTCAGTAATTTAAAACCATTTTAGTTCGCTTAGCATTCGAGACGCGGTTGCTCAATATTAATTAGCGGGGAACCATCAATTTGTCCAGTGTCGTCTTCCATTAAAAGTCGTGTACCAGCCTTGATGGTGCTTGTTAAGTTCGTTGTTGTGGTATCCCAAGGTCATGATCATTTCTTGGAAGAATGATCATTATCAGCTAATTTATGAATTTATTACTATTGTCGCATACGAAAATTTTATTTATGGCATTATGTAGCTTAGACATGGCTTTGATTACTAGTTAGCTTTGAACGTTTCTCAATTGTGCGGATGTTGGTCCTTTTAAACTTGGTTTAAATAGAAGTTCGTGTTACGTAGAGCCTTCGAACTGTCTGTGGTTTTTGAAATTACCGCAGTTAGCCTTGTCTCCAATACTCCTTTATGCGGAGATTGGTTTGAATACATAGTTGAGTTTTGATTAAAAATATCTGATTCTTATCTAGATTCCATCTTTGGATTTTAGCATTACACAAAAGAATTTCTCGAACGTGCTCGTTAAATGGCCATAAAATATATTTGCGGCCATTTTCGTTTGCCGAATATCAATGTGGTGAGTCATACGTTACGTTGTAATGTAACTCACCTTCCCATTGTGCGCACGCGGTGATTGCGTTCCTAATGATGACACATCGGTGGTAACTACGGTTTTCGACAAATTAAGAATGTCGGGTCAAGTCATGTCGGAAAATGTCGGGTTGCTTGCTTTGGGTTTCGCTTGGACGGTTGCTTAACGGTCTTAAGTCTTAAGTGGTGGACAAAGTTAAATATATTTTTCTTTCTCACCTTGTAACTGTTTTACATGACCAATTATGGCAGTTTATTATCCCTTTGGTTTTACTAATTGAAAGACATGTTTGCCGCTGTTTGATTAGTAAGTAACTTTTGCTGTTTTCCCGCAAGACCGGTCCTTGGAAATAGCATAATAATAAGCTCGCTATAAATCAGCCCAAAAAACTCTAGCGTTCACGCTTACCCAGCTGTCATTTTGTCACTTAGATCTTGTAAAATGTCATTAGTCGGACTTTTAAAGCCTTCGGCGCATTACCAAAGTATTTATTAGCGTATACCATGTAAGGGTATCGTTGAACACGACCAAATAAGTGTCGTGGAAACGGTGTCGTGTTAGTTTTTGTGGTCCTTCGTAACGAGAGGTTGCGACACACCTGACAATTGGATATACACAGCTTGACTAAAGATAAACTATATGTAATTGTGCAGACAGTTGGTTTTGATGTACGTTTCATACTAGCCAGATTTAACAATGACTCAAAAATATCTTTTCCATTTTGAGCCAGCACAGGAAACAGTCACTTTGACCCTGAGCAAAATGTAAGAATGGGACTGGAACTACCTGTGCGCTAGTACCGATCTTAATTGAAGGGTGGTTGTTGGAGAGCCGGACTCATAGTCGCGGAATCCCACCAAGAATTCCCGAGCGAAATGCCTTTTTATATGAGGTCATGGCAAATGCCCGTGGCAGAGCCTTCGGAATTCTTAATGCGAAATACCAAACCTTACATCGTCAGAAAATATTACAAAGTTTTAATATACCTACTTACTACTGTATTTGCAAATCTATCTCCAACCCCCTAACTCAGAAGAAGGAAAATATATTCCAGGCTTTCGCAGAATTCTTTCATACGTGAAATTCTTTCACACCCAATTAAGGTTGGAATGAAAAATATTCCGATAAACTACCGGTCTCTATCTGATTAACATAATCGGTGATTATAGTCCCAGAACAGTTAATCAGTGACGCATTATCATACACTCACTCTTTATTCTGTCCAACCATTTATATAATAAAATAAATAAACTATGCACCATTGCTCCCATGTGCCTAAATGGATGTAAGGCCAAGGCCAATACATTTTCAACTTTATCATTCAAGCATAAGGTTCAAAGTTGATTAGGAAAATTTGACAGTTTCAGGTAGGTTGACCTGCTGGCGTCTGTCTGTACCTAAATTACATACAAAAAACAGTTCAATGACTATATAAATAATAGAGATGAAGCATTGTTCTTGAGAAGGTGTACCTAAAGATGTTAAAATAAGGATTTTTGAAAGTAAGTGGGTCAAAGGTCTGTTTAATAGCGAAGTCGCGATCAACAGCTATTACTGAATATTTTTAGACTTTCTATTTTTCAATGACATCAAACAAACACCATAGAATCGAAGGAAAAAAACAGCAGTTAATTATTATCAAAAGCACATTGTTTTGCATACAAATGTCGTTATTATAGAATTGTAAACAGGTACAGCGTTATCTGTCAAGTTTCCTGTTGTTTGGAACTCGCCTTATAAATTCGGTTAATATATTTACAATAGTTTACCTAGCGACCGCTTTGGAAACGTTTAAGTTTGTATTAGAGACAGAATGTCGTGTTATCTCAGACTTGATAATTGGGTTTGACATTCAGATTAAAAGGTTGTAAGACGAGACAAGCACTACCTACACCCAGTATAATATTCAAGAAGTTATTTGCTTTGAAATGACACAATTTGCTGTGTAGATTTTAATCTCATCATTAGCTACAGTAGGCCACTGCTGGACATGGGCCTCTGCAATTTCACGCCATTTTGTCTCGATTCCCGGCTCTTTTTTATATTTTTTTTGGTGTGGGAAATCATCAAATGACTTCTCGCTCTGGGTGGAGCGGGAGGGCGTGTCAGACTCTTACTGACCCCACCCGTGTTCCTTCTGTTGCCTGTGCAATGCCAGGGGGCCACGGTATCCGTTTCGGACTTTCCCGCAACCCCGGCAGGCAATGGTCTCATCGGACCCCTTCACTCGCTGACATCTCTTTGAGGCGCGCGTGAAACACAACGCGCCGTCGACCCGGGCTTGGTCCTTACCGGACGGCGAGCTACCCATTGCTCACCGTCCGCAAGCCCGCGCCTACGGTGGCCGGGAATCGGCAATCGATTCCCGACACCCAGGGCGTCTCCACCTGCGGCGGCTAGGGCGTGAGGGCGCGAAATTTGCCTCTCCCTCTCTCGGCAACTCTCTTTACAGCTGCTAA